>CM062353.1:73594068-74228861 GCA_031216105.1 Dalbergia cultrata | reverse complement strand
GCACCGGCAGTGTTTATGGACTACATGAATAGGATATTTAGACCATACTTGGACAAGTTTGTAATTGTGTTCATCGACGACATTCTAGTCTACTCTAGAACTAAAGAAGAACACAAAGAACACTTACGAGTGGTGTTAGAGGTATTGAGGAACAAGAAACTTTATGCAAAGTTGTCCAAGTGTGAATTTTGGATGAAGGAAGTTAAGTTCTTGGGTCATGTGGTGTCACATGGGGAATAGCAGAGACCCAAGCAAGATAGAAGCGGTGCAACAATGGGAAACCCCTACCACCGTGAAGGAGATTAGGAGTTTTCTAGGACTAGCCTGTTATTATCGAAGGTTCATTAGAGGTTTTTCCCAAATTGCCTTACCCCTCACTAAGTCGACAAGGAAGAATTCAACTTTTATATGGAGCCCAGAATGTGAAGAAAGCTTCCAAGAATTGAAGAAGAAACTAACCACTACCCTGTCCTAATCTTACCTAACCCAAAGGAGAAATTTGAGGTTTATTGTGATGCCTCAAGAAGAGGACTAGGATGTGTTTTAATGCAAAATAGGAACGTAGTAGCCTATGCCTCTAGACAACTCAAACCCCACGAGTTAATTACCCAACCCATGATTTAGAGTTAGTCGCTATAGTTTTTGCCTTAAAAACTGGAGACATCATCTTTACGGTGTAAGGTTTGATGTATTTTCTGACCATAAAAGTCTGAAATACCTTTTTGACCAAAAAGAACTCAACATGAGACAAAGGCGTTGGATGGAATTTTTGAAAGACTATGACTTCGGGTTGAACTACCACCCAGAAAGGCAAATGTGGTAGCGGATGCTTTGAGTCGTAAGTCTTTGCATGCCGCGTGGCTCATGGTAAAGGAAAGTGAGTTGATAGAAAATTTTAGGAACCTCAACTTGGGACATGGAAAGTCTTCTGACCAATTCGGTTAAGTCAATTAAGGATAACCAAGAGCTTTAAGGATCAAATAATCCAAGCCCAAAGAGAAGACGAGGATTTCCTTAGAACCTTAGGCCTTGTTGAAGCAGAAAGCTGAAAGAGTTTGTTCAAGATATGGAAGGAGTGTGGAGGTACCAAGGAGAATTTGTGTACCAGCAAAAGAAGGACTCAGAGCTAAGATTTTGGAAGAAGCCCATAAAAGTCAATTTAGCATACACCTGGTATGACTAAGATGTACCATGACCTAAAAAGGATGTTTTGGTGGCCAAGAATGAAAGCGGATGTGGCGAATATAGTGGGAAAATGTTTGGTGTGTCAAAAAGTGAAGATAGAACATCAAAAGCCCTCCTAATATTGCAACCTCTCGAAATTCCCGAATGGAAGTGGGAAGGAATATCCATGGATTTCGTGATGGGATTTCCAAGAACACCTCTTGGACATGACTCCATATGGGTAATCGTGGATAGACTAACTAAATCTGCTCACTTTTTACCCATAAGAGCAAACTACCCCTTGGAAAAATTAGCTCAGCTATATATCCAAGAGATAGTAAGGCTCCATGGAGTACCCAACACTATTGTCTCAGTCAGGAGCCCAAGCATCACTTCAAGATTCTGACGAGCCTTGCAAAGGCGTTTGGCTCAAAATTATGTCCGAGCACCGCCTATCACCCTCAAACCGATGGACAATCGTAAAGAACAATTCAAACCCTTGAGGATATGCTGAGAGCATGTGTCTTAGATCGGCCAAAAGTTGGGATAAACAGCTTCCATTGATTGAGTTTGCATATAACAATAGTTACCATACTAGCATTGGGATGGCACCTTATGAAGCCTTGTATGGTAGAAAGTGTCAATCACCACTTTGTTGGTGTGACCCAAGAGCAGAGTATTTTGGGCCCTGATTTGGTAAAGGAGACAACTGAACAAATAAGGAGAATTAGGGAAAAGATTCTCATTGCTCAGAGCAGGCAGAAGAGCTATGCTGACAAAAGAAGGAAGCCTCTCAATTTCAAGAAGGGGAACACGATTCTTGCGGATTACTCCTACAACAGTATAGGTCGTGCAATGAAAATCAAAAAGCTAAGCCCTAGATTCTTAGGACCCTTTCAAATCCTCAAAAAGATAGGTCCCTCAGCCTACCAAATTGCATTACCTCCAAATCTGTCCAACCTACATAATGTTTTTCATGTGTCCCAATTGAGAAAGTATCAGTCGGACCCCAATCATGTGTTTGAGCCGGCTATACAATTAAGAGAGGACCTAACTTTTGAATTACCACCAATGAGGATCGTGGATCGTGGCACTAAGCAAACAGAAACAAATCTATATCTCTGGTCCGAGTGGCCTGGGACAAGATGGAATGGAAGAACACACTTGGGAACTCGAGGAAGATATGCGTAAAGAATTTCCTAGATCTATTCACGGGTAACAAATTTTGAGGACAAAATTTTTAATAAGGAGGAAGAAATGTAACATCCCCAAATTCATAACTAGATAAATTAATTGAATTCATGATTAAAATGAAAAGAGAAAAACTAATATAAATTTCATGCAATATAATAAATAATATTAGAATAAGTAAGACATAAAGAATTATGAAAATGTCATTACTAAGTAGAAATTTTGAAAATACCTTACTATGTGGTAGAAATTATAAGACCACTCTTGACTTGTTAAAAAAATATACCAATTATTTTATAAATGGAATTAGAAGAATTCCACTATCATTATGTAATTATAAAAATATCATTGTCTTAAATGAAGAAATTAATACATATGCCATCACTTTAAATATAATAAGACTTGTCATAAAACAAGAATGAATCTAAGCCATTGGATTAAAATAAAAAGGGGGTAAATTGATATAGGATTTCCATTATGAGAATAAAATATAAAAGATTGTCATGATTTGGTTAAATAATTTTAGTGCTATGTATCTACACCTAACAATAATGATAAATAATTTTAGTGTTATGTATCTACACCTAACAATAATGATAAATAATATTAGTGCTATTAGTGCTATATATCTACACCTAACAAAATGATAAATAATATTAGTGCTAATAGTGCTATATATCTACACCTAATAAATAATAATAAAGTAAAATATTTTACAATATAAATTACTAAATTATGACAAGACAAAATATAATGCACCATTATATTTCTCCACTACATGAGCACTCAAGAAAAATAAATTGGAGCACTAAAACTACTCTTAAAGTCATGGCCTTAATAGGCCTATAAAAGGAGGAAGTGTGTGAGTTCATTTGTCTTTAAAACCTTAGAAACTCTCTAAGTAATCCTTCTCTCTTAATTTTTATCCATCATTTCTTCTTATGTTCTTCTTTTCAAAGACTTCCCTTCACTCTCCACACTTCATTCAAACACTTAAATCCTAAGCCTAAACATTCACTAGCCCTCACAAGAGTTGCAATCTTTAACTCTAGTGAGAAATATTTTCTTAAGCACTCAAGTTCTAGAGCCAAGATTCAAGGAGGGTCATCCACTCCAAGGACTCTTGCTCAAGCTAAAGAAAGAAGAGGAGGACTCTTTTAGACCCTACACAAGAGGTAGGAGCTTCATCTTTAATTGTTCAAGCATTGTTGGCTTCTAACCTTGATAGAATGCCTCAAGTTTGAGTTATTGTCAAAAGTTTTGAATGATTATTTGTAAAATATATTTTTAGAAATATAACATGTTCTATTCTGTTATGAGTAATTTTATGATGTTATCAAATTCAAATATAACTTAAAAAGATTGTATGTAAAACTTGATTTAATAAAGGTAACTTAAGACATGAAAATGGTAAGTGCTGGAATTTCTAGTTGTTTCTGGCAGCAGATACTTGAAATCTACTGCTCATAAAATATGAAGCATCTCGAACTAAAAATAATTTTACTATAAACTAGACTCATTATAGAACACTCTCCAAAAAGAATCACCTAAAACGGAGTTTTCTAGCCCAAGATATAAATTTTTAAAGTAGAGCCTAAGACTGAAACTTTAAATCTGACCTTATAGTAGTAAAATAAGTGTAACTCACTCTAGAAAAATGCAAATGGACTGATTTCAATTTTGTAGGAAAGCTAACACATATACAAACACACCTATGTATGCTATGTATAAAGTTTTGTACCACGAAAATACAGAATGAAAAATACATTTTCGGGACAGTGTGCTGAGAAAGTCTGGAAGATAGTGGGATCCTGTAAAAGTGTAATTTGGAAAGGTTCTGCTAAGGAAAGACTTGGTATTTAAGCATGTCCATTGTGACCCACCTCTCTTCCTGGGAACCCTCCTATACATGGTTTACAGTTGATTTACGCTATTCAAAGATGTCAATGCTAAAATTTGATGAGTTAGGAATTTGGAACTACCTTTACTAAGTCGAGATAATAAGTATACAGTAAATTGTAAACTTTCTTCTAAAAGATGTCAAAAACTATAAATAAAAGAATCAAGTCTTGTAAAGAGAGAATTTTAAGAATTTAAGTAGAATAATAATTTTCAAGAGATATATGAAAATCATAATAAAAATATATAAAGAACCAATAATAATGTTTTAAAGTGCATTAATATATTAATGGAATGCTAAGAGTACAAAGAACACTAAGACAAAAAGGATAATACTAAGACATCCATTACCTCTTAGGAACTCAACTTGATAACTTTGGTTGCTTAATAGGAATCATTTATGAAAATGTTTACTATGAGATTTATATGATATTATCCATGTTTCATGAAGTGAATTATAGTAATGTGAATGTATGGTGATGAGTTATGAAATGATGAGGATGAATGATTGATTGTCCATGATTTATTGTGATTACATGATGATATGCATACATTCATTTTCAAAAGAAAATAAAAAGTAAAGCTTGAAAAAGTAGCAATGAAAGTCTGGAAAAGTGGACTTGAGCTAACTCACGGCTTAACCCCTAAACCGCTGGAGATCACGGCAACGGAATGAAAATCAAAAAGGTTGTGGCGATGGCCATGGTATGAGCTCATTACCCTTTAGGGTGGTCTAAGGCATTGATGCATTCATCCCGTGAGAGATTGAGAAGTATATTAATGAAAGGAAATGGAATGAAAGAAAGATGAAAGTCCCTAAACAAGTAAATGTTGAGGAGAAGTAATCATGATATGCATACGCATTTTAAATTATTATTACCTATTAGTAATTCTATATGATCTGTTTGTATACATGCTTAATTACTGAATGGATATTTCAGATAATGTTCAAGATTAGTTTAAAAGAAACTTCACTTCTGCTAATCATGTTTGTGAAAGTTTGGTAATTGAATCCTTACTTGTTCACCTTTTATAATAAACCAAGTGACTGGGACGACAATGATGACACGTTTAGTACAAGTTGGAACTCCTACTGAGAAATCTCATATTTCTCACTCCTATATTTCTTTTCCGTTGTCGTTACCAGAGACAGATGTGTCCACTTGAAGCAACAGAGCTGTAGCTAAGGAAGGAGGTGACACGTGAAGATTTTATAACTTCCAAGAATTAGTACTCCGATATTTAGTATGTTAAATTGTGAGAAACAGACTAGTAATGGTAGTATTTGCATTATTATGTGTAATAACTTATCACTATGGTTTATGCCCTATTATGACTCATGTATTAAGTAATTTTATTTCAGTTTATGTGATGATAGTTCTACACTTAATTTCTTATTCCACTTATGTAATTAAGCGAGTGCGCAATGTAACTCGGATTATTATCTACGTAAGCGCTATGTATTTCACTTTTCGTTATAGGCTTAAGTTTTCAAAAAGTAATTTAATATAAAAAAAAAATTATCCACTATCTTTCTAAGTTAATTTAAAAACAAAAATGAATTCAAGGCATAAGTGACAACTAATAGAATCCAAATGTGAACTTAAGCATAGTTGGGTTCTACTAAGGTGTTACATTGTCACGCCCGGGGACGAGGACGAGGAGTGATCGCCGGTGCAAAGAGGGCACGGACAAGGAGCGGCTCCTCGCAAGGTCCTCTAAGCGGAGGGGTACATGAATGAACCGATTACACACCCGAATGAGAGGGATCCTAAGATTGTATAGGTATGGGACTATACAGTTGAGGAGGGCTTGTATGAATTGATTTGCACTACCTATACCAACAAGATGCATCTTCTTTTCGGTAGCCTAAACTGAAAGAACTCCATAGTTAAGCGTGCTTGACCTGGGGTAATTTTGGGATGGGTGACCTCCTGGGAAGTTTTCCTAGGAAGCATGTGAGTGAGGACAAAGCATGCTGAAAAGACTCGTGTTGGTTTGTGGGGACAGTCGTCAATCCATAAGGCAGCAGGGGATGTTACAGAACTCACCTAGCTTCTGAAGCATAAAGATATGATCTCACTAAATATGAATTAATAACCCACTTTTTCTAACTATTGGAAATACGGCATTACTTCCTATAAAAATTGGACAATCCATATATCAAATTAACCTACTACATAAAGCCATGTCATAATCCAAATTCAACAGTCAGTACATTCCATAGTTTTCAGTTATAGGCATAGTAAGGACCAATTATTCAAAAGATCATACTTAAACTCTCTTATTCATATCCATAAATCAAAATACTCAACCTATGCCTTGTAGATACTAGAGTTAACAACCAAAAAGTCTCAATTGATAAATGGAGGCTTACCAAAAAAATTTTGCTAGGCAAACGACAATCTTAGGAACCCACTACTCAGTAACTTGAAAATCTAAAAGAAGGGTGAGTCAAACAGATCCAATGCGAACTATAAACAAAGTGGACAAGAAGGAGAAATCAATCAACACATGGGCATTTAAAATAAAATGGGATAACTCGTAAATCATGCAAATTTCTTCAAGCTATTAATGAAAATAATAGTTCACAATTTTTATATTTCTTCCATAGGTTTAAAAGAAATACTCTTCGAAATTTCATTTCTAAGTAAAATCTCAAAAATAGTTACTAAATACAATTTCTCACTATTTTCTTCAATTCTTCATTCTCACATAAAATTAACTTCATCATCCAATACTCAAATACTCATGAGGGTTACATAAGAAGAATAGTTTTATTTGGAGAGTAATCTCAACCCGTTAATCACAATATTTATGATGTCTCAAATAAATTTCTTTCACAATTTATCTCACTAGAAAAAACTGTGTGTACATAAGCAGTTACATCTCATCGCCACAGAAGTGGTATTGTCATTATATCTCTTGACTATGGCGAGCGATAATGCTATTGTATCTCTTCGCTATGACAAACGATTTGCTATTATTTCTCTTTGCTATTGCGAACGGTGGTTCCTACTTAAAACCCGTCATGTTTTTCTTAAATAAACTCTTATCAAACACATTTTATGAATCCAAAATTTAATCTTCATATTAATCCAACCGTGCAAGTATAAAATATCATAAATCTTTCCAATGTAAATTGAAATAACACAACAAAATTATGACATTATAAAATCAACAAAGAGAGCTAGCAATAATTTCAACCAAATCATCAAGTCATACTCGATAACCATCAAAATTAAGAAAATTGACAAATCAAACAAACTAACCAAACAATCCAAGTAACTTAGAATAAAATTTTATCAAATTTAATAAGTTTTTTTCTCTCATAAAAAGAAATTTAAAACATCACCACTACATATGTAAATAGCCACTTATTGCATGTGAAGTCAACTGGGATGCTCCCTGACAGCTCTGGAGGAACTCACTTCGCACCAACATATTCTAGTAAACATAAACATTTTTGACAAGTTTAAATAATTTATTTAAAAAAAAATTATCTATTAGAGAGTTTATTGAACAAAATCTCTAATTTAGGGAATTTAGAGTTCCTAAAGATTAGAGAAAAATCGAATCTTGACTCTACCCACTATAATCTATTAATATTATTAGAGCTTCTAACTTACTAAATTTATACTTAAAATACCAAACGTATCCCCATCTATCATTTTTGAGAGCTCACTAGTTCTTAAGATAAATCCTAGAATTAATAACTAAAAAAGAAGTGAGATTAATATTAGAGACTTACCTCAAACTTAGAAAGCTAGTGGCTATCAATATTTGGTCACAAAAAGATTATTATAGAGCATTTTTATTGCAAAAGGGACAAGACAAGGAAAAAAAATTAAAAGAAAGAAGGGATACCCCACCCTTTTCTTCCTTTATTTATTTTTTTATTTTCAAACTTTAGACATATTCACAAAAATGCCCCCTCCACTTCTCCTTGTTCTCTCTTTTTTTATAACGTTACATATTAGCTTTGAATATTGTGCTGTATTAATTATTATGTAGAGTCATTAGTTCATTTATTATATTTTATTTCATTATCAATATCATTTATTATGTTTTTTAATATCTATATTTGGTCAAAATTAAGAGATATTCTGAAAGGGAGAGAGAACGTAGAACTTTTGTTTAGCGATGGAGAAACAAGTAGCATGAATTCCACAAGGAATGCTGAAGTCGGCAGGAGTATAAGTTACACAAATGAACTTGTTCATGCTTTTTTACAAAATATATGTACATAAATTACAAAGTTTGATAGAGAAGTAAGCAAACGAATAATGAAATCCTCATTCATGCTAATGGCTCTCTATGGATATTTCTAAACTCTTTGTACACATCTTATTTCATATTCATTGGATTGGCACCAACAAAATGAATAATCATGAAGATCATGCAGTCCAGCTCCAGGACAAAGAAGTAGTTTTCCGATCCCATATATGAAATTCAAGGGAAAAGATGCATAGTCCTTAGATTTGACATGATTTGTCAGACCATTTGGGAGTAAGAATTCCACTCATGCATATCATCACTTCAGCAGGAAACCAAAATGTACCAACGATCCAGATGTGAGATCTAAATCCTCTTTCATTCTTCTTCCACATTTGCAACTTACTAAAGTTTCACTTCCAGGTCTTCTACATGAATCTTGAAATTTAGCAGATCATGGGGAGACATGCGATAGAAGGCGAGAATCAGAGATTTTGCTCAGTAAGTTTACATGTTGCAACCTATGAGTAAAATTTTCACTTCACAAAAAATAAGACACATCTGCGGCATTGTGTTAGCATGCTTTCAACAACTAAACATTATGACTTAATAGGTCAAAGTGAACCTGCAAATATCATTATGAAAATATGTTGGTCAACAAAAGTTATCCCCTACTAAAATGGCATAAGAAAATGAGACAGAAGGTTGCAGTCGCATGCTATATTTTCCTAGCAGAATAATTTCATTTTGACTCCACTCGATTTAACTATTGATTGTACATACATTTTGCAGTCAACGGTTAAGTAGTATCCTGGGCGGACTAAGTAGTTTGTTACTATTGTTTAAGTGATTGTAAATTGGAAATTCGACCATAACATCGTCCTAACCGCCAACTGACAGAATAGGTCAAAGAGATCTGTAAATCTTAAGCAAAAAGCACAACGATAAAAAGAAAATGGACCCCTTATAAAATGACATGAAAAAGAGGGAGGAGGTTAAAAAGCTATCAACTGTCATTTTACTCACACGGTTGCAGTGGTGCAAAACATTAACGCTCAACCACTGTGTTTGGCTACTAGGGGGTAGAATTAGTGGTTTCAAGTGGCTAAGGTGGACAGAGCAATCTTGTTGCTTTCATTTAAGTGAGGATAAACTGGTTATCTAACAAAGGTCCTAATCCCCGGCTAATATTAACCCCATTTGTAATCATTTTTTTCTTTTGTGGATATATAAGGAAAATAAATATAAGTTCATCAGAAAAAGAAATCTGTCCTAAACGAAATTTGCTGTATAAGATACCAAAACAAATGGAAAAGATTTTCATTTCAATTTTACCTAAGCAAAGACAGAATATTTGCATATCAACAAAACTTATTTGTTTATAGACTTAGCTGGTCTTGTTTAAGTAGTTTCATCGAGTTCAAATTTATACCACACCAAGTAAAATACAATATTGCTATAGACTGAGTCTAACCAAGATAGATAGATACCAAAGGATAGAATTGATTACCAAGTCAACTTAGAATCAGTTGAAACTTGAAAACCGTGCTGAAGCACATCTTAACTAGGTAATTGGTCACCCAACTTAACCAGATCTTGTCTGCATCAGACATTGCATCTAAGTTCTTTACTTTGGCAATTCCTCCACGTTCTTCACTAGAAAGGTTGATGGTAGTCATGCTGCTGCCAAGATCCAATCATATTAGCTCCAAATATCTGTGACTCACATGATTTGCATTTGAGCAAAGCTATCAATCAAATCTTCCTCCTCTCGTTTTCTTTTGCTTTCAATCAAATCTGCCTCTTCTTGATTTCTTTTTCTTTTTTGGGGCCTTTTAGTTTCAAGCTCTTCACTTTTGTTCAAATCTTCAATATCTTCGATACAGATCCAGCGAGCAGCAGAGCTCAATATTTCCAAGTCATCTTTAAGACCTTTATCTTCAATCGACAGTTCAAAGCAAGTGTCGTGGTGAAATTCACCACTGAAATGATCGTTAGTCAAACAGACCATAAAAAGGAGATAACCTGGTCCTATTTCAGTAAAAATCCTGTCCTTGATGATTCTATCACCATTGCAGATAGCCAAATGACATCCCATTGTGTCAAAAATATAAAATCCTGATTCGGATGCTTGTAGTAGGAAACATAAAGCGATTCCCAACCTTTGATTTAAAGGAAAATTATGAGAGAGTGGGACTAATACACGATTTCCTTTCTGTTGATGGACAAACCAAGATGGAATTTCCTTGCCTGAGATCCCCATTTGCAAGACCTGACCACGATCTTGGATATGTGATGCAAAGACACTGCATGCCTTTGATAAATGATTGAATTTGGATGTATTTAGTGAACCACAATTGCATGCTTCCACTTTTCGAATACTTGGTGGAAGCTCTGGCAAAAACCTAAGATTCTGGCAACTATTTAGCTTAAGGAGTCTAAGCTTGGGAAGTTTATGAATACTTATTGGTACACTAACAAAATTGTTACCATCTAAAATCAGTTCCATCAACAATGGGAAGTCGCAAAAATCTTCAGGGAATGATTCTTCAGAAAGACAGCATTCTGTCAAATTTAGGTAACTTAGAAAAGATAGCCTCGAGACAGAAGGTGGCAATCTACAAAGGCTTGTGCACGAATTAACCCATAGAATTTTGAGAGAATTCAATTCATGAATGGTATCAGGAAGGCCAACAAGGTTTTTGCAACTGCCGAGGTTCAAATATTCAAGGCCAACTAAGCATCCAAGTGATATTGGTAGTTCTGTTATGGCCGTGCCTAACAAAGAAAGCCTTGATAAGTTTTTCATGCATTCCCCAAATTCTGGAAGATTTTCAAAACTCTTGCAACGCGCAAGAATTAGTTCCTTCAAGGAACTCATCTCCAATTTACCTGGAAGAGTTTTGAGTCTGTTGCAATGACTAAAATCCAATAACACTATGCTCTTGTGATGTATGAGGGACGGGTGAACCTTGGTTAAGCCTGTACATCCACTAAGATTAAGTGTTTCGAGACATGGAACTGCCGAAAGATCAGGCGTTTGCTTTAATTCGCGGCAACCACTCAAATCCAAGTATTTCAGCTTCTTCAGAAACTGGTCAAAAAAATTTGAAAAATTATCGTCTTTACAATGTCGTTGTGATAAAATTTAAAACAGTTCTTAAAAAGAAGTCCTACCTTTTTTCCATGCCAAGGTTGTTCGATTCTGCTAGAAAGCAGTTTAATTTTAACAATTTCACTATGTTGATCTCCAAGGGGCAGAGTTTTCAAAGTACACCCTCTCCAGTGAAGAACCTTTAATGAACTAGGAAGGCAATCGAGACCAAAAGGAAGTTGCACACCATATAAACGAAGAAATTTTAGTTGACTAGTCTTTGAGAAGGCTTTAAAACTCCAGTGTGCTTTATATAAAGGATGACCTGAGGTAAAAACTAAAACTTGATTTGCTTTAGTTCCTTGAAAAACCTCATGTGTGGTTAGAGCTAAACTTTTAATTGCTTTAGTTCCCTGTTGAAACAAAACAACAGATGACGTATTCATATAGAATAGGTAAAACACAAACTAAAGAAAACAAATTATTGAATATATTATTTCAATTGTCTCTTAATGCTATATTTATTTATCTAGCTCCAAACATTTGGCATCTGTGTTTTTTTTTTTTTGGGGAGGGGGGGGGGGGGATGACACGTACCTTATCTTCTGTGAGTACGAGATTAATATCATCAAATGACCACAACCGACTACGTTGACCAGGATTATCTGGAGATTTTTCAATAACAATAATCTTTCCCATTTCTTGAAGCAAATCATGCATGTCCAACACATCACCGTCTTGAAGAGTTATCAAAGATCTTTCAATCAAAACATCAATTGCAATTTGTGGATTATGACCACAATTTTCTAATATATCGGTTACAAAATCTCTATCCATTCCTTTAAAGAAGCAGGCAACATCTAAAAAAATATCCTTCTCCGTTGGATCTAAACCCTCATAACTTATTTTTAGTGTATCAAGAATTTTTGAATGTGAAACACTCTTTATTTTTTTCAAAGCACTATGCCAAACGTCGACTGTTCTTCCACAAAGATAGGAACCCAATACTTCAAGTGCCAATGGAAGACCACCACAATATTTCACTACTTCATTGGACAAAGCCAAATACCCTTCTTTAGGATCATCTTGTCTAAAGGATTTCAAGCAAAAGAGACAAAGGGCTTCTTTTTGTACTAATTCTTCAACCTCATAAGTTCCATGCACTCCATGTATCTTTAGTAGGTGCATATCTCTAGTTGTGATTATTATCTTGCTTCCAGGACCAAACCAATCTTGCTTGCCAACTAAGTTCTCTAATTGACTTACATCACTTATGTCATCAAGAACAAGAAGAACTTTCTTGTTGCAAAAAGAGCTCCGTATTATCTTTTTCCCATCGTAAAGGTTATGAAATGTACTCGTACTTATATTTGTATGAGCAACAAGTTCTTTTTGTATTTTAACTAATCCTTTTGTCTCAGATACCTCTTTAACATTAGCAAGAAAGCAACTAATTTTGAATTCACCTTGGATGGCATCATAGACTGCTCTTGCAATAGTTGTCTTACCTATACCTCCCATGCCCCATATGCCTACAACGCGAACATCATTCAACCCAATACCTATGAGCCTAATCACTTTTTCCACCCTTGAGTCAATTCCTACAAGGTTATCACAAGATGGCAATTTCGGAATTAACTTTTTATGTATGAGTTGGGCAATGCTTTCCACAAGTGTTGCCCCGTGCCTATAAAGGAAGGAGAAAGGAAAAATCATACATCCATTACAACAACATACGTTAGAAAAACAAAAAAAAAAATTAAGTGTTATAACCAACAACAAAAAATAAAAATAAAAAGAACTACTCATGCATCTTAAGTGGTATAGACCACTCTAGTCCTCTCTCTTTTTCTTTCTATCTTCTTTTTCTCCTCCTTCACTTCCCATAAACCCCCTCCCTTCCTACTTCTCCCTTTCTTTCTTTCTCTCTTCTTTTCTCTTCTCCCTTCATTTCTATTCTTTTTTCCTCCAACCTTCACCAATTAACACTACCACCTCCATCATCATAATCTCCTCCTCCTCCTCACCATTATAACCTTTCCTCTACCTCCACTTTCTCTCTCTAACCCCATTAGAGATCCTAAAGATTTTAGAAAGTATGGGAGTGATTTTCTTCACTAATTAATTCTACTCTCAAAGTGGTAAATAAGCTTATAAACTACTTTATTTAAATTATTAAAGCTTCTAGTTAATTTAGAGCTACTGTTAAGTCTCTCTGAACCCTAGAAATTTGAGGGTTTTGGTGATTTGGGGCTAATTTATGTAATTGATGACATTGTTAGCTTATAAATATTAATTTTGTCTTATTCTTAAAGCAATAGAGCAATTGGGCATCAACATTTAATTTGAATTGGTGACATCAATGGATTTGTTCTTCAGTTCTTGAAACCACTAGTTGTTAGTAGATTGTGTATTTGTAATTTACTTTTTGGATAGTAAATTTTAATTATAAATATAAAATTATACTAAGAACTGAAAGTATATTGATCTATGAAAAAATAATTATTTATAAAAAAAAGAGGCTTTATATTTTAAATGGATTTTATGTTGTATTAATATCGTGAAATTGTGTGTGCTTGATTGTGATTTAACTGTGGGAAAAATCCCAGAGTTAGAACCTGTAGTTAACGACAGTAATGTTAGTCCTAGCGCACTATGAGAAACTCTAGTTAGCAAGTGAGATGCTAAACCGCACATATATAGTTGCAGCTATGTCTGGACATATATTTGACTATGGGCAAACTCCAGTTAAGAGGTGAGGTGCTAACCCGCACATGACTTTTGTCATATCTACACATGCATATGGCTATAGACCAACTCCAGTTAACAGACGTAGTGCTAATCTGCACATCGCCTCGAGTTATACCTGGACTTGTTCTGCTTCAAATAACTCCCCATTATATTTGGTTTTATATGATTATGTAAAGTTATGTTTTTAAGAAATCTCATGTCATAACTTGAGCCATATTATTATGAGTATAGATATGGTTTTATGTTTATATTATTTTATGCTTGTATCTAGTAAGCTATGGATATCCTATATCTCGTTGAGTTACAAAACTCACCCTTTTATCCTTCATTCCTTTTCAGATATAGATGTTGGTGCAGGTTTTGGTTATGTTCCTCCAACATAGCCTTAGTTGTTTCCGAGTTGGTGAGCCTTCTCGTGAAGACCTTTTTTGTTGGAAGCCTCATTTTGTTTTATCCTACTAGTTTATTAGTTGCTTTATCTGTTACAGGCAAAGTTTTTGGATTTATGTTATGCTTTGTTTGAAGACTTAGCTATATAGATTATGTTATAGAAAGGATTTGTAGCCTTAATTTAGTTTTATGCTTTGAACTATGTTTTGGATTATGTTGGAACACATAACTTGTGGTTATGTATTATAAGAGTTTGAAAACTAATTTGGTATTATGATTAGACTAATAATTTGGATTATGATTAGTACATGTTGGACTATGCTATAATATTGTTATATGCTGGAATGGTGTATTTTAAGAATGCTTGATGCCCCAATGTTATGAATTTATTTGGGGACATTTGCATATTGTAATTGTATTTGGGAAATGTCTGGAAAATAGAAAAAAACTCTGTCCGTTTTCTTGAAAAATTTATGTGTGTTAAGGCTTGTTGAAAAAGTTATTCCCTCCGCCAGCCAATCATGACCTATGTTGGGTCATGATATTAAGAAACAAAAGTTCTCTTTTGATTTCTTTCCACATATACTAGGTAAAGGTGTGTTATTAGGTGGGTGGGGATGGTTGGTTTTATGACCATATGGTCTCAACCATTAAATTCTTATCCAACAGTTGAGATAAAATCTTTTTATCATGTAAATTAATTCTATAACAATAATATATATTTTTGTTTTTATATTTATCAAAAAGTTTATTACTGATTTTATCCTCCCCATCCTTTTTTTCTTTTTTTTGCAAATTTCATCTCCTCCTCCCTCTGATCTCCGCCTAGCTCTCTCCCCTCCCTCGCCCACACCACCGTCTCGTCCTCCAACAACCATCACTGTCAACATGGAGGCTATTGTCACCAAGAAGGTCTTGGTAGAACACCAATACCAACACCAACTTCCTACAAAGCAATCAACTTTGCCATTTTTTGTTTGATGTTCTCACATGGTTAGATTCCATGGGTTCTTTAAGCTTGTTTGATTCCATCAGAGCTTGTTGAATAGTCGAGACAAGGATTATAGAATCATTGATCCTCTAAATGCTTGGACTGTGGATGATTTTGAGTGGTGGAAGTGTTTCTGGTTGTTGTGGACTAATACTGTGCGGTAGAGATGGCAAGAGGGGCGTTGTGTGTGCTGGTTGGTGAAGAGCGTGAGTGAAGAAATTGAGGAGAGAGAGGAGGTAGAAGATAAGAGTAAAAGAGTAATTTTGATAGTTATTTATACTATAATAGTATCCCTGACCATATAGTCCCAAATTCAATACTCCCCACCTAGGTAAAATTCAATGGAAGGCAGAAACTGCTGCGAGTCCCACGTCAACAAACCATACCATCCCAAGTATAATTCTCAATTCTATGGATTCTCCTACCTTGCCATTGGATTGAGCTGTCCGATGGGCTTAGTCAATAACATTGATACTTTTATTGAGACACTGATGCACACAAGAACGACCTACAAAGAGACAAATAGAAGGCCCACGTAAAACCGCTCAGAATGGGTTGTCATGGTCTTCAGTTTTTAAATGTCGGGTTGTAATGTTACAAGTCCCTCTTGGAGGAGTGATGTTATCTAATTGTACGACTAAAGTTTAGGAGGTTTACCACCCAATAGATTAATCTTTTGGTTTGGCTCTTCCTAGGCTTGAAGTCTATAATAGAAACTTATTTTCACCCTCAGACTATAATTGGGAGTTTTATAATGGAGAGTGACAAGGAAGAGAGAGGCTCACTACTTAAAAGTGTATTTGAGAGTGATTTTAGACAAGAGAATAGGATGGCTAAGGAGGGATAAGCTGTCCCTCTCTTATCATTCAAACTCCTCATTTTGTGTCTCTTCAAATTTGGGGGTCAAAGAAGAAATAAGCTTCACTTCCCTTCCACTCCCCCATTAAACTTGTTGAACATCCAAACAAGAAAGTGACATGTTTTGTTTTAATCTGCTCTATGCCTAACCATTCCCTTCCATCATTATGAAACTCTCAATGGTAGCCTAAGCTTTCGGATATATAAAAAACAATGTTGTGCAGAAACGTTTACGTCAAACTTCATTACTCATGCCTTTAGTTATGTATTTACACTGATGGTGCAGTACACTATGTTTATTACTGTATTATTATTAATGAGAATATGAAATCCAAAAAATAAATAAAATATTGAAATGATAACAATACTTGTTGGGTATACCAAATAAATTATTAAGATATTTTATCTACATGAAGGAAATTTATTTAACATCGGATTTTATTTAAAAAGAACAAGTATAATTGAAGTTATTTAATCAAACGGAGCTTTATATTTAAAGAGAGCCGTGTTATATATACAGCCAGAATAATAAATCTGCCACATTATTCCTACTATTAAATTTTGACAAAATTCGTATCCATATAAAATTTTTCCATATTCAAATATTTATGAGATATAATTTGAGAATTGAGAACAAAAAAATTGAACTTAATGATGAGAAAACATACTCATTTTTGGAGTCCCAACCAGAGTAACTCGCAACTTGTGTTAAAGCATCTCTCCATCTTTTGACTCTCTCACTGTCTTGTCCAAATCTCTGTTCATGTTTTTTGAAAGATTCCTCGAAACTTCCTTTTTGATACCTCACATGAAATGGCTCCACACCATAGAAGACTGGCACTACAAACAACCCCAGTTTGCTCTTGCACTCGACAATCTTGTGAAGCTCATCCAAACACCAAGCGGAGGAAGCATAGTTTGGTGAGATAACAGTGATCGCAAACATGGATTCTTCAATTGCTTTTAGAAGCTCAACTGAAATAACTTCACCTCTCTCAAGATTCTTGTCATCTCTGAAAGTTATGATTCCCTTTGTTGTGAGTGCAGCATACAAATGGTCAGTGAACCCTTTGCGAGTGTCTTCTCCTCTAAAACTCAGGAACACGTGATACGTCCATGATCGTGGTTGTGGGATTGAAGTAGAAGCAGGAAAGGAAGATGAGGCTTCACCTACAGAAAATGCCATAGGTTCATCCATCCTTACAAGACTGCAAAGTATTCTAGGATTGTGGTTGGAGAGTATTTGGACGGTAAAGAGTTGAGACCAGCGGTGTGAATGCAGGAAAAAGTGGTGGAATCTGATTGGACAAAGGAGGAGACAGAGAGATAGAGAAATGAGGGCCATTTATCATCATGATATGGCCTACACCACAGGAAGAAAGGGTGGGAAACCTTGATAGTTGGGCTTTGCTTTATTAACTCGTGGAAGCAAAGATATTATTGTGCCGGGCAGCAGATCAGTGTGGAAGCTTTACAACGTTACTTACAGTAAATATTGGTCAGTAAAATATCACAATTTTTAATGAAGTTTCAAAGCTCATAAAATTTTCAACAAAAAAATTGACGTGAAATAGCAAGTGGGTCCATCATCATTGCGGGGAGAAAAAGAGTTTGTGGACGCTGGAGGAATTTTTGTTGAGCACGAAAATACTGGAAGTCAATGAAGGTGCGTAGGTGTTCATTAATACCCACTTGACACAACAAGAGAAACAGCTATAGGATTGATGTGTTTTATGGTGAATCTTATATGTTTGGATTCATCATGAATCATCGATTATTATTTGTTGAATTAAACTATTTAATAAAAGTAATAATTGTTCAATAACTTATAATAAGAAGATCATCATTGACCAAACATATGAAATCCATCCTATAATATGTCATAGTTTTTATTTTTTCCCAACATACAAGAGTTTCACACTTTCACTACTTCAGGTCTTTTGTTTACAAATAGAGATGAGTTGAAGTCATGACTAAATTTTGCAGCCATTAATAAAATCAAGTGATATAACAATGTTGGCTTATAGGAGGAAGTGAGATAAAAATGGATATTTGAAAGTAATGGAACAACATATATGGCAGGAGTTACAATGACGCGATGCTATAGCTAGACTTGTAGCTTCTCTTATTCCTGATATTGGTGTGTTGCTAGAGTCACTAGCTTGGATGCTTAATCCAAATTGAACTCTTGTATATCTATTTATTTACATAGCTCACCGCCATTAATTTGATTTTTTTCACATTCTATTTTTCTAGACTTTTTTTTTTATGCTAGGCTAGAAGCAAGCCTTCTAATGCATTCTTCATTCACCACCTATCTCTTGAAGTATCTAGACACCCTCCTCCTGGATGCATATTTGTGTGGTGATGCTTGTGAAAAATTTTATAGGCAATGCTCCTCATTCTTGCAATGCTGACTGTAATTGATAATTTGTCTTCTTCGATGCTTGATGCAACGTAACGGGAAGAAAAATTACAAGGGACAGTTTGATACTTTTGTTGGGCTATGAGGATTTAACACCACCAAACCATCCCTCCAAAACTCTGGAAATTTTGCAGATATAAAATTCAAAAAAATAGCAATCTTCATATATGTCTCGTTTTGGATGAAACTCGAAACATGTCTTTTTCTTTTATACATAAGTCATACAGGATTGTGCGAATTATGTTAGTACATAAGTCGTTTGATGGTAGTACGACTTGTGCATAAGTTGCCCCAAGCTGGGGCAACCTGCACAGCACATAAGTCGGTATTCGGCCGATCTACGTTGTTGTTCATCAAACCATCAATTTTTTGCAGTTGCAAAGGAGTATATTACATCAGCTAGGCCAAAAAAAATAACATACAGATTACTGAGAAACTGTACATGTTGCCTATAGCGATAGGACAAGGCGTGATCAAGTATACAAGTTTTCGAATCAGCAGTGACAATGATGTGAGTATGATGTTCATTTTTCAAAGCCGATTTCCTGAGATTCATATTATGGAAATATTCATTACTCTGCAAGAAATTTAGTTCAGCTCTAGAGGTTCCAATCCCCATCAATTAGTTGCTGGGGCCTCCTGTTCCCCAAACAATGAGCCTGTCATAAATAACTCTGAAGGCTAAAGAGGAAAAGCTGGAGATATGGTGGCAAGTCCAAGCTTTGCACAACTTCTTGAACCATTGGAGCAAGGTGAGCCTATTACGGGTTTTGATTATTCAAATTTCATTGAGCATGGCAAAGATGTGCTAGAAGAGCAATTTGATGGGCATGTACACAATGACAATGGTGAAGGCTCTGACAGGGAGGTAGATGAATGCAGTCAGAACCAATCCTTGATGTCACAGTCCCGAGGTCAACCTAGTCACTATTCAACACTGAATTTTGATGCAATGAATCCAACCAACGTTGGACGTGGGCCTACTAGAAGTGTTGATTTGGATAGAAGAAGAAAGCTAGAGGTCGGACAATTGTTCAGGGACAAGGAAGCTGTATTATTTGCAATAAAGAATTAAAACATTTGAAGATCAGCTGAGTATAAAGTTTATGGGTCAGACCACATAAAATACCACGGTAAATGTATGAAGTTTGGCAACGGGTTCAATTGGAGTATTTAGGTTACTTATCGCCAATAAATGAAAAATGTGGGAAGTTCAAAGGTATAATGGACCTCACACATGTGTATTTGATTTAGTTCTACAAGGCCATTGGCAATTGGATAGTGATGTTATCTGTGCTAGTATATTGTCAATAGCGGAGAAAGATCCAACAATATCTATTAAAGTACTGCAAGGGGTTGTGGAGTTGATGGGTTGCATTTATGCACCCATTTTTTCTTCTTAACTCTGAACAATTTGCATTTGAATTGTATTTAATTGATGTAAATCATTAAGTTTGCACATTGTCCTCAAGATCCATTAGTAAATAATTTTGTAGCTTTCAACGTAGTTTGTTGATGAATTCTCACATTTTTGGAAGTTCCCCATGTTTTTAATTTCTTTTTGGAGTTTTTCCTAGTAATAGGGACTTCCAATTTGGTGCACTGAAGCAAGAGTTGAGAACCCAGCGACATTAATAACAGCCTAGGCGGTAATGAGAGAAGACAATTCTGGCACACATTAGAAGACTGCCGGTGATCAGGGGGGAAATGCGAACATATCAGAAGACCGCCAGGGCGGTCATGTGGACCACCCAGGCGGTCATATGTCTATGGACTGCGTCAGTTTAGCCCAATTTAGCTTCTCTGAGAGGCTTGTTGCGAGAAAAAGAGCATGGAAGCGGTGTTTTTGGGGGGACTCATTCTGGAACGAGAAGATACTAGGTTTTTAGATTAGAATTGGCTCTCACTCCCTTCCTCTCTCTCTCTCTCTCTCTCTCTCTCTTTCTCTCTTTTACTTTCTCTCTAGGCTAAGGTTCTCCATTTCTGTTTTATCTTAGCTTTTCTAATTGTAATTTTTACAGCTTTCCATTCAATGTCAACTATGAAACTCCCCCATGGAAGATTGAAATTGTTCACGAGATTTCTTGTGTTTTTATCATAATCATGGTAGGTTTTCTTGTTGCCTTTTTGTCAATCTTACAATTATTGATTGTGTGAATTATCGCAATTACATATTTGTCTGAGTTGTTATTCTGATGTGATGTTTATCCATTAAGTAGGGGATTGGAATCAATTTCGTTAGAAATTAGGTTGCTATAATTGTTATTTAAACTGAATTAGTTCATAGCATCACAATAGTAAATTACTAGTTCTTTTATTCAATCAAATCCTTGACGAGAATGTGATTGTGTAACCATTAAGCAGAATTATGTCATTGTTATGTGTTTACATTTTTAATCGAAGCAACCACTATCACGATTTTATTTCTCGAATCAATGACTGAACAATTTCAATCTGAAGGAACCTTTGTGCAGGTAATTCTCTCATTAGAATTCTTTTAATTTAATTTGCTTTCGACAATTTTCAAAAACCCCAATTTTCTTGAGTCAGATAGAAAGTAAGATGACTCGGATTGCACTATAGCTACGTTTTTAGTGTAATTTGATTACAAAAGCTATTTTTAATTTGCGTTTTTAGTGTAATTTGATTACAAAAACTATTTTTAATTTGTTGTGGGCGGCAACACCCTCATCAGGAGTCAAGGTTTAAATTCAAGCCAAAGTATATGAAGGTATGGTATGTAAAACAGAAGGCAATTGCAAAGCTTTATGGCGACTGGCAAGGTTCCTATAAAGAGCTTCCAACATGGCTTCTTGGTCTACAGTTCTATATGCCAGGTACTGTTGTATTTTTTACTAATATTATTATATTTCAAAGTTATTATTATTATTATTGTTATTGTTGTTGTTGTTATTATTATTATTATTATAAGGTTAATAAATATGTTGATTTGAGTAAGTTTATATATTATGTTTCATTGATTTGACTGAGTCCACTATTGTTATTATTATTATCTTTCTTTTTTTAGCAGTCTTAATCAAATAAAAATTAGAAATATTTGGATGTTACGTGAATTTATTTGTGTATTTTTTTTTCAACAGGTACAGTAGTCCATCTATTGACTCAACCATACTATGTAGGTAATATTGTTGATCAAAATCATGTGATATTCCACCGATTGTTTTGGACTTTCCCTCAATGCATGGAGGCGTTCAAATATTGCAAGCTTTTTATTTCAATTGATGGCACACATTTGTATGGTAAGTATAGTGGAACACTATTGATGGCGATTGTCCAAGATGGTAACTCCAACATACTACTTGTTGTATTTGCCCTGGTGGAGGGAGAGACCAAGGAAGGATGGTCTTTTTTCTTGAGTAACCTTCAATAGTATGTCACCCCGCAAAAAGGTACTCTTGTAATTTTTGACAAGCATGGGTCTATCAAAGCTGCTTTGAATGCAGAAGGTAGTGGTTGGCATCCTCCAATGGCTTATCATGCATATTGTATTTGCCACATTTTCTCGAACTTTGCATTTCGATTCAATAGTAAAGATGCGAAAAAAATACTAGTGAATACAACATACTCAAAGACTCAGGAGACTTTCTATATTATTATAGTCTCTTGTGGAATGGGAATTCGTAGATAGGTGAATGGGTTGACAGGATCCCCCATGGACAATGGACGCAGTATGCAGACGAGGGTCATAGGTTCGGCCATATGACAACCAATTTATTCGAGTGTATGAATGTTGTCATAAAAGGTACCCGTAATTTTCCAATAGTCATAGTGAAGTCAACTTACTTTCATCTTGCTGAGTTGTTTGTGAAAAAGTGTATGGAGGCATAAGCGCAAATTGCAGTCGGGAGGAACTGGTATGAGGCTCTTTTGTGAGCGATTGACCTTAACAGTCAGCATTTGAGCAGCATGGATACAGAGGGGAACGCCAGATCATGCATGGCATCCATGGGCTTGTGGCTGCCATATGGCATAAATGAGGAGCCTAGGGCATCATGCATGTGCTGGTCATTGGAAGATGGATGAAATGAGGAGCCTAGGGCATGCGTGTTGTAATGCCCCGATTTTCTGTTAGAGTGAAAATGACTAAAATGCCCCTAAGGTCATTTTCGGCCCGAAACTCGAGGATAGCCGACCTAGCAGTCCTTGAGGGGCAAACTCAATGTTTGAAGGGGATTAGTTGACTTGTGTACCTTTCCGGGATCGAAAATCTTGTTTTCTAAGTTTTCGAGTCAAAATGACCAAAATACCCATGTGGTGTTTGACCCAGTTGCAAGTGCCGGATGAACTCGAAACTTCTCCAGATGGTTTTAAAATGTGTTTTTATGTATTCTATGACCTCAGTTTTAGTCCCGGTGGTCTTGGGAAATTTTTGTGCAAAGTTATGATTTTGGCCCTAGTTCAGTGTTTTTAAGTTTAATCGCTTGATTAAGCAAACCTAAGCAATATTAGACTCTAATTGAAGATTAATTAATTTCTATAATTAATTTAAAGTCAAAATAATTTATTAGAGCTAATTAGAACCTAAGATTGCTTAATTTAAACTCAAATCTTATTTTAAATTCAAGATTTCTAATCATAGAATCTTGAATAGTATTTTCTCTCTTCAATTCCTTAAATCATGGAAATTTGTCTACATAGTTTACTCATAAAATGAATTTTAAACTCTCTAAATGTGTATGAGCACTCCTTAATCATGTCATAGAATCTCTAATTACATTCTTAGTTACCTAAACTTGTGCTTAGTGATTCCTAAACTTGCACCTAATCTAATACACACCTAAACACATCTCTAAACCATCATTAAACAAAACAAACCTCACCTCCTCTCTTCTAGAAGTGCACGGCTGCCTCCCCCCTCCATACCTCAAATTTTTGAAATTAACATGTGATTTCAAGTCCACACCAAGCCTTACTTAGCCCATACTTTGCACCATGTTTACCATACTTCAAACCATGCTTGAATGACCACATGTTAGAGATAGTTTTCTCTTCCTCCTTGCCCATGTGCTACGACCAGCCCCCTTCCCTCAATGAGCCTCCATTGTTTCATTGTTCTATAAATACCTTGCTTACTTGAGCTTGGAAACATTTTAGGTCATTTGCTAAGTTTAGTTTTTCAAGCTTTTCTTTGAGTTCTTTCCTTTTTTCTCTAGAGTTCTAAGAGTTCTTCCTCTTCATCTTCACCTTCTTCACCTTCCCTTTGAATCATCATCTCATAACCATAAACCACCACCTCACAACCTTGAATCATCCTCCTAAGCACCTAAACACTCAACCTCAAACACAAACCCACCAAGAACACATTTCCTTCCTTTTTTCCCTCACAAGGCCGAAGCCATCTTATCACCCTAGGAGGAGTTTTCCTTCTCATTTTCATCTCAAGTTCAAGCTTTCCTCTTCATCACTTGGTAGGAGTTGCTTTCAAGTTTTGTTTTTACTCAAAAATGTTTTTTTCTTAAGGTTTCTCTTGGTTTCTTTTTAAGCTTTTCCTTGTTTTTCCTTTTCATCTTTTCGGCCTCAAGGCCTTGATATGAACATGATAGCTTGATGATGAGAGTTCCAAGATGATGACCATGTGTTCATCTTAAAGGAACCTCTAAAGCTTGAGTTTTTCCTTTCTTTGAACTTTACCTATATGATACTTAGCTCACATGATTTTTCAACTTAAGAAAGTTAATCTAAGGATTACAAAAAGCCCAAGCCTACCCTTGTCAACCTTAAAATTGGCCGACACATTCTAGAGATCTTCTCTAGATAAGGGTTTTGGGTACTTAATAAAGAACATGGCTTAGTTTCAATCTCATTTCTTTTCCTTGCTTGATTTCGGTTCTAGTTCCTTTTCCTCTATGTTTTCGATTCTTGCCTCCTTTTCTTTATGATCTTGTTTTCTTTGAGTTTATTTCCTTTGAGCTTGATGATGATGTTCAAGAGCCATGTAGTTCCTTTGAGAACTTAGTTCAAGAACTCTAAAGCTCACTTTGTTGATGAGATAGATGTTGGGTTGAGATTTTGGTTCTCTTTAAAAGTCTCATATGAGCTCTAAGTTAAGATAAAAAGAACTTGCATCCATATTTACTTTTCTGCAATCACTAAATGCTCAAGATTAAAGAATGAACTTGCATTTCCATATTTATGTTTATGCTCTCACTAAATCTCTAAGATAATAATGGATTTACATAGCATATTTATTTTATGCGCTCACCTCTTAATAAAGACTAAAACCAAGTGCGTTGCATATTTATTTTTATGTCAATCACTTAAGAGATTTAGAGCTCATGGACTTATCCATTATTATCTCAAACAAAGTTTGAAAATATAAGGTCTTTTCTCCTTGATTTTTGGCCTTGTGATGATGTTGAGTCTTAGAATGAGATTCATCTAGTTACAAGTGCTAAACTCATGTTTTATGATTTTTCTAAGCTTAGGTGATCTCAAGAGATGTTGTGAGCAAAGTTTTATATTTTAAAACCCCCTTGGGATTAATTTGAAGTAGCTACTGCCCTCTTGTATTTTGTGATGGTTTTGATGAAATAAATTATTTCTAAGTGAGTTTTGAAAGTTTTAAAAAAGGTTCCAAGAGAAACCAACAATTTATGTGCTTTAGAAATGAAGTTTTATGCATTAAATGCTGGAGATAATTTCAATTCTGCCTTGCTTGAGTGCTCACTATTTTATGTTGTTTTGATGATGATAATATGAGTATGTTCATGTATATGTGATGCTAAAATTAATATGTGAAAGTTAAGACAAGTTAGTAACTGGAAAGAAATTAATTTGAGACTTTTAGATCCCTTAGAAAATTAATTTTCTGGATTCTGTCCAGCAAGGTTTAAAATTAGAAATCATGGTTTATAATTAGTTTAAATGTGTAGGAATTACTCATAATTGGTTTAGGTATTAATCTTGATACCTTAGGAGCAAACTGAACTTAGAAATGGTCAATGTTGTAACTCCTAGGTACCCGTAAAGTATGAATTATAGATTTTGCACTCTTGAGGTTTAGAATTGTTTATGATCATAGAATTGAGTGAGGAATACTTAAATATGAGTCTATAGGTACCCGAGAGCTTAAGTTGTGATGTTAGACAATTTAGATTTCAAGTTAAAAGACCTTAAGGGTCAAAGCATAAGACATTAAGAGACTTTGATGTTTTAAGTTTGATAATGAGTATGATATGTTAATGCATATGTCTGGATGATACATGAGCTATGATGAAGTGTTTGATTGAGATGTTAAAGTTGAATGAGAAATGCATATGTGTTGTGAACTCGTGGCATAAAGTGATTTGAAGGAAATTCGGTACACAACTGTTATGCTGCCGAATTTCTGTCAAATCCAAAGGACTTGAGAATGTTTTTGAAGTATGATATGAGATTTAAAACCCTGGGTGACATCGGTTCGGCTGAGCACCCCCAGGAGATTTTTATGTGACAAAGCACTGAGACGCGCTTTCCTGGGTGACATTGGTTCAGCCGAGCACCCCCAGGGGAGACAAATCCGTGAGGGTATGAGTAGATGCAGCCTACCAAAGTAGACAAATTGTTGTGGCTAGATGCCCGCAAAGCGTTTCAAAAAGGGTATATCCTGAGAGAGGTGATCCCTAGCCCTCTAACCTATACTCAAGGAGTCGGGATTATTTTTATTATGTTTCACTTATTCAGATAATAAGCAAGAGTTAGTGACGATTAGTTGAGATATGAGCTCATAACCTAGATGTTTTAGGGTGGTCCTATAATGCTATAGTATGATGATTTATGTCACAGGGTCGAGGAAAGTTCCACATGAAAGATTTATGCCCCTTTATGCCACTTGAATGTTTTTTGATGATTATGAATTGTTGAGTTATTTGTTTAAAGTATTGCCATGCATTCATGCTTGATATGTTGCATTCATGACATTAAGATGCATTCTAAAAAGAATGAACCTTGGATAATTTAGTTTTATGAAACCTAATAATGAATTTTATATGCATGCACACCTTTTATAAATGAACCCAAGGTTCCTGAGGATGTGAACGATGTAACCCTAGATAGGAGATCCCTACTGGGATTCTTTAGTAAGATTCTCACTCCTTTCTCTTCTTTCTTTTTCTTCCGTCACATCTTCAGAGCTCGATGGTGACTTTCGTGGTGTACATCGACACTCCGACGTGGGAGGTGTACTTTGATCCGGACCATGGATTTTACCATTTTGAGAGACAGTGAACAGTACGAGTTTTCATGTTCATCGGGCGTCTCTTCACTCACCCTGTACAGAGTTATCACTTCTCCCCAATGTCTCCCTATGACGACGTTATGGTTTTTAAGCGTGCCCAGACATGCGATGAGAGGCTTCTTCGGATGTATACCGGAGGATCGATGCCCCGTGACTTCCAGGACTATGTGCCCCAGTCTCCCGGTTCAGAGGACGATCCCTCTAAGGACCCACCGATGCACATGTACAGCGAGAGCTCTACTCCCACTCCTCAATTTGTGAGAGGAGGGAGCGAGGAGACCGTTATGTAGCCAAGGTTAGCTAGGCGAGCCGAGATGCGCCCCAGCCGAGGAGCTCCTGTTCAGCCACCGCGCATGCCTACTCCTACCGCACTGCGTCCGTGGATCGGTTATACTCTGCCATATCCTGGGTTCTAGTAGTAGACATCTTACGGGAGGTTTAGTGCACACACTCACTCATAGTTAGGATAAACCTTCTTTTGTCTAGAGGTTATCCATTTTAGGTGCACTCGGGTAGTAGTAGTTTATTTATGCTTTCCATGCATTTATATTTCTGTTGTATTTCCTTTCTTTGTATTTCAAGCTCAGCCCGATTCTATGAGGGTGTGACTATATGTAAACCTAATTATGATATTAATGAAGTGTTTCCCTATGTTGTGTTATTCATTGTTCCATTGCTATATGTTTTATTTACTGTGCTTTACTTGACTGGTTATTGTCTTTACATTTCTGTCTCATGAGTAACGCGGCTCTCACTTTGGTTTTATGTTTCAAAAAAAAATTTTACCCGTAATTTTCGCTAAGTATTTTATTAAAAGGATGAGACTAAGAGGTAATAACCTGATGATTAACCTAATGTGTTCTAGAGTATTGGGTTAAAAATTAGGGTGTTACACATGTGCTAGTGGCTGCCAAATGGGTGAAAGCTGGAGCCAGGGCATGCATGGTCTGGTGGCTGCCAATGGCTGAGTCTATGCAGTACCATGATGACCACCACCATTGTCATCATCATCATCATCATAGTACTCATAGTCTTGAGCCTCTTCATCATCAATATCCTCATTTATATCCCCCAGATACTGGCATCTACTAGATGGGTCCCAACTCAAAGCCGACAAGTTGCACCTATCTTATTAGGGACATCACATGGATATGTGATCATCGAAGCTGCAGGTGTTGTGGCCGAGACGTCGCCTGGCAAATCAACCACTGCACAATCAAGGGGGACCCCTAATAAAAACCTGTGTACAAATGCCGAGTTGATGTTCCATCAAGATGTTGATATTTAAAGTGTTTTAAGCATCCAAATTAACCTTTGATGATTGTCTTTTGTTGGAGTTTTAAGAGTTTAGTATGTTTTGTGGTTTGTCTAGTATATTTAGAACTTATATTGGTTTTAGTATAATTTTTCATTTCATTTTCAGGATTAAGGGATAAGTTGCAAAATGGAGTAGAAGCATCATAATTCTAACGTCACAACGCTAGAAGTGGGTGTTCCAGCGCCCGGAAAACAGCATCCTCAGATGTGTTTTGGCATCACAATGCCCAAACCCGGCATCGTAACACCCACAGGTCCACACAAATTGATGTTGATAGCAAAGTTTTGGCGTTCCAATGCCCAATCTTGGCGTCCCAATGCCTAATGCACGGTCTGTTTGATATCTTAACATTTTAAATACTGAGACACGGTCTTTTTCACAATGGTTTGGTTAGAATTAGGGAGAAACATTCTCCAACTCTAGAGAGGAGACAAGGAACAATTAGAGGAGGAGAGATTGAGGAATCATCAATCCAAATCTTGGGTTTCCAGTGCACTCTTCTCTTTATTTGTCTATTTTGTTTTCTTTTCTATCATGTATAGTTAAACATTTCTGTTAGGGGGATGATGTAACTTGTCTCGGATGATGTTATCTTTGTTTCTTTTCTTGATTCAAATTTCTTTTTCTACATTTGAGTGATTATCACTGGTTTCATAATTTGTATGAAGTGGAAACTCATATCTTGATTTAGGGCTCATGTATTGGATTAGGAAATTCATATGTGTGCTGGGTCATGTGATGAGCATAATTATTGATATCTATCTAGGAATAGATGATGTTGATAGTGTGGTTATTTGAGAATTTCATTTTGCCTATTTATGCTCTTTTACTTATCGAAATTATCTAGGGAATTAGGGAATTTCAAGAAGATAGAGGTGGATTAATAAGCTAAGGAATTAGTTATTGATCAAATTGGAAATTCAACCATCAAGTGAGGAATTAGAAATTGATTAACTAAGAGGCTAAAGTTTTGTTGAAAGAGTCAAGTGAAATCTGACCCCTGACTACATTCATTTCTTGTTTTTTTGTTCTTATGTTTAACATTCTTTGTTATGAAAAAAAAATTGCAATATTCTAAATAGGAATTGAGCTAGTGAACTGTTGCTTGGTAAACTCAATCCTCGTGGGATGATACTTACTCACCTTGTTTTACTGCTTGAATGATTTGGTGCACTTGCCAATTGGTTATCACGAGTACCACTGGAAGTACTCACGTGATGGCCGAGTGTCACTAACCATGTAAACCTCAATATGCCAATGAATATGATGATCCCATAACTCACGATACACCTGAAAATGATCAGGCCACCATCATGCTCAACTTTGCACCCCATGCCCATCACTATCGTGAAGCCTATCAGTGTTCATCGCATGACATGCTATGTGCTGGGCTCCGCCACACTGAGGGAGAACATGGCCTGGAGCATGCCATTCAATAATGGCAAAGCATATGAGAGGGGATACAGAGGTCCAGACACCAATGTCAACATAGACAAAGCCAGGTGTAATCCTCCTAACAGCTGAGTGATTATATGGCCTCCCCCTAAACTGCATTGATAAATAAAACTATATTAGTATACTAGCAAACCTATTAAATTGACAATTAAATACAATAAATTATACATTGCTTACCCCCTTAATACCAATGGTGTCAAGCTAAGCCCTAATCGCCACCAATCGACCATTGTGTGTATCAAAAGTACATTTGAAGCCTTGCCAGCTAAAAAAAATTGTCAATCATTGCAATGCCATCAGAAACACCATCATATTTGACACATATAAAAGCATAAATGTTTATAGACATTTACCTTGCTGCTAGTGGAAATTGACCAGAGGGCTGCATACTACGCATTCTATACCAACCCCAAGACTGTAAAAGAGCCTAACAGCCATTGATAAGGGGGATTTATGCCACTTATCTTATTACTAAACCTTAGCTTTTTGCATGAAGTTTATTGTGTTATTGATGCAATTAATAAGGATTTTGATTTACTCATCATTGTGTGATTTTAATAGAATTATTGGCTTTTGCATTGATTTTGGAATAATTTGTAATTACACCTTGTTACATTTTACTTATCTATTTGAGTATGGATTTATGCATAGGAGCTTTGGATCAAGTGAAAAATTTCAAGAACAAGGTTGGAAACTATTGGGAAGAATTTAGAAGCGAAATAGAAGAGTTATTGAGCTCATTTGAGCACATATGAAGAAAACATTGTAATGAAAAATTTGTATCTCTTTCTACAGAGATCGGATTGAAACAAATAAAGATGTTTTGGAAAGATCAAGAAGTCCTCTAAAATTTTCGTGTTCAGCTCAAAACCCAGTTATAAGAGGATTTTGGTGAAAATTGAGTTGCAATATTAAAGGTTGTTAATGTTCTGATGCTGTCCAACTTGACCTTCAGTTAGTATTTTTGCAATATCTGGAGCTATAGATGTCTGATTGAGGTGATTTTGATGGCGTTGGAAAGCTTATTCAAAGGGCTACAATGGATATTTCTAGTGCCATAGATAGATTCCATTCTGTTCAGTGTTTCAGCGCTCAACAACACCCAAAAAAATTATTTTTATCAGCACAACTCATTGCTGAGCGCCGCCGTGCTCATGCGATGATGCAGAACAGCTCATTTAACACAACTAGAAAAGCCCCGAATTACTAGACTAACAATTGTACTTAACAAACATAAAAATAAAATAAGTCTTGAAACATTTTAAAATATAGATTAATAAACTAAATAAATCAGACTTAGCCCAACTTGTTTGGAATACATGCTTGATGCAAATTAAGCCAATAACATGATTTTTTTTCCCTTCTAGTGCTAAAATGTCCATTTTGCCCTCCTAAGCTTATATCATCCCCTCCTTCCTCAAAAACAATTCATCATCGAATCTTGTAGGCATTTCTATTTGTCCTTGCTAGCATCGAACATATTCTAGGGTCAAACACAACATCTTCAAATTCTTGCAACAAAGAGAGAAAATGACATGGAAAATTTGGGGGAAATGCAATTGCAAAGAATGAAACTTCATTGAACCAAATTGGAACAAAAGCTCTATGCGGAGCAAAACACCTTGCAAATCTTTCTCTTTTGTACAAAAACATTGTATCCCCTCAACTCTATCACTCTGCTCATTTTTCACACTCTTTTATTTCTTTTCACATACCAATGAGCCTTTTTCTGCATTCATTTCTCTCTTGACCTCTTTTCGCTCTTCTTTTTCTAGTACTTCATGCTTTAAATTCCCAAAAGAATATTATTAAATTTTGATCTGATCAAGATACACCTCACCGGGAGATAATGGCACAATAATATGTTCATTGTGTTCTAGATTGTCCACATGAACTTGTAAATCCAATGTAGGCCTAGTAATAAGAGGTTCACTGTGCACAACATTGTTAGCATGTTCTTTATTAGAGCAATCCTCCAAAGACAGCATAATATCATTATCAACAAACTCATAACCATCATCAGAATCAGACACAACTTCACCTTTTCTAACATCGAATCATATGCACAAGGACCTAATCCCAAACATTGAAAGCTCATAATATCAATATGGCCCGAAGTGGCAGTAGGAGAAGATGAATTAGAGGTACCTTTGTCATTGTGTGATTTCATCTACTTCATCATGTTATCTCCAACTCTTTTGTGCCAAACAAAATTAGTTACATCAAGTTCCTCCTCAATTTGCTCATGATAAGAATCATTGTGACAGTTTTGATTCCATGGAATAACCTCGATACTACTATTAGACTTAGATTGGGACATTGCTTGTAGTGCTACTTCCATATTATCTAATCTGCTATTTATTTGCTAAAATTGGCTAGTAATTGTCTTGTAAAAGAGCTTTATGTCATACGTTGTATCATCATCTTCATCACTCCTAGATGTGTTAATAGCCATTTGAACAACTTGCAAAGTAATAAAAGAGACAACCTCATTAAGCACTAACTCACGTGTTTCACTCAAAAGGTGTACACTCGTATTGGCACTCAATATGGCATTTACCCTATTTTGTACTCACCGTTCTTACCTTTTATCACTCTGGACTCCTTGTAAATGTTGCACGTCAGAAACCAAACAAACGCAAACAAGATAAAGTCCTAAGCAATATTTAAATGACACAATGAATAATTAAAGAACCAGAAGAAATAATTAATGAGATCAACTCAAAAGAAAAGGAAAAAAAAGGACCTAAAGGGATAAAATAAAATAAAATTTTGAAGTACCAAAAACAAAATGAATATGAAATTTTTGCTGTTTTTGGAACAACTTTGGTTTTTTTTTTTCTTTAACGCCTTATCTTTTTTTTTTCTTTTGGTAGCGTCTCTTGTTTCTTTTTTTTTTCTGCGTTTAATGGACAACACAAGCTAGACTTGCTATTTATGCTCAACAATGATGACCAAAAGGCAAAACAAAGAAAGGATAACATGCAGAAGGGAAGAAGAAAAGGTAAACGTCAAACCAGGATTTTTTTTTTATTCAATGAGATGAGAAACTGGAAGCCAAGTAACAATCAAACGCAAATAAACAAGAAAACAAAGCAATGACAGATATATATTTTTTTAAACAGAAACAACATGAAACGAATGAAAAGAATTAAAAAAAGATGAAAAAAAGTAGTGATAGATCAAAGAAAGAAGGATGAAAAATAGATAAATAGGAATTTATCTAAGGCCTAAAACTAATATCAAATTATGGAAACCCCATGGATATCAAAACCCAGAAACCCCAACACACAATTGATATGAAGGATAAGATTGAAATTAAATAAAATACTATAAGGGAATTGCTCTATTTTTTAATCTTCTATCCCGCTTCTTGATGCAACAAGTTAAGGAATCACTCGACCTTACTTGCATGCACAAAGTTTCTTAAAAGAAACCAGAGAAATTTCATTCAAACAAAAATTGAACCAAGTGGCTGACAAGTTTGGAGGTATTTGTACCTCTTTAGGTTAAGCTTATTTCCTAACCCTACTAGAATAGACCCAAATTATTACACTAATGATTGTGCTTAACAAACATAAAAATAAAACAAGTCTTGAAACATTTTAAAATATAGACTAATAAACTAAAGAAATCAGACTTGATCCAACTTGTTTGGAATATATGCTTGATGCAAATTAAGCCAATAATAAGTTTTTTTTTTCTTTTTGGTGCTGAAATGTCCATTTTGTTCTTCTAAACTCATATCATGTTACCTCCTATTTAACTAATTTATATGATTTATGTATTTGGAAAAAATTTAATCATTGTTGTTGTTGATTGAAAAGTAAACATGTTTTAGTAACCACATAAAAGAAATAAATTTTTGTATACAATATTATAAAAGATCGGTTTGGATATGATGAACATAGCTTTTAGAATTGGAATTTGATTCACGGGCTAAGTCCCAATTAAATTGATAGATTGAAAAATGACTAGAACTTGAATAGTTCAAGAGAATGCTTATATTTAGTATCTTGTGTGAGCATATTTGGTAAAGGTTTTAGGTAATGAAAATGATTAATTTTTTTATAAATTATTTTGTGAATGCCTGAGATAGGAACTGCAGCTAGTGACAAGGGGCATTAGCTACGGTGCACCTTGACTGGTGAGAGTATTACATGACATACGAGAATGGTACATGATGGATGAGTGTTAGTCCACATATTTGTGGTTCTTAATGGAAGGCGGGATCACACGAGGGAATAACCGCCTGAATGTGTAATCTTGATGGAATTTCCTGTCCGATGCCACTTCCCCATAGTTATTTATTTTGACTTAGGAATATGTTTTTCCCATATTATTTATACAGCTTTCTAATATTATTGGTTTGATTTTGATATTGTCTCATGTGGGTTATGGATGCTTTATCTACTCATCACTAATATTGCTCCTTTTTGTCACATGCAGGATCAAGGATGGGTTATGTTCTAAACTTATTTTGATGGATATTTAAATGTGATAACTATGTATTATGTTATGTTTTCCAACATACATACTCTAATAGGGCAACACCATATCTTTTTATTTTCTGAATCTAATCATTATAGATTGAGAAGTTTTATAGTAGCTTATGCCTTGAACCTAAAACAATATAGTTGATGAGAAAAACCTTATTTTGAGACTTATAAATATACATATAATTATAATATGTACTCTCGTTGTGCTGTGGTTTTGGTTATTGTAATAATGTATTTTTACAGGTTTTGTATTTAGGAAATGTCTGAAAAATAGAGGAAACTCAGTCTATATTTCTGAGAAATTTTGTGTCTTAAGGCTAGCTAGGGAACAGGCTCCCAATGCGCAATTTACAGTCCGGATCGGGTCGTGCCATCTATGTTGACAAAGTAAACTTTTTACTTGTCATAGGATTAGAACATGGATTTAATTGGAATACACTATCAATGTTAAAAAGTTTTACAAATTCATCTAATCATATAATGACATATCAGCAAATATAGTTACTTTTTTACTCTACTACTTAAAAAGTCATATAAAAGGAGAGGTTTGATTAGATGACAATATAAAAGAGTTTTACACTGTCAGTGAATTAAAATTAAACCCTTAGAATATCCATTATCTAGATACCAAATGTCTTTGGCTTCTAGATTAGCGGAATATGCCGAATAGAATAATTCAAATGATTCAGTGCTTTCTGTGAAATTTTCCTTCTGTTGTTGTCGATACTTGCAATCCTTCTTGAAGTGTGTATGTCTTGTGCACTTCTGACATTTGGATCGACACTGTTCTTTGTTATGATTATTTGCATAGACGACAATATTTTTCTTGACTCCTAAAATTTTCTCCTCGGTTTTGAGACCTTATATTTACTTTTGCCTTGGAGGCGTTTTCAATAATTTCTTCACTGTGTCCTCTTAACCTCTTCGGTATGCATCCAATGATCCTACTAATTAGGTAATTGATGAGGATGATAAATCCTTGGCTTGTTCAATGGCTGCTATTACAAGATCATATTTCTATGTGACTGTGATAAGTAGTTTTTCTACCACCTTCTTGTCAGTCACGTCTTCTCCATATAATTTCATTGATTAACTATTTCTTTAATCCATGCATAGTATTCCCCAATAGACTCAGAATCCGTCATTTTAAGCATTTCAAATTCTCTTCTTAAATATTGAAGTTTTATAGAGCGTCCCTTGCCAGTGCCACGAAATTATTCTTCCAGAATTTCCCATGCCTTCTTTAATTTGTTGTGTCTGCATCTCTAATCCTTGTGAATATCGTGTCTGCCACGGCCTGCTAAATGACGAATAATGCTTGTGCGTTCTTTTCTCTAAACTCTCTCGCTCCCTTTGATAGAGTTGAAGTATTTATAGGGATTGTTACCCCATCTTTAACGATCTTCCACAATCTTTGTTAGATGAAATATGTTTTTACTTTGAGGCTCCAAAAATCGTAGTTCCTCCATTAAAAACTGGTAGAGTAACTGATGAGAAGTGAACTGATGATGAGGCCATGATTTGGTATAAAGGTGTAGATGGATGATGGTTGGAATAACTGAAGTTGGTGATTAAGGTCGTTAATTAATTAGTTCATGCCCAGTATCTGACCAAATAAGAGGTAAGATAAAAATGGATATTTTAAGGTAATGTAGAAATGCACTTGGTTGATTGTTGGAGGAGTTACAATGATGTAATGCTATAGCTAGACTTGTAGCTTCTGTTATTCTTGACGTTGGTGTGCTGCTAGTCACTAGCTTGGATGCTTAACCCAAATTGAGCTACTGTATGCCTACAAATACATAGCTCACCGCCATTACTTTGATTTTTTTTTTATATTATATTTTTCTAGATTTTCTATTATTCTCTGTTAGAAGTAAATCTTCTAGTACATTCTTCATTCACTGCCTATCTCTTGAAGTTTCTAGACAATACTAGCTAATATGCAGCATATATTTCAACAACCGATTTGGAGAACAAAAACCTATAAATTAAAGATAAGGAGGAATGGTTGATATATTCGGTCATGTTTTCTTATTACCTTAGGACCACGACACGCCAAATGTAGGTCTTTAAACAAAGTTAGTCTTTTCGGACAAAAAAAAAAGAAAAAAGGATAACGTTAGTTTTTTGATGGTTAAGCCAAGTACACGCTGAATAATACAATGTGAAAATAGCAAAGGCTTTCTAATTCAAAATGGATTGAGCTAGTGCGCATCTTAGCTCAAGCACCCTAAAACTGAAAACAACGGTGTATGTATAAAAAAAAATAGAAACACAAGACAAGAACAAATCGGTGATATTCTCACTTAAGAGAGAAAAAAACAAGTTTCTTAAGCAATGAAATTCTACTTTCACTGAGCAAAAAGCCAATTGCAAAGCGAAAATAATAATGATTTCTCAGACATATGCACAAGCCTCCCTACAAATATCTTTAACCTATGCCTAAACGAGGTTTCGTTTGTCCCCACAGTCAAATTAAATCCAAAAGAAAATGATGCATAGTCATCAAGCGTGACATGCAAAAATTAACTGTTATTATTATTGTTATTATTATTATTATTATTAACTAAAGAAAAAACTATATATTATATGCACAAACTCTAGTAACATTTAATTTTCAGTCTTAAATGACCTTGCCTAAAAAACTATTTAATCTTCAGTACAAATTTTTAATCTCCAAAAAATGATTGTAATTACATGGTCTTATCATTTTTTTATTTGTTTAAAAGTTTGAATTAAAAAGATTTAAGTGGAAATTATTCTTGTCAAATTTAATTACAAGTTTAAATTTTCAGGCATAAAAAATGTATGATGAAAAATTAATTTCTTCGACAATTAAATAACTATAATAATTAAACTTATTCATTTTGGGAAATGTTAAATGATATAGAATTAGTTGTATGCATTTAGATTTACACGCTGTAATTAAATTATTGCTACCCTATGCATGGCACATGATATGAGCAAAACAAACTAAATGCATTTTATGGTGAGATAACTTACTTATCCCTGGATCGAAACCAGAGTAGCTTGCAACTTCTCTTAATGCTCCTCTCCATCTTAAAACCTTCTCACTGTTTTTAACAAATCTCTTTTCGTGTTGAGCAAAAGCTTCCTCAAGCCTTCCTCTTTGATACCTCAGTTCATAAGGTTCCACATGGTAGAAGATTGGCACAACAAATTGCCCTAGGTTGTGCGTTCACTCAACTATCTTTTGTAGCTCATCCAAACACCAAGTGGAGGAAGCATAATTTTCTGATAAGACAATTATTGCAATCATAGATTCTTCAACTGCTTTGAGGAGGTTTGTTGATATTATTTCTCCTCCTTCAAGCTAAGGTTTTTGTCATCCCTATAAGCTATGATACCTTTCCTTTCTAGTGAGGCATATAGATGGTCCGTGAATCCTCTGCGAGATTCAAACTCAAGAACGCATGATACGTCCAAGGTTGTGGCTGTGGGATTGAAGTAGAAGGAGGAGGGGAAGAAGAGTCTTCACCTACAACAAATAACATATATGTGTTCAATTGTTACCACAAAGTGATTGAAAGCTGGTTGATGATGAGTAGGTTCTTAGTTTTTTTTTTAATTATTGTTATTATTATTATTATTATTATTATTATTATTTTACTAAGCCGGTGCATAAAAAAGAGGTTTAATTTGATCAAATTTTTAATTGGGTCTTCATAGTTTAAACTTTTATAACCAAATCTATATATTATAAGTAAATATATATATATATATATATATATATATATATAGGTTCCTAGCTATAGAGAAGAAAAATTTGTAATTAAGTAACTGGATCTAACTACCATTATACAAATATGAGATTAAATGGGAATATTCTTTGATTCTTCTAATATGAGTGCACATATAAGAAAAAAAGCTCGCAATACTTTTTTATTGTCATTTTATATTGATATTTTTTTTATGCTTAAATGAACTCATTTTTTGTCCAATAAAAAAAGGATAAAAGTATACCATCATGATGAGTTTTAGAGGTAGTTTAGCAATATTATTGTGTTTTTAATCTCTAAGGACTTCAAACCAATCCATATCGACTTGATAAAGATGAAACAGATAAATATCATAGCTAATCTCACGTTTTTATTAATCTATATTAGGTTCAAGATTTAAGGACAAAATTTTATTCAAAATAGTAACTTCATTACAAAACTTTAAAATATAGAGACCTAATTAAAAATTTGATAAAATTATAGGGATTAGCTAAATCCAAGAAACACACAATTGTAGCCTGCGCTTTTCTGATCTCTATGTTGTGACATTGGAAGACGAATAAAGAAAATTAAGGTGCAACAATAATAAGTATTTTTTTTAGTAAATCCCCAAACTAGTCCTTGATAATGTTATCTATGGACAAGTTGGTCTCTAACAAAAATAAATTAATCTTGAAGTCCTTTACATTTGCAACATATGGACATATTTAGTAAACATGATCTCGATCTGCGTTAGCCTCATTTTAACTTAAGTCATCTCCTTTATCCCCAGCCACTCTAATCACAATAAATGTCGTTAAGTTTTTATTTTAATTGTAAATTTTTTTAATGATAAAGAAAGCATATTTATGTCAAAGATCAAGAAAAAAGATAGAGCAATTAGCATGCAATGGTGATGTATAAATAAAAATTAAAAAACATGTTTTGAATAACCAAACTCCCCATAAATAAGAAAGTGTCAAGCAATCAAACATTATAATCAATGAGAGTGGGGGAGTTAGGGGTGGAGTGAGGATGAGGACGGAGATGGAGATGGAGATATGGTGAGGGTAGGAGTGAAGGTTGAGTAATGGAGTGAGGTGGGATTTGAGGATAATGATTTACCAATTGCAAGTGACAAGAGACTAGTATATCCATATATTGCAACTATAAGAAACTTTAAGACTAATTTATTTTTGTCAATGACTAAATTGAAGTCTTTGTCTATAAATAACATTGTATGGAACTAATTTGAGAGTGTATTTTTTTTTCTCTATTTTCATATGTTATTTCCTATTGAAACAAACTACTTGAACCTGCTTCTTTCACGCGACATTTGACATCAACCAATGAAAAATGCTACTTGCATTTGCTTCTTCACACAACAATGGCTCAACTCCTTCTTTCACCTGTTTTTAGATTATTATGCAATTACAAAATAAAACCTTTTCAATTTTTGTCCACATATGTAATAATTTACAGGTATAAAATTTCATAAATTAATTTAGAAACTACTGCCAAATTTTTTTTATTTTCTTTATCTATATAGAGTAGCATAATATTCAAGTTTTTCACAAATACAAACCATACCTGTTGTCATTGTATTCACCTGTCTATGTCGTTTTGTGAAATGTTGAACCGCCAATAATGCAACAAAACTTTTCCGTGATAGATTGCTATTCCACGTTAAAATTGCGTTTATTATGCTATGTTAACCAAGCAGTAGAGATCATCTCATCGAAGCTTAGAGCAACACATGTAATTCCAATGGGTATGTTCGTGAAATTCCAATAACACATGCTGCTATTTGAGAGTAAAAGTGATTCACCATTAAAATAAAAGAATCAACAAAATACCAGGTTTCATTTTTTTTTTTAATGTCAATTCTTGTTCTGATATCAAAGTATAAACCATTCAAAATTACTCTTAAGATTGTTGGAAATTTGAATTGGAATAACAATGATAAGATGAAATAAAATAAAGAGTAAACACCTAAATTGGTCCCTGACAATTTTACTGATAGATAAATTAGTCCCTAAGGGCCCTGACAATTTTATTGATGAACAAATTGGTCCTTGACAAAAAAGCATTAGTATTAATGTCCGTCACAATTGTATAGGTCTTGACATTTTCATTTGGTTTAATTAATCCATCAGTCCCTATAGTTTTACCAAATTTTTAATTGAGTCTCTACATTTTAAAAGTTTTCAATTGAGTCCCTATAGTATATTATATTTTTCAATGAAGTCCCTACCATTATAAAAAAACAGAATATTTCATTTTTCATTTCACTATTCACATATGGCAAGGATCTAATTGAAAATTCTTATACACTATAGGGACTTAATTAAAAATATTATATATGAAGAATAATTATACATTCAAAATAGGCATTTTACTTTCTTTTAATGCATTTGATTAAAGTAAAAAAAAAATCAACACATTGAGTGCTCAAAATAAGCAAAAGAAAAATTATTTTATTTAATTTTTTCAAAATAATAAGTAAAAAAATATTATTTCTCTCCTAATGATATGATCAAATAAGTAAAAATATTTGTAAGTACTTATTATCAAAATAAAGTATTATTTAATTTCTCTCCTAACAATTACATTCAAATAAGTTGATCGTGTTGAATAATTAAAAAAATAATAAATTCTCATTATATTCAAATTTTATTATTATCACAACTTCTTTCAAAAGTGTTTTTGTTGAAAATAATTATCACAAAATATTAATAAATTCATGCAACACATGCATCTTTTTTTTAGTATTTTTAGTACAAATTGTAATTTTCAGTGTTTTTAATGTTATATACAATATGATTTTTTATAATTAATAAGTATTGCTATTTCACAATCACCATCTGAACTTTACATAAAAATACACGTCCACAAACTTCACTTATAAGGTGATGGGTATAGATATGTCTTTCATTTTGATACATAATAGGATACATGAATATGACCAATGAAAAAGAGTGCCCTTGCATTCTTTCAAAATAGTGAAAACCTTAATACAGTTTGTACTAAAAATACTAGAAATAATATGCATGTGTAATTAATTTTTTAATATAATGAGAATTTATTTTTTTAATTATTCAACATGATCAACCTATTTGAATGTAATTATTAGGATAGAAATTAAGTAATACTTTATTTCGATAATAAGTACTTAAGAATATTTTTACTTATTTGATCATATCATTAGGAGAGAAATAATACTTTTTTACTTATTATTTTGAAAAAATGAAACAAATAATTTTTCTTTTGCTTATTTTGAGCACTCAATGTGTAGATATATTTTTTTTTACTTTAATCAAATTCATTAAAAGAAAGTAAAATGCATATTTTGAACGTTTACTGATTCTTCATATCTCTAATTTTTAATTAAGCCCCTATAGTGTATAAGAATTTTCAATTAGGTCCTTGCCGTATGTAAATAGTGAGATGGAAATAGAATATTCCATATTCCAATAGAATATTTCATATTCTAATGGAATATTTTATTTTTTTTATAACAACAGGAACCTGATTGAAAAATCTAATATACTATAAGGACCCAATTGGAAACTTTTAAAATGTAAAGATCCAATTGAAAATTTGGTAAAACTATAGGGACTTACAGATTAATTAAACCTTTTCATTTTGATTGACAAATTGGTCCCTAATAAAAAAAAAATAGTGTTAAGACCTATCACAATTGCAAAAATAGAACCCTATTATGTTATTTTGTAATATGCAATTATTTTGCTCTTTTGGAGAAATAATTATGAATTTATAATATTAGTACCATAGTGCCTCAAAATAAGATAGTAATAAAATATAAGGAATTGAATTCCAAATCATATTCCTTTCTTAGAATGGTAAGTTGTGGGTCTTCTTTCTTGATAATGGGTGTGGTGAAATATTGAAACGTTTGAGGGGAGGAATTTGCCAAAAGAATGAAAAAAATAAAATGGTGTATTTTAGTTAGTGTTGATTAGAATTAATGGGTGTCATATAAATCAATAATTAAAATTCACATTTGCATTTAATAATTTCTAGGTAAGTTAGAGACCTATATGTCATACTTTTACAATTGTGACTATTTTTTTATTATCAGAGACCAATTTGTCCATCAACAAAATTGTCTAAGACCTATAATATCTTATTTTCACAATTTTGAGGGACTTCAACATTAGTATTCTTTTGTGAAGGACTAATTTGTTCATCAATGAAATTATCAGGGAATAATTTGGACATTTACTCTAAAATAAATAATCAAATATGAACAGCAACATAAATATTCACAATAATAAGAAATAACAAAATAAAATATATAACACATAAAGTTTAGTTGCTTATCGGTTTATGGTTGAGACATGCTAGACATTAAGTTTAAAAGTATTTTGCCACCATGAGTTAATTATTTGGTACAAATGGTCTTCACGGTGAATACTTTCTATAATATAACAATCACTTCTTACTAACTTTACACTTGAACTAATGAGTCTATATGAACACAATTTTATTCAATTGCTCAAGGAAATAAAGAGATACGGTGAAAAACAATTTTTTGTGGTCGTCCTTTTTACCATGTCCCAAATGCTTCTTATAAAGTAAAGCAGTAGCATGTTTACGTTGCCAAATGGTCACACAGAAATGGGCATTAAAACTCATTGAATTGGCCAAGCATTTACCAGCAGGTTGTTCAAAAGCATATCAAGATATGAACGTTACTCTACATTTTATTCAATAAAAACTTTTGAAGCGTCTTAAATACGTCTGACATTCATTGATTTAGTTAAATATTATTTAAAATATTAACTCTGAAATAATAATAGTAATAACAACAACTTTGAATATAAAATAAATATAAAATACAACACCTTTCACAATACTTGTTAAATTAAGAAAAAACCAATCTTGATAGCTTTGATAGAACAATTGAGAAATAGAGAATAGTTTTCAAATGGTTGAAAGTTTGTAGAAAGCAAAGAATCTGACAAAAAAGAAGAGACAAAGTGATATGGGAACGAGGGGGTGTGACAATCGACAAAAGAAATTAGAATAATTATTGTTCAATTGTACTTTAGGAATATTTAGTAAATAGCCACTAAAAGAGTCTGATAATAAATATAAGGGTGTGGCAATAGCCACCCCCACAAACTAAACACAAACCATGTTATTAATTTTCCATTTATCATAGTGGGACTTTCTTGCACCCCTTCTTCTATTTAAGGTGTTCAAAACTGATTCAAATTGAATTAAAATTAAAAATTGATAAAAAAAATTAAAAACCGAATAAAATCGAAATTAATTGGTTTGAATTGGTTCTTAATTTATGAAAATTAAACTAATCCGATCGATTTCCTATTCTTATTTTCAAAACTAAACCAAATCAAATTGAACCGATAACATATTACGTTAATAATTTTATTTATTAATTAGACGTATTACTTATCAAAATTCCCTAATCCATATCTAAATTTATCTCATATTTTAACTTAATATTTAAGATTTTCAATTATACATTAATTCTTTTAATTTAAAATTAACATGATTTGTGTTCAAATCTTTTATTATTTATTTAACTGCTAGTTAATAGTATGACATATTAGCATAAATTTTAAAAATTAGCTTAAATCTTATAATTACATAGTTTTATAATAACAATTACTCTAATTTTATATTGTTTATAATTATCATTTTTTTTATATTTTATAAACTTTATAGTAAAAATTGAAAATCGAACCAATCCAAACCGATTTAAATTGATTTAGTTTGTTTCAATTTTTTAAAAATAACCAAATCAAACCAAACTGAACCAAAATAAAATTTATTAATTGAATTGATGGGTTTTTACCTCAAAATTAAATCAAATTGAACTGTAAACACCCTACTTCTACTCACAAGTGGCTCAATCTTAATGCTATTTGAATTTGAGAGACCATGTTAAGACTTGCAACAATAAGGAAACCTTAATGAGACGAAGCTAATGACCCAGGAATGTAAGGAAAGGAAAAACAAACTCACAATCAAAGTTATATGTCCATACAATCTTCTAGTGCCAAATACATTGCATTACCCCAAAATCTTTCTAATTTCTATTGCTCAAGATAAAGACCTACCTTCTTTTTTTTTTTTCTTTTGGAAAAAAAAGACAGAACAGAGAGAAAAAGTAACGAAAAATGAAGTGAAAGTGAACTATGGGGAGCAAGCGGCAGTGGGTTGGCTGCGTGACGGCGGGAAAGGGAAAGTTAGTGGTCCGCGGTGGTGGTTATAGGTTGGAACGCTTGAGTGTTTTTCAGTAGCGCTTATCATGCACTGAACACCTTCATTATCAAATATTTCAAGATCTGCATATGTGCCTTGAGAAATAACATTATTTACGTTGATGGGATTGAAGCTTCAATTTGTTACTAATTATTTTTTTCAACGTATCATTGCTGATGTGATGCCACGCTTTATTTGAATCGCTCTCTTATGACCTTCAAATGTGAGCCCTTGTGGCCCTTAAACTTTTGATAATTTATATACACAAGTAAAATAACTTGAGGCACTCTTGCAGAGTTACAGCAAATGACAAGAATCAATTCTTAGCCTATATCTCTCCCTACATCTCTGGTGCTCTCTCTAAAAGAATCCTTTATTTAAAGAAATTAAAAAACAAGCTAGTACTAAATTTGGAATTTCCACAATTTTCTCGTAGACTTTGGACAAATCTTTTTTATTTGATCCAACGACGTCCAAAAATTGTTCCAATCTTATTTTTCGGGTTCACTTCTACCTCTACGTCTGCATCCAAAAAAGGGAGAATCTTTATACATATGAGCTCAAGATAATAATTTAAATTCAATTATAATGCAGTAATCCCCACATATGGAAGGCAAACTATATTAAAAAATAGGAGAAGATTACATCTTCTAAAGAATAAATTAGGAATAATTAATTCACAAATATCAAGTGAAAATATTACTCTTCTTATTCTTTATTAATAGTCATTATCTTGTAAAATCGAGACAAGTTGGTATATTTGAAAGTTATTGTGGTTAAATATATATTATTTTTCTAATGTATCAGATTATCTTATTAATCTTTTCAAGACCACTATTGATAAGAAATAGAGAGAGTATATTAATGCCCACTATCAGTTGTCTTACCTGGGCGGCTCACTTTCCTGTCCTTGCTGCTCACTTTCCATGTGGCTTTAATGCGAACAATTTCACCTATACGTTCAGTCATTTCCTTCATCGTTGAAGCAATCCCTGCAGGGTTATTTATCAAAGGTGGCAATTTTTGAATCTTTTCATGTATGGCTTCAGCAATGCATTCCACAAGTTCTGCCTCATGCCTGTATAGAAAAGTTTTATCAAGTTTGATAAGAATTGACACAAGCAAAAATGAAACGCGGCCAATTAAAAGCACAAGTAAGTCACTAGGATTGTCTAGTAGTCAGGGAAGGATGGAGAAGGGGTAGGCTGGGGCCTTGGCCTCCCTCCTCTTGTAATATATATATATAACGAAAATATAATAAAAATATTTAAGTTTATATGCATATATTGAAAAAAAAAATAGAAGATCCGTCACACTTCTATTTTTGCTATTTAGATACATACATTTAAATTCGGTTTTATTAATTTATTCTAAATATGTTAAAGTTGCTACAAAATAATGTTACTATAATACCCTTGAGAGAAATATTTTATATGTTATTTATCTATTGGTAACTAATTCATAGTCACTTTATAGTAGAGACATACATAACAAATTAGAAATATTTAAATGAAACTTTCAAGTACTCAATCAAGATATTTGTGATTTGTAATTTATAATTTGACTTTCAAAATATATTTTATTGACAAATTTTATGTACTATCTTATATATTGTATCAAGTATGATATGGTTATATATATAATATTTTTTATATTAACATGTATTAAAATTTTATCTTATTTAAATATGATTAATATTTTCGAGTTGTCCTTTGAATGATTTCTGGATCTATCCTTGCTGGTGGTGAAAGATTTAACTGGTATACAATGATATCTTGAATTCAAACTTTAATTTCAAAATACCAAAAAAATAAAAAAACAGAAGTTCTCAATTAATATTTTGCATATCAAGGGCAAAATGCTAAACAAAAACCTAGACAATCCATGGAACCAACTCAACTGAAAAATTCTGCTTATTACAAAAAAACGTTGAAAAGGGCCAATTGTTGTTTTCAAATTTTCAGTTATTAAAAGAGAACGTTTTCTAAAAATATTTCGAAAACATGGTCAAAACCAAATGCAATTAGTCTCTGAATTGAAAAAGGCACGTGACCAACAAAAAGCCTCTGTAAAGCACATGAAGATATCTAAAATAGAAGACCAACGTGGACAATCAGTGATATTGAAGAGTCTTTTTTTTGGATTTCTCCTTGATTATTTTTCCGTTGTCTTATATTTATGGCACATGATATTTTAGCAAAACAAATAGACCTGATGATTGGTAAGACAACTTACTTATCCTTAGAGTCCCAGCCAGCGATACTCGCAACTTGTGTCAATGCCATTCTCCATCTTCTAAGCTTTTCACGGTCTTGTGCAAATCTCTCTCCATGTTCTATAAAAGCTTCCTCAAAGCTTCCTTTTTGATGTCTCACATCAGAAGGCTCCACATCGTAGAAGATTGGCATTATAGATTGCCCCCGCCTACTGGTGCACGCAACAATATGTTGTAGCTCGTCCAAACACCAAGTGGAGGAAGCATAGTTTGGTGAGAGAATAATGACGCCAATCATGGATGCTTCAATTGCTTTTAGAAGCTCAACTCTAATATTTGTACCTCTCTCAAGGTCCTTGTTATCTCTGAAAGCTATGATTCCCTTCCTTTTCAACGCTTTACACAGATGATCAGTAAATTTTTTGCGAGTGTCTTCTCCTCTAAAACTCAAGAACACATGATACTTGTATGATCCCGGTGGTGGGATTGAAGTACAAGGAGAAGAGGAAGGAAAGGCTTCACGTACTGGCGCAACCGATGCCATATGTTCAACTTTCTTGTGGTGGTGTGTACTTTGAGGCACGGTATCTGTAGAGTTTTGATTGGAGAGTAGTATTAAAGGCTGATAAAGAGTAAAAGACCAGGCGTTTGTGAATGCAGTAAAAGTGAGCGGAAGTTGCTTCTGTTGCTTGATTGGCAAAGGAGACAGAGAGATATAAATAAAGGCCATCACCGCAAATAGAGACAGAGTAGACAAAATCAATATGTGTTGAAGTAGTCAATCACGATTTTTTTCGTACACGTTTGTTGGAAGGAGACGTCCATTTGCTTTCACTTAACAGTAAACACGCCTCGCTCCAAAGACATGCTGCATCAGTAACAAGATCCACGCATTGAAAGTGTCTTCGTCTTCTTACCGTGCATGAAAATTTGAGATAAAAACACTAAAATATATACTCGAAGTTAATTGAAGGTGCTTGTATATATGTTGATCGATACCGATTTGACAATGGCAACAGCTGTGGTGTTTTCCATGACATGGAAGTTTCACACTTTCACTACTTCATTAGGTCTTCGTAAACAAAAAGGAGTTAAGTTGTAATCCACTACTAGCAGGGATAGATCAAGAAATCATTCAAAGGATGGCTCGAAAATATTAATCATATTCATATAAAATAAAATTTTAATACTTGTTAATATAAAAAATATTTTATATATAATCATATCATACTTTATACAATATATAAAATAGTATGTAAAATTTGTGAATGCAGGGAAGTGAGTGAAAGCTTCATGGGTTGGGTGGAAGGACAAAGTTGGAAAGAGAAAAATAAAGGCCATTTTCATCATGATAAGGGTGGGGCTTTGATTTGTTGACTTAGTGTTAAAGCGAAAATATTCTTGTGCGGGAAAGAGTACCCAAGCTACTTGCATTTTTAGTGAAATATTGCAATCTTTTATGAATTTGTAAAGCTGGTAAAATTTTCAAAAACTTAAACCAAGTTTATATAGAAAGAGTTGCTTCATCTGTTGCCGGCAGAAAATGAGATTTGTAGAACTTGTGGAGAATATTTTGTTGGGACCATCGCTAATCCACTCCCTAAATTATCAATTCAGCCTTATAATTTTTAATTTTTATATTTAATCTACTCTTCTTTTCTCCTATATATGGTTACACCCACCATGTTAACTCTACCTCACCCTCATCATATATAGCTGATAGATATCACTAGTTAGTTTAGTTAGTTAGGAAGTTTCTGATTCAGTTGCTCAGTTACAACTCTCTAACTAACTCAGCTAGCATCATATTGTGTATATAATCTGTAACCTTCGCTTCAATGGTTCAATGAGAAAAGTTCATATTTCTGATACACACACAGTGCTCTCTCTTTCTCTTTCTCTCTCTCTTTCTCTAGCTCTCTTGCACTCTCAGGTATTAATCAGCATATAGCGTCCGATCATACACACATTCAAAATGATAGGGCTTTTCAATTGTTTTTATCCAAAAAATAATCATCATATGAATGAAATTTTAAAACTTTTTGTAACACATCATTCAAAGTGAATATTTCCTCAATTAAGAACAGAGAATATATAACAAATACATATAAAATCTAGTTCATATTATGTGTTGGTTATTTTCAGAATTTTTCTCCCTAGCGCATTGTATTTTTGTGGGATGAGACTCGTATGAATACTCGTACAATTATTTTCCTTTTTTACTTTTTCTTTGAAAAAAGAAGTTTCACCGAATTAGCTACTCAAAACATTATCAACCGTAGTGGTGGTGAGATGATAGTGGTGGTGGTGGGAGGACGAGAGAGAGGAAAAAGAATGGTAGAATGGAAAAATTATAAATTTATGTAACTTTTAAAGTTAAATTTGTTTATTTTATTGATTAAGTTAGAACCATTCATTTATTTTAATACTATATGCAACGGGAATTAAGGGGTGGACCAATATTGGTCCTCAACATGAGGCAAGTGGAGGAATCCAAACCCATAAAAGGAGGACACTAAAATACTAGAAGACAAGTTAATGATGGATTTGGTAAATGTTCAATATCCATTTTACAACACAAGTGGTATATTTTTGCAAGATATAATTTCACGGCTAATTATGTGGTGGGAAGGATTGAGTTAGTGACCAAGTTGGTCCTTGCATCTCAACTATTAAAATCTTATCTAACGTTTGAAATTTAAGTTTTCAGTATAATAAAATAATTACAATAACTAATATTTATATTTTAATTTTTATTAGAATTTGCATTCGCTGTTCTGTCCTTTTCACCTCTCCGCCAAAGTCCACCATGACCACCCTTTTATTTCCCCTTAGCACCATCTATCAATTAAATTGTGATTGATCACAGATATAAATCTACCTTTTTGAAACCTTAAATCCCTAGAAAAAATAATACCCAAATTTAAACTTGTCCAAACTGTTAAAAAGTAAAGAATACCAACATAGACAAGGAAAATCATGTAATTTAAACTTCATATCCGATACGTTTTCAAAGGAGTGTCATTTGCAGAGAATAAAACAAAACGAAATATAACTAAAAAATCCCAAGTCATAAAAAAAAGAAAAAGACCTTGACTGAAAGTATGAAGGAAATGGTGCTCATTTCTTTAGTGGGCTACCTCCTGGTTGCTTGGAAAGTAACATGAATCAACCAAGAAGTTATTGTGTTGACTGGTTCCTGAATATATTTATTAAGTTCTTTATTTTAGTTTCCAATTCGCTTAACGTTATCGTATTTGGAATAGGACATTTTGAATGCAATGTGAATGTGGATGATTGTAGATCATAAGTTAAGGAGTTGCAATTGCTCAAGAGGGAATAAAGGTCATACTCGTAAGAGAGAAAAAGCAGAAGAAAAAAGTCAGGAAATACCGAGGGACGTGGTTTGGAAAGAAAGAAAAAAGGATATGATAAAATCATAATTTCATTAATTTCTAAAATTTGTATATACTAAAGGACCAAATTAGTGGCAAACTTGCAAAGGCCCACCACAAAACTCACCATTGATTGACACTTCCACTACTCAAGGTCTTTGTGTACAAAAGATGAGTTGAAGATCATCATGACACGCAAGGAAGATTGGTGGATTTGCCATTCTAAAGGGCAAGACTTTTCAATGATTAGTTGACTGCTTACAAAGGATTGGTGGCTATAAAAATCACAACCAAGGCACACAGCCCAAGTGTTTCCATTTATAACCAACCAACCTATATTATCTATGGTTATGTTTTCTAGATACAGTAGATTCATATATCAGAGTAAGATAAGTCTTTAGTTTACACTAAGCTTAGTACACATGCAAATAATACAACGTAAAAGTGAAAGTCCTTCAATTCAAAATAGATTGAGCTAAAGTCCATCATAACACTAGCAAAAGAAATAGCAGTACAAAGAAATAGTAAACGCAAAATATGAACAAATCAATGATATTCTCACTTGAAGGGGAGAAAACAAGTTGCATAAACAACAAAATTCCACTATGAATGTTGAGCTACTAGGAGCATAAATATATACATATGGATGGGTTCATACTTATACAAAAAAAAAAGAAAAAGAAAAACATGTGAAAAAATGTGGATTAAAAAATGAAAAAAATAATGAAATCCTCAGACATGCACAAGTCTTCCTATAAGTATCTAAACTCTATCTACACATACTATTCCATATTCATTGCACTACCAACAATATGATTTGCGATGAAGATATTCATAAACCAGCACATAAAAACAGTTTTCTGGACCCCACAATCAAATCCAAGGGAAATGAATTGTAGTCATCATGTGTGACATGATCCATCAACCATCAAGTGAGTCAAGGTGAAACCCAATCAGCAGATTACGTCAAAGGAAACCAATGTGTACCACAATCTATATGTGAAATCTATATTCACTTTCATTTTTTTTCCGCATTTGCAAGTGAAGAAAGTTTCTCTTCCAGGTCTTCTAGCAAATCTTGATATTCAGCAAATGCTGGGTGTGACTATAGTGTAGAGATAAAGGCAGGAACCACATGCATTGATCATTTAGTGTACATACTGCTATGACTATAATTTCAATCAATAATCTAAATTAGATATAACTGCAGCGTAGTGCTATACGCTTTCCACAGACAAACATCATGACGAAATAAGTAAAACAGAACCTGTAAAACAGAACCAAAAGAATGCACTGGTCAACAAAGTGAATCCTTTTTAAAAATGGCAAGACATTACAAAAATATGTTTAAATTTTTCCCAAAGATTGCAAAAGGAATTGGCGTAAAAAAGTCCTACAAGCATATGCAAAATCAATGTGTTCATTAAATATCTCCTCTTTGGTTTGAACATTAACCTCGAAAGCACGTTATAAGAAGCTTACAACAACTGTATATGAACAAAGAAAGGGAAGAGGAAGGAAAAAGGCTATGCTAATTGTAAAAGTATTCATGTTTGGAGTCTTATTATAGTAGTGCAATTGGGCTAGACTTGTACTAGTCCTACACACTTGCCAAGAAGATTAGCATAATTAGGAGTGCTAGTTATTATTGATTGTTTCACCTCATCACATACATCACCATATTATTTAGAATTCTCGTTTTCTTCATCTTTTACATTATTTCGTATAATGTTAACACTATTACTGTTAAAATCATGTCACCATATTTCAGAAGTGTCCAGAACACAATGAATCCAAATATACATACCTCAGAACGTCTTAGGAGAGTATCAAGGACAACTATCCATTCGTTAAACTTGACAGAGCACATATGAGTCAGGAGAAAGTCAGCATCCAACTGGCTCTGTAATGTTCCCATTTGAAGTTGATAACACAAAATAGTGTTCATTAATGAAAAGCAGAGAAACTAAACTAAAATAAAAATAATCTGTACAAGCTTATAGCAAATTATCCAAGATATTGCATCATTCCTTCTAACAAATTAATCATATTCAAGGTTTATTTGCCACGTCTAATGTAGAAAAATTATTATTTTTTAACTGAACATGTCATGATATTTTTTCAATTAAAAACAAAATTTCATGAAACAGAAAAGAAATAGAGTACAATGAAGAACAATTAAGTTCCCTCCAATATCATTAAACATTTTAGAGAAACTCATTGAATTTGTTGGGTTATAGCAGCAAAATTACCAAATAAACCTATGCATTTTTTGTACACCAAAGACTACAACCAAATACAACAAACAACAACTAACAAATTAGGCGGTCAAAGAAAAGGTTTGTGGAATCGCCAGAGTGTATATTCAACTAAGGGTTGCACAAAATAACACAAAGGAATATTAGGTCACCACAATTTAAAACCAACGAAGTGCATTGAATACTCAGCATGACAGTTTTGTTTTCCAAATAATTAAATCTCAAACCTTTCGGCTAATTAGTTCAAGCCCTGAAGCAAAATTCTCCAACCTAGCACTCCCATATCTTTCACGTTGTAGATACTCCTGCAATTAATTGTCATTGAACAATTTAAACACTTTAATAACAATAAATTTAACGGAAGGGGCATTTGTCAGCAAGAGCTTCTTACCACCAAATCAAACTGAGTGCCTTTTACAAGTAGCAAGCTTGGAGAGCTCTTTCCCTGACATCAGGTAACTAGCATGGTTTTCTAAAATATTCTTAACAGAGGTAACATGAGCACTTTGCTCCTTGAATGAGGTGCTGCTCAATAGAAAATTACTCGTTAGAATGGTTGGTAACTTCAATGCCAAGGTAATAGAAAAAACAATGCACTGAAATGTACATGAACTTTTTATCCAATGACTGCTTCCTCTCACTAGAATGGAAAAGAAAATAGCCTAAAAATCTGGGAGACAGTTTAGCTCAGTCACTTGATGCTTGGTCATATTCCCTACCAGATCTTAGCAAGAACCTCACCTGAGGACCCAAAACAATATACTTAAGAAAAAGTTCATGATAAACTAAAATGAATAATATTACTTGACCAACTAAAATGTATAATATGATAGTGTTCCAAAACAATACCAGTTTCCCAGCAAGCTCTTACAAAGATTCATCAAGTGTTGCCTGCGCTAAGTTTTGATAAATCACATCAATGACACCACAATATTTTAAAAAGAAGTGAAATGAAAAAAATTATTGAAGTGGTCAATCTCAAACCTGTAATAATCGTAAAGCACAGTACTGACTGACAGCAGGACCCTCTAGTTTAGCAATCACTTGTCATATTTCCATATGAAATGATAATTTGATAATAAACACACGCGCACACACACACACACACACACACCATTCAATCTTATTAAGCCTCAAGAATATATAGTAGAACACCCAATTAAAAACTCAAATGTTCTTTTCCCTTGGAATGAAACAAAAGGCAACATGTGTGGATTAAACATAATAAAATTTTGTCTATCCAGAGAGAGAACTCGATACCAAATAAACATTTGAATTGCCACCTCTTAACCAATTAGGCAACGCAACATTCAAATCATAAACAAACTCAATCAAAGAGCAGAAATCCTTGTATGAATATAAAACTTGCTAATTGTTATTCAAAATGAAGCTAGTTGTTAATTAAAATGAATCAAAGAATTCTTGTTTGTGGGGCAGCACTGATAAAAGAAAGAGAACAAAAATATCAGAAAGCAAGAAATGCCAGAATGATAATGCTTTTATATGAAGAGATCTATTTAGAAAGGCTAGTGAGTCTTACAAGTATATAGCAAGCTGCAGTGCAATACCATCTCCGTTGAAAGCATTCCTCAAACAATCTATATACAACCCAAAAAAGAAAAAAATATTAGACAACTATAATAGACAGAGGAAAAAGCACTATAACTTAACAAATAAAAAAGTCAACAAAATGCAGATGACTTTGCAGTGGAGAAACCTTCTTTCACATTGAAATGTGAAACTACTCATTATATATCAGATACATGTAGAAAAATGTTAGATGTTTTGTAGTTCTCTTTTTTTCTTTTTTTCTTTTTCAGGTAGGTCTTGAATATAAACATAATAATACACAGATTTTACAAATTAATATTCACATTATTTTTTAAGAACATTAGTTTTCCTCAATCCTCAGTTCACTTTTAAGTAGAACTATGAAAAAAAAAGAATCACAAATATGATAATTCTTTTTAATGATACACATCCAATATCTCTTCTAGTCCTATTTCACAAAAGAGAAAAGCACAATTATTTTCATCCCTATCCATTCATGCTGCCAAACGAGCTTCTATATAATATTAACACGCAGAAGCATGTACAAATGAAGCCTTTAATAGCACCAAGGTAGAAATTTGATAATTGAAATGCCAGAAACTTATAGCTTTATTCTTGACATGCCAAACAAAAATGGTATTCACCAACAGATGGAATATGAAACCAAGTTTGACTAGTAGTATTTTTCAAAGTGAATAGTTTTCCAATGGCATATCACTTCATGTGTTAGAAAAGATTGCAGAAAATCATATTCTTTGGCATACTTGATCCCAGTTCCATATTAGAAAGACTTGCATTCACTCAAAGTAATAAGCAGAGTCGAAACCAAAAGAAAAGAATAAATGCTTGAAAGACATACTCTGTTGATCTTCCAGCAGCAGCGGACAAATCTGCCCAATGACGACCATCAGTTTTTCTTGCAACAACTTACAACAACATCAAGGTACTCCCGAAAATTCCAGATAAGATCACTGGTCTTCTCCAAAAGTGTGCTTTTAGCAACTGAGATATGATTCTTGTTAACATTTGGCCTAAGAAATTTTAGCATGAAAATGAATGGCCAAGACTAAGACAAATCGGCAGCGGCGTTTGGCACCAAAGAAATTCCTTTATTCATGCACAAGCAAAGGAAAATGCCAAGAAACTACAGACAACTACCAGATTGCCTTAGCATAAAATTATTATCAATTTTTATACACTAGGAATGATATGATCATGACAAATTAAAGCACAACCATTGCTTGAAATTCAAAAATTTGACCAAAACAATTAACCTTTCCAACTGAAAGCACCTGGATATATCCTCTTCAAACACTGTAAAAAGAAGCCACTCGAGACAATGTGAAAAACGAGGCTTCTCTGCTGATAGATCTGCCAGCCTTAAAGCTTCCTCAATTTTGTCCCTCTAGCAGACACAGAAATAAATAGGAACTAATCACACAGGATATCTCTCTTGTGCCTTTCTCTTAAAGAATAACTCATTAAGAGAAAAGACAAAATATTATTTAAAAGAACTACCAAAGCATTAAAATGAAATCCCAACTGCAACCTGACATAACCATGCTCTCTAATCTCTCTGAATAGGCAACTACTGTGCAGTGCCACACTGTTTAATCCTTCTTGCACAAAAGAATTCGAAAACTAAGAGAGGAGTGCATAGTCAAAGAACAAGGAATCCTCTTCATTCTTTAGAAACATAAAAGGCAGGTATATACTCCACTTGCTGTGAACATGTATTAAATTCATCCTCTGTGCTAATCTTAGAGTATTGTCTCACAAAATCTTGATGTGTTTTGAAGCAATGGGAAATTATTTATGGAAAAGTAAGAATAATGACCTCGAAAAAATGTAACGTAAGACCAATGAATTCAATGAAATCCAACATTAGGAACAAAATAATTAATATACCACTTGCAACAAAAAATAAATAAATATTCTACTCAATTATTTTCCTTAAAAATCCAATGTGTGACAATGGTATTTTGATCTTCAAAGTAAAATCAATTAATACACTTACAATTCATCAAACATGAACATAAATGATGAAATATAGCAATATTTTTAGATCCTTGTCATGTCAATAGACATGGATGTACAAAATTCCCCTGCAACTTTATACCAGAAGCCCAAAAGACACCTAATAAAAACACGTTCATGACTCCTTTTTCTATGTGTATAATAAACCGGTGATTCTTGAGTGTGCTGCACAAATGAGATGTATTGGACCATATAGAACATGCCCTCCCATGCTGTGAACAAGGTATCAAAGAGGACACTAAGTTTGATTTGATTCTTTGATTCTTCTACCTAATTCTTTTTTGTAAATAAAATTGATTGTTTTATTATTTCCTTTATTTTGTTTAGTCTATTCTAGGAAATCTTTTGTGACCAGAAAATCTTTCCTTGTTTAGGCAAGGAATTTTCCTTTTTTGGTTATTCGCACGTAATGCCTCTATAAAGAGGAGACCTTTCTGTACATTTATAGACATAAAAATACGTTCTAAACTCTTCAAGTTGGTATCAGAGCAGTGATCTTTGTGCACTGTGCCTCTGATTTACAGCCATGGTTGACAATTCCTCAACTGCTGGCAATGATCAGAAAAAGGAGAACGTCACTCCCAAATCTAAGCAAAAGGTGCTGGTTGGCGACTCCCATCCCATTCAAAACACCACATTTCGACTTAATGGGTCAAACTACCTCCAATGGTCCCAATCGGTTTAGCTGTACATTTGTGGCAGAGGAAAGGTTGGTTACTTCACTGGCGAGCGAAGCAAGCCTGACATTACTGACCCACAATTCAATGTGTGGGCTGCTGAAAACTCTATGGTGATGACATGGTTGGTGAATTCAATGGAAGAGGATATCAGTAATAACTATATGTACTATTTAGCCACGGAATCATGGGATAGTGTCATGGAGATGTACTCTGATCTTGGAAACAAATCCCAGATTTATGAACTCACCCTACAAGCAAGAGAGATTCAGCAGGGAGGTGACAATGTGACAAAATACTTCTATACCTTGAAGCGGGTATGGAAAAACCTTACTACTTAAACACTTACAAGCGGAATTTGGCTAAGGACGCTAAACATCACCAGCAGACAGTGGAAGAAGGAAGGATATACCAATTTCTTGCAAGTCTCAATGAGGAACTAGATGAAGTTCATGGCAGAATTATTGGAAGAACAACCCTACCCTCAATTGGTGAAGTCTTTTTAGAAGTTAGAAGAGAGGAAACCCATAGAGCTGTGATGATGGGAAAAACCAAAGTTGAACCAACTTCCCTTGAGAACAATGCGCTTTTAGGGGAAGCTGCTGCACTTAAGAGCACAACAAATTAGAGGAACTCCTCAAATCTTTGGTGTGATCATTGCAACAAATGTCGTCACACCTGAGAAACTTGATGGAAAATTATTGGAAATCCAGCACATCTCAAAGGCAGTAAAACAGGCCCAAAAACTCGTTCTTTTCCAACCACTCATGAGGCTGAAAAACCCTCTGAGTAAGGAATAGGTTGACCAACTCATAAAACCGTTAAAGTCTAGTTCTTTGTCTGGTACTCCTCAAATCTCTGGTGTGATCACTGCAACAAACCTCGCCACACCCGAGAAAGTTGCTGGAAAATTATTGGAAATCTAGCACATCTCAAAGGCAGCAAAACAAGCCCAAAAACTCGTTCTTTTCCAACTGCTCATGACATGAGGCTGAAAAACCTTCTTTGAGTAAGGAACAGGTTGACCAACTCATAAAGTTGTTAAAGTCTAGTTGTTTGTTTGGTACTCGTAGTGTTTATTTGGCACAAACAGGTAATTTTAGTTCCCCTACTTCCCTTAACTGCACTTCAAATCTGCATACACCATGGATAATTGATTCAGGTGCATTTGACCATATGACAAGTCTTTCCCCTTTATTTAAAACTTACTCTCCTTGTTCTGGAAGTGAAAAGATTAGAATTGCATATGACAGTTTTTCACCTATTGCAGGAAACAGTAGGATTGACTTATCCAAAACTATTGATCTAAGAAATGTCCTACATGTACCAAAACTCTCATGTAATATTCTCTCTATTAGTAAAATCTGCAAGGATTCCAACTGCACTGTGAAGCTCTTTGACACTCATTGTATCTTTTAGGACCAGACTTCAGGGAAGATGATTGGCAGTGCCAAGATGATGAATGGACTTTATTACCTTGAGGAGTTTTCGAAGACAAAGTAGCTCAAGCATGTAGTGGTATAAGTTCTTCCCTTGTAAGGGATCAAATAATGCTTTGGCATATATAATAGACTAGGACACCCTAATTTCCAGTACCTTAAACATTTGTTTCCAAGTTTATTCAAAAATATTGATTGTTCCTTGTTTGAATGTGAAAGTTGTGTTCTTGCTAAGAGTCGTAGAGTTCTTTACCATTCTCAACCTTATCATGCATCTAAAGCATTTCATTTGATCCATAGTGATGTGTGGGGTCAATAAAAAATTACAACTCAATTTGGAAGAAGATGGTTTGTAACCTTTATCGATGATCACACACGGCTATGTTGGATCTACCTTATGAATGAAAAATCTAAGGTTCCTAAAATATTTAAATGCTTCTCACAGATGGTAGAAATACAATTTGACACAAAAATTTCCATTTTAAGAAGTGACAATGGCACTGAATATTTTAATAAGAACATTGGTGAATTCCTTCAAAATAAAGGTATTCAGCATCAATCTACATGCCCAAATACACCTTAGCAGAATGGAATAGCTGAAAGGAAAAATAAACATCTTCTTGAGGTAGCCCATGCCAATATGTTTGAGGGTAATGTTCCAAAATATTTGTGGGGAGATGTTGTCCTAACAGTAGCCTATCTCATAAATCGAATGCCCACACGTGTACTAAATTACTGCACACCTTTGGACACCTTCAAGAAATATTTTCCAGCATGTAGATTGCATACTGACTTGCCTTTAAGAGTTTTCAGTTGCGCTATTTTCTTGCATATATCCTCCCCCTTTCGGTCCAAACTTGACCCAAGAGCAGAAAAATGCATTTTCATTGGTTATTCCCTAAACCAAAAAGGGTATAAATGTTTCAACCCTTACACAAAAAACTCTCACATTAGCATGGATGTGACTTTTCTAGAAAATCAACCTTGTTTTAAGAAAAATTCTCTTCAGGGGGAGAATACAGGAGAAGATAATTTTTTGCATGAACCTTCGCCTACTCCTATCTTACATATTGAGAATACATATTTCACTGAACAAACAACTGAAATCAATATGGAAGAACATGTCGAAACAAATTCTGAAAATTTTGTGCCAAACATAGGTGGAACCCAAACAGGGAAAGAAATACCACAGTCAAATAAAGAGGTTCAGGTTTATGTTCAGAAATTCCCCGAGCGAACTAGAGACCAATCCAACATCTTTGCACCAAACCAATCAGATATACTATAAAATGGCCCAACAAAAATACCTCATGGACTTCCATGTAACTCTGAAATTTCGACCCCTAATACTGACCTACCAATAGCTCTTAGGAAAGAAACCAGAACCGGCACAAAGGCACCCAAAACTAGCACCAATCATCCCATTTCCAAATATGTCTCTTACCAAAACCTCTCCCAAAGTCATCAAGCCTTTACATCTAAATTTACATATTCATTTGAAGCTAGAAACATTGAGGAAACACTAGATGATCCCAACTAGAAATTAGCAGTCTTAGAAGAGATTAATGCACTCAAGAAGAATGAGACTTGGGAGATTGTAGACCTGCCACATGATAAAAAACAACTGGTGGGATGTAAGTGGGTTTTCACCATTAAGTGCAAAGTTGATGGAAGCATAGAGAGGGATAAGGCTAGATTGGTGGCAAAAGGTTTTACTCAAACATATGGAGTAGATTATCAAGAGACCTTTGCCCCTGTTGCTAAACTCAACTCTGTGAGGATTCTCCTATCACTTGCTGCCAATTACGATTGGTTTTTACATCAATTGGATGTAAGGAATGCTTTTCTAAATGGGGAACTAGAGGAAGAGGTGTTTATGAGTCTTCTCCCTGGATTTGAGGAAGAACTTGGGAGGAACAAGGTGTGCAAACTTAAGAAGTCCTTCATGGACTGAAACAATCTCCAAGAGCATCGTTTGAACGGCTAGGGACAATGGTGAAAGGTCTTGGTTATATTCAAAGCCAAGTTGACCACACACTTTTCTGCAAGTATTCAGCAGATAGTAAAATTGCTATCTTAATTGTATATGTGGATGACATTATCTTGATAGGTGATGGTAGCTTGGAACTAACAAAACCTAAAGGAAAGGCTTGCTGAAACTTTTGAAATCAAGGAACTTGGCCCATTGAAATACTTCCTTGGAATTGAATTTGCTAGGTCCAAGGAAAGTATTTTTATGAATCAATGGAAGCACATTCTAGACCTTTTGAAGGAAACCGGATTACTTGGATGAAAGGCTACAGAAACACCCATGGAACCCAACATAAAATTACTGCCAGCAGAACCAGAAAATGTAAGGGACAAAAGAAGGTATCAATGACTGGTAGGAAGGCTAATCTATCTATCTCACACACGTCCAGATATAGCCTTTGCCATGAGCATGGCAAGCCAGTTTATGCACTCACTAGGCCCAGAACACATGGAAGCTGTCTTCAAGATCCTAAGATACTTGAAAGGATCACCTAGGAAGGGGTTCTCTACAGAAACCGTGGGCACCTTCAAGTAGAAGCCTACACAGATGCAGATTGAGCTGGAAGTGTCATGGATAGAAGATCAACATCTGGTTATTATACCTTTGTCGGAGGAAATCTAGTTCGTTGGAGAAGTGAAAAGTAGAGTATTATGGCCATGAGTAGTGCAGAAGCTGAGTTTAGAGCTATGGAATTGTGAAGCACTATGGTTAAGAAACTTCTGCACGAGTTAAAGGTTCCTAATTCCCCACCAATAAGGTTGTATTGTGACAATAAATCTGCAATTTCCATTGCTCATAATTCGATACTACATGATAGAACCAAACATGTAGAAGTTGACAAACATTTCACAAAGGAAAAGATTGAAAGAGGATAGATTTGCATTTCTTATGTTCCTACTGCAGAACAATCAACAAACATTCTACCTAAAGGATTACCTAAGAAGACCTTTGATAGCATAATAAACAAGCTATCAATGAAAGATATCTTCAGGCTAGCTTGAGGGGGAGTGTGGACAGGGTGTCAAAGAGGACATTAAGTCTGATTTGATTCTCTGATTCTTATCCCTGATTCTTTTCTGTAGATTAAATTGATTGCTTTATTATTTCCTTTATTTAGTTAGTCTATTCGAGGAAATCTTTTATGACCAGAAAATCTTTCCTTGTTTAGGCTAGGAATTTTCCTTTTTTGGTTATTCATCTATAATCCCTCTATCAGGAGGAGACCTTTTTGTACATTTATAGATACAAAAATACATTCTAAACTCTTCAAGTCATGCCATGCTAGAAAGATCTCCCTTTAGTGCATTCCATGAACAAGGCAACTAAGAGACCAACAATTCCCCTTCCCGCCCCAACCGAAAAAAAAAATTACTATATATATATATATATATATGAATCAATGTAATACCTGAAGAAGATGACGAAGCAGACAGTGCAATATTGTTTGTGCTTGAGGAGATGGCTCAAAACAAGGAAACTCTGCACTTGCTGAAAATGACATTCTCTGGGAAACTCCAACAACTACACCAGCATTCGGAAGAAGTCCTAGAGGGTATACTTCACGATCAAACTCAAGCTCCGGATCCAACTAAAAAAATTGAGTCCCAAATCAGCAAATTAACTGATTCCAAAATAAGGAAACAATTGAATTTTAAAATGGCCTAAAGCATTGCTTTTCTTGATAGTTTACATATATCTAGTGGATAAATTTAAGATGATACAGCCATCATTCAATAAGTAAAAACAGAAAGAAACTGAAGAGAACAAGTCAAATGCCCAGCCAAGTGCTTCACTAAGGGGGAAACCAAAGTATCAGATAGAATATGAGGTCAAACAACTGCAGAAAACCTCTATGGGGACCTACAATTGCATGTGATTCTTATAGTAACAATGTTTGTAAAATGCATCTAAAGGAATAAATGCAATATTGTTAATTAAAGAAAATTCCGAATCAATGAATTCTAAATTAAGTTATGCATTGCATTCAGTGGAGCCTACTAAATTATAAACATTCTTTTGCGGCTAATTTATATCCAGACCTGCAAGAAATCCTCCTGTTTAAACGCATTAGCACCTGGGGATGGATACCAAACCTGCAGCAATGAACTTTCATGTAAAAAACTATCAGAGAAGTAAAACAGATATATAATATACAAAGAGTCATAAACGTAGTAAAATGAAGGATGTATATATGGAAAAAAAAAAAATGACCTTAACAGTCAATTACCTGCATGCCACGATGACCATAATCTAGCCTTGAAACTTCCTCAACCAAATTTGTTTTATCCTCGGACTGGCCAAAGGTGACCCAAAATAGTTCAACTGAATCAGTAAGATTCCTTTCACGTCCATCATCCAAATCAAGAAGCGACTTCTCCCCATTTGCCCTCAATATCAAACATCTAGAACAAATCATTTTCATAAGGAATGAGACACGCAAGTACTCCTTTTTATCCTTTAAAAAAAAAAAAGGAGGAAAGACATGAAAGTGATCCCTCCCTCTATGTGTGTGTGTGTGTGTATTGAAAAAAGGGAGTATATGTTGTTTATAAAAAATGTTACCTTGCTGGCTCTCTTGTTAACGAATCTGATGAAGATGAAGTGTAATTGTTTGAGAGACTCCCTTGGAAGTTGATCGGGAATGAATCGCATTGCTGCAGGATGGCTCTTGGCAGTCATAATTGAAAGTTCTCGTACTGCAGAAATCTGTTTGTCATGTTATCACTTAAAAATGTATAAAAATAAGGTTTTATCGAAGAAATGTGAAAAAGGAAAGAAAAAAAAATCATCAAATCAAATAAGAGAATTACTTTACAGAAAAGGAGGGAAAAAAAAACTATTTAAATGTATGCATTCATTTACCCGTAAATCTGGATTTCCTGAAGGAGATAAGTAATCAGTATATAATCTTGGTAAACATCCATCGCCATTGGTTTGGCAAGCAATGGTTTTCGATGGAGCAATGAGCTTTGATCAAGTTGATATCTTGGGTAAAAGAGCAATTCATACCTGAGATAAATAGAGTAACCTAAGAAACCATTGGACGTACAAGAAATTTGTTAGACCTGTTGCATAATGCTACAATAAAGGTTACAGGAACCATAGTTTTAATGGCACCTAAACATTTTAGTTTTGAGTAGAGTGGGATTTAATCTTTAAATAGCACATAAAGGTGAAAGACATTAACAACCAATATATTAATTCTTCTCATATTTATTATGTGCATTAACAACTCAGAATCACTTACACATCTGTTTTAACCATCTCCGATTGCTAATTCTTTGTGGAATAGGCTGTTTTATATTTGTTCCGAGCTCTCTAGAAGCTTTTTTGACAATAAGGTTTAAAGGGTTTGCAAGAAGAAAAAAAAGTTGACTCTGTTTCTAATTTACAGAGGGACTAGGCTGCCATTGCTCACTGCTAGTCTTCAGGGTATTCTTGAGGGGTTTTCTGCAATTTTTGTTTTAGTTTTCTGATGGAGGATGGCTACCCTATTTTTTCAACCTGGTAGCTTTTGGGTACGGGGTATACATAGGGTATGCTTAGATATGTAACCGATGACTCTATTTTTGAAAAAGAAAAAATGGGTACGATTGGGGTACGTGTATCCAAGTTTCAGTATGTTTGTTGTTTAATGAATTTTTATGTTTTTTCCTTTCCTTTCCTTAACTTTTTTTTTTTTCCAATTCCATTGAGTCTTAATATTTTCCCTACCCAAATTTCATTTTTTTCCATTAAATTTTGGAATGTAATTATGAATAATTTAGACCTATTTTATGATAAAATTTTAGTTTTTATCACATGAAATTTATAAAATTATTTTCTTTTACACATATAGATATACCCGTATTCCATTTTTTTAAAAATTTTCATATCCCATATCCATACCAGGTACTATACTCATATCCACGCAACATAGGAAGAAGGATATTTATCCTCCTTTGGCTGTATTTATCTTCTTTGTTAATGAATTTCTTTTTCTATATAAAAAAAAACTGAGTTTTTTTTTTCTTGGCATGTGCACTATTAAACACCAATTAGCTATGGAATACATAACAAAACACCAAAACTTTTGAGATCAACCACATAAAATATGAAAGTAAATAAAAGTATCTCAAGTGTTAGAAGAAACGACGTAGTTGCAGATGATGACAATCTTCCCCATCCATAACAAACCTTTACACTGAATCTTTTGTTCCTGGGTAACATCTCCAAATACTCTCCATCTTTTCAATCGTATATCATAAAGTATCAAACCATGGAGACCAGCAACAGCTAAGTACATTCCATCCTGGCTAGCCGCCACATGTTGTACAGGCCAGTTTTGGGAAATATAAGAAACCGGCACATTTTTTTAGACTTTATTAGGGATGTTCTTTCAGCGAAATTTTATGGTGAAGTTCTGCAAATCAAAAACGTAACTGGAAGATTAAGATGTAGCATTTTAAGTTCATCGGTCTCTTCTGACTGCGGGATGAGTAACTGATCTTCCCCATAAATCACTTGTCGGCCGTATGTAGTGCTGGAAACACCTCTGCTAAGACATCATTTTCCGAAAGAAAACGAAATGATTCTCTCTGAAGATCCTTCCTCCGTAGCATAAAGTCTATATCCATATTCATCCCATTGCATCAGTGAGGTACCGCCCATCAATGGTTCATACTTACAATCATGGCTTGACTTAGAAATCGGAGAAGATTCATAACTTAAACCTATTTGTCGGATTGTTGACATCGAGCGACACCCAGAGACAGGCCAAACAGTAAGCCCCCTTAACTTCCACCCAACAGCAATGCAAAAGCAGAGTTATCAGGTGTCCAAGCAATGCAACTAACAGGGCCAGTGTCATCCATTGAATATCTGCAAAATAGTCATGTCAAATATTCATCATGACATAGAACCAAAATCCATCTAGATGAAATCGACACACAAGTCCCAATATATATTAATAAGACTGAGAAGCTGTCATTATAGTCATATTTATAACACTCTGAAAACACAGCATTCATTAGACAGGTGAGGAATGTAATTTTATTATTGGTGAACACATTTAGGAACACATAACACAAAAACCAGTGTTTTTATGCACAAACTTCTGGAGAGCTTGAGTATCAAGCTAGTAGTCGTACAGGCATTCAATATGATCCCAATTCCCTTATACGCATATTTCAATAAAGCTTACCCCCAGTCATAGAAAGAGACTGTGCAAATAAGTGATGCCGATTACACCCAGTCAACAACTTCATATTGTTGATCTGCAAGGGATAGAGTTTTCAAAGGATAAGACAAACAGTCAAGAACTTTTAATGAATAAGGAAGGCAACTAAGGCTATGGGGAAATATTGCAAAAGGTATTTTGCGAAGCTTTAGTTGAGTCATATTGGAGAAGGCTTATGCACTCCATAGTACTCCAGAGGATGCATCATTTAGAACTAGACCTTGAATTGCTTCAATTCCCTGTATACATATAAAAAGGAGGTCAAACGCAAAGTATGAATTCTTCAATTATTATATTTATATTAAAGGGTTAAATAAAATTTTTATTGCTACACCTTACATTGATTTTAAATTGGTTGCTATACTTTTTTTTTCCCTTTCTAACTAAGTCCAGTGGTTGTAAACATTTTCAATTAGATCTCTTTCATTTCTATTTACTAAATCACTGTTACTCAAGGCATATGGTCATCAGATTTAACATATTGTTTTTTCATGTCAAATTCCAAATAAATGTTCAGATAGTACACTAATTCATGTCATCTTATAGAAAATCCATCATCTAAAACCTAACAAAATAATTCAATCCAATAAAGTTCATGTTGTTTTTCCTTTCACTTTTGTTCACTCACTTTTGTCCTCTCATCTTCTTTATGCCTTTTCTCACATTCAATAGTGAATCATCTACGATTAGCTCAAGCCAAAGTTAATAATAGGGAGGGATCTACTCAGAAACATATACAACTATAGATATTTAACTAGAAAGAGAAAAATATAGGGACTAATTTATGTGTACATGTGAAAGGTAGCAATCAAAAACTAATTTAACTCAGCTGTCTTGATTTAAGTTAACATCAAACATCTAACAATTGTTAAAAAAAACAATACACCTGCTTTCTTGTGATGACCCAAAAAAAAAAATTTTTTTGACTGAGGATCACCGTGCACCTTAAGTGATATAGACCACTATAGGTCTCTCTCTTTTCTTTATTTTCTCTTCTCCTTCTCTTCCCCGTATCATTTCCAGATACCTCCTTTCTTCTTTCTCTCTTCACTCCTTTCTCTCTTCTCTTTTTCCTCCTTCACTCCTTCCTTTCTTCTTCTTAAATTCACAATTAAATATTACCACCACCTCCATCATCATCATCTCCTCCTCCTCTTCATCATCTTTTCCTCTCCTTACTCCATTTTTTCTCTCTAACTCCATTAGAGAGAATTGAAGATTAGGAAGGTATTGAAGTGAATTCCTTCACCAATTATACTCTCCAAGTGGTAAGTAAGTTTCTACCATACTCCATTTAAATTATTGAAATTTCTAATTATTTTAGGATATTGTTAGGGTTCTTAAACCCATGAATTTGGGATTTTTTATGATTTGGGGCTAATTGATGTTAATTGATAGCTTAGTTAGCTCACAAATATTAATATTGTCTTGTTCTTAGAGCGATAAAGCAATCGGACAACAATACTTGAGTTGGTGGCATCAAAAGTATTGTTCTTCGATTCTTTGTAGGTTACTTTATGCATGATAAACAATATAAAATTATATAAATAGCTGAAAGTATGTTGATACAGAAGAAAATAATTTATTTGTCAAAAAGGAGGATTATGTTTGAAGTGAAAAAAAATATATTTAGAGACCAGAATATGATAATTATGCATATTTAAATAATTTTAGTTAAATTGTAATGAATATTAAAATTTTAAATCATTTTATATAAATTATTAAGTTTGAGTTTATTTTATGCTCATGGTATCTTATATAACATGAGAATGGATTTTGTGTTGGAAAATATTCTGGAAGTGGAATGTGCATGATTTTGAGTTAATTTTGGGGAAAATTCCTAGTTAGAACCTGTAGTTAACGGCAGGGACGTTAGCCTCGATGCACCGTGAGAAACTCTAGTTAGCAGGAGGGATGCTAACCCACACATAACTTTTGTTATGTCTGGATTTGTATATGGCTTAGGGCCAACTCTAGTTAGCAGGAGGGATGCTAACCTGTACATGACTTTTGTCATGTCTGAACTTATATGGCTACGGGCCAATCATGTATGGACTTATTATTGTTCTGCTTTGGATAACTCCCCATTATACTTGAAATTATGTAATTATGTAAAATTTATGTTTTCAAGATATCTCATGTTATATACTCCCCATTATATATATGTTTTATGAGTACATATACATTATTATGTTTATATTGTTCTATGATTGGATTTAGTAAACTATGGATATCCTATCTCTCGTTGAGTTGCAAAACTCACCCCGTTGTATTCCATTTTTTTTACGGATACAGACGCTGGTGCTAGATCTAGTTCTGTTCCTCCGGCTCAGCCATAAGTGCATTTCAAGCTGGTGAGCCTTCTTGAGAAGGCCTTTGTGTTAGAACCTTATTTTGTCTAGTTTGTCAGTTGCTCCATGTGTCACAGGCAGGGTCCTCGGATCTATGTTATGTGTAGGTTGAGAATCTATGAATTAGATATTTAAATTATGTTATAAAAAGGATTTGTAAACTTAATTTAGTTTATGTTTGGACTATATAATGTATTATGTTTAATAGATTTGTAAAACTAATTTGGTATTAAATCTAGAATATGTTGGGATACTATATACTGAAAGGGCGCATTTCTGATAATGTTTGATGCCCAAGTACTGTAACTTTGTTTATGGATATGACAGGTTATAATTGTATTTGGGAAATGTTAAAGAAATAGAGGAGATTCTGTCCATTTTTCTGGAAAATTTGGTGTTTTAAGGCTTGCTAGGGAAGGTGTTCCCTATGCGCCGGTCATGACCTAAGTTGGGTCGTGACATTTCTCATTTATAAGTATGAAATCAATGTCTTCTTTAGACCACAATCTGCTTTGTTTTCTAGGATCATTTGGAAATTCTTGAATGACAATACTGCTACCCATGTCATGAAGCAAATCATGCATGCCCAACACATTACTCACTTGACTTATGGTGGCCAAAGATTTATCAATAAAAATAGCAATAGCAATCTCAGCACTATAACCACTCTTTTAACACATCTATCACATACTTTCTCCATTCCTTTGAAGAAACAAGCAATATCTAAAAAACTATTCTTTTATGTGAAATCTAAACCCTCATAACTTATTTTCATTGTATCATGAATTTGGGCAAATGGAGTGCTCTTCATTTTTTTAATAGCACTATGCCAGACATCAACTTCCATAAAGATGGGAACCCAACACCTCGAGTGCTAATGGAAGGCCACCACTATATTTCACCATTTCTTTGAACAAATCCAAATACCCTTCTGTAGGGTTTTTTTTTTTTTTAAAGCTTTCAAACAAAAGAGATCAAATGATTCATTTTGGACCAAACCTTGAACCTTATAAGTTGCAAGCACTTCTTGTATCTTTAACAACTCGACATCTCTAGTTGGGATTATTATTCTGCTTCCAGGACTAAACCAATCATTCTCCCTGTCACAACGTCCTTGTGGGGGGAGTTGTGACGAGGAGAAAAAAAAATTATTTCTTTCTAAAAGGTTTTCAATGGATTTTTAATAGAGTCGCCACGAAAAACCCTTTTAATTTGGTAAGGCTGGTTTTTTAAGATAAAATTGGGTTTAAGAGTCTAATTATGATTAGGAAATAATGGAAACTTAATTCCATTGCATCCTTAATACATCAATTTCATGACAGTTGTTGTGCAAAATTAAAATAACTTTAATAATTTATTTTTCCCCTAAATATTAAAGTTTGAAAAATATTTACAAAATTTAATAATAAATATTTACAAAATAAAAGAAAACAAATTTCAAAAAATTTAATTTTGATTTGACAGAAAAACATTGCTCCAACGTACCATTCGGTACAATAAGGAATTCAAAGTCACATAGTTCTTCTAAAAAATAAGTATGTGTTGAGTGAATTTTATTTACAAAAAAAATTTAACCAAAAACAGAATTTAAAAGAGATAAAATTGGGTTTTGTACAGGATTCAAGATAGCACTAAACTACTCGGTAAACCCTTACAATTCAACAATAATGAAGGAGGCACCAACAACAACTTAGCTACAGTTATTGATCGTTGCATGGATAAAAAGAAAAATATTTCCAAACACATTTCATCACAAGATTGTACTTTTTGTCTTTAAATCCAAGGCTCAACAAAAAAAATAATGGTAAAAAACTAGAAAAGTGTTAGTTCAATAAAAAGACACACTAGTTTTTTTTTTTTTTAAGTAAAGAATAAAAAGATGACAGACGCACGCGCAATAGAAATAGGATTCATTTTTCTTTTTTGTTTTTTGTTTTAAAGTACTGAACTAAATAAACAAAAATGTGATCCAAAATCACATGCCCAAACTAGACTGAAACATACCGTTGACCAAAACAAACACTAACGCACTCTCGTGCTAAAGCAAAACACGCTCAGTTTGTAAAACAAAAAATAGCGAAAGACATCGTGATATAGTTTCAAAAATGACACTTGAGTTTAAATACCTAAAACTAATCACCATGGTAATAAAAGTAATTAGAATTAAAAGTAAATAGTCAAGACTAAAACCAATTGGTAACAATGTTTGGCACCAAAGAAATTTCTTTATCCATCCATCATCAAGCAAAGGAAAATGCCAAGAAACAATAAGGAACTACCAGATTGCATTAGCACCAAAGGAATGCCAAAAAAATAATCCTATACCAAATAAAATCAATGGTCGAACAAGAATCAGATATTGCTACATGTAAAGAGTTGGTTAACTAATGCGACAACAACAATGGAGTGATGGATTCCCCTCATAATATTTGGCATAAAGATTGTTTGCCTTGTAAGTAAAGGCATGGTTTATAATAGAACACAATGTTGTTTAATCCCATCAAGTGAGAAAAAGCTTGGTGATTGTTGTCATCTAAAGTAAGATCTTCTCATAAGCACAACTCCTGGTTGAAAATTTGACTGAAACTATTAAAGTCCTTTCTTCCAAATTAAAGTACATGGATACATCCACATCAAATTTGGCCGACCTTTACTATTTTCAGAGATTATGTTGAGGGTTTTTATTTCTTAGTGCCGAATTTGTCCAATAATATTTTTATCTCGAAACACTCTGAGGGTTTACTCTAAGCTATAAGTTAAAAGAGCAAGGATGAACATTCCTTTAAACAAAAGCATTAAAACAAAAATCCCCAACTTTAACTTAACGTAATCATGCTCTCCAATCTCTCTAAATGCACAACTATTTTTCTACAAGAATACAAAACCAAGAATAGAAGAGAGGAGTGCACAGTCAAAGAACAAGGGATCCTCTTCAGTTCAAATAAACACATAAGGCGGGCGCACATTCCATTTGGCGTAAAGACTAGGACAGTACTACACGAATCCCTGCTAATTTTAAATTATTTTCTCACCAAAATCTTGGCTTGATTTGAAGCAATGGGATATTAATTTTGGAGAAGTAAGAATAAAGACCTTGAAAAATTCAACAAAAAGACCAACGAATTTCATAAAACCCAACTTCACGACAAAAAATAAATAACATACCACTTGGAATGAAAAACATATAAAATATTCTACAAAATTTTTTCATTCAAATTCCTTAATAGTTTGTTTATAGACTCAATCAGTGGTCTCATTTAAATAATTTCATATCAAGTTTAGATTTATTCCACACCCACTGACAAATAATATTGTTATATATGGATTGAATCTAATCAAGAAGAGTAAAGATAAAATTGAAACTGACAATTGAGGACAAACTAAAGTCACCATAAAATATGTTGAGACTTGAAAACCACCATGAATCGTGGCATAACGAGATAACGAGCCATACAAAGGAGCGCAAAATTTTCAAATGCGCAAAAACTTGTTTGTGTCTAAGTTGTCTATTTGTGCATCACGCTCATGTTCTTCACAGCAAAGATAGATCCTTCTCCCGAGATCCCATCAAATCAGCTTCAAATATCTTTAAATCTTATTGTTCCATATCATTTCCTCACTGCTTGTGTTCAAATCAAACATTTTTGTTGTGCCTTTTTTGGGGTCTTTCAACTTCACCTTTCTTCAAATCTTCAATATCTTCTTTACTCACCCAACGAGCGGCGGAAGTCATTGATACTAATGTTGCACGAAATGGGCTTAAAAGTGACAGCTCAAAGCAAGTGCCTTGGTGAAATCCGTCACTAAAATAATCATTGGCATTCTCTCCATACGCTCTAGGTGTAATCCTCTTGGTGCTGAATATATTATTTTCATTGCGGACAACCAAAGCAGCTTGGTAGTCTAGAAAAAGAGGCGCATCATCCATTATTAGTTGGAAACATAAAGCAATTCCCAATGTTTCATTTCGGGGGTAATCACAAGGATTGATATAGAGTTACCATCTTGTCGGTGAACAAACCATGATGGAATTTCCCTCCCAGAAATCACCATGTCCAACAAGACCTCACCGGGATCTTGGCTTGGCGATACAAAGACACTGCATACCTTCGATAAATTATTGAATTCAGAGATATCCAGTGAATTACAGCCCCATGCCTTCAGTTCTCTTATACTTGATGGGAGCTCTGGCAAACACCGAAGCTCCCCGCAATAATTGAGCTTAAGACATTTAAGCTTTGGAAGTTCATGAATGTTTATTGGTACGCTAACAAAATCGTTGTGGCTCATATCCAAATCCGTTAAAGACAAGAGGTGGCTAAAATCAGTGATACTGGGAAGGCAATCACGGTTGAAGCAATTTTCTAAGTTCAAATATTCAAGGCCAACCAAACATCCAAGTGATGTGGGTAGTTTCTCTATGGAAATATCTCCCAGAGCAAGCCTTGACAAACTTTTCATGCATTCCCCAAATTCTGGTAGATTTTCAAGACCTGAACATTTATCAAGAATTAATTCATTTAGGGAACTCATCTCTAATTTACCTGGAAGAGCTTCAAGCTTGTCGCATCCAGTTAAATCCAACAGAGTAAGGCTCTTGTGCTGTACCACAGATGAGTGAACCTCAGTTAGGTCAAAACAATATTGAAGAACAAGTGTTTGAAGTATGGGAACCTCAGAAATATCAGGTGTTTGCTTTAATTGAGAAAGACTCAAATTGAGATGCTTCAGCTTTCCTAAAAACTGATCAAGATAGAGAAACGTTAAAATGCTATCATCTTTTATAAGGATAAAGTGGGAAAAAAAATGAATAGAGCTCTTAACGAAAGGGTCATACATTTTTTCCATCCCATAGGTTTTCGATATTGCTGCCTATCAGTCTGATGTCAACAAGTTAATATTGTTGATCTGGAAGGGGTAGAGTTTTCCAAGGATAAGCCCACCAGTCAAGAACTCTTAACGAAGTAGAAAGGCTACTGTGGTCATGGAATTGGATATCTTCGGCATCGTGAGTATCTATTATGAGAAGCTTTAGTCGAGTCATATTTGAGAAGGCTTTTGCACTCCAGTATTGTTCAACGTCAAACCACTATGGCCGTAAAACTATACCTTGAGTTGGTGCATATCCCTGTATATATATATAGACTGTTAAAAAATTGGTTTTAATGGCTTGATTTTTCAAGCTATTGGTAAACTTTGAGCAACCTTCCAAGTTGGTGGCTAACAACCTTCAAACTTAGTGGCTAACAACCCACAAAGTTAGGTGAAGTTTGGCAATGTTAGATGAAGGTAGGTGAAGGTAGATGAAAGTTAGGCAATGTTAGGCATTGAAGCTTTGAAAGTGGTGCATTTGGACTCTATAAATAGAGCATGCATTAGAGCTTCAAGGTATTCCAAGTCCATTGGCTCTTTTGGTGTTAGAGAAGTTTGTTCTAGTATTTTTGTTACTTCTCTTTTGTATGTTGAGCATATACACTTGTGAGAAAAATACTGTAAGGTATTTTAGGGTGTATTTGGGGATTTGGGTTTGAGTAGAGTGTGTTCACTATTTGTATCTCTATCATATTTCTATAGTGAAATATTTATTGGTCACCTTTATCCGTGGACGTAGGCTTTAAGCCGAACCACGTAAATTTTCGCTGTCATTTATTTTACGCTTCCACATATTTATTTCACACCACTCTGTTTGTGTCTTTTGGGCCCACCATTTCTCAACAAACTGGTATCAGAGCTCTTATAGAGTTCTGGGTAAATTTATTTGAAGATGTCATCCATGAAATTTGATATTTAATAATTCAATGATCTCATCAACTTTGGGGTGCGGAAGGTGAGGATGATGGCTGTTTTGCTACAGCAAGGCTTGAAAGTAGCACTTTCTAGCAAGGAAAAAGAGGCCCGAGGCAATGAAGGAATCTGAATGGGAAGATCTTGATCAAAGGCTCTTTCCATTATTGATTATGCATTACAGAGACGATGTCTTTGCGGGAGGTCCTTTCGAGAAAACAAGCGAATCACTTTGTGGACCAAGTTAGAGTCATTATATATGACTAAGATGGTGGCCAATAGTCTCGGTGTGTTGCAACGTCTGTATATACTTCGTATGGCAGAAATGACATCAATGAGAACTCACATAGCTGAGTTTACATCACTTGCGACGGAGTTGAAAAATATAGATGAGACATTCTCTAATGAGCAACAAGCACTAATGTTGCATTGTTCTTTACCTCATTCTTACAAGCATTTTCGTGAAACACTCATTTATGGATGTGAGCATCTTGATATTGATGAGGTCAAGTCCTCACTTTTGTGTCGTGAAAGGATGGAGCATGATAGTGGTGATCTTAATGGTCAGCATCTAGCTTGGTAGCTAGAGGTAATTGGAAGAATATTAGTTCAAGTAGTAGCAGAAACAAAGGCAGGTGTAGATATTGTAAGAAAGAAGGGCATTGAAAATCGGATTGTCCAAAACTCAAAGACAAGAAAGATTTAAGTGATGCAGCGGTGTTCTTTGAAGATGCCGAGAAATGTTCTCGCGGTATCAGCCGTTGATTGGTGATACTTGGATGCTTGATTAGTTGCTCTTACCACGTAATGTGTCGAACCAAGATTGGTTTACAACTTACCGGTCAATTAATAGTGGTATTGTTCTTATGGGAAATAATACATCCTGTAAGGTTGTCGGTGATTAGTACAATCCGAATCAAGTCACATGATGGAACCGTGAGAACTTTGTCTAATGTTCTAGGCATATTCGACTTAAAGAAAAATCTTATTTCTTTGAGTACTCTTGATTCTCAAGGGTATAAGTATTCTGCTGAAGGTGGAGTTTTGAAAGTCTCCAAAGGTGCTCTTGTAGTGATCAGAGGTAGATTGGTTAATGATCTTTATCTACTTCAAGGTAGCACGGTTATTAGTGCTACATCAGGATCATCTTCATCTGATTTAGATACTACTCACTTGTGTGAGGCAGGAATGCCTATGGTGAGCAAGCATGGTTTGCTTAGTGATCAAAAATTCGTTATTCCTGACTTTTGTAAACAACGTGTTTGTGGGAAGCAAACTAGTATTAGATTTAGTACTACCATTTATAGGACTAAGGGTGGTATCAGAGCTTTGAAAGTGGTGCATTTGGACTCTATAAATAGAGCATGCATTAGAGCTTCAAGGTATTCCAAGTCCATTGGCTCTTTTGGTGTTAGAGAAGTTTGTTCTAGTATTTTTGTTACTTCTCTTTTGTATGTTGAGCATATACACTTGTGAGAAAAATACTGTAAGGTATTTTAGGGTGTATTTGGGGATTTGGGTTTGAGTAGAGTGTGTTCACTATTTGTATCTCTATCATATTTCTATAGTGAAATATTTTGTTGTCGTCTTTGCCCGTGGACGTAGGCTTTAAGCTGAACCACGTAAATTTCTGGTGTCATTTATTTTACGCTTCCACATATTTATTTTACACCACTCTGTTTGTGTCTTTTGGGCCCACCATTTAGAATCAACATAAACATATATATTTCTTGTGATCTTACAATAAAGAGCTAAAATACAACCTATAGAAAACAAAATCACAAATGCATTGCTCAATGAGTATCTTAATATTAAAAGGTTGAATTACATTTTAATGACTACACTTTACATCTAGCTAAAAATGGTTCATATATATATATATATATGTGTGTGTGTGTGTGTGCGCGCGCGCGCATTCTTTTAAACTAAGTACTATAATCGTAAACATTTTCAAATAAATGTTGTATATAATATGCTAATTCATATAATCTTCCTCTTGAAAATCCATCACCTTGAACCTAACAAAATAATTCAACCCAACAAAATTCTACGAGGCCTCTAATTCCTTTCACTTTCTTCCACTAATTACTTATGTTCATCTCTCACATAGACTACTGAATCATCTACAATAAGCTCAAGCTAAATAGTTAACAATATGGAAGGATCTATAATTAGAAACTGATATGAGATGTGACTTGTGTGGCTTGCTTTTCAAATCTTTTGTCACAAAAGTCAATATCACAAATGGAATGCATTTATGGAGACAAAGTGCATTTATGAAGCATTAGTCAAAAAGGTGGCACAAACCATTAAATGCAAACGAGGCCAACTTTGACCAATGGCAGCAGAAGCATTAACTGTCAAGGAGCATTAAATGCAAGAGGACAAATACCATTAATGGTTAGTAAACGGACAGTGCAAGCAATAAATGTTTGCTTTGCATCGAAGACTCTATAAAAGGGCACTTGTGGTAGCAGACTCAATACAACAGAGAGCTTAACACAACATCAATAAATCCTCTTCTCTTTTTAGTGATAGAGTAGAATTATTTGTTACTTTTAAATTCTTCTCTTTTGCGAGTTGAGAGTATACACCAGTGAGAAAAATAGTGTGAGCTATTTCTGGGTGTACTGGGATTTGGGTTGAGTGGAGTGTGAAACACTTTTGTATCTCCATCATATTTCAACAGTGGAATATTTGATTGTCGTCTTTGGCCGTGGACGTAGGCTTTAAGCCAAACCACGTAAATTCCTAGTGTCATTTATTTTTTACTCTTCCACATATTTATTTTTGCACCACTCTGTTTCAGCCTTTTGGATGCACCATTTCACAACAAACTGGTATCAGAGCTTTTATAGAGTTCTGGGCTAATTTGTTCAAAGACGTCTACTGCAAAATTTGATATTCAACAGTTTGATGGGCGTATTAATTTCGGAATGTGGAAGGTCCGTATGATGGCTGTTCTTGTACAGCAAGGTGTAAACGTTGCACTTTTTGACAAGGAAAAGAGGCCCGAGACAATGAAGGAATCTGAATGGGAAGATGCCGATCAAAAGGCTCTCTCTATTATTCAGTTATGCATTACAAACGATGTACTGCAGGAGGTCCTTTAGGAGAAAACAGCAAAATCGCTATGGACCAAGTTAGAGTCATTGAATATGACTAAGACGGTGGCCAACCATCTCGGTGTTTTGCAACGTCTGTACATGCTCCGTATGGCAGAAAGGACATCAATTCGGTCTCACATAGCTGAGTTTACATCACTTGTCACATACTTGAAAAATATGGACGAGACAGTTTCAAGTGAGCAACAAGCAATGATGTTGCTTTGTTCCTTACCTCTTTCCTACATGCATTTTCGTGAAATGCTCATATACAGTCGTGAAAGCCTCAAAATAGATGAGGTTAAATCTGCACTTTTAAGTTGTGACAAAATGGAGCATGATGCTGGCAGTCGTGATGATACTGCATCTGGCTTATTTGCTAGAGGAAGGTCAAAAGAGATCGGATCAAGTAGCAGTAGAGGAAAGTCTAGATCTAAGTCTAGACATCGTAAAGGCATGTGCCGATACTGCAAGAAGGAAGGGCACTGGAGAGCAGAATGTCCGAAGCTCAAAGATAAGAAGGATAAAAATTCAAGTGATGCAGCAAGTGTTGTTGAAGGTACTGATAATGTTCTCGCAATATCAACCAGCTCAATTAGTGATACTTGGATGCTTGATTCTGGATGCTCTTATCATATGTGTCGGAACCGGGATTGGTTTACAACTTTTCAGTCAATAGATGGTAGTGTTGTCCTTATGGGGAATGATATGCCCTGCAAGGTCATTGGCATTGGAACAATCCAAATCAAGATGCATGATGGAGTTGTGAGAACGCTAACTAATGTTCGATACATTCCAGACTTGAAGAAAAATCTTATATCATTGGGTGTCTTCAATTCTCAAGGTTATAAGTATTCTGGTGAAAGTGGAGTTTTAAAAATCTCCAAAGGTGCTCTTATTGTGATTAAAGGCAAGCTGGTCAACGGCCTTTATCTACTTCAAGGAAGTACAGTTGTTGGTGCTGCCTCAGTATCATCCTCATCTGATTCTGATTCAGATACTACTCGTTTGTGGCATATGTGTCTGGGGCATATGAGTGAAACAGGAATGTCAATTTTGAGTAAGCGCGGCTTGCTAGGCGATCACAAAATTGGGAAGCTTGACTTTTGTGAACACTGTGTCTTCAGAATGCAAACCAGAGTCAAGTTTAGCACTGCTATCCACAGCACTAAGGGCACAGTGGATTATATCCACTCTGACTTATGGGGCCCTGCACCTATTCCATTCAAAGGTGGTGCTAGATACCTGTTGACATTCATTGATGATTTCTCGAGGAAGGTATGGGTTTATTTTCTGAAACACAAGAATGATGTATTCCCTACTTTCAAGAAATGGAAATTGCTTATTGAGAACCAGACTGGCAAGAAAATCAAGCGCCTCTGAACAGATAATGGTTTAGAGTTTTGTGGAGGTCAGTTCAACGAGTTTTGCGAAAATGAAGGCATAGTACGACATCGTATTGTGCAAAAGACTCCACAACAAAATGGAGTGGCTGAACGTATGAATAGAACTCTTTTGGAGAGGGCTCGCTGTATGCTCTCAAATGCTGGTTTGTCTAAAGAATTTTGGACTGAAGCTGTTAATATGACTTGCTATTTGGCAAATCGGTCTCCGTCAACTATGATCAATTTGAAGACTCCTATTGAGGTATGGTCTGGTGCTCCTGCTGATTATTCAAATCTGAGAATTTTTGGTTGTCTTGCATGTGCTCATATTGATTATGGGAAGCTTGAGCGAAGGGCAATAAAATGCATATTTCTTGGATATGTAACTGGGGTGAAAGGTTATAGATTGGTGTACAGAACCTAAGTCATCCAAATTCATAATCAGTAGAGATGTCAAGTTTAATGAATCATCCATGCTTCATCCGAAAAAGGAATTTGGCGATCCAGAAAAAGTAAAAGTCCAAGATGCTAGCAAGCAGGTGGAGTTTAAAGCTGAACCATCAAAGCAAATAGAAGAAGACGCCTTTGATCAGCCCATTCAAGAAGAAGAACAAGATATTGTTGATGCCATAGATGTACGGCAATAGTTGCAGCACTATAGCCTTACAAGAGATAGAGAAAAGAGGCAAATAAAGCCACCACAAAGGTATGGTCATGCAGACATAGTCTCATTTGCATTATCGGTGGCAAAGGATATGGAATCAGAAGATCCTGCCATATACCATAAGGCTATCTCGAGCAAAGAGTCTGCACAATGGATTGCTGCGATGAGTGAAGAGATGGAGTCTCTTCATAAGAACCAGACTTAGGAATTGGTGAAACCATCTAAAGGGCATAAAGTTGTTGGCTGCAAATGGATCTTCAAGAAGAAGGAAGGATCCCCTGGAGTTGAACCGGCTAGGTACAAAGCACGCTTAGTTGCAAAAGGTTTTAGCCAAAGGGAAGGAATAGACTTCAATGAAGTATTCTCTCCTGTTGTAAGACATAGCTCCATTTGGGTGTTGCTCGCTATGGTTGCACTGTTTGACTTAGAGCTTGAACAGCTTGATGTCAAGACAGCTTTTCTTCATAGTGAGCTTGAGGAATAGATTTACATGCAGCAACCAGAAGGTTTCACTATTCAAGGCAAGGAAGACCATGTTTGTCTCCTAAAGAAGTCATTATATGGCTTAAAGCAATCTCCTCGCTAGTGGTATAAGAGATTTGATACTTTTATGTTAAGTCACGGTTACTCAAGGAGTGACTATGACTGTTGTGTTTACCACAGAAAGTTTTCATATGGTTCATTTGTCTATTTGTTGCTCTATGTTGATGACATGCTCATTGCTGCTAAGAGTATGGTTGAGATTAAGAAGCTGAAGGAGCAACCCAGTGGTGAATTTGAAATGAAAGACTTGGGTGCAGCTAAGAAGATTTTGGGCATGGAAATTCATAGGGATCGGCATGCTGGCAAATTATATTTGTCACAGAAAAAGTATATTGAAAAAGTACTTCAGCGCTTTGGAATGCAAGATGCAAAGCCTGTGAATACTCCATTGGCAGCCCATTTTAGATTATCAGCCGCACATTCACCACAGTCCGCTGAAGAGGAGGAACAAATGTCACACGTTCCTTATGCTAGTGCAGTTGGAAGCATCATGTATGCTATGGTATGCACTCGACCAGATATTTCACATGCCGTTAGTGTTGTTAGCAGATATATGGGGCATCCTGGCAAGATGCATTGGCAAGCAGTGAAATGGATACTTCGATATCTTCGAGGTACTGTAGATGTTGGCTTAGTATATAACAGAAGTTCTATCACTGGTGATAGTATTATTGGTTACGTTGACTCTGATTATGCTGGAGATGTTGACAAAAGAAGATCTCTGACGAGATATGTCTTCACACTCTCAGGTAGTGCAATTAGTTGGAAAGCTACGTTATAGTATACTATTGCACTATCCACTACAGAAGCCGAATACATGGCAGCAGTAGAAGCAGTGAAGGAAGCCATTTGGCTCAGAAGTTTGGTAAGCAATTTGGGTTTGAATCAAGATATTACAATTATTTATTGTGATAACCAAAGTGCTATACATTTGACCAAAAATCAAATGTATCATGAGAGAACCAAACATATTGACGTCAGATATCACTTTATTCAGGAAATTGTTTCTTAAGGTACCATTGAAATAAAGAAGATTGGTACATCAGATAATCCAGCCGATATGCTAACAAAATCAATCATTGTTGCTAAGTTCAAGCATTGCTTGGACTTAGTTGGAATTTACAATATGTGAGATTGCCCATATGGGTACACTGGAGAAGACGACTTTAGTAACTTGATGAAAATTAAGTCAAGGTGGAGATTTGATATGAGATGTGACTTGTGTGGCTTGCTTTTCAAATCTTTTGTCACAAAAGTCAATATCACAAACGGAATGCATTTATGGAGACAAAATGCATCTATGAAGCATTAGTCAAAAAGGTGGCACAAACCATTAAACGCAAACGGGGCCAACTTTGACCAATGGTAGCAGAAGCATTAAATGTCAAGGAGCATTAAATGCAAGAGGAAAAATACCATTAATGGTTAGTAAACGGACAGTGCAAGCAATAAATGTTTGCTTTGCATCGAAGGCTCTATAAAAGGGCACTTGTGGTAGTAGACTCAACACAACGGAGAGCTCAACACAACATCAATAAATCCTCTTCTCTTTTTAATGATAGAGTAGAATTATTTATTACTTTTAAATTCTTATCTTTTGCGAGTTGAGAGTATACACTAGTGAGAAAAATAGTGTGAGCTATTTCTGGGTGTATTGGGATTTGGGTTGAGTGGAGTGTGAAACACTTTTGTATCTCCATCATATTTCTACAGTGGAATATTTTATTGTCGTTTTTGCTCGTAGACGTAGACTTTAAGCCGAACCACGTAAATTCCTAGTGTCATTTATTTTTTACTCTTCCACATATTTATTTTTGCGCCACTCTGTTTCAGCCTTTTGGACCCACCATTTCACAACAGAAACATATAAAATTGTAGAGATTATATTTAACTAAAATGAGAGAAATTTAGTGACTAATTTATAAGTAGATATCAAAGGCAAGAATCAAAGACTAATTTGACCAAGCTATATTCATTTTAGTTAACACCAAACATCTAACAAATGTTAAAAAAATTTACACCTACCTCATTATTTGCAAGTACGAGATGAATGTCCTCTTGAGACCATAACTTGCTTCATTTGTCAGGATTATTTGGAGATTCATCGATGACATTACTCCTACCCATTTCTTGAAGCAAATCGTGCATTTCAAACGTATAATATTTCTTATCAAAATAACTATCATATTCCTCATTCATCTTGACCAAAGATCTATCAACCAAAATATCAATACCAATCTTAACACCCTTATAACCACATGATTCTAATAATTTTGTCACATCATCTTTTTCCCGTCCTTTGAAGAAACAAGAGATATCTAGAAAAATATTCTTTTGTGTCATCTAAATTGTCATAACTTATTTTCATTGTATCATGAATTTTGGCCAAAAGAGTGCTGCTCTTTATTTTTTCAATAGCATCATGCCAGACATCAATAGATCTTCTACAAAGATGGGAACCCAATACCTTGAGCGCTAATGGAAGACCACCACTATATTTCACCACTTCTTTGGCCAAATCCAAATACTTTTTGTCAGGCTTTTTTTGTTTAAAAGCTTTCAAACAAAAGAGATCAAAAGATTCACTAATGACCAAACCTTGAACCTCATAAGTTCCATGTACTTCATAAATCTTTAGCAATTGTATATATCTTGTTGTGATTATTATGCTGCTTCCTGGACCAAATCAATCTTTCTCCCCAACCAAATTCTTTAATTGGACGTCGTTGCTAATATCATCGAGAACAAGAAGAACTTTCTTGCTGCATAAAAAGGTTTTTATTTCTTTCTGTATCTCATGCTTAGCATCTGAAGTATTTACGCTTATATTTGCCTTAGCAAGAAGTTGTTTTTGTTTATCAACAATTCCATTGCTCTCACATGCCTCCCTAGCATTGTCAAGAAAGCAACTAACTTTGAAATCTCCTTGGATGGCTTCATATATTTCACTTGCAATAGTTGTCTTTCCTATGCCGCCTATTCCCCATATGCCTATAAAGTGAACATCATTCAACCCTCAACCTATATGCCTCATTACTTCCTCCATCCTCGAAACAATCCCGACAAGGTTCTTTGTAGAAGATGGCAATTTTGGAATCAACTTTTTATGTATGTGATCAGCAATGCTTTCCACAAGTGTTGCCTCATGCCTGTATAGGAAATTTTCATCAAGTAGCAAAATAAAGCAACTAATTATAAACACAAGTTCTCGTTTAATATTTTGCGTATCAATGGCAAAATGCTAACCATAAACCTCGACAATCTATGAAGAACCAACTCAACTAAAAAATTTTGGTTATTACAATATCTCAGGAAATGAATTTGTAAATAAAAGTTAGTCTCTTGAGCGAGCCAGATGGACTAAACTTCTGAGGCAAATCATGGTTTCATCAGAGAATTACATGAAACTAAGGAACAAGAGATCGTAGTTGAAATGCATCCTGTAACTTAGTTCAACATCGAAGTTTAATATATACAGGGGTGATTAACTACTCCTACTTTCAAGAAGAATAGTTAAATATATACTTATGCCATTCCCCATGACATTAATTTTTCCTAGCTAGGCTAGCTATTAGATTACATTTCTTATGCCAGAGAATTTTCTAATTTTCCCTCCAGAAGCATATTGCATATAAATTGAACCAGGGTATAGTTACAAGAGATTAGATAAGGTGACTAATTAATTGGTAGAGATTTTTTATTTTCTGTCTTATGATTCATGATCTTCTCTCTTATGAAATGACGACGTTGACAGTGATTTATAGGCTGCATGGTTACCACATATAAATTGCATAGTTCACACTATTTAATTTTATTGATTAATTGTTTTAGCCATATTAGCTCGAGTTGCGAGTGCCACAAGCCTGCTGTGTTCGGTTTAGAGTTTAAGCGATTAATATTATATTTAAATAAGGATACAATATAGTCATCATAATTTAAAATAAAAAATTATTTGTTTAACTGTTAAATTTAAGTCTGATATGGTGGCCCTAATTATGACAATTATAATTGTGACTTGATTGAACCAAATATATCGATCAACTAATACGTTTTAAATTTGAAATTAAAGTTCGTTTGGATTGTAACATGTGGTGCATGATTTATATTATTTTGATTTTCTTTTTCAATAAAATGTGTGATTTCTAGTAGTGGGAGAAATTAGTTTCACAAAATGATACATATTTGAAACCAAAGATAATATTGATTTATACCCTTTTAAATTACTTAAATTTTTTATTGTTTAATCTATTATAATTAACTTATCTATTTCATAAACCAAATGGTTTATTAGTTGTACTTAACTAATTATATGGATTTAATTTTAATACATTGTTATCCAATCAAATTTTCTCATGTGGATGACTTTTAAAGTAGTGGGGTGAAAATCAATCATATTTTATCGATATAGCAAAATATAATTAAATAACTATATAAAAAATTTACATTATCTGTACATCAAATTTAAACTCTAATTATATTCAGATTGAAAATATTTATTTAATTTATTAACTATGAATCTCAATCCCAACAATATAATATAACAATTTGTTTCTAACATTTCACTATTTATAATTTTATTTATATATTTACACCTTCAATTATTTATTTTATAGGATTATATATATATATATATATATAGAAGTAGTATAGTTTTTGTTTTGGTACCCCAAGGCCACCACTAATGTTTTAAATCCAAGGATTATAATTTAATTATGAGTTTCTAAAACATTAATAAATTTAATTAATAGCACACATGATAAATTTTCAGCTATATATTTATATATAGTGTCAAATTATAAAAGAGACCATGTTTACAGGAACAGACGAAAGGAATCTGTATCAACCTTTGGATCAAAATTATTGATGAGGATTAAAATAATACTTTTGATGACTCACGTGACTATTTTACCTCTATTTCTATGTAGGGAGTGGCCTAAATGTCTATTGTCACTCTTATTTATGGTGATTGTTAGTTAATTTTTCTTTAATACCCTTCTTATACTTAATAAAAAAATAGTTGACAATAATTATTCTATGTTCATCATAATTTTATCTTAATTTATTATTGTCACTAGTTCATAATTATTATAACAATTTATTTTGAAAATTATTCAATATTTACATTCGTCTAAAATATTGTATTTAATGGATACAAAAGGAGTGAAAATAAAGATAACTAACATCTTTGATATTATTATTTAGCTCTAAATATTGACGTATCTGTTTAAAATTTTTTGACACAAAAATTATCTAAATATTATAATAATTACTATTTTTTTGAAAAAAATTAAGCAAAGATGAATATATACCAACTCCAAATAAATTATAATATACAATATACATATTCAATCTTTTAACATCGAGTGTTAATATGATTAAATAAATATTATAGAAACAAATAATACCAAAATTTATTGTTATTGACCAATTAATTTTTATTACTTATTTTATTTTATATTTTCTGTAATTATGATTTTTAATATTTTTATTATTATTTATTTTCACTTATTAATACTTTTATAAATTCACTGTTAATCTATTTATGTATTATTGTGTGAAGAACAATTTTAGAAAAAATATTTGATACATGATTATAAATAGTTTTGCGAAATAATTTAATTGTAACTATTTATAATATTTGATAGTTACATAAAACCTATGATAGTAAAAAAAGTGAAAACTTTCATTAGAAATATTTTAAAAATTATGTGCCCTTATTTTTTACCCTTTATTTTACAGTAAGAGAAATGAATTGATCGTGCAGTGGGCAATTGATTAACATATAAGGGGAGGTTTGTTAAAAAGTCAAAACCAAATTAAAAATTGTGACATATGTTCATCAATTTTTGTAAAAGACTTTTTCGCACATGCAGCAATTTCCTTTAACAAATTAACATAAAATTATGATTAACATAGAACAATTAATCTTTCTTATTTTGATCAAGTATAAGAAGGATATTAAAGGAAAACCAACTAACAATCTCTATAAATAAGTGTGGAACTAAACATTTGGGAGTTATTTTCCTCTGTCATGCCTCGATTAATCGTAATAGCGGTGCAGTTTTTCTATGTTAATGGATCGATATAATTAGTGGCTAAAATAAGGTGCTCCATCTCTATGGACTTCCAATTTGCCACACAAGAGTTTGGAATTTAAGCCACAATCTTCTTGCCACTGTCGCAGATTGAATCACAAATTTAATGTTGAGCTTGGAATTGGTTAATCTTCTTGGTTAATAAGGCTTATGGATGATCTAGAAAATTGGGTGAACTGGTTTTGACAACAAGCCAATGTGGACGGAATGAAGAGAGAAGCAAGAGAGAGTCCCGCGCAAATGAAAAAAGAGAGGGGCAAGAAAGAGAAACAGGAAAATGAGGAAGGTCACGTAACTCATTAATAATATTATTTTAATTCTTACTGTTAATTTTAATCCAAAATCTATAATATACTCCTCTCATCTCTCACGATAAAATTTAATGTAATCCCACTCTAATTGTTCAACTTATATTCACTTTCCTTTGATGACATCGATGATTACACAATTTTATGTGGAATTTGACTTTTCTCTAAAGTAAAGAGATTGGTAAAATATAAAAGTAAGGAGTTAATCATCCTTGAATTACCTAGTGAAATCTACACATGAAGCTAACATAATAACAATTATTAATTCAACAGTGAATAACCCCTCACTTTTATACTCGACAAATTTTCTCATTTTAAAGAAGCCAAATCATTTTATGTGAGTTACCAACAATGTCTCACTCCCACCATCATTATAATCTGCAGAAGAGTCCTTGTAGGATCAAGCGCTCACCACTAGGTCAAAAGCTATAGCTGTTAGTAAGGGCGCAACCTTATTTCCTTAAAAGGTCAGAACCGCATTTAGTTTGAGGGGCTACACCCATTACAGGCACCATGGACTGGGATGTTAAGCCCATCAAATCTTAAGGGTGACACTGGCTAATTAAAACCAACAATCGTTTTTGTCCTCTATGATCTCTCTATGTCAGACTATCACAATTGGGTGTGTGGCCTTTATGATAATCCAACAGGTCATTGGTTGTTAGAAAGAAAATGGGGAGAAAGGGGTAGGAGGAAAGAGGTTGTTGGTTCCAAATGAAATGGTAACTGAATTTTCGTTTATGAGAATGGAGAAGCAGGCGGTGTCTGAGAATTGAGAGAATAATGAACGTATGATCCACAGAGGGAGATAGGGATGAAGTGCTGGCAGTGGTGATACTGATGAAATTGGAGGGTGCTTGTCGCAACCGGGATCGCGACGGGGACGGCGAAAAATAATTTTTGAAAATTGGGAGTCGCCACCAAGTTTATTTAATTTGGAAAATCTTGGAAAAACCAATTCTATTTTTTTCAATGAAAATAGTGTTTGAAAACCAGATATGAGTTCTAGTCTGCTATGATAAGAAGGGTAGGAACTTAATCCCTTACGCACTTCTAATACACCCGCCCTATTTATACCTTAGTAAATTATGCAGATTAAATAATAACCCTTTTAAAATTCAAATAAGGAAGATAAAAATTATAATTTTAGCACATAAATTAAGAAAAATTAATTTACCAAGAATATTTACAATTTAAACACATTAATTAAGAAGATTTAATTATGACAAATATATTTACAATTTTAACACATAAATTAAAAATAATTTACATAAAATATTTATAATTTAACAAATAAATTAAGAAAATTAGTTTTTGCCAAGTATATTTAAAATCTAAATAAATACATCAAGAAAAATTGGTTTTAGAAAATACATTTACAACCTTAACAACTAATAAATAATTTACACAAAATATTTACAATTTAAACATATAAATTCAAGAGATTAAATTTACCCAAATCTATTTATGATTTGAACATATAAGTTCAAGAAGTTTAATTTACAAAAAATGTATTTAATTTAAACATATAAATTAATTTACACAAATATATTTACAACTTAAACATATAAATTCCAGAAATTTAATTTACATAAATATATTCATGATTCAAACACGTAAACTAAGAATTAATTTTACAAACATATTTACAATTTTAACGAATACATTAACATAAATTAGTTTTTTTTTTTGAAAAAAAAATATATTTACAATTTTAACATATAAACTAGAAAATAAATTAAGAAGAAAATTACTTTAGCAAAATACTTATAATTTAAACACATAGATTAAGAAGAATTAATTTAGACAAATATATTTTACAATTGAAATGTATAAATTAAGGAATTTAATTTATATAATTACATTCACAATTTAAACAAATTTAAGAAGATTTAATTTTGGCTTGACAGGGATAGCCTGCTCCTACGTATCCTCCGGTACAATGAGGAACTCAAAGTCACGTAGTTCTGTATAAAATGCTTATGCGTTGATGAATTTTAATTAAAAGAGAAAAAAAAGATGTATGTTTTGATTGATTTTAATTTTGAAAGTGATTCTGATTATCAAATTGTCTGAAAATAGAAATCTGTTTGTGCACAGAGTTCAAGGCAGCACTAGGCTACTCAATAAACTTTTACACTTCAACAATACCTAAAGGAAGTATCCACCTCTCAATGATGACTATTAACTGATGAGGGAGGATAATAATAAAAAAATTTTCAGTTTTTAGAACTAAAAAAGATTGAACAAAAATAAAAATAAAAAATCTGCCTAAACCAACGTGGCCTAAAAAAAAACTTTTGACCCAAAACCTACTACTTAAAATAAAGTGTCCAAAACTAATTCAAAAGCCCAATCTTAAATGACCACAATAACAATAACAATAATAATAATAATTAAAGAAACGGGAAGCTGACTCCAAAATAAGAAAAGGATAGAAACTTAACAAACGAAAGAAACAAAATCCCTAAACTTAATAGCGACAACATGGGAAAGTGAGAGTGAGGCTCAAACATGAGGGAGGATACAGGATAGCGCGATGGACAAGGCGGTCACAGGGGAAGGAGGCGATCAACAGAGGGGAGCTTGCAGCGGCATTTTCCAATGGATGACTCACATTAAGGGCGGACTAGCAGCAGCGAGGGTGGAGGTTTCGCGAGTTGTGACAGCTGCGCAGGAGGAAGGGTGCAGATCGCGATCTCCGCTGTTTGGAATGGAGGTTCGCAACTCCGGTAGCGCGCAAGATGTGCGAACGGGTCGTGCGGGTGGTGTCATGTTGCGCAGGTTTCGCCATGGCGGAAGGTGGCGAAGGCGCAGAGGTGTCATTAAGTGGAGGGTGGTCGCTACGCTGAGGTGCGACGCCGCCAATGTGGGGCTATGGTCATTTCACTGGCGAGGGCTTCGAGGGTGACTGGTCCATGACGCGCACAGTGTCGCTAATCGGGTTCAAGGTCAGCTGTAATTTGGTTTCTGATATATGGGTTTGTGTTATGGTGATGATGGTTGTGGCTTGATTGCTTTGGTGTGGTGATGATGATGGTTCACAGTGGTTTAATTAGAGGGTTGTTATAACAATGATGGTGATAGGCTTTGATTGTGATGGCTAAAGGTTAATGAGATGATCTAATGAGGGTTTTGGGAATGGATGGGTGCTTAGCTATGTGGATGATGATGGATAGGAATGAAAAGTGAGGTTGAAGGTGATTGTGAATGGGTGCCGCGCATTATCTCCTGGCCAATGATTCTCATTGCCCCGCCTGTTTTTGCTCTTCTTTTCTTCTTGCTTTTGATCAAATTACTTGTATCTGTTGATGGCTCCTTCTTGTTTCTCCCCTTCTCTAATTAATGCTGACTCCCCCCTTTTTTGTGATCGTTCCCCCTATATTGAGTTCATTTGGATAATTAACATTTGACTCCATGCTTTCTCTGGCATGCAGGGGAACCATATGAACTTGTCTCCCATGCTTCGCCGCTTTACGAGCACTTCTTCACCGGTCGAAGCCCATCTTCACTGCAGGGAATGGTGTGATGCCATACCTGCTTTTTCAATGGTGCTGCCCATCTTGTGAGTCAGCTGCGATGCTACACCGCTGTGGCCTCCTTTTTATTGCTTCGTGTCCACTAAGTGCTAAAATAAAAACAATCATGCTTATCACCCATCATGTTTGTATCTTGCTCGTAATCGGGCATAATAGCTGGTTTTCCTTCTCTTTGTCTTTTTCGGGTCGACTCTAGAAGGGAGTAAGATAAAATAAATGGACTCCACTCTCTATTTAAACATCCACTCAAAACAAATACTACCAAATGCGGCTCAAGGAGTGAGCCATAGTCCTGCATGAAAATTTTTATTTTTGTGAAGGCTTTAAGAGGCACTTGTATTTTGTTCTTTTTCTCTCCTTTTTCTTTATTTTTATTTTTGTTGGGAAATTTTCTTTTAGAAATAAAATTAACAAGACAACCCTATCTTTGTTAAAGAAATGAAAATGCAAATTTTTAGATTTTCCTGTTTAGATGGCCGGATAAAATCGGGTGTTGACAGTGGTGATGGCAGGTGAAGAGATAACCATGATGATGGTGGTGGTGGGAGTGGTAGCGGGGCATCTTCTCTTTTGATAGCTCGCGTAGAATTATTTAATTGTTGATTTCATAACTAGGGAGGTGAGTCTAGGTTTAACAATTAAATATCGTCTTCAGCAAAACACGCCCTGGCGAGTTTGCTTTTGATAGTGACAACGTCACAATCATGTCAAGTAGTGGGATTGAAATGAATTGCTTTTTATATTTTGATTCATTTATTTTATGAAATTTTATGTGTCATTAGTGCAAAACAAATTTTATAGAAATATTAAATTATATGTTGTTACATCAATAAAAAATATTTAATTTGATCATTTATTACTTTGACCAATAAAAGTATATAATTAGATGATTATATCAATTAAGATCCTCTAATTTATTCCATTAGTGCATTAGAGTTAAGAGTTTAATATCTATACATTGACAATGTAAAATTTTTTTACACTGTCATTTAATTAAATAATTTAATTTGAATAAGTTTTCAAATAATGGATATTAAAATTCAACAATTTTTGTTAATGTGTTAATACATGATAAAATGATAATGTGAAAAAATTTTATATTGTTATTGAAAAAATTAAACTTTAAAATTAATCTCTTATTTTATTAGCTTAAGTTACTTATATTTTATGACACACTTAAATATCTTTTTTATCTATATAAATATAAATCATTTTGATTTTAGTCAATCTGAAAAAGAAATTTGGCTTTTAGCCACTCTTTTTTCTAATATTATTTTTTTAGCAATTGCATTGTATATTTGGGTCCCGAAAAGTATATTAGAACATGCATTTAATCCTTTTGAATATTGAAATTTTCATTTTTTGTTTTGCCATTAAAAATATATCCAAAACCCTTTTTGATACTTATAAATGTAACCACTTAATGATACAAACTAATGGCAGGATACAGAAACATAATATTAGAAAAATGAGAGACTTAAAACCAACAAAAAGAGGAAATTAAATAAAATTAAAGGAGATTAGAATATGCATTTAATCCTTTTGAGTATTGAAAATTTCTTTTTTTTTTCCATTATAAATATATCCAAAATCTTTTTTGATACTTATAAATATAACCACTTAATGAAACAAACTAATGGTAGGGAACAAAAATATAATATCTATAATCTATAATACTAATATTCCAGACTCATTGTAACGAAAGTTTTACAAGTGTCGCTCATGGAGCAACTTATGACCCATAATTTTTATAATTTTGGTTATTAGTTATTTTGTTATAAAAATTACCTTTATATCTATTTCATTAATGCAACATAAATATTTCATATTAAATATTGGATTTCAAATAATACAATTCTTAATTTAAATGATATAATTGATCAAAATATGTCAATCTAAATTATTTAACATTAAAATTGAATATTCATGTGATACATATCTCTTTCTATTTTCTTTATATTTTTTTATTTTTCTAATTAAAAGCATGTTTTTCCATATTAATTACAAAATTTTAAATTTTGAATTCACTTTGATGTTTCGAATTTTGGATTCAATAGACTATTTAATTTCTATTCCACAACAAACCAGAATTCAATCAGATTAATGCAAAAACAAAAATGAAAACAAAAATTATTGCTACAAAGAAATGTTCACTATAATTGAATTATAAACCCCTTAAATTATTCATAGAATCTGAACATATTCATTGTTATAAAATATGACCACTTATACTAATTGAAATAAAAACCCTTAATTTCTTTTAGAATATGCAATATCAGCTTGTTACTGAGATCTCTACTGCCTAAAATTTTAGTATGAAATACTAACACCTCATTTCATTTCTCCTATGTACTCCACAACTTTTTTTTCTCTTCCATTCTTCCTCTTATATATTCATATTTTTCATTTCTCTTCGTTCATTATCAATTAGTTTTCTTAAAATACATTAATTTACTTCATCTTTTAATTTTATTTTTCATGGTTTATATTAAGGAATAAGAATTTGTAGGTTAGAAAATTCAGATGTCCCACCATTATTCTTTGAAGCTCTTTTCTTCTTTGTGGAATTTTTTTTTGTACAATGATTTTTATGTTTATTTAGTATTTTTAATTTGTATATACATTTTATACATTTAAATGTTTTCTCAATGAAATAAAGATTTAATTTTTTTTAAGTTCTCTTAAAATAAACCAATTTATTTATCCATTTCATTTTCATTGTTTATATCCAATTTATTTCTACCTTTCTTCTTTGTGAATTTTGGTTTTCTTTTGTATAGAGATTTTTCAATGTTTATTTAGTCATCTACTTTGTGTATAATATCTTAATGGTCTTTTTTTATGTTTTGTGCAAAAGACAATTATTAGGCTGTAGGCTCAACCGCGTATTGTTCAATCTTTTGTGGCAAAAGTAATTGTATTTTTCATAAATAATTTAATAAATATTTATTGAATTTGAGATTAATTTTATTGTTGTATAAACGAGTATTAATGATTTTATAATTTTTTTTCTTTTTAGAATTTTAAGCCATAATTAAATAAAAGAGATGCTATTGATGGACTATCTTAACTGGTTATTTAACTAAACTTAAGGTAATAAAAATTAAGTACTAAGAATGATAAAAAATTATGTTTGGTTATACTTTTATTTTTATTTTTGTTTTTGTTTTACTCATTTATTTCGCAGAACATTTATGTGAGAGGGAATTGTTGTTGTGTCAAGAATAACACTTTCTTGAGTTAGTTCAATGCACAACCAAGGTAGCTAATGATTCTAATAGCAATATTAGACAAAATGGATAAGCTAATCTTCGTTGGAATTTGTTTATACCGCTCCACCTTCTTCAATTTATTTTTTCTTCACTATTTTGTAAGGCTTAAAGATTGCTAAATTCAATCTATACATAGCCATTGAAATATAATTTCAGTTCCATTTACAAACACTAATTATGGAGGATGAATAATATTTTAGAACAAAATTATATTTTTTATTCAAAATTTCCATTGTGCATTAACATTGCACAAATTAATTGTTAACTATTATTCTTTTTTATTTTGACATTAATCGAATATACTGATATGTGTATAGTTATTGATTGATTTTTCTTCCAATATTTGCATTCATTGTTCCCTTTTCTTTTCTTATGCTAAAACTTTTAATTAATTGATAAAATTTGAAATATTACTTTTGTATGTATATACAATCCATATTTATTTGTGTTTTCTTTTTTAAGGTATAATCATTATTAATATATTATTTTATTTAGGAAAATAAAATTATTGATAGATTGCTAATTTTATTTTTCAAATCCCCACCTAACTATTCAAGTGACAAATTTTATTTTCTAATTCATAAAAGCTGATATTACACACACACCCCAAAAAATCCTAAATATAGCAAAACTTAATAATAAATAATATTATTACCTTTTTTTTTATAAGTCTAATATTATAACCTTTAATTGATTCTGATATCCATATCAATCAATAGCGTATATATACTAATAGTATTATTATCCTTTCCTTTACTATTTTAAAAAATTTTCTTTTTTTGAAAAATTTTTAATATATCCATGAATACATGTAGGGATTCAAATCTCTGTAAAAAAAAATTAGGAATAAAAACCCATGATGGGGGATAAGAGGAAAATTCTAAATAAGGAAGGGGATCCGAGAAAAGTTCGTAACTTCAAATTTAGAACTTTTGATAATCTATATATATATCACTATGTCATATTAAATTTTTTTTGAAACTTAAACATTTCAATTTATCAATTCAATAATTGTTTCATATTATTTTTTTGAGAAAAAACTTCAATTTTCAAAATTAAAATATTTTTAAAAATCAATTTCATAATTTTACTACTTCAATAATTGAGATGACATAAATTAGTATTATATATGATGTTTTACTAATTTATAACATCCTAACTATAATGTATATTTTAAAATTGATATTTTAATTTACTAAAAGGATGTATAAGGAAATTATGTGTAATTGAAATCACATTAATTCAATATATTCATTAATTTTTATTAATTAGAAAATATATTTTTATTTTTTATAAATTAAATAATCTAATTTACTAAAAAGTTGTAAATGACTAGAGATGACAAAAAAAAAAAAACAATAAAAGTGGATACACGCTGGGATTACTCATAATAATGGGATAAGAATGAAGATAGATTTTGTCTTCTTGGGAATGGCTGACAAGGGAAAAGTTTCTATTTGTTAAACAAAGCAAGGACGGGGACAACATACCCTCATTTATTCAATTATCTTTATTAGATTTGCATTATGTAAGCATTTTTATTTTAATATGGATTATGTTGCATTAGTAGTATTTGTTACTATGGATATTTATGTTTTAAATTTTGAAATATTTTTAATTTTTCTATTTTTGAAAATTTTTAATAAACTATGAATACTTATAGGGATTCAAATCCCCACAGGGATGGGGAATGGGGACCTGTGATGGGAATGGGGATCAGAGGAAATTTGAAATCGGGACAGGGACATGAGACATGTTCCCTTTTCTCATAGATACTCATTGTTATTACTATAAATGATCATAATATAGTTAAATTATCCACTTATTCTCTTTCATTTTTTAACAATTTTAACTTTCGAATCTGTAAACATAAAATATTATCTTTATTATTAGTTATAGGTCATCTACTGAGATTTTTCAGCCTTATAAACATGATATTCGAAATAAGATACAAAATAAAATTAAATGGCAATGTATAATATTTTCCATTTATTTAATTAATTAATGATTGACTTATTTTCAAAATAAATTTATATATTCAATTGTCTATAAGATGTATTTAAATAAATTATTATCTGTTTTTCTTAATAGTCAACAAACTATTTTTTATTATCACCCCATGCAATGCACATGTCAAACGATTAGTTAAAACAACAAGAGACTTAAAACCAAGAAAAGAGGAAATAACATTAAAATGACTTATATTTATAGGACTAAAACGCGTTAAAGCCTTTATAATATTTCAAAGTTAAAATTGTATTATGTCAAAACTGATCAAAGCGATCCAATCTGAACCAACTATAGCTAGATTGCATTAGTTTAGATTTAAATTAATCGATGCATTTCAAACGGCGAGAAATTATATTATTTGGATCAAATTTAATCTTCGTTCAAAATTGAACGAAACAGCATCACGAATACTCCTACTAGAGAGGGCGTGTTATAATAAGATGAGACAATTTTAAAGGAAAAAAAATATGTGGAGGAAAAAATTAACACCAGATGAAACAATACACGATCATATCTTGTAGTAAATTAGTAGTCATAATACGATTATTATTTCAAAGAGTTGTACACCTATCATTTTTTTTATTTTAATTTGCTTTATTTAGTTTCAAGTATGTGCTTTGAGGGGAATTATTTTTATATGGGATTTGAATTAATAATAGACTTAAATATGATATTATGAGAGTATTTCTCATTATTATTATTTGGTTAGAGGTAGAGGATGGGTAGATCGACATATCTTACTCCTTCACCCAAGGGTGTGTGGTGTAATTACAATCTTAATTAAAAGATGATAGTTAGCACATGATTGTTGAGTAATCAATAGGCAGGAGGGGACGGCTAGCCAACTGGGCAATATAATCTATTTTGTAAAAATAAATAAGGTTATTTTTCAAGAAAATTAATTAATTATTAAATTTTTCAAACACTCTTTGAATAAAGTTATAAACAAAAATCAGAAAATAATTTATTTTTTATTTTATATAAGAATAGAAAAGTATTTAAAATAACTGGATTTTGGTTTAATCTTTAACTGTCATCATGTGAAATGAGACGCCTTAATGGCTGCAGCATCATCTACTTTGTTATCATGTGAAAGATCCTTTATGCTTTAGTAAATAATGTTATTTACTATGAATTTAATGGCTCAAAATAAATAGGGGATAAAATTTGTTGAAAGAATTTAATTTGAACTTATGTCAAAAATTCACATTAAAATTTTATCAACTATAATAATGCCTACATGACAAAAAAAATTAGCATTAGAATAATTTTATTATTAATATGATACATTAAATAGATGATACCAATGGCAGATCTTAGCTTAGACAATAGAGGGCATGTTTAAAAAAAATTGTATATATTTGTATGTGTGCAAGAATTTAATTTTTATATACTATATAATGCAAGCATTACTGTACTGTTATCTAGATAATGCAAGTAAATAAAAAGTTTATTACTCTGGAGGTTCTTATAACTTTACTTAACTTTCAATTAGGTTCTTATATTTTAAAAATTTATAATTAAATCCCTATTTTACTAAAATTTTTAATTAAATACCTATAGTTTAATAATCTATGATTAGGTCCTATATTACATGAAAATTTTTCAATTAAGCCCATATAACTTAAAAAAAACAGTGATCAAGTTATAATTTTGTATAGTATAGGGACTTTTTTGAAATTTTATGTGTAATTTGATTAAAAACTTTTATGCAATATAGGATTTTAATTATAAATTTTTAATTATAACGACCTAATTAAAAGATTTTGTACAATATAAGTACTTGACCATACTTTTAACCTATAAAGTCGTAATTAAAAATTGAATAAAACGGTAAGCATTTCTAGAATGATCCCTTGTTTTTTCTTTTTTGTCAAAACTCTAGAATAATTAACCCTAAATAAAAAGCACTTTATGGTTGCTATTGTTACCAATTGTCTCACAAAGGCCCATATAAGCAACATATCAATGCATCAAAAAATAAGCTACACATCACACGGTTATTCAGTCCATATATTCATATTTCAAATAAAATGCATGTTGAATCACCGTTGAAAATCTAAGGCATATTCAATTAGAAAAAGGAATCTAAACAAAAAATAGAAAAAGAGCATTAGTCAAGGAAGCGAGTTTTTGGGATTTTTTTCCCTCAAAAATTTAAATGTTTTTCGGAGAACTCATTTTGGCGAGATTTTATATTAAATTTTATCATTTTACTCTTTCAAAAAAATGGGAAAAATTTCATAATTAAAAATAATAATTTTTATTTTTTTAAAATTATTATTAAATGAGATTAATTGATATGTATTAACGGTGCAAAATCTATTTTACATCATTCTACACTGTCAATCAATTAAAATTTGACACATTAATGAATTGATGAGAAAATTAAAAGGAATGATGCAATTACTAAAATTACATTGATATGTCAAGTTTTCATTGATTGATGGTGTAATATATACCAATTAATTTCTCATTAAATGTCATATTCCATGTAATTTTCTCACAAATATCATAGTCTTCCACTAAATCCATTCAAAAACCATATTGGAAAAATGGCCCTAAACTTAAATATACATAGAAGTAACTTTTATTTTGATTATTTAATTTCATGCAATTTTATTTTGATTTAATTTTCATGCATATAATCATCTAATTATACGTTATCATATCAGTTATATTAATTACAAAGACTTACTTCTCCTTAAAGTCCCAGCCAGCGAGATTCGCAACTTGTATCAATGCATATCTCCATCTTCTAGCCCTCTCACTATTTTTTCCAAATTTCTTCTCATGTTCTTTGCTTATTTTAACTTTTTAAGTTTTAAACACCAATAAAAAGATTACACAAAAATAGTTTGTTTCATTTTTCACTGTTTATAATTTTCTTTATATATTTCTTCCTAAACTTGAATAGGTAGAAGTAAATTTTATTTTGTGTTATTATATTTATGGCAAACTCTAAAGTGTTGATACTCTAAAATGATTGATATTTATCTAGTATCAATACTTATTGAGTACTCTAAGTATTTATTAAATAATAAGTAAAATATTATTTAAATATAAATTAATCCTTATAAAATATTAAATATTATAACAAAATAAATTTAACTACTATTATGTCCTTTCAAATTTTATCTTTTTTTAAATATTTTTACTTGGACATTATAAAAAATCATTTATTTTATAAAATAATTATTTTATTAATTATATTTTGTATTTTAATGTAATATATCCTCTCCTACGCATGTCCTAATTTTTATAAATTTTCTTATCCCGCAGGCGTACCAATCCATCATAGATGGCACACAATAATTTAGTAAAACAAATAGACCTCATGATTCATAATTGGTAAGGGAACTTACTTATCCTTGAAGTCAAAGCCGGAAACATTAGCAACTTGTACCAAAGCATCTCTCCATCGTTCAACCTTGTCACTGTTTGTCCATATCTCATCTCATGTTTTTGGAAAGCTTCCTCAAAGCTTCCCTTTTGATATCTCACATCAGAAGGCTCCACACCATAGAAGACTGGCACAACCTCTAGCCCCAGGTTCTTGCTACACTCAACAATTTTGCGGAGCTCATCCAAACACCAAGAGGAGGAAGCATAGTTTGGTGAGAAAACGGTGATTGCAAACATTGATTCTTCAATTGCTTTCAAAAGCTCTGATGAAATAAATTCACCAGTCTCAAGGCACTTGTCATCTGAATGTTTTGATTCCCTTCCTGTCCAACGCAGCATACAGATGGTCAGTGATCTCCCTTTGCGAGTGTCTTCTCCTCTGAAACTCAAGAACACGTGATTCGTGCATGATCGTGGTGGTGGCGGGACTGAAGCAGAAGCAGGAGAGGAAGAGGAGGCTTCACGTACAACCGATGCCATATGTTCAATTCAATAATCTCAAGAATATGTGTGTTATGGACTTGTAGTTTGTAGCAGAACAGTGTTCTTAGGGTTGTGGCTTTAGTGTGTGTGTGTGTGTGTGTGAATGCAGGAAAGTGAGTGGGAGCTTCATGGGTTGGGCGGTAGGACAAAGTTGGAGAGAGAGAAGTAAAGGCCATTTTCATCATAATAAATGTTAAAGCGAGAATATTCTTATGCAGGAAAGAGCATCGAAGCTTTTAAAAGTTACTTTCATGTTTAATAAAATATTGCAGTTTTTTTATGTATTTTTAAAGCTCGAAAAATTTTAAGTTTATACAGAAAATAAGATCAAAGGACAGAGGTCCCGCTTCCTCAATTACACATCCATCATTACATGTGAATGCCTGGTCATCGATGAATCTTTCCAAGATTTCCTTGTCACACTTTGACGAATTCAAAGTCATCATGAACAATTATCTAAAAAAAAAACTTTGACGAATTCAATTGATGAATTCTAGTTGCATGCATGCATACTCTAAGACGACTTCCCGACCAACTTGGTCCTTCGTGGCACGTGCATCTCAGGTGGCCATCCAAAAAATAGGCAAGTTGTGTCCAAAATATTCAGATAAACTTTGAGCCCGAAGTTCCTCAAGCCAGATGGATAAATTATCTTCGACAAGGTAATTTCTTAAAACTAGTTGGCCAAATAATTGATATATTAGGTAGGACGGCACCTTACCAAAAAGAAGACAGAGCCTTACCAAAAAAACATATTAGGTAGGACGGCAATGATGATGGTGAATTATAATCTTCGATAATAGCCAAGGAAAAAGACAGAAATTGTATTTTTGAGGTATAATTCATTGAAACAAGTTGGGCAATCAATCATATATTAGATAGGACCACGATGTTGACGGTGTAGTTGCAATCTTCAATAATAGCATCTTATTAAAAGACTAGAGGAGGTTCATTATCCTCAACAACACTCATCTTGTCATTAGTGCTCTTCAACCAATTAAAGTACAAATATTAAAGGATAAAATATAATACCATACCTAAAAATTGGTTTGCCCTCAATTAGTTTACAATATTTTGTATACTGATTTATAACTTTTCTGCATATAATTTCACATTTTATGTTGAACATATTTAGTATTTGTCCTCAATTGGTTTACAATTTTTTAGAACTAGTTTACATGTTTTGTGCACATGATTTACAACTTTTTACATACTGGTTTATAATTTTTTTGCATATGGTTTCACATTTTATCTTGAACCTATTTAGTATTTATCCTCAATTGGTTTACAATTTTTTCATAACTGGTTTACATGTTTTATGAACATTGTTTACAACTTTTTGCATACTGGTTTATAATTTTTTGTAACACATATTTACAATTTTCTAAGTCCAATTTTCAATAATAACAACAAATATCAACTTCTAACAGAGTTTTTCTTAATTCATTTTGTTGCTGGAAAAACTAAAAAATAATAATTATATATGTCTTGGATATAAACCACAAGCACATGAAAAATCAATTCGTTTTGTTGTCAACAGATCTTGATTCTCCTTCATCTTCTTCCTGTGAATGATGAAGAATGAGAGAGAGAGAGAAACATGACAGAGAGAAAATGAAATATGAAGAACGAGATCTTGATTCTATGCATATATTATGCTGATCAATCTTGATTCTCTTTTGTCTTCTTCTTGTGAACGATAAAGAATGAGAGACGGGAACGTGACAGAGAGAATGAAAGTTTTTGGAGAAATAGTGGGTGAAAGAAAGAAACAAGACAAAGAGAGAGAATGAGAGAGAAGTTTTTTTCTTTTTTCTCTTTTCATTTTATCCTTTCATATGTCATACTCCTTCTTTGTCTTATAGTGATGTGTAAGTGTACGGTGATTATGTTGTGGTGTGCATATATTATTCCTTGTAATAGCGGTGGTGGAGGGATGAGAGAGAGAAAGAAGAATGGTAGATAGGAGAAATTATAAATTTATATAAATTTTAAATTTAAATTTATTTATTTTATTGATTAAGTCAGAATCATTCATTCATTCAAATAGTATAAGTAACGGGAATAAAAGGGCGGACCAACAGGTGAAGGAATCCAAACCCATAAAAGGAGGACGCTAAAATACAAGAAGACGCGTTAATGATGGATCTGGTAAATGTTTAATACCCATTTTACAACATTGGCAAGTGGCATGTCTTTCCAAGATATAATTTCACGGTCAATTATGTGGTGGGGATGACTGAGTTAGTGACCAAGTTGGTCCTTGTATCTCAACTATTAAAATCTTATCTAATGTTTAAAATTTAAGATTTTCTGTGTAATTAAATAATTTCATAATAACTAATATTTATATTGTAATTTTTACTAGAATTTGCACTTCACGTTCCGTCCTTTTCACCTCTCCTCCAAAGTCCACCATGACCACCCTATTATTTCCCCTGAACACCATCTATCAACTAAATCATGGCCTGTCACAGATCTAAATCTACCTTTTTGAAACCTTAAATCCTTAGAAAAATAATACCTAGATTTAAACTTGTCCAAACTATTGAAAAGTAAAGAACATCAACATAGACAAGGAAAATCATGTAATTCAAATTTCATATCCAATGTTTTCAAAGGAGTATCATTTGCAGAGAACAAAAGAAAATAAAAAATAACTAAAAAATCTCAAGTGAAAAAATAGATCTTGATTGAAAGTATGAAGGAAATGATGCTCATATCTTTAGATCACACTACGCTTAGTACACATGCAAATAATACAACGTAAAAGTGAAAGTCCTTTAATTCAAAATAGATTGAGCTAAAGTACATCATAACACTAGCAACCTAAACACAAAATAGCAGTACAAAGAAATTGTAAACACTAAATATGAACAAATCAATGATATTCTCAGTTGAAGGGGAGAAAACAAGTTGCATAAACAACAAAATTCCACTATGAATGTTGAGCTACTAGGAGCATAAATATATACATATGGATCCATTCATACTTTTACAAAACAAAAAAAAACATATTACAAAATGTGGATTAAAAAGTGAAAAAAATAATGAAATCCTTAGACATGCACAAGCCTTCCTACAAGTATCTAAACTCTATTTATACATACTATTTCAGATTCATTGCATTACCACCAATATGATTTGCAATGAAGATCACCATAAACCAGCACATAAAAACAGTTTTCTGGTCGCCACAATCAAATCCAAGGGAAATGAATCTTAGTCATCATGTGCAACATGATCCATCAACCGTCAAGCGAGTCAAGGTGAAACCCAATTGGCAGATTACCTCAAAGGAAATCAATGTGTACAGCTATCTATATGTGAAATCTATATTCACTTTCATTTTTTTTTCCCCATTTGCAAGTGATGAAGGTTTCTCTTCCAGGTCTTCCAGCAAATCTTGATATTTAGCAAATGCTGGTTGTGACTGTAGTGCACAGATAAAGGCAGGAACCACATGCATTGATCATTTAGTGTACATACTGCTATGACAATAATTTCCATCAATAATCTAAATTAGATATACCTGCAGCGTACTGCTATACGCTTTCCACAAACGAACATCATAACGAAATAAGTCAAAAAGAATCTGTAAAACAGAACCAAAAGAATAAATTGATCAACAAAGTGAACCCTTTTTAAAATGGCAAGACATGATAAAAATATGTTTAAATTTTTCCCAAAGATTGCAAAAAGAAAACCCCAATTGACGTAAAAAAGTCCTACAAGCATATGCAAAATCGATGTGTTCATTAAATATCTCCTCTTTGGTTTGAACATTAACCTCCAAAGCATGTTATAAGAAGCTTACAACAACTGTATATGAACAAAGAAAGAGAAGATGAAGGAAAAAGGCTATGCTAATTGTAAAAGTATTCATGTTTGGAGTCTTATCATAGTAGTGCAATTAGGCTAGGCTTGTACTAGTCCTACACACTTGCCAAGAATATTAGCATAATTAGGGGTAATGGTTATTATTGATTGTTTCACCTCATCACATATATCAACATGTTATTTAGAATTCTCCTTTTCTCCAACTTTTACATTATTTTGCATAATGTTAACACTATTACTGTTTTTAAACATAAAAAGTATTTGCCCTTGTATTTGCCTTATCAACAAGTTCTTTTTGTTTTTAAACAATATTGTTTCTCTCACATGCCTCCCTGACATCGTTGAGAAAGCAACTAACTTTGAATTCTCCTTGGATGGCTTTGTAAAGTATTCTAGCAATAGTTATCTTTCCTATACCGCTCATTCCCCATATGCTTATAAAGCGAACATCATTCAACCCAACACCTATATTCCTCATTACTTCCTCCACCCTTAAATTAATCCCTGCAGGGTTCTTTGTAGAAGAAGGCAATTTTGGAATCAACTTTTATGTATGTGATTAGCAATGCTTTCCACAAGTGTTGCCTCATGCCTGTATAGGAAATTTTCATCTAAGAAACACAAGCAAAATAAAGCAACTAATTATAAATAGAAGTTCTCGTTTAATATTTTGCGTATCAAGGGCAAAATGCTAAACAGAAACCTCAACAATCTATGAACCAACTCAACTGAAAAAATTTGGTTATTAAAAAATCTCGGGAAATGAATTTGTAACTAAAGGTTAGTCTCTTGAGCGAGCCAGATGGACTAAACTTCTGAGGGCAAATCATGGTTTCATCAGAGGATTACATGAAACTAAGGAGCAAGAGATCGTAGTTGAAATGCATATTGTAACTTCATTCAACATCCAAGTTTAATATATACACGGTGGATTAACTACAACTCCCACTTTCAAGAAAAATAGTTCAATATATAGTTAAATATATACTTAAGTCATTCCCCGTGACATTAACTTTTACTAGGCTAGCTATTAGATAACATTTCTTATGCTAGAGAATTTTTCAACTTTTCCTTGAGAAGCATGTCGCATTTAAATTCAACCAGGGTAAAGTTACAAGAGATTTCATAAGGTGATTAATTGAGTGGATATATATATATATATATATATATATATATATATATATATATATATATATATATATTATAAGAAATGACAACGTTGAAAGTGATTTATAAGCTGCATGATTACCACATATAAATTGCAGGGTTCACACGATTTAATTTTATTGATTAACTGTTTTAGCCATATTAACTCGAGTTGCAAGTGCCACAACACAATGAAGTGTGTTCGGTTTAGAGTTTAAGCGATTTCTTTTTTCCCCGCTGCTAGAGTTTAAGCCATTAATATTATATTCAAATTTAGATACAATAAAATCATCATATATTTAAAATAAAAAATTATTATTAATTGTTGAATTAAAATCTGATTTGTTGGCCATAGTTATGACAATTATAATTGTGGCTTGATTGAACCAAATATATCAATTAACTGATACGTTTTGAATTTGAAATTAAAGTTTGATTGGATTGTAACATGCGGTGCACGATTTATATTATTTTTTTTCTTTTTCAATAAATTGTATGATTTCTAGTAGTGAGAGAAATTAGTTTCAATTCGCAAAGTGATACTTATTTGAAAACAAAGATAATACTTATTTATTCCTTTTTCAATTACTTAAAATTTTTATTGTCTGATTTAATCTCTCATAATCAACTCATCCATTAAATAACTTAAATGGTTCACTAGTTGAACTTAATTAATTAAGAATTTTACTAACCAATATCTTAAGAGTAATAGTCAAGGATACATAAAAAAAAGGAAGTTTTGAGACTTGTGATGGGTCCAATGCATTGAAAAATATAAAAATTCAAAAAAGATTTCTTTTACTTTCTTAACCATCAGCAAAATCCGTTAATTAATTATATTCAGATGTAAAATAGTTACTTAATCTATTGATTATAGATGTCAATCCTGACTACATAATATAACAATTTTCTTCTCTGATTTAACTTTTAATTACCCGGAAAAAGGTTACACAAAATTAGCTTGCATCTAACATTTCACTGTTTATAATTTTCTTTGTATATTTATACTTTAAACTTGAATATGTAGAAGTAAATATTATTTTGTGCTCTTATATTTACGGCACACAATAATTTAGTAAAACAAATAGACCTCATAATTGGTAAGGCAACTTACTTATCCTTGAAGTCCATGCCAGAAAGATTGGCAAGTTCTTCCAACGCTTTTTTCCATCCTATAACCTTCTCACTATTTTGTCCAAATCTATCTTCTTGTTTTTTGAAAGCTTTCCCAAAGCTTCTATTTTGATATCTCACATCAGAAGGCTCCACTCCATAGAAGACTGGCACTATAGATAGCCCCAGCTTCTTGCTGCACTCAACAATATGTTGTAGCTCATCCAAACACCAAGAGGAAGAAGCATAGTTTGGTGAGAAAACAGTGATCGCAAACACTGATTGTTTAATTGCTGTCCAAAGCTCATCTTTCATATCTTTACGTGGCTCCAGATCCTTGTCATCTATGAATGTTTTGATTCCCTTCATTTCCACAAGCAGATGGCCTGTCAACCCATTGCGAGTGTCTTTTCCGCTGAAACTCAAGAACACGTGGTCCGTGCATGATCGTGGTTGTGGTGGAATTGAAGCAGAAGGATGAGAGGAAGACGAGGCTTCACCTACAACCAAAATAATCATTGGTCAAACAGATAATATAAAGGTGATTCTGTTTAAGAAATAAAGGTTTAATCCTGTTGGAGTTGAATCTATTATTACCATTGCGGACAACCAAAGCACATTTGAGGTGTTCTTCTATTACCCACTGTGAACACCCAATTTTAACTGACCCATAAAACAAAAACTACAAAAATTAGCATATTTTCATAATCTATCCCATTTTGTGTTTAAATTAAATAGATTTTATTATTTTTTATTTTATTTTTAGCCCATTTTCAGATTTGTTTTAGCCCATTTTTTACCTAAAAAATAATATATAAAAAATAATAATAAAAAGAAGCCCAGCCCAATTTATTTCCATTAAAAAAATAAATAAATAATAATAATAAAAATAAAAAAAATGAAAAGGAGTCACGGATCTTGTTTTTTTTTTTTTTGACTCATTCACGTGAAGATATTGGAAGAAGAAAAGAAAAAAAAGAGAAAGGTGGTGAACAATGATGATGTTCTTCTCCACTTTGTGCAAGGAGACAGATTTTCTTTCTAAGTTCTGAAAGTATGTGAGTCAAGCGACCTTGATAGTCAACCCGTGAAAATCATAGAAATAAAAAAGGAAAGAGATGTCATAAGGAGGGGGGGAGCCAAAACCGATTTCATTTTTTTTTTTTTTCATGTTGACGACTTGACCATTACAACCTCCTTCATCCATCATTGTTAGGAATAATTCAACAACACCATTTAACCATCTTCATCATCAGCCAATAAAAAAAAAAAAAGATATATCATCATCATCCATCTCTGATCATCATCTGATCTTTGATTAAAAAAAAGAGAGCATAAACACAAGGAGATAATTGCAGGTAAACTATAGTCATGCCTTAACTCATCTTGTATACTTCTTTATTGTCATATTTTGATCCGAAAGCCCAGCCATTTTGCCAAATCTCAATACACAAAAAGAAGGGAAGAGAGGGAGTCCTACTGCATCAAGCTTCGGCCACCACTGCTGCCATCTCCGCTGATCCTGCCCAAGGCTTTCAATTGCTGATGCCGCCCCTCAATTTGCTAGCCACCACCGTCGCGAGCCCCTCCTCCTTCTTCATCGTCACCATCACAGCACCTCCAGCCTTGCAGCGACGCAAACAGCCCCCCAGCCAGCCTCGAAGTGGCGCAAGCTCCCTCCAGCCCGTACCTCCTCCTCCATGCAATCTCTTCCTCACCGTGAGCCATCATCTGACATTGGAGCCACCACCGTGATTCCCCTTCTGCTATTGACTGTGCGATGCTCCTCCCACAGCCCCAGATCGGCTTCCACCCAAACACCGTGCACGGCCTCCCCCTCTCCTCTCCACGCATGACCCATCGCCCCCACCCCTATCATCGCCGGTTATGCCCCTGTCTCCCTTTCCTCTCCCTGCGCGCGCTGCTCTCTCTCTCTCTCCTCCTTTCCTTTGATCTCAGCTGCAGCACCTCTCTCGATCCCTCTGCCTCTGTCCCTATCTCGTGCTCTTCTCCTTCTTTCTCTCGAACTCTCTCATTCTCTCCGTCTCTCTCTCTCTCTCTTCTTTCCTTGTGCTGTCGCCCACTCTTTCTTTCTCCCTCTCTCTCAGCATCCGTGTGTGTGTTTGTGTGCGTGTGTTTGCAAGTGAAAAAAAAAAAAGAGAAACCAAACTCCCAATTCCAGACCTTCTCCCGTATTAGTTTATTATTTTTATATTATATTATTTTATTGTTAATTTTGTTCTCAGATAAATGTAGATGGGTGGGTTTATTGGTTTTAAAGTTTTGGGTTGTTAGTATTGGGTCAAGTGATGTTGGGTTTTTGATTTTTTGCACTATTATTTGGATTTCAGAATTAGGAAATAGAGGAGTTTTTGTTCATTTATTGTATTTTACTTCAAGTTAAGGTTATTTCATTTTTTTAGATCAGATTATGGTTAATGTAACATATGTGTAATGTGTGTGTACATGTTAGTATTAGTGAGCATATCCTGACAAGGAATTAGATTAGGATAATAAAATAAAATTTGTAAAATTATTATAAGGAAATTAGAACAAAGAGATCGGAAGTTGTAACTTTATTTGGTTTATTTTCTATTTTAAAATAATTGGATTTTTGGGCTCTTTTGCTTGAATTGGAGTTTATTTGTTGGATTAATGTTTGCTTCATCTGTTTTGGGTTTAAAATCAATACTTAGGCATTTAAATTTTTTATCAATGAATTATATTCTCAAAAATTAAGATTAATTTAGCCGTGACGGCTTGTTAATTTTATATTCTAGATTATTTTAGCTGCGACATCTTGATATTTTAAAATTTTTAAATAAAATTGATCAATTCATAATTATTTTTAAAGGAACTACGTGACTTTGAATTCCTCATCGCACCAGAGGATACGTAGGAGCAGGTGATTCCTGTCAAGTCAAAATTATATTTTATTATGTTATTTTATGTATTTTCATTTTTTATTTGTAAATATTTATTATTATTTCTGTTTATTTATAAATATTTATTGTCTTTTATTATTATGTGTTATTTCAATTTCAGATAATAACTAAATTATTTTAAATGAGGATGTTAATTTAGCCGTGACGGCTTATTAACTCATTTAAATATCTGAGCTGTGATAGCTTGATATTTTAAATTTTCAAACAAAAATTATATTTTTATAATTTGTATTACTTGTAAATATTTTCTTTAATATCTTTTTATTCTTTAAATCTTAAATTAATCAATTATTTGTTAAATATTTTATTTTGAATAAAATGTTAATTTAGCCGAGACGGTTTGTTAACTGAACATTTTGGATATCTAAGTTATGACAGCTTGATGTTTCAAAATTTTTAAGCTAAAATTAAATTTTATGATATTATTTTATTCTGTTTTGCATGTAAATATTTTTGTTCATTATTATTATTATTGTTGCAAATATTTATTTATTTATTTATTTATTATTATTATTATCCTCCTCTTTCTTTATTATTTTAATTTAAGTTGATCATTGAAATGTATATACTTTATTTCAAATAAAGATGTTAATTTAGCTGTGACGGTTTATTAACTCAAAATTACGGATACCTGAGCTGTGACAGTTTGGTACTCCGGAATTTTCTTATTCTCAAAAAAATTTTTTTATAATTTTCTTAAAATAAAAAGTGTAAATAAATATTTTGAAAGGTTATTAATACTTTGCACAATTAATTAAGGTACCGTCTAAAAACGGGTGTATTAGGGGTGCTGTAGGATTAAGTTCCTACCCTTCCCTAAGCATAACCAACTCCCGAGCTCAGATCTGGTTTCAAAGATCATTTTCTTTAAATTAAATGGGTTTCCATAATTTTCCCAATTAAATAAAAATTTGGTGGCGACTCCATTTTAACCAAAAATTCATTTCTTCATTGGCCCACGTCGCGATCCCTGCTATGCATGATGGCGACTCCACTGGGGATTGTGAGAGTCAGGCCTATAATAATTGATTGTGCTTATTATTATTATAACCTCATTTTTTTTCTTTTGGTCTTTTCATTTTATTTTATTGCTAATTGTCTATTATTCTCTTTCTTTTACATTTTGCTACCATCGTATTTGTATATATTTTCATATTTAATTCTTTGTGGCCACCCTAGGATAGAAGATTTTGCTCTGTTTGTATATACCTATTTATGTTTAATTCTTTGTAACTATACTAGGATAGAAGACTTTTATTCTGTTTGTATATATATATATTTTGGTTTCTTTGCACTCTAGGATAGAAGACTTTTGTTCTATATTGTCTATTTTGCAGGTGTTGTTATGGGTAGTTTTAGGATTCCAGGTTTGTATGCTCTCTTCACACACAACACTTACACATTAATCACACACGAGTGGGGCCCTATACCCGGGTCTGAGTGCAACTTGAGATAGGTAAGAGATTGTGTAGTGGTAGCCATTTTGGATGTTCATCCTGTTTGGTTATTGTGAAAATCTCGTCTAGAGTGTGACTCTTTTGTGAATATTCTACACCTAGCGGTTTACCTGCTGTTGTGGATAATATTCCGAAATGAGTCTTTAACTCTAGAGGCCGTAGAATCCTGAGTATATAGATCCACCTATTGCAAGTGTTCACACAGTAGAATAACCATAGAACTATAGATTGACCTCCAGAGCTCAACTCAAATAGGACACAAAGAGAGCATACTCTTTCTTTAATTTATTTCTTTGTACATAAATTCTTTAACATGATCAAAGAATTTGTTATTTCCTTTTCTGTTTAAATGAAAAATCATTACATCTTTTTTCCGGTTTACCAGGTTTGTTAGAGAATCATATCAAAGTCTTGTTGTGAGTATCTTTGGAAAATGGAAACAAACATGAGATCAAACAATCATGAAGGGGAAAAATTGAAAAAGACGTTACATCTTAAAGCTAAGAAGCCTGACATAGAAGGTCTGAGATCCCTAGGTCAACTGTTGAGCATGCCGCAACGTCTTTCTCTAGCAAGGAAGTATGGAAAAGTTTTGAATCTGTTAGAGGTGGAAGAACAGGTAGAGGCAATCACAAAGATTGGCACAAGATTATGATCCTCCTCTCCGATGTTTTACCTTTCAAGACTTCCAGTTGGCACCGACTCTTGAAGAATTTGAGCGAATCCTAGGGTTACCACTAGAAGGAGAAAAACCTTATCACTACCAAGGTCATTATCCTTCCTTACATACCGTAGCAGCTGTTTTAAAGGCCAATGTAAGGGATTTGCATGAAGCACAGAAGTGTAGAAATGGAACCAATGGATTCCCAAGGGATTATTTGGAGAAGCATATGTATGGCTTAGCTGAAGCTAAAGATTGGGACACCTTGGTAGATGTATTGGCTCTCACTGTTTATGGCATCGTTCTGTTTCCAAATATTGAAGGTTTTGTAGACTTCGCGGCTATCGATGTATTCCTTGCACGCAAATTTCATGGTCACAATCCTATTCCAGCCCTCTTGGCAGATGTTTATTGTACCCTAAATTTTTGCTATGAGAGGAATGGCAAAAGAATTTTATGCTGTCTACCGATGCTTTACGTGTGGGTCACTGCACACGTATTCCAAAGAAACTACAAAGCACCATGTCCGATTGAAGACCTAAAAATGCATCACATCAAGAAGGAGAATGGACAAGAATGGGCCCAAGACCTAGCCAAATTGAATGAAAAGATGATCCGATGGTACCCTTGGTGGGAAGACGGGCAGACATTGATCTATCAGTGTGGAAGCTTCTCAAATGTTCCCCTCATGGGTACCCGAGGATGCATAAATTACAATCCAATATTGGTATCAACGTCAACTTGGTTACCCCATGATGGGACCACCTCCCGAAGCTGCAATCACTCCATTTGTCTTGTATTACCAGGACTTTGAGGATCTTGGCATGCTACAGAAAGTCCGATTTGCTTGGAACAAGGTTGTCGTGAAAGGAAAAGAACTGGAGTTAGAAGTCGCGTGCAGTGAAAGAAAGCTACCGTCAATGGGTGAAGAATAGGGCTCAAAAGATTAAATTGCCATTCAGAACCTGGACAGCAACTCCACTTAACAAGGCATCATCCTCACATCTTGATGATGATGAGGAGATCAAAGAAATAAAAGAGAAGTTGGACAGAATTAAGCAAGAAAAGATGCAAGTTGAGGCTGCGTTGGAAAGTGCTCACCATAATTACTTGATTTGAAGCGAGAAAACACTGAGAGAAATCAAATTCTAGAGGGCACCACTAAGAAGTTAAAAATGGGGTATGAGCACATGATGAAGACCAAGGAATGCCTCCAAGCTGCTAATAAAGAGCTAGGGCTTCGAAGGCAAGAGCGTGACCGAGCAATAACCGAAAATCAACAGTTAAGGAAGCTACTTCAAGATACCAAAATTGCTGAGGAAACCGCGCTAGCAAGAGAGGAACAAATGAAGCAAGAAATGAGAGAAATAAGCAAGGAATACCAGAGGAAGGTCGGGGAACTAAAACAACACATGAAAGATGAGACCATAAAGTTTCAAGCTGCTTTAGAAGAAGAAAAGAAAAGAGTTACAGATTTGGAGTTTGAGGTGCAACACCAAAGTCATATCATTCATGAGTTGAAAATTCGTTTTTCAAATTTGGCAGGACTAGCTAACACGGCAATAGAAGATGTTCCAAGATACCTGGAAATAGCTGAGCAAGCAATTATCCCTTTTAAGACCCCAACTGGAATTCACAACTTTGTCAGCTACTGCAAGGATTTGATTGGAAGGATGAAACAAATAATTGCCGAAAGAAGTTGAAGAGGCATTACTTTTTAGTGATGATGTTTTTAGGATCGATATCTGGCTTTATGATGCACTTCTTTTGTCATTTCTGAGAATGGATGTAAAAAAAAAATGATGATTGTAATCCACTCCTCTGATGAATGAATGGTTGTTTCATTGTTTTGGTCTTATGGCAAAATCCATTAAAGATAACTTAGTACCTTTGAACGAGACGTTCTGGGGAAAAATTGAAACCGAAGATACTCACATCAAGACTCAGCACGATTGACAATCTCTAACAAATTGCAATATGTTTATCTTTTTACTTAAATTTTTTCTTTTTATATAGGTGAAACATCGTAACCATTGGGCGCCTGAGGAAAGAAGATACCGATCTAACTCGAGTTCATAACACCAGAGCTCGGACCAAGATGGCGGGTGGTAATGGTGAATCAGGAGCGATCATCCCAGCTGCAAATACTTCCGAATCAGGAAGAAATTTGGGCCTAGAAGTTGATGCAGTGAGGGGAAAACTGAATGAAATGTCAATTAACCAATTAAAATTGGAAGAGATGATAAGAGCCATGAAGGAGTCAATTGACTTATTGGGAGCTAATCAAAACCGAGACATGGTGAATGCGTCAGTCGATGTACAACCAGATGCTGCAATAATAACTGTACCAGGGGCATCAAATGCGGCTATAAATGTCACTCAAGGGATGAATGACGGGGATGGGATTCTGAACAACTCTCATGGGCAACCACCACCTACAATGCCATTAGTAATCCCTATTGGAGAAGGCTATCGTCCCTTAGAGAATGTTCATACTGATGGGCACGGGCATGCTACCCCTATTTGGGAGCCACCTCGTGTTGTCATCCAAAAGCAACCATTTTCCTCGGAAAATAGCCGTGCAGAGGCAGAAAAGGACAAGTTCAAAGAAGAATGGATGAAGAAGATTCAGGATCAAATTAAAGCCATCCAAGGGCCTAACACTTATGGCTATATGGAAATTGAACAGCTCTGCCCTCCTATCGATGCAGTAGTTCCAAAAGACTTCAAGATTCCTGACTTCTCAAAGTATGATGGAACGGGTAACCCTTTGTTCCATTTGAAGAGTTATTGTACCAAGATGTCAATCTGGTCTAAAGATGAAAAGTTTCTCATTAACTTTTTCCATGAAAGTTTAACCGGACCTGCTCTAGAATGGTATATTCAATTAGACCATTCAAAGATTTCTAGCTGGAGAGAACTGGTCGACCAATTCATGAATCAATACAAGTTTAACATGGAAATAGCACCAACTGGAGAACAGTTGAGCACGATGCAGAAAAAGAAGGATGAATCTTTTAAGCAATATGCTCAAAGATGGAGGGCTCTGGCTGCTCAAGTGCAACCGCCACTTATCCTATCCGAAATGTGTTCATACTTTTTGGGAACCTTGGGATCTCCTTATATCGGAGCCATGGCAGGAGCAAAGATACAAAGATTTCTCTGAGTTGATCACTGCTGGAGAAAGAATTGAGAATCTAGCCAAAACAGGTAAACTTCCCATGGGCAATGAAGACACAAGAAAAAGTTTCCCACCTAAGAAGAAGGAGATTGATGTAAACTATGTGCAGAGTCAGCAACCCTTTAACCCAAGACACGTACCAATGCACCCAAGACCCCAAACACCACCATACCAAACCTCAACCACTCCTTACCCATTTTACCAAACCACACAAGCCACAAACACCGCTCCATACCCCCAATCGCAAGTCAATAACATTCACATACGACCATACCAACCAGCTCGACCAACATATGCCTATAATCCAACCATGCATCCTCAGAACTTCTCAAACACCACACCACCACGACCAAATGCTCAAAATCAAAGTCGTTCCGATTCCGCAATTTGCCACCTTTCCCTAAACTATCCATTTCAAACGCTGATCTCTTTCAACGATTAGTTGATGCCCACTTGATCTCGGCTTATCCTGTACGCCCATTAGAACCACCATATCCAGCTTGGTACAACCCGAACCTTACTTGCAAATACCATATGGACATAGCAGGGCATTCAATTGAAGATTGCGAAGGCTTCAAGACGGCAGTAAAAAGACTGATTGCTTGTGGTAGACTAGACTTTCAAGAGGAGTCAAAACCAGATATTGTCCATAATCCAATGCCAAATCATGAAAGAGGAGGCCGGGTAAATGTCAGAGAGAAAGAAGAACTCGATAAAGAAGGTTTTGAATCTCAGAACATCCATGGAGAGAATTTTTGTTGGCCTGAATGAGTCTGGTTACAACATCACGGCATCTGCTCCGACAATAAAGGAGAATGAGAAATATGACATGAATTCAAGTCTGTCAGATCCTTGTGGGGCTCTTGGCCATGACATAGAAAATTGCTGGGATTTCAAGGCTCGGGTACAGGGATTACTCAACTTAGGAGTAATACAAGCAAAAAAGAGGCTGAATATACCTGATGAGGTGAATGTAATCGAACCTTTCATACTTCGAGTACCACCACTTAATGTAGCTCCTAAGCCAGAAAAAGTGGTCATTACTGTCAAGAAACCCACATCATTTGAGTATAAGACTACACATGTCTGTGCCTTGGAATTATGAGACCCAGTCAAGATAAGCAGAGACATCGGGAAACCTCAAGGCTCGAGAAAATGAAGAGGTGATCGTGTCATGGAGGTGAAAGGAATAACAAGAAGTGGAAGAGTTTATGGACCCGGAGAGCTGGAAAAAGGGAAGTTTGTCAATGAAGGATATGCGGGAAAAAGTTCAGATTTAGAAAGAAAAGAAAAAGAAAATGAGGAAGAAGAGTTTCTGAAGATCATGAAACAGAGCGAGTACGATATTTTGGAACAATTAAAGAAGACTCCCGCCAGAATATCTCTTTTATCATTAATCATGTCGTCTGAACCTCATCGAAAGGCAGTAATAAAAGTTTTGAAGGAAGCTTATGTCAAACCTGATGTCTCATCGGAAAATGTGGTGAATATGGTGGATCCAGTGAAACGTGTTAACATGATCACATTTTCAAATGAAGAAGTTGTTTCACAGGTCAACCCACGAGCACTATACATAACCCTCAAATGTAAAGGATACATAGTGCCCAGAGTTCTCATTGATGGAGGGTCGGGATTGAATGTCTTACCCGTGTCGACTTTAAGCTATTTGTCGATGAGTAAGGAAGATATACTACCACAAATGATGGTAGTGAAAGCTTTTGATGGAGCAAAGAAAAGCATCCTAGGGGAGATGGTGTTGTTATTGGAGATCGGCCCGAGCAAATTTGATGTATTGTTCCAAGTGATGGAGATCGAGTCAGACTACAATATGCTGCTCGGAAGACCATGGATAAATGGTGTTGGTGCTGTCCCTTCAACCTTGCATCAGAAGGTTAAATACATTGAGAATGGTTCAGTCATCACAATCCATGGAGAAAAGGAGATCCTGGTATCCAAACCAGTGACATTGCCATATGTTGAAAATGTGGAGCTAGTGGAGAACAGTTCATGGCACAACCTGGAGGCAGTAGGGCTGAGACAAGAGCAAGATAAGGCCCTAATACAAAATCAGGTAGTGGCTCACATCATGGCTAAGAATGGATATCTGGAAGGAAAAGGACTAGGATCACAATTGCAAGGCTCCCAAACTCCCATGTCGGTGCCAGAGAAGGCTAACCGATTTGGTCTAGGATATGAGACCTCCCTGGATGACAAGATGAGTGCCTTGGCTCTGGAACAGAATAAACAGAAAAGGAAAATGAAGCTGATTCCTCACTTGAAAGAGACATTCCCTGGTCCAGCTGAAGTGATTATGGCCGGTGAAGTTCGCTCCCCTTGTTATTTCTCCACCATCAACACCTTGGATGCTGAGAAAATTGAGGAAATCAACAAAGTCCATGTTGCTAGCAATGATGAGATGCTGATGAACTGGACAGCTGAACCAATGCTTGATGTTATTGTTGAAAAGTAATTTGTTGGGTTGTATTATTCAAGAATTATTTATGCTTTTGTTTATGCTACTCAGTGACATCATTTGAATGAATTTGCATGATTTTCAATAATCTTTCTATATGTTTTCCATTTGCCTCGTTTCTGTTTCTATTCCTTTTGCTTTCTCCTTTTCTGTTATGTTTTTCCCTTACCACTCTCAGCTTGTTAATTTGCATTTTCCATGCTGTTTATAATCCACCATTTGGTTTAGCATTCCAATCCACCACAATTATTTTCCAGGAATTTGAATGTCATAGAAATTTTGCCACATGAAAAGGAATTTGAGAGCTTATCAATTGATTCTCTTGCTACACTTGACTGCGATAACCATGAGTTCGAGGATGATGAAGAAGCTATTGAACAATTTTCAAACCTCCTGGATTATTCAGAAAAAGGATTTGACTTAGACAATGAGGTGGTCGAGGTGATTAACATGGGCACTGAAGAAGACAAAAAGGAGTCAAAGTAGTGGAAAATCCTGAGCATACGTAAATGGTTGCATTGTTCAAAGAATTCCTGGATGTGTTTGCATGGTCCTATCATGATATGCCAGGATTAGACCCAGAGATTGCTTCACACAAGATCCCTTTGTATCTCGAAGCTGAGCCGAAGAAGCAAAAGTTGAGAAGAATGCGATCTGACATGTCATTAAAGATTAAAGAGGAAGTGACTAAACAGCTGGAGGCTGGATTTTTAGAGGTATCAAGACACACTGATTGGGTGGCCAACATTGTGCCTGTACCTAAGAAGGATGGAAAAGTTAGAATGTGTGTAGACTATCGGGATTTGAATAAAGCTAGCCCGAAAGATGATTTTCCTCTACCCCACATTGATGTCCTTGTTGATAATCTCTGGAAATCACCGATTTTCCTTTATGGACGGATATTCTGGGTATAACCAAATTCCCATGGATATTCATGACAAAGGAAAAACTACTTTCATAACTCCGTGGGGAACATTTTGCTATACAGTCATGCCATTTGGATTGAAGAATGCCGGTGCCACCTACCAACGGGTTATGGTCGCGTTATTTCATGATATGATGCATAAAGAGATTGAGGTGTATGTAGATGATATGGTCGCCAAATCTAAAGAGAGAGAAAGTCATGTGACAAGCTGAAAAGTCGTTTGAAAGGCTCAGAAAATACAAGTTGCGGTTGAATCCGAATAAATGCATTTTTGGAGCTTCTACAGGGAAGTTACTCGGGTTCATTGTCAACAGAGAAGGGATAAAAGTAGATCCGAACAAGGTGAAGGCAATACAAGAAATGTCTACTCCCCGAACTGAATGAGAAGTGAGAAGTTTTCTTGGAAGGCTCAACTATATTGCTAGATTTATTGCCAATTTGACTAGCACTTGCGAGCCTATATTCAAGCTGCTGCGGAAACATCAACCTGGGGAGTGGAATGAAGAATGCCAAGAAGCTTTTGATAAAATAAAAGCTTATTTGATGAAACCACCAATTTTAGCCCCACCTATACCAGGTCGTCCTTTAATATTGTATCTCACAGTGTTGCCCACATCACTTGGAGCAATGTTGGGACAATATGATGAGTCTGGAAAGAAAGAACATGCAATTTATTATCTGAGCAAGAAGTTTAATGACTATGAATCCAGTTATCTGGCGATTGAAAAGACTTGTTGTGCGTTAGTGTGGTCGTCCAAGAGGTTGAGGCAGTACATGTTATACTACACTACCTGGTTAATCTCTCGAATGGATCCATTGAAATACATATTTGATAGTCCTCATGTTTCATTGAGAATGTCAAAATGGCAAGTGATGCTGTCTGAATTTGATATCAAATATATGACTCAGAAGTCCATCAAGGGAAGTGCAATTGCTGATCATCTAGCTGAAAATCCTCTTGAGGATATACAGCCTATCATGCCTGAATTCCCCGATGGTGAGGTGTTAACAGTGGAAAAAGATGAGAAAGAAGAGGAGAATGTATGGAAAATGTACTTCGATGGGGCCGCCAATATGAATGGGTGTGGAATAGGAGCTGTAGTAGTGTCACCAGCTGGAAAACAATACCCAGTTTCCATCAAGTTAGATTTTGAATGCACCAACAACATCGCAGAATATGAAGCCTGTGCGAATGGTTTGCAAGCTGCAATTGACCTAGGGATCAAAGAATTAAAGGTGTTTGGAGATTCCGCGCTCATAATCTATCAAGTTAATGGAGAATGGCGTACGAAGGATCCGAAATTGGTGCCTTATCAGAAATACTTGTCTCGATTAATTGAAGAATTTGATGATGTGTCATTCTCTCACTTAACTCGAGACCATAACCAATTTGCGGATGCATTGGCAACCCTGGCTGCAATGACAAAATTGGAAGTCCATACCAATGTCCAACCCATCCACGTAGAGGTGCAAAGTGAACCAATATACTGTGACAATGTGGAGGTTGAGCCAGATGGACAACCATGGTATTATGACATCAAGCAGTACATTCAAAAAGGAGAATACCCGACTGGAGCAAATGAAGTGCAAAGAAAAACAATTCGACGATTGGCCATGGCCTTTTTCCTAAATGGTGAAGTCCTTTATAAGAGAAATCATGACACCACTCTCCTCAGATGTGTGGATGCTCATGAAGCTCAAATGATCATGACGGAGATCCATGAAGGAATTTGTGGAACCCATGCTAATGGGCACATGATGGCACGCAAAATCCTAAGAAGCGGGTATTACTGGTCCACCATGGAGAATGATTGTATCAATTATGTTCGAAAATGCCAAAAATGCAAAATATATGCAAACCGAGTCAATGCTCCTCCGGTTCCATTGCACAACATGGTATCTCCTTGGCCTTTCTCAATGTGGGGCATGGACGTCATTGGCCCTATCAATCCTAAAGCCTCAAATGGTCATCGTTTCATTTTGGTGGCGATAGACTATTTCACAAAGTGGGTGGAACCTACTTCATATGCTAACATCACACAGAAAGTGTTTCTCAGATTCATCAAAAGAGATATCATATGCAGATATGGGATTCCAAAAAGAATTATCACAGATAATGCTCCTAACCTCAATGGTGCCGAAGTTCAAAAGTTCTTTGAGACTTTCAAGATCAAGCATCACAACTCAGCTCCTTATAGACCTCAAATGAATGGCGCAGTCGAAGCTGCAAATAAGAATATCAAGAAAATCATTGCCAAGATGGTGGTGAATTATAAAGACTGGCATGAAATGCTGCCTTATGCTTTACACGCATATCGTACCAACATACGATCAAGCACTGGAACAACTCCTTTCTCATTGGTATACGGAATGGAAGCTGTTTCTCCTATAGAAGTGGAAATCCCATCATTAAGGGTTCTGATGGAGTCTGAGTTAGAAGAATCTGAATGGGTGAAGACCCGATATGAACAGCTAAACATGATCGAAGAGAAAAGACTGGCAGCTATTTGTCATGGCCAATTGTACCAAAGCAGAATGGCTAAAGCTTTTAACAAGAAAGTCCGTCCTAGAGATTTTCATCCAGGAGATTTGGTTTTGAAGAAAATTCTCCCTAATCAAGAAGATGCACGGGGAAAATGGGCCTCGAGCTATGAAGGTCCTTACATTGTTAAGCAAGCGTTCTCAGGTGGAGCATTGATTTTGCAAAACATGGATGGACAGGAATTGCCCAAACCAATTAACACTGATGCAGTTAAGAGGTTTTATGCTTGAAAAGATGTTGAAAAAGCCCGTTAGGTTGGAAACTCGAAAGAGCGACCTAAGCAAAAGTTAGGGTAATATGAAAAGAAAAAGAAAAAATAAAAAAAATAAAAAAAAAGAAGAGCTCGTTAGGTTGAAAACTCGAAAGAGCAACCTAGGCAAAAATTAGAGCAAAAAGATAAGCATCATCTCAAGCAACCTATACTGGGGCAATTTTTGAGTGGTGAATTTGTCCAGTGAATCAAGCTGACCAAGATTGAAATTGGGGCAATTTTTGGAAAGAAAAGGTTTGAAGACATCATTAAGGATCATGGCTATGGTGTTCAACTTGCTGCGAGAAATCGATTGATTAAGTCACAAAGAACTTAAACTGGGGCAAAATTCCATGTCTTTCACAAGCTTGTCTTTCAGTTTTGTGTTGTAATCTCTATTTCAAACATCTTGTCATCCAATACACCAAGCAAAGAAGATGCCTATTCAGCCAATCTTTTGTTTCCTCTTTAAATGCATATTTATTTATGATGTCTCGAGTAAGCATAAATTTAAGTTTAAAGTTATACAACCTAATAATTCTTACAACAATACATCCATGACTAGCATCACACTAAGAGAATTCTGAAGTTTCAGTCAAACTCGGCAGAAAAGCAAACATCATCCTAAAAAAGGGGAAAAAGGAAAATGGGAAAGGAGTGAGCAAAGGGCCAGAAGTAAAGAAAGTTTATGTCAGAAAGTCCAGCGCATGAATTACGAGTTGGATCGGTTATAGTCTTCCTTAAGGCGTGCTTGATTTGGTTACGGTTAGTTTTTCTGAAATAAATTGAAAATTGATAACTTGTGTATATAACCTAAAAAAAAAAAAAAGATATTGTGAAAATCTTTGTTTTCCATTATTGCCAATTTACATTTCATGTCGGCCTCAGATTGCCAATTTACTTTCCTGTCAGCCTCAGATTGCCAATTTACTTTCCTGTCGGCCTCAGATTGCCAATTTACTTTCCTGTCGGCCTCAGATTGCCAATTTACATTTCATGTCGGCCTCAGATTGCCAATTTACATTTCCTGTCGGCCTCAGATCGCCAATTTACATTTCTTGTCGGCCTCAGATTGCCACTATTTACATTTCATGTCGGCCTCAGATTGCCAATTTACATTTCCAGTCGGCCTCAGATCGCCAATTTACTTTCCAGTCGGCCTCAGATTGCCAATTTACATTTCATGTCGGCCTCAGATTGCCAATTTACTTTCCAGTCGGCCTCAGATTGCCAATTTACTTTCATGTCAGCCTCAGATTGCCAATTTACCTTTTCATGTCGACCTCAGATTGCCAATTTACTTTCCAGTCGGCCTCAGATTGCCAATTTAATTTTATTGTAAGCCACAGACCACCATTTAATTTATTGTAAGCCCTTGTTGGCTTTTCATTTTTGGTTGACCCCTTCGACTTTTCAATTTCCTTAGCCTCATCGGTCTTTCAATTTCAATTAACCCTATTGGCATTTCTTCTGTCAATCCCGTTAGCTTTCCCCATTGGTTTTTCAATTTTTGTTATCCCGTACCGACTTTTAAATTTCAACCAGCCCCGTCTGCTTTTAAATTTCTATTAGTCCCTGTCAGTTTTCTAAAATCTCTGTTTGCCCAAATTGGATTTTGAATTTCTGTTATTTCTTGTCAACATTTACACTTTTTGATTGTACAGATGAATTTAATATTTCTTGCCACTCATACATCTTGGTTTTTGATTTGCATCATTGCATTACATATGCCTCTCATAAGCATTTAGTCTCTTTCACTATTTGACTTCAGTTTTTCTTGTTGTTTGCATTTCATGCATTGTCGACCGAAATTGATGTTCATGTCTTTACTCATCCCTTATAAAGACAATACTTAAAACTTAGGTTTTTCGTATTCTTCATATAAGGAATAAGTAAAGAGGGGCAACTGTGAACACCCAATTTTAACCGACCCATAAAACAAAAACTACAAAAATTAGCATATTTTCATAATCTATCCCATTTTGTGTTTAAATTAAATAGATTTTATTATTTTTTATTTTATTTTTAGCCCATTTTCAGATTTGTTTTAGCCCATTTTTTACCTAAAAAATAATATATAAAAAAAATAATAAAAAGAAGCCCAGCCCAATTTATTTCCATTAAAAAAATAAATAAATAATAATAAAAAAAATAAAAAATGAAAAGGAGTCACGTATCTTGTTTTTTTTTTACTCATTCACGTGAAGATATTGGAAGAAGAAAAGAAAAAAAAGAGAAAGGTGGTGAACAATGATGATGTTCTTCTCCACTTTGTGCAAGGAGACAGATTTTCTTTCGGTTACAGAAAGTATGTGAGCTGGGCAGCCTTGATAGTCAACCCGTGAAAATCATAGAAATAAAAAAGGAAAGAGATGTCATAAGGAGGGGGGGAGCCAAAACCGATTTCATTTTTTTTCATGTTGACGACCTGACCATTACAACCTCCTTCATCCATCATTGTTATGAATAATTCAACAACACCATTTAACCATCTTCATCATCAGCCAATAAATAAAAAAAAAAGATATATCATCATCATCCATCTCTGATCATCATCTGATCTTTGATTAAAAAAAAGAGAGCATAAACACAAGGAGATAATTGCAGGTAAACTATAGTCATGCCTTAGCTCATCTTGTATACTTCTTTAATGTCATATTTTGATCCGAAAGCCCAGCCATTTTGCCAAATCTCAATACACAAAAAGAAGGGAAGAGAGGGAGTCCTACTGCATCAAGCTTCGGCCACCACTGCTGCCATCTCCGTCGGTCTGCCGCGTTTCAATTGCTGATGCCGCCCCTCAATTTGCTAGCCACCACCGTCGCGAGCCCCTCCTCCTTCTTCATCGTCACCATCACAGCACCTCCAGCCTTGCAGCGACGCAAACAGCCCCCCAGCCAGCCTCGAAGTGGCGCAAGCTCCCTCCAGCCCGTACCTCCTCCTCCATGCAATCTCTTCCTCACCGTGAGCCATCATCTGACATTGGAGCCACCACCGTGATTCCCCTTCTGCTATTGACTGTGCGATGCTCCTCCCACAGCCCCAGATCGGCTTCCACCCAAACACCGTGCGCGGTCTCCCCCTCTCCTCTCCACGCATGACCCATCGCCCCCACCCCTATCATCGCCGGTCATGCCCCTGTCTCCCTTTCCTCTCCCTGCGCGCGCTGCTCTCTCTCTCTCTCCTCCTTTCCTTTGATCTCAGCTGCAGCACCTCTCTCGATCCCTCTGCCTCTGTCCCTATCTCGTGCTCTTCTCCTTCTTTCTCTCGAACTCTCTCATTCTCTCCGTCTCTCTCACTCTCTCTCTCTTCTTTCCTTGTGCTGTCGCCCACTCTTTCTTTCTCCCTCTCTCTCAGCATCCGTGTGTGTGTTTGTGTGCGTGTGTTTGCAAGTGAAAAAAAAAAAAGAGAAACCAAACTCCCAATTCCAGACCTTCTCCCGTATTATTTTATTGTTAATTTTGTTCTCAGATAAATGTAGATGGGTGGGTTTATTGGTTTTAAAGTTTTGGGTTGTTAGTATTGGGTCAAGTGATGTTGGGTTTTTGATTTTTTGCACTATTATTTGGATTTCAGAATTAGGAAATAGAGGAGTTTTTGTTCATTTATTGTATTTTACTTCAAGTTAAGGTTATTTCATTTTTTTAGATCAGATTATGGTTAATGTAACATATGTGTAATGTGTGTGTACATGTTAGTATTAGTGAGCATATCCTGACAAGGAATTAGATTAGGATAATAAAATAAAATTTGTAAAATTATTATAAGGAAATTAGAACAAAGAGATCGGAAGTTGTAACTTTATTTGGTTTATTTTCTATTTTAAAATAATTGGATTTTTGGGCTCTTTTGCTTGAATTGGAGTTTATTTGTTGGATTAATGTTTGCTTCATCTGTTTTGGGTTTAAAATCAATACTTAGGCATTTAAATTTTTTATCAATGAATTATATCCTCAAAAATTAAGATTAATTTAGCCGTGACGGCTTGTTAATTTTATATTCTAGATTATTTTAGCTGCGACATCTTGATATTTTAAAATTTTTAAATAAAATTGATCAATTCATAATTATTTTTAAAGGAACTACGTGACTTTGAATTCCTCATCGCACCAGAGGATACGTAGGAGCAGGTGATTCCTGTCAAGTCAAAATTATATTTTATTATGTTATTTTATGTTATTTCATTTTTGATTTGTAAATATTTATTATTATTTCTGTTTATTTATAAATATTTATTGTCTTTTATTATTATGTGTTATTTCAATTTCAGATAATAACTAAATTATTTTAAATGAGGATGTTAATTTAGCCGTGACGGCTTATTAACTCATTTAAATATCTGAGCTGTGATAGCTTGATATTTTAAATTTTCAAACAAAAATTATATTTTTATAATTTGTATTACTTGTAAATATTTTCTTTAATATCTTTTTATTCTTTAAATTTTAAATTAATCAATTATTTGTTAAATATTTTATTTTGAATAAAATGTTAATTTAGCCGAGACGGTTTGTTAACTGAACATTTTGGACATCTAAGTTATGACAGCTTGATGTTTCAAAATTTTTAAGCTAAAATTAAATTTTATGATATTATTTTATTCTATTTTGCATGTAAATATTTTTGTTCATTATTATTATTATTGTTGCAAATATTTATTTATTTATTTATTTATTATTATTATTATCCTCCTCTTTCTTTATTATTTTAATTTAAGTTGATCATTGAAATGTATATACTTTATTTCAAATAAAGATGTTAATTTAGCTGTGACGGTTTATTAACTCAAAATTACGGATACCTGAGCTGTGACAGTTTGGTACTCCGGAATTTTCTTATTCTCAAAAATTTTTTTTATAATTTTCTTAAAATAAAAAGTGTAAATAAATATTTTGAAAGGTTATCAATACTTTGTACAATTAATTAAGGTACCGTCTAAAAACGGGTGTATTAGGGGTGCTGTAGGATTAAGTTCCTACCCTTCCCTAAGCATAACCGACTCCCGAGCTCAGATCTGGTTTCAAAGATCATTTTCTTTAAATTAAATGGGTTTCCATAATTTTCCCAATTAAATAAAAATTTGGTGGCGACTCCATTTTAACCAAAAATTCATTTCTTCGCCGTCCACGTCGCGATCCCGGTAGCAACAATTGAGCTTAAGACATTTAAGCTTTGCAAGTTCATCAATACTAATCGGTATGCTAACAAGACAGTTCGCGGTTAGATCCAGATTCTTCGGTTAAACTGCAATCACTCAGGTCTAGAGTTCTCAACGACGGTAGGTTTCCATAGTCACCAGCGCTCAAAATTTTGCGGGACTTAAATGCATCATTGATATCAAAAGGTCATTCAAGGTTTCTGCAACCATGTAAGTTCAAATCTTCAAGGCCAACCAAACATCCAAGTGATGTGGGTAGTTTCTTTATGGGAGTCCACGCCAAAGAAAGCCTTGACAAACTTTTCATGCATTCCCCAAATTCTGGGAGATTTTCAAAACGCGAACAATAATCAAGAATTAATTCATTTAGGGAACTCATCTGCAATTTGCCTGGAAGAGCTTCAAGCTTTTTACATTTAGTTAAATCCAATAGGGTAAGGCTCTTGTGATGTATCACAGATGGGTGAACCTTAGTTAGTCTCGAACAACTTTTAAGAATGAGTGTTTGGAGTATGGGAACCTCAGAAAGATCAGGTGTTTCTTTTAATTGAAAAGAACAACTCAAATTTAGGTACTTCAGCTTTCCTAAAAACTGATCAAAATAGAGATATGTTAAACTGTTATAATCTTTTATAAGGATAATGTGGATAAAAAATTAATAGAGCTCTTAATGAAAGAGTCATACCTTTTTTCCATACCAAAGTTGTTCAATTTTGCCATCTATCATATTGATTTCAACAAATTCATATTGCTGATCTGTAAGAGGCAGAGTCTTCAACGGATAGTGCCACCAATCAAGAACTTTCAACGAAGTAGGAAGGCCACTAAGGTCACAGAGACCCCTCGTCGTATGTATTATGAGAAGCTTTAGTTGAGTCATATTTGAAAGGGCTTCTGCACTCCAATGTTCTTCAAGCCATCCTGGCCATAAAACTATACCTTGAATTGCTTCAGACCCCTATATATGTATATATATATATATATATATATATATATATATATGTATATAAAAAAGAAGTCATGTGGTCTTACAAAAAAGAGGTAAAATACAACCTATAGAAAACAAAATCACGAATGCATTATTCAATGAGTATCTTCATATTAAAGGGTTAAATTAAATGTTCATCACTGCACTTTACATCAAGTTAAAATTGGTTCCTATATTTTTTGTTTCTTTTTAAACTAAGTCCTATAATCGTAAACATTTTCAAATCGATGTTGCATATAGTATGCTAATTCATATCATCTTCTTCTCGAAAATCTATCACCTGAAACCTAACAAGAATTCAACTCAACAAAATTCGAAGAGGCCTCATAATTCTTTTCACTTTCGTCTGCTTATTAACTTTGTCCTCCCATCATTTCTCATATTGAATAGTGAATCATCTACGATAAGCTAAAGTTAATAGTATAGGGGGATCTCTATCTAGAAACATATAACAACTATAGAGATTTAAAATGAGAAGAATATAGCGACTAATTTACAAGTGTATGTAAAAGGTAGGAATCAAAGACTGAATGTAACCTAGCTATATTCACTTTAGTTAACATCAAACATCTAATAAATGTTAAAAAAATTTACACCTACTTTATTATTTTTAAGTACGAGATCAATTTCCTCCCTAGACCATAACCTGCTTCGTTCACCAGGATTGTATCTAGATTCTTGAATGACAATACTCCTACCCAAATCTTGAAGTAAATCATGCATCTCCAACACATTACTCTCCTCATTTATCATGACCAAAGATCTCTCAATCAAAATAGCTATATCAATTTTAGCATTATAACCACATGATTTTAATACTTCCATCACATAATCTCTCTCCTGTCCTTTGAAGAAACAAGCAATGTCTAGAAAAATATTCTTTTTCATGTCATCTAAACCGTTGTAACTTATTTTCAATGTATCATAAATTTTGTCAAATTGAATGCTCTTTATGTCGTAGCCGACCAAAAAAAAAAAAAAAAGAGGTGAGGTGCATGGTGCACCTTTAGTGGTGCAGACCACCACAGAACTCTCCTTTTCTTTTTATTTCCTCACTCTCTTCCTCTGGTAGACGCTGCCTTCTTTCTTCTTCTCCTCTTTTCATTTCCATTCCCGTACCTCTCTTCACCTCTCATCTCTTTCTTCAATTTTTCATCTTTCTTGCTTTTTTCTTTTAAAAAAAATAACACCACCTCCTCCATCATCATCATCCCCACTTCCCTCCCAATCCTATAACCTCCTCTCTCTCTCTCCTTCTCCTCAAATTCACTTTTTCTCTCTAAACTCCATTAGAGAGTTGAATATTTTAGAAGCTTTGGAAGTGATTTTCTTCACCAATTATACTCTCCAAGTGGTAAGTAAGCTTTTAATTATTGAAATTTCTAAATTTTTAGGATTAATTTAGGTTTTTAGAACCCTTGAATTTGGGGTTTTTAGTGAATTAGCGTAAATTGATGTTAATTGATAGTGTAGTTAGCTCACAAATATTTATATTGTCTTATTCCTAGAGCGATAGAGCAATCGGATAACAACACTTGCGTTGGTGACATTAAAGGCGTTGATCTTCGGTTCTTTGAACCAGTATTTGTGAGTAGATAGTGTATCTGTAGGTTACTTTATGCATGATAAACAATATAAAATTATATGAAGAGCTGAAAGTATATTGACATAGAAGAAAATAATTATTTAGTGAAAATGAGGCTTTATGTTTAAAATGAAAAATTTGTATTTGGATGCCATAATATGATTATTATGCTTATTTAAATACTTTTAGTTGAATTGCAACAAATTTTATATTTTTAGAGCATATTATGTTAATTACTAAAATTGAGTTATTTTATGTCTATTATGCATATTATACATGAGGATGGTTTTTATGTTGTAAAATATCTTAGAAGTGGAATATGCATGATTTAGAGTAATTTGGGGAAATTCCATAGTTAGAATCTGTAGTTAACGGCAGGGACATTAGCCTCGGTGCACCGTGAGAAATCCCAGTTAGCAGGAGTGGTGCTAACCCACACATAGTCTGCAGCTATGTCTGGACTTGTATATGGCTACGGGCCAACTCCGGTTAGCGGTGAGGTGCTAACCCGCACATGACTTTTGTCGTGTAATGCGGACTTGTATGGCTACGGGCCAACTCCAGTTAGCAGGTGTGGTGCTAACCCGCACATGACCTTGAGTCATGTCTGGACTTGTTATTGTTCTACTTAGGATAATCTCCCCATTATACTTGGAATTATGTGATTATGTAAAGTTATGTTTTCAAGATATCTCATGTTATAGCTATATATATATGTTCTATGAGTATATGTACATTATTATGTTTATATTGTTTTATGATTGTATTTAGTAAACTACGGATATCCTATCTCTCACTGAATTGCAAAACTCACTCTGTTGTTATCCATTTTTTTTCAGATACAGGTGCTGGTGCTGGTTCTAGTTCTATTCCTCCAGCTCAGCCATAAGTGCGTTTCAAGTTGGTGAGCCTTCTTGAGAAGACCTTTATGTTAGAGCTTTATGTTGTCTAGTCTATTAGTTGCTCCATATGTCACGAGTGTGGTTCTCGGACTTATATTATGATATGATTGAGAATTTATGACTTAGCCATATAGATTATGTTATGTAAATGATTTGTAAACTTAAATTGATATTATGTTTTGAACTACGTTAAATGTTGTTATATACTGGAAGGGCGCATTCTGAGAATGCTTGATGCCCATTTGCTGGAATTTTAATTGAAAATGTTGCAGGTTATATTGTATTTGGGGAATGTCCGAAAAACAGAGGAGACTACATCCGCTTTTTCTATAAAATATTGTGTGTTAAGGTTGGCTAGGGAAAATGTTCTCTATGCGCCAGTCATGGCCTAGGTTGGGTCGTGACACTTTATTTGTGCAATAGCATCCTGCCAATCATCAATGGGTCTTCCATAAAGATAGGAACCCAATACCTCGAGTGCTAACGGAAGGCCACCACTATATTCCACCACTTCTCTGGACAAATCCAAATACTCTTTAGTAGGCTTTTTTCGTTTAAAAGCTTTCAAACAAAAGAGATCTGAAGATTCGCTATTGACCAAACCTTGAACCTCATAAGTTTTATGCACTTCATAAATCTTTAACAAATGTATATCTCTTGTTGTGATTATTATTCTACTTCCTGGGCCAAACCAATCTTGCTCCCCAGCCAAATTCTTTAATTGGACTTCATCACTAATATCATCGAGAACAAGAAGAACTTTCTTGTTGCATAAAGAGTTTTGTATTATTCTTCGTCCCTCATACACATCATAAAAAGTATTTGCATTTATATTTGCCTGATCAAGGAGTTCCTTTTGTTTTTGAACAATATTATTTCTCTCACATGCCTCCCTAACATTGGCAAGAAAGCAACTGACTTTGAATTCTCCTTGGATGGCTTCGTAAACTACTCGAGCAATAGTTGTTTTACCTATGCCGCCCATTCCCCATATGCCTATAGAACGAACATTATCATCCAACCCAATACCTATATGCCTCTTTACTTCCTCCACCCTTGGAGCAATCCCCACAAGGTTCTTTGTAGAAGATGGCAATTTTTGAATCAACTTTTTATATATGTGTTCAGCAATGCATTCCACAAGTGTTGCCTCATGCCTGTGTAGGAAATTCTCATCAAGTCTGGTGACAAACACAGGCAAAATAAAGCAACTAATTATAAACACAAGTTCTCGTTTAATATTTTGCGTATCAATTGCAAAATGTTAAACATAAACCTCGACAATTTTATGAGAAGAACAAACTCGACTAAAAAAAATTTGGTTATTACAAAATGTCAGGGAATGAATTTGTAACTAAAGGTTAGTCCCTTGAGCGAGTCAGATGGACCAATCTTTCTGAGGGCAAATCATGGTTTCATCAGAGGATTATGTGAAACTGAGGAGTAAGAGATCGTAGTTGAAATGCATATTGTAACTTCATTCAACATCCAAGTTCAATATATACACTGGTGATTATATACAACTCCTACTTTCAAGAAGAATAGTTAAATATGTATACGTAAGTCATTCCCCATGACATTAATTTTTCCTAGGTTAGCTATTAGATCACATTTCTTATGCATGAGAATTTTTTAACTTTTCCTTGATATGCATATAAATTGAACCAGGATACACACACACACACACACACACACACACACATTGCATAGTTCACACGATTTAATTTTATTAATTATTTTAGCCATATTAACTCGAGTTGCAAGTGCCACAACACAATGAAGTGTGTTTGGTTTTGAGTTTAAACGATTAATATTATATTTAAACATGTAATTTAGATACAATATAATCATCACATTTAAAATAAAATATTATTATCAATTGTTAAATTAAAATCTGATTCGGTGGGCATAGTTATGACAATTATAATTGTGACTTGATTGAACCAAATAATACGTTTTAAATTTGAAATTAAAGTTTGATTGGATTGTAACATGCGGTGCATGATTTATATTATTTTTATTTTTTTTAATAAATTGCATGATTTATAGTGAGAGAAATTAGTTTCGCAAAGTGATACTTATTTAAAAGCAAAGATAATATTTATTTATTCCTTTTTCGATTTATTAAAATTTTTATTGCCTAATTTAATCTATCATAATTAACTCATCTGTTAAATAACTCAAATGGGTTATTAGATGAACTTAATAATTAAGGGTTTTGCTATATAGTATCTAAGGATAATGATTAAGAATGCCAAGAAAAAAAATTCTAAAATTTTATAATAAATTTTATGCGTTGAAAATATAAAAATTCATCTTTTTAAAATAAATGTTTTTCTGTTACTTCCTTAATTATTATCCTTAGAATATTATTGATCAGCAAAATTCATTAATTAATTAATTATATTCAAATGTAAAATAGCCATTTAATTTATTGATTATAAATCTCAATCCTAACTATATATAATATATCTATTTTCTTCTCTGATTTTAACTTTTAATTACCCATAAAAAATATTACACAAACATAGCATGCATCTATTTCACTGTTTACAATTTTCTTTATATATGTATCCACACAATAATTTAGCAAAACAAATAGACCTCATAATTGAGAAGGCAACTTACTCATCCTTGAAGTCCCAACCAGAATGATTAGCAACTTCTGTCAAAGCATGTCTCCATCTTCTAACCTTTTCAGTGTCTTGTGAAAATATCTTCTCATGTTTTTGGAAAGCTTCCTCAAAGCTTCCCTTTTGATATCTCACATCAGAAGGCTCCACTCCATAGAAGACTGGCACTATAGATAGCCCCAGGTTCTTGCTACACTCAACAATTTTGTGGAGCTCATCCAAACACCAAGAGGAGGAAGCATAGTTTGGTGAGAAAACAGTGATTGCAAACATTGATGCTTCAATTGCTTTCAGAAGCTCTGATGAAATAACTTCACCTGTCTCCAGGTCCTTGTCATCTATGAATGTTTTGATTCCCTTCCTTTGCAATGCAGCATGTAGATGCCCAGTGATCCCTTTGCGTGTGTCTTTTCCACTGAAACTCAAGAACACGTGGTACGTGCTTGATCGTGGTCGAGGTGGAATTGAAGTAGAAGAAGGAGAGGAACAGGAGGCTTCACCTACAACCGATGCCATATGTTCAATTCAATTATCTCAGAATACGTGTGTATGTTGTGTTTGTACTTAATTTGATTTGATTTAATGCCTATGGCTATGGCTTCTAGAAGAGCGGTGCCTGTAATTGTAAAAGGTTGTGATTGGAGAGTAATAAATACAGTATATTAAAGACTAAGTTAGTCAAAAGGTATAGATAGGAAAGGGTAAAGACTAAAGATTAAGATCTCAGCGTGAATTCCGTGTGGTCCAGCCGGTGGGCCACCCATGTTAAATGAACGAAAAAAATGGATAGAGGAAGTCAATTTCCTACACGTGCATAGTAAAAATTAGCGTGAAGCAATTTTGGTACTGAGAGTTACGCAATGAAAACTTCTTCAGCTGTAATAGTCAGATTGCATTTACACTGCAAGTCTATAAATAGAGGTAAAGAAGTAGCTGAAAGACACACAACAAAGCAGTGAAGAAACAAGAGCTCCAGAGAGAGAAAATATATACGAAAGTATATTATTTGTTTGAGAATGAAAAGAAAAAAATAGAAAGTATGAGTAAATCTCATAGAGTATAGGGTGTGGTATATTCATCGGGAATATTTTGGATATCATTGATATTATTCCTTGGTATTGTGAAATTGTAGTGTTTGAATAGGATAGTTCTCACCGGGATACATTATATTTATCTCTTGGGTTGGAGAGTATGGAAAGGATATTTTGTAATTACCCTGAATACAGAAGTTTGTCCTGTGATTTTTTCCTCCGATATTTGAGGGTTTCCACAATAAAAATTTGATATGCAAATCTTTTGATGTATATGGTGTGAATAGTATTGTTCAATTAACGGTACTATTTTGCGAACAATGATCAATGGGTCCTACTATAAATTACTATTTACTCTGATATTTATTTTCGCTGTGCTGGGCCAATTGATAGATTTAATTCTATCAGATTTATTTTGGTGCTCATTGTCATACATCGACATAATTTAATTATACTGTAAATCAGTCTTTTATCCCAATATTCCTTTGGTAAAAAGAAAGAGAAATAATTGCTCGTCTTTTTTACCATATTTAAAGCATACTCTAAAAATTATAATTATCATTCATTTGACTTTATAATATTTGAAAAAGACTATTATCATATTTAATTGCACTCTATAACAATTGATTTTAATTTAAAAGTCATCTTAAAAATCTAGAATAAAGAATGTGAAGTTACGGATGTTATGCAAGTATTTCTGTCTGGATGGTAGGGCGAAGATGGAGAAAGAGAGAAATGAATGTCATTTAATTTTTCATCATGACTGGTGTTAAAGCAAAAGTATTGGCCGACAAGTTGTTACAGCGTCACTTAATTGTACGATTTTTCAATATAAGCAGTTTCACACTTCCACTCATTAGGAAATGTTTGGTTTTGGATGAAAAAATTGGAAATAGCCATTCCTCTTGGATAATGGTTCGGTCTTCTTGTGCCCTTAGCCATGTCACAGACTGGAGACCAGCACTACCTTTCAAATTCCAATAAAAAAAATGAAGGCCTCTACCAAAAATGAAAAAGGTAAAAATTATTCATATAAATAAGTTTTGTGTTACTTTACATACAAAATTTAATTAATTTTTACTTTCACTTATATCCCTCAACTAAACATACACCTAGGATATTTTTTAGAAGGTAAAAATGATACACAATTTTCATGATTAATCTCTCTATATAATTTGACGTGTAAAAATCAATGATAAAAAATGGTTATTTGACAACCATCAGTAAGCTGTAAACATGGTCACATTTGACAACCACCCCCACCCCTTCTTAATTTGTCCAGAGTAAATGGCAAGGAGGAATAGTGGATATGCCATGGGTATGGAACAATGGCCAGTTTTTAAATGCGGATGGCTAAATTTGTCACGATGTGATCGTGGGTATGATTGGAATAAAAATAAATATCAATCGGTGATAGCTCCGGTACCCACTAAAAGTAGAGGGTACTGGTACCTTTCTAGTTGATATCAATAAAAATAAGACGTGTGTTAGTTTCTATCTCACGCCATTTATTTTTTGTCAAAGCTCATTTAAGTCCCAGAATAATTTTTTTGTTACACTTTCACCCCTATATTATTTAAATTTATTTTTCTAACTTTACAATTGAACCCCTAAATTCATCTTCTTCCTTACTTCACAATATCCTGAACAACCTTCATGGCCGCCCCACACCAGCAAAGAAAAATAGAAATCAATAAAAGCTTCAACAACCTCCAATTGTATTAAAACAAAATGAGAATCGGAAAAAAAAAATAATGAAATTGGAACAGAAAAAAGACACGGGGGCTGCGAGAGTGGAGCCTGTTGGAATCATCGGCGTTGTCGAACTAATCATATGCAGCGACGGCGTAGTCGCTGTAGTAATCCATGGGGGTGTCCTTGGTCTTGCCGCTTTAGAAATCGTCATCGCACGATTCGACATCGTTTGCATCATGCATATCATCCTCAGAATCCATGGAATTGGAACAGAGGAACGAAACCCTAAGAAGATGGAGAAAGGGGATTTGGGTATCGGGAGGAAGGAACGAATTGGGAATTGGAAAAAGAGAATGTGTGCTGCATCGTTGGGGATCCTTGTTTGCTTGCATTTGTTCCATGGACAATATGCCCTTCATTATTTATTGCATTTGTTAATCTTCGCACCTATCCTTTATGCTAATAGCCCCTTAAGGATAGTTGTTTCCAGTTGCAGATTAGGAATTCAAATGCATAATTCAGGGCTGACAGTTGAATATGTTCTACTAGCTGAGTTTGATATCACTGATATGGTCCACTTGATTCCTGTTTATTAATTTGTATTTATTGATTTTTTTAATTGGATTAGTAGGGTCGTTTATTGATTTATGTTTTCTTCACTGGTGTGGAGGCGGCCATGGAGGTTGTTCAAGATATTTGGAGTTAAGAAGAAGATGAATTTATGGGTTTAACAATAAAGTTTGAAAAATAAATTTAAACAATATAAGTGTGACAAAAAAAATTATGTTGGGGGTCTAAATGAATTTTGTCCAAAAAGTGATGATGTGGAATTGAAATCAACACGTTTTATTTTCATTGATACCAGCTAGGAAGGTATCAGTACCCTCTAATTTAAGGGGGTACTGAAGCAATCACCATATCATAATTATCTTTAAGCCCTTCTCCTCTACCTCCCTTTCTCTTTCTCTCTCTGCCCTAACGCTTCCTCATTTACCGCGCACACACAATGTTACTTTTTCAATCCTTTTTTGCACCCCTTCAACACAAAAATATAGCTTCCGACCAACACGAGAGCAAGAACTTTGACTATGATAGCATGAGCATGTGATTTTACCCAAAAGCTCCTCCCTTTCAATTTCCTCATCGCCACCAACAGTAACAACGGCCTTCATCACGCCACCCATCTTTCTCCTATGATTTGGGATGTGAACTACGAGGAGGTCGAGAAATACAATAAGCTTTATAAACAGAACTCCAATCATAAATCTTAGTATTACTTTCCTTTCCACCTCATAATTTTTTTCTCAATTGTTAATTTTACAATTTTACAATTTAAAGAGTTTATTTTGACAATATGCCAATTCTTCAAGATTACCATGATGTTGATGTTGTTTATGTATTTTAATTATATTTAATTTTGATTATATCAGATCACTTGAGAAAAGGGGATTTAAATCAAGTGATCCTTTAAAACTTTCTGCACACTTAACAAACAATTAAAAGATTCACTCAGATGTCTCCTAGGGAAACAGAAGATATTTGTGCGAATAATGTGATTTTTTGAACAGTTAAGAGGTTCACCCAGATATCTCCTAGGAAAACAGGAGATATTCGTGAGATAGTATGATTTCTGGCCGTAACTTGAAAACAATATTCGTATACTTTGTTTTCCTTTTAAAATAGTGTATTAATATTGTAATAAAAAAAGATTTTAATAGTGTTAATCAGAAACTTATTTGAGACAATAAAAAATAAGGAGAAAGGATTAGATGGAATCCACCAAAAACTTTTTATACTGATTCAACTTCAATCTTGAAGTCTACTCCAGTCCTCACCAATACTTGATGAGAATTTTACTAATCCAAAGTTCAGATATAGATTTCAAATGGGATTACAAAGCTTGTTGGTAGCTAACCAATCTCCCTCACAAAAGCTTAACTCAATATTTTAGCAAAGGACCAAGACAAATTACTAGATGATAAGAACACTCTCTTCACACAATAATCTTGCAAAAGATATCACTCAAATAATGCTCACTAATACACTTTTTTCTCATGAGTCTTGGTGGTTTGAATGTGTTCTGCTTGCAATCTTTATAGGCGTCACCTTCACATGTATTCTTAAGAGAAAGATTGGGAAACGGACAAAGGTGAAGGAACTTTGCTGTAACGTTTTTCTCTGCAGCAAGCATATTGGCATGGTAGGCTGAACATTTTCGTTTTGGATAATGAGCAGAAGAGTTCTTTCTTTTTGAGTAGAAATGGTTTCAACTACAATATATTATTTTTTTGTGTAAACATTTGACCGTTGAAGCTCTAGCTACACTCTTATTTCTGATATACCTATTGTGTAACTTGTTATTGTAGTAGAAAGTAGAGTCTTTGTCCTTTAGCAATTGTCTCCACTACTTCCGATGCTTTATATCTTGTTGTACTGGATACTCTTTCTCCATCCTTTTTGTACTTGTGATGTTGACCATTCTTACTCCAAGGAGTCTCATTAGCTTCTAAAGATGTGCCTTTGAATTATGTACCTTTGTTGTCTCTTTTAGTCCTGTCAGTTTTCGTATAGGTTGCCTTGGTCCATGTAATGCATATTTATATTTAAATCTAGACCATGAATGTCTCCTATGGAATCAAGAGATATTTGTAAATCTGAAACACTTAGCAAATATATTAGAGGAATCTTAGCAACGTTTGTCATCATTTAAAGGTTCTCAAGCTAACAAATTTCAACCATTATATTTAATTTTTTGAGGGATGAGATTAAGTGACAACATGGTCACAGCCTCGGCAAACCCCATCTAAGATTCGCCATGGAAGAATTGTGCAAATGTCATTCTAAAGTTTTCAATGATTAATTAGTTGACGGTTATAAAGCATTAGTGGCTATAAAAATATAAGCAAAGCATATAGTATAAGGCTTGATAAGTTTCAATTTTTAATTTTTATTCAGTTTTTTAAATTTATGAAAATAATATTAAAAATTGTTAAAACTAGAAAATTTAATTTTTAATATTTTTTTTTATAAAATCCTAAAAGTTAAAAATAAAAACTAAAAACTGAAATCAAATACACATGGAATGTTTCATTTTATCAACCAAACCAACCCCCTATATTTTCTATGGTCATGTTGTCTAGTACAGTGCGCTATATCACTAAGCGTAGTACACTTGCAATGCAATAATACAACGTTAAAGTGATCCTTTTAATTCAAAATAGATTGAGCTAAAGTGCATCATAAAATAACTCTAGCACCCTGAAACACAAAATAGCAGTGCATAGTAATAGTAAACATCAAATATGAACACATCCATGATATTCTCACTTAAAAGACTTTAAACGAAAAGTTGAATAAACAATACAATTCCACTATGAATGTTGAGCTACCAAGAGCATAAATATATATCATACTTTTACAAAAAAAAAAAAAGAATCATATTACCAGATGTGGATTAAAAAGAATAATGAAATCGTCAGACATGCACAAGCCTTACTACAAGTATCTAACCTGTATCTTCACACATCCCCACAATCAAATCCAAGGAAAATGAAGCATAATCCTCATGTTCAACAAGATCCGTCAAACCGTCTTCTCAGCCAACGTGAAACCCAGTTAGCATATTACTTCAACAGGAAAACAACATGTACCACACAATCCATATGTGAAATCTATACTCACTTTCATTTTTTCCCAACATTTGCAACTAATGAAAGCTTCTCTTCTAGGTCTTCCAGCAAATCTTGATATTCAGCAAATGCTGAACGTGTCTGTAGTGCGTAGATAACAGGCAAGACCTACATGTATTGATCATTTAGTGTACATGTAGCTATGACTATAATTTCTGTCAGTAATCTAAATTAGATATACATACACGGTGGTGCTATACACTTTCCATAGCAGAAAAAATAAAAAAGAACATGCAAATCAGTACCAGAAGGATACACTGATCAACAAAGTGAACCCTTTCTAAAATGGCAAGAAATGGTGAAAATATGTTTAAATATTTCTCTTACAGTGCAAAAGGAAAACCACAATTTGAGTAGAAAAGACCTAGAAGCATATCCATAATCGTTGTGTTGATTAAATATCTTCTTTTTGGTTTGAACATTAACCTCCAAAGTATGTTATAATAAGCTTCCAACCATTGTATATGAAGGATGAACAAAGAAAGAGAAGAGGAATAAAAAAAGCTATGCTTATTGTAAAAGTATTGGAATTATCATCACATCAGAAATCTTACTATAGTAGTGCTATCGGGCTAGGCTTGTACTAGTCCTACACACTTGACCAAGAATATTAGCATACTTAGGAATAATAGGTTAGAGTTATTATTGATTGTGTCACCATCACATACATCACCTTATTATTTAGAATTCTGTTCCATCTTCTACATTTTTTCATATAATGTTTAACACTATTACTATTAGAATCATGTCACCATATTTTAGAAGTGCCTGATACCTAATGAACTCATCAAACATAACTCATAACACCTTAAGAGAGTAGCTAGGACAAATGTTCTTACCTAGAAGTGGTGATAAGGATGCAAGTAACTCCAACGTCCGTGCAAGTCGCGATGAGGTACCTGGAAAGACACTCTGACGCTCAAATCAGTAGATGAAGGAGGCATAGAGTAGTAAAAGAGTATAATGTAATAAGCTTGTGATACCTGAGGGCATTGAGCCCCTTATAAAGTGTGAGGTGACCCTGTGATAAGTTAAGAGATAATCTCCTCGATATAAGGGAGACATTCCTAGGATTTAATTAGTAGATATTATATATATTCCGTATTTGCAGGAGATATAATATAATATATGAGATATGATGTAATAATGATAGGATATAATGAAAGATATAGGGAGATCCTATACGGAATTTAAAAGATATCCTCAACTAAATTTGAAATAAATCCATGGGAGATCTAGGCGTCAAGTGGCCAATCTCTGGGACCTATGTCCGAGCTCTAATGGCTCAAGCTGAGGTGTTCCGACAAATAAATCTAGTCTAGTACAACAACTATATTTATCCTGCTATAATACATGGCATCTCATATTCATCATCACCCCTTGAATGTGGTATGCAATTGCTGAACTAACCAATCCCTAAAATGATTAAGAAAAAAATAATTTAAAACCCAAATTGGGAATTTTCCAAACAACTAACACTTGTAAATTAATGAAAAGATTTATTTACTTTCATTCATGTTGTGAACTCGACATCCACCATTATTATTATTATTATTATATTCTGCCTATCTAAGTCAGGGAGTCTTTCTTTTTTTTTTTTTGTTGAGAACTATTTGGTTAACAATAAAAACCAATAACACTTTAAGAAGTTTTGGTTGAATTGTATTTAAGAAGTACTCCAAAGCATTCATCCCTTAAAAATATATCTTCAATCGCTTCAGTTCCCTAAAAAACAAGAGAGATAATGTGATCTTACCAAAAGAGGTCAAACACAACGTAAAGGAAACAGAATCTCGAATGCATTGCTCAATTAGTATACTAATATATAAGGGTTGAATTAAATTATTATTTAACATGTTGTTTCATCTCAAATTCCAAATAAATATTCTATATAGCACACTTTTCATGTCATATTCTTCTAGAAAATCCATCCAAAACCTAACAAAATAATTCAACTCAACAAAATTCTAAGAGGATTCATATTGTTCTTCCTTTCACTTTTGTCCACGCAATTTTTAGTCCTCCCATCTTTTTTAGCTTTCTCTCACATTGAATTGTTAATTAATCATCTACAAATAGCTCAAGACAAAAATTAGCAACAGGAAGGGATCTATTTTGAAACATACACAGCTATAGAGATTTAACTAAAAATAGAAGAATATAGTTGGGATTAATTTATGAGTAGATGTAAAAGGTAGGAGTAAAAAAAAAAGAAGGGCCCAACTATATTTATTTTAATTATTAACATCGAACATGTAATAATTGTGATAAAACAAAACACCTATGTACTTTATCATTGGTAAATATGAGATCAATGTTCTCTGTGAGCCACAATCTGTTTCGCTTGCCAAGATAATTTGAAGATTCTTGAATGATAATACTCCAATCCATGTCTTGAAACAAATCATACATGTCCAAACATATTGCTTCTCATGATCTAAAGTGACCAAAGATCTATCAATCAATATAGCAATATCAATCTCAGCACTATAACCATGCTTTTTAAATACATCCATCACATATATAATCTGTCTCCATTCCTTTGAAGAAACAAGCACTATCCAGAAAAATATTCTTTTTCATGAAATCTAAATCCTCGTCACTTATTTTCAAAGTATCATGAATTTTGGCAAATGGTGTGCTCTTTATATTTTCAATAGCAACATGCCACACATCAAGAGGTCTTCCATGAAGATGAGAATCCAATACCTCTAGTACCAATTGAAGGCCACTACTATATTTCACCACTTCATTGGACAACTCCAAATACGCATCTCTAGGTTTTTTGTGTTTAAAAGCTTTCAAACAAAAGAGATCAAATGATTTATTTTGGAACAAACCTTGAACCTTATAAGTTCTATGTACTCCATGTATCTTTAGCAACTCAATATTTGTAGTTGTTATTATTATTCTGCTTCCAAGACCAAACCAAAGTTGCTTCCTAGCCAAATTCTTTAATTGGACTTCATTGCTTACATCCTCGAGAACAAAAGAAGAACCTTCTTGTTGCAAAAGAAGTTTTGTATTATTCTTTGTCCATCATACTCATTATAAAAAGCATTTGCACCTATATTGGCGTGAGTAACAAGTTTTTTTTTTGGCATTTGAACGATATTTTTTCTACCACCGGCCTCTCTTAATTACATTATTTAGAAAGCAATTAACTTTAATTCACCTTGGGTAGCTTCATAAACTGCTTTAGCAAGAGTTATCTTACCTATGCCACCCATTCCCCATATGCCTATAAAGCGAACATCATTCAACCCAGTATCTATATCCCGAGTCACTTCCTCCACTCTTGAAGCAATCACTACAAGGTTCTTTGTAGAAGATGGCAATTTTGGAATAATCTTTTTATGCATGTATTCAGCAATGCATTCCACACAAGTGTTGCCTCATGCTTGTATAGGAAATTTTTGTCAAGTCCGACAAGAAAAACAAGAAAATTAAAGCGCAAACACAAGTTCTCGATTAATATTTTGCATATCAAGCGAGAAATAATGCTAAACATGAACCTCCACAATCTATATATGAAGAACCAACTCGACTAAAATTTTGGTTATTACAAAAACTCGGAAATAATTTTGTAACCTTGCACACCCTTTATGTGCCTGTATGTGCAAGTTTACCAGCATTCATTGCTTATGTTTTTGCAATCTAAAAGTTGGTCTCATGAGCGAGGTAGATAGTCTAAACTTCTCAAGGCAAAAACAAAGGATCAAGAGATTGTAGTTGAAATGCATAATCTAAATCATTTCACATCCAAGTATATATAGGAGATTAAATACAAAGACTTCTAATTTCAAGAGGAAAAGTAAATTACTCAAGTCATTTCCCATGACATTAATTTCTGATAAGCTAGCTATTAGGGGAGGTTAATGTACTCTTTCTAAATAAATTAGGAGAGGTGTGTGTTAATTTAAAAACTAAAAGGATTTAAGTATAATATTTAAGGACCCAAGGGAGGTAAATGTAATTAACCCTTCTTTGATTTTTCCTTGAGCATGTAAATCATTTCAGCCAAACATGTTGCACATAAATTGAACCAGGGTAGTTCCAAGAGATTTGATGACCAAAAAAACAAAAAAAAATGCACGCTGGTTAATAGAGTTGATAGGGGTCATTACTATTTCTCCATTTTTTTATCAACGTAACTTCTCTCTTATGAAATGACAATGTTGAAAGTGATTTGCAGGGCCGGATGATTACGCATTATAAGCTCCATATAGAGTTTACACAATTTGATTTTATTGATTAATATTTTTAGGGCGAATTCTGCACTGTGTTCAGATTAGAGTTTAGGCGACGAATATTATGGCTCGATTGGTGATTGGAATTGTGCTGGAACTAGGCACCTCAATTCTAAATTTTATATTTGGAGTAATATATGGAATTTAATTATAATCAAATTCTATGAAATTTCCAAAAAAAAAAAGAGATTAAAATAGACCATTCTTGATTACTTCCTAACATGCATCATATGAATTGTCAATTTCAAAATTTATCAAATATATCTCTTCTCGTTAAAGTCTATATAATTCTTTTCCTTTTTCATTTATTTTTTCAATAATTATATATGTTACTAATTCAAACATAAAATTTAAGATTCTACATCAATTTCATTTCCAACATCCAAGTGGACTTTATATTTATTTATGTTTTTAAATGAATATCATATTTAAATTTAAATACAATATAATTATGATATATTTAAAAAAAATCATCTGTACCCGAAAAAATTTAAAGAAATAATTATTAATTATTATATTAAGATAATTTGATTTTAATATGCTGACAGTATAAAAAAAAGATCTTATATAGCCATCCAATTATATAATATCATGTCAACAAATGTTATTAATTCCACCCACACTACAAAGTCATGCAAATAGATAAATATCATTGAATGATAACATAAAACTCTTTTACACTGTTACTACATTAAAATTAAACTCATATTTAAATTTGATTTGATAACCATATATAACTATGACAATTATAATTGTGACTTAATCGAACCAAATATATCAATTAACTAATATGTTTCAAAGTTCACCGGAAAGAAAATCTAATACGTTTTTAATTTGAAATTAAAGTTTGATTTGATTGTAACATTTGGTGCCTTTTTCAATCTATTATATATTGTGTGATTGCTAGTTGTGAGAGAAATTACTTTGGCAAAGTGATACTTATTTGAAAATAAAGATAAATATTTTAATTTATTTATGACTTTAATGTTTATACACTGATAATGTAAAAATTTTATTTCTGTCATCTACTTATATATTATTACACCAATAAAAGTGTTTAAGTCTCACTTGAAAAGTCATACAAATGAGATATGATTTAATTATATGATAGTATAAAAATATTTTATACTATTAATACATAGAAGTTAATTAATTAATTTATTCCCATTTCAATTACTTAAAAGTTTTACTGTTTAATTTAAACTATCATAATTAACTTAACTATTTGATAACTCAGATTGCTTATTAGTTGTACTTAATTAATTATATTCAGATGTAAAATATTTGTTTAATTTATCTGTTTATATTATAATACTAACGTTGTTCCATTAAAATTGTCACGTGGCATTTATCTCTTAAAGTTAGATAATTTTTAATTTTGTTTTTAATGTTAATTTTCTTTTTGAATTTGCATTCACCTGCCCACTTTACTTTAGCATTATTATTCGTTCAATGTGTAATTATATTTACAATTATAAATTTATTCTAAAATAATTATTGAATCACAATGTAGTTATTACTGAATTTACTTTAACAATATATTTTAAAATTTACTATAATAGAGCATCAAAATTTATCTTTCAACTACACTTATATAACAATATTTTATAAAAAATTATATTAATCTTTTATCAATGAAATTAATTAAATTGTAATTGCTCCCAAAGGAAAGTGATACTAGGAAGTATACTAGGTCATCAAGTAATAGAGTAAAATAAAGGGTTATCGTACCCACGGAGATAATTCAAGTACCAATTCTAATTAATTAGATAACAAGTTGAACAATTGAAAAGAGATTATATCAAAAGGAATAAAGCTAAAGTGCTAAAACAATGGAAAAAGGGATTTAAGAATTGATGGAATAAAATGCTAGGGTGATTTACTTCAACTATGCGTGAATAATATGCAACATGAATATCAATATGCCTTGTCCAAATTTAATTGAGTGATGGTAGGATTCCTATGTTCATTAAAAGTCTTTCTCAAAATCATTTAATGCTACTCAATCAGAGTTAAACATCTAATCTCTTAGTACACTTAATTCTAACTAAGTGATTTAATTATTAAGTCCTTAAATACCACATGAATCATGTTTGCCTATCTCTAGGTATCATTCAATTTATGACATTGCATTCATAGGCATGGCTTACTCCTTTTCTCAAATTTGTAATAACCCCTATAATCCTAAATTGGTGATCAAGCAATTCAAGATAAATAAACTCAAATATAGTGTCCACTATCAAATGAGAACAAGACATAAATCCATACACATTAACATAATGTTAAACATATAGTCTCCATAAATCACTCTTGGCAAAGGGGGTTTAGTTACAAATCATGGAAAACAATAAAATTAATATCAATGGACAAAGCCAAATACAAGAAAATACTTAGAGAGTTGAAGAGCAATTCCAAGAAAAGTCTCCTTCTCAAGTGCTTGAAGCTCCAATCCCTTTGTGCTCTCCAAGCTCTAGCCTCTTCTTCTACCAATTTGGTATTCTAATGTGTGATGCCTTTTCAACTCGGTTTCCTAGTTTTTTTTTTTTTGGCCAATCATAGGTTGCCAGAGTTAGTACAGAGGTCCAGTCCACATGTCATATTTGTGCACCCATACTGTAATGTGGCTATGGCTACACTGGAGTGTAACTTAATTAAGTGAAAATGTGAGAATTCTAACAGTAACTCACAGCATAGCGTGGCTTCAATTTCAAGACCCATGCTCTAGCATAGATGTCTAACAACCCTTCAGCTCCAATTCTTGCTCCTTTGCATGTCTAGCTAAAATGTTTTCCTAATTCTTCTTCCAAAAACTATAATCCAATGGAAAACACAACTAGAATACAAGGTTAATGTGAGTGTAATCATGCAAGAATTTGAACTAAATGATGTAAAAGAGGCACCAATGAAAACTAAAACTAATTATCAATAAACTAAAAGTTCCAAGAAAACTAAAGAAAAATATAATTCCTAAGGGAGTTATCAAATTGAAATTGAAATAATTATGGTAATATATTTGCTCATTTAAATATATTTTTTTTATTTTGAGAATTAATCTGTATGGAATTTTTTAAAGAATATGTAATTAAATTTATTTTAAAAGTGGATAAATGAAAATTTATTTTAAGTTATTTAATATTATCTTTTTAGACTAATAAATGACTGTAACGTAATCAATAAAAACTATATCCATGTGAAATTTTGTTTAGTTATGCATAACAATATTAATTTTTTTATCTTTGGATTTTATTATGTTAAAATATAGATAACTATATTATTCTATTAATTCATGATACTATAGATTTTGTGATTTGAAACTTTATAATTAATTTGCTTAAACCTTTTAACAGCCTATAAAATTTAATTCATGTTTAGATAAAAATAATAACTTCCATTTTAAAATCATTTAATAAGCTCGCACTACAAGAAAATTGTCATATACCCACGGTAACTTTTAGCTACACATATACAAACTGTAGGTATAAGTAGCATATAGTCACAAATATATGATACCATCACTATAAGTTATAGGGACGGATATTAATACCGTGGGTATTGGTACCATCACTATATATATATTTTTTTGGAAAGGTTTTTCAGCTATATTTTTTCTCTCCTTCTAGCGCCAATCTAAAAAATATAAGCCCCGAAAAATTGTGTTCCCTCGTTTTCTATTTTTCCTTTTCCCTCTCTCCAAACATTGTTCAGAAAGAAAAATGCCTCAAAACTCATTTCTTAGACCCAAACTTCACAATCCCTAATTTCCCTATGCCCATTTACCTCCGCTAGCAGGTCCAGTCACCGCCGCGAGTAGCTCAGTCGAGGCTCGTTGGTTTGCCGCCGCGAGGAGCTCGATCGAGGTTCGTTGGTTCATCGCCGCTAGCAGCTCAGTCGAGGTTCTTTGGTTCGCCACCGTCGCTCTTCATCCTGTGGCCACCGTCACCGATCGGCTTTTGTCTCACTGTTCACCGTTCGGCGTCACTCTTCACCCTATGGCCACTGTCACCAATTGCTTGTCGTCATCTCTCATAGCAACCATTGCCTCCTCTCATGACAAGTTCTAGTAACTCATTCTCTCTCAGAGCTAATATTTTTGACTTCATCTTCTTCTTTGTATTTCTTATTATTGCTGTTGATTCAGTTAGATGTTTTTGAAGAAGCCAAGCTTAAAACATTAGTAATTTCGGTCAAGAAAATATTAGCCTACTAGCTGTTTGTGTATTTGCCTAGATGACTAATTGTTTACCCGCTATTGTATACTGATAGTGCATAGAAGTTGGCTGGAAGGAAACAAGCTGGAAAAATAAAGGTAGCTTCTGGGACTGGGGATGTGAATATAACCTGCCAATCCAATAAATGATAAGCAGTACTTGGTAGTTATTGAATTGATGGTTGAGAAAGTTTCTTGGTTCTGTTGTTATCTAATCTCACAGTTAGCATTAGACATGCTAAAAATGATTTTTATAACCTTTTTATTTCTTTGATTGTAGGAGAGGATTCAAGCAGATAAGAAACTTCATGAGGCAAAGCAAATTACTGAAGAGAATGAAAGATAGCGGTATCTTAATATCTAGAAATTGCTTCTATTCTATTTCTATTATGAATGCAAGTGGTTTGTACCTAGATGTGCCAGAACATAAAGGATAATTTTGCATTTCTAATATTATGATGTTCATCCCTTTGATGGAATTGGGTCTCCTTGTGCTTTGGCTTTTCCAAGTTTCCTCGGTTCTTTCTAAGTGCATTAAAGTCTATAAGAATTAAGAACCTTAGCTATACTTTTCTTGTCCTTTATCTGATTATTGTACTGGTCAGTTTCTAGATGGTGCTTTATAATTTACATACCTATCAGTTATTAGATAATGTAAGGGTTGCAAAGTCATTCTTCTCCTTTTAAAAATTCCAAAGATGTTGCCCTTTTTTTCACTGGCTTCATCTTGTTTTCTTTCTCAAAAATTCAATGATTGCTTGTTAGTTTGGGTTGTCCAATAAAATGGTAATGGCACATGGGCAGCCATGTTAGTGAATAACTTGAACAAGTTTTTGACATTCAAGTTTTTGACAATTTTTTTTCCCTTACTTTGCTTCTTTTGGAGTATATACAAAACAAAGGATATCCTTTGCCCTACAGGAACGTTCTTTTTTTGTTCTAAAGTTAACTTAAATTTTGTGCTTCCTTTTTTTGTCCTGCTTGTGTGGTTTTTTCTTTTCTTTGTTTTGTGCTACACTTATTTCGGATTGTTATTTCAGGAACATCATATTCAGACTGGCTGTGGTTACTCAGATTCATTCATAGTATATGGGGATCATGACAAACCTGCCTTGATCACTTATCCAGATTTAGCACTTAATTGTGAGTGGCATCAATTCATTATCTTATAGCTAATTGATGTAGTTTAAAATGTTAATATTATGAGTTTTCTCCTATTGTTGTAGAATCTACTGCTTAGTTTTTATAGAAACAATAGACTGAGGCATTGTTTTTACTTCTATGTATTCTGAGTTTTCTGCATACATCATATTAGGCTGTTTTGTCAATGCTTTGTAGTTTGAAATTATACTAAGTCAATCATATTGATATGTTCTTCTTTGTTACCTTGTTACAGATGAAATACAGGGAGCAAGTTGTTGGTTTAATACTTGTATCTCCTTTATGCAAAGCTCCATCTTGGACTGAATGGTTTTATAGCAAGGTTCCTTCCAAATGCCCACAAACTATCTTATGGGTTGTATAATTTTGGGAACATTGCCTAGAACTATTTCTAATTTTCAGGTGATATCAAATTTGTTGTATTTCTATGTGGGGGGGGGTGTGTGGCTTGCTGAAGGAGTGTTTCCTCCAGCGATTCTTCGGCAATGTATTGTAATGTGAGGATCTTAGCCCTCAAGTATTCCTTCTATTATTTGATAAGTAACAAGTTTTCCTGGTCAACTTTAACAGGAAGTTCGTGGCAATGCTGAAGTTCCAGGATCAGAGATAGTCCAAGCTTGCAGAAAAGTCAATGCTATGCTAATTTAGTTTCCTGTACTTCCCATAACCATGTAATTAGATGTAATTACTTTGTCTATTTTGGTTTGAACTTATACTATATCAACTAACATTATGGACTACTGTATATGCTTAAGATGAGTTAGTTTACTTGGTTGATTAATCAATGTGTAGGTTTATTTTATTTATGAATTTCAATTGATTAATTAAATTTTTATTCAAAAGAGTTAGTTTATTTTGAGAGTAAAAAATGAGTTAGTTTTAAGAATATTAAATTCGAGACTGAAAAAAAAAAGTTGGGTTTGAGAAGGAGGTAATTGGAATTGAGAATAGGCAACGCTTTGAATTAATTGTCTAAAACATTAGAAAAGGCAACACTTTTAATAAATTGCCTTAAATTACCTATAGTGACAGAATGAAATCTATAGATATAAGTCAACACATTTTCTGACGGTAACGGGTACTGTCACTATATGTTATACTAACGGTAAAAAAACCATGGGTAAAGGCATAGTAAAATGACGGAAGTAAACATCCGTGGGTATAAGTTTTTGAGGCTATACCCACGGTTTTTATACCTTTACCTATGGATTTTTGCCGTGGGTATATGACAATTTTCTTGTAGTGTCGATCGGAATACTGTAACACATTTTGTTAGAAAATACTGTGTAACATTAAGGTAGCTATAAAATGTAATACATAATAGAATAATGCTATACGATTGGCTGATAAAGTAATAAAAAAATGTACTATCAATGTATAAAAAATAATCTCTTTCCCATAATTAAATAATAAAATTAATTAATATTGTTGGACACAATGGTACTAATTTTTTATCTTTGAAATAAATAAAGATTAAAATTAAAATAATTATGTTAATTTGTTAGCTAATGATAACTTAAATTTTTGTGATTCTTTTTGGGGAAAATCTGTTTAAAAGTTTAAATGATTCAAAATAGGAAAATAAATATTGTTGCTTTTAATTTGTGTAATAGTTAATTTGAAGAAAGAAACGACCTTAATATCATAAAAAAAAAAGGTAGTTTCATGGGACACTTTATTTAATTGTACATAACTATTTTGGCCCTTAATAATATAGTTTTTGTATTTTTTATCAGTCATCTTCTGAAATTTTTTTAAAAAAATGTTAATTAGAATTATTTTTAAATCAGAAAAATAAAATATTTTTTGAATTTTTGTATGGTGCCTTTTGGTAGGAAATAATGTGTAACAATAATGTGGTTGTAAGTTACAATACATGATGCATTAAAAAAATAAAATATGATCGAATGAGTAATGACAATTAATCTTAACTTATCAACTCCTTTAATGTAACAAGAATGTTTCTAACATTAATAGTGAATTCTCATAATTAAAAATGATGACAGATATATGCACCATATCAAAAACATTATGAATAATAAGTAGATATATTATTGTAAGAGACCTTTCCCACTAAAAAAAAGGTCAATTAGCCACATTCAAAAATAACATTTAACCACGTTTTTAGAGTGTGGCTAAATGAACTTTCAATGCTTGTCAGCGACATGACTGTTACATGCATGGGAAACATCACATTTAACCACATCTCCATATGTCATTTACCCACATTTCTTGAGCGGGGTTAAATTCCTTATTTAGCCACACAATTGGCATTAATGCACAGTTAAAAAATGTGGCTAATTTCATTTTTTTAAACAAAAAAATACAAACATCTATTAATTAGCCTACAGCTGATGACAAATTTAAATGCCTGGAAACTGCACACAAGCTACTGAGAAATTTAACTATTCACATCATAAACATGATCATTTATACATTGGGTAAAAAAAAAACTTAAATCCTTGCTAGTATGCTCAACCAAGGCAATAAAAAAACAAAGAGCTTACAACTTCCTCCAACTAGAATCGAACAAAATCTAATTGTTAAAAAGGTAAACAAAGTTAGGTAATTAATTAGTTACAAGACATATAATGCCATACCTCAACTATGGAGGGGACAGAATCCACGTTTGGAATTGGTTGTAGGGCTAAAACAGAAAGAAATGCATTTGTCAACCTAATATACCTAGCATTATTAAGGATCTAAAATCAATAAAGATAATTAAAGCTAGATTCAGCAAATGACAAAAGGAATATCAAATGATAGTGAACCAAAGAACCACCTTAAAGGCTTAAACATTATTCACAACTAAAGTAGATATTAAATCTTACCATTCCCCTTTTGATGGCAATATATTTATTGCACGGGCCTTGTTGGTTGATATGATTTTGCTAAACGAAGGCTGCAACTGTATAGTAAGAAAAGTCGAGTGTGAGACATGAAAGAAAATGAGTTACAATTCAGGGAAAAATAAAATATACATACAAATATTCGGATATCAATGTGATTTAAATCTTCAGCAATATTTTCAGCTGTTCTATCAATATGTTTTCTTGGAAGATCAGACATAAGAAGGATTCTCTGTCTTTTCACTTTTGCATAGGAATTAAAGAAACATATTACAGAATCCAACTATATGAGACCAAACACAAGGTCAATTAGCAACTACCTTATCTGGACCTCTTATCTAGCTGTATCTATGCCTAAACAGACAGCAAATCCATGATCAGTCTCCAGGACTTGCATTTGAGCTTCCTCTCTAAGTTTTGCATATTATTCTGTCCTAAAGGCAAACAATGAATGAAATGTACCAAAAATATTCCCTAAAGAATGGATGTAGCTTCATATCTCAGCCTAAATTCTTCAGTCATAGTGCTTAAGCTAATCATTAAAGAGGCAAGCAAGGTGAGGAAATTAATTGATTACCAGGCCATAGTCATTAAAGATCAAAACAAGAAATTGTTGCAAAATAGCAAAATCTACTACTTCATGATCTAAGCCCTACATTTGATGTTCAAATTGCTTCAAAACAAGAAATTCTAAATTTACCTTGGAGGCAGTAATGGTGAGCTCAGCCAAGCAATCATTAGACAGTGATGGAGACACAAGCATGTGCATTTCAACCAGTATCATATCCATTCAGAGAGCGAGACTATTTATTATTTGCTAATTGCTAGGAATGTTAGCGCCATACAACAAGGAAATCAATCGTGAATGTAACATTTGCTAACTCCTCTATGTTCGTAAAAGTATGCTTCTCAAATACTATACATAAAGAGTTTAAAAATAGAAATAGCTACTAAAAATTTTAAAAATCATTGTCATCATCATCTACAGAAAAATTTCCATTGCTTGGCTCAACATCATCATTAGCACTTGCAACCTCAAAAAATAAAAATGACATTATGTGAGAAAAACCAAGAATAACCATATTGTCATGACCCAAAAATCGTGACCAGCACATAAGGGATATTGTCCCTTATGAAAGCCTTCTGGAATTAATTTCATGAAATCATGCATATCAAATTACTAAATTAGTGCACATAATAAATAAGTAAATAAATTCCTCAAAATTTCTTGAAAACTTTACTAATAAAATAAATAAAATATTTAATTAATCTAAATGTTCCAAAATCTATAATTGAAATAAATAATCTTGAATTGTGTTCCTTGAAGAAATTACATAAAATATAATTATGATAAAATAACATAACTTTAAAATAATCATACATGTTAAATGATGTTCGAGGACCTTGCCTGCACACTACTGGAGCACTCTATTATAATATGATCCTAATTTAAACTTCACTACAAAGTGAAGCTCACCAATAGAACACCTGCAAAGTTACTAAGACTGGGTCTGAATGATAAATGGATCTGCAACTGTAACTGTAAAGGGAGGAAAAAGAGGGGTGAGTTCATCAAAACTCAGTGAGCAAGTCTCCACTCACAACCCACATAGGACAACAACAAAATATATAATATATACATGCAGTTGCTATAAAACACTTCATATATTTAGATACATATAACTTAACTAAAAAATAATTTATCTGAAATCATTGCAATAACTAGTAGAGAAATAATACTTATTCTGTTTATAAATATCTGAGCTAAATAGCTAAATCTATGCTAATGGCTAATCTGATAGGCACCTAACTAGGTCCCATAATGGACACCTCACTAGGTTCCTTACTATGGGTAAGCTAGTCCTCTGGCGGCCCACTTGGTACCAAGGTTAACGATCAATCCTGTAGCCGTTAACTCGTTGTTCTGTTTCTCACTAATTAAAAAACTAATAATAATAACTTGCAGTTAAACTGGATAAATCTAGAAACTCTGAATTCATATAATTCTAACAATTTGACTTTAACATAACTGAGATTCTAAAATCATGCCCAAGGGATCACCGGCTTGTAGACATAATCATTCTCAAAGCCAACAGAGTATGTATTTGACAATTGTTGTATTCTAACAATCTGACTTTAGCATAATTGAGCTTCTAAAATCATGCCCAAGGGATCACCAGCTTGTAAGCATAATGGTTTTATAAGCCAACAGAGTATGTATCTGACAATTGTTATGAGTTATACTTTATTAAGCATTTTCAATAAATCATGTTTGATTTTCTAAAATCTTTATATGAAATCCATAGTTTAAAAAACATGGTAATCATTATTTTTGTTGTAAACATTAAACTAAAATCTCATAATTTCATAAACTGAGAAAAATATATTCTATAACATTCAAGGTATCAAACATGGTCCCGTGAGTTTTCTAAAGTAAGTTTTTATGATAACCGTGAAAAACAATAGTTTTTCTGAAATTGACATAATTCGTGAAAGCATTTATTTGGTAGAAGTAATTCTAGAATTTCATAACCAATTTATATAATGATGGAAAAATACTAATAATGACCAAAAGTATGGCCATGAGCTTAAATCCACTCACCGTTCGTTGTTGGGGAGTGTCTGACCACTGCCTACATGATACTGGGGAATTAGAATGACACTCTTAATTGCCATGGAATTATAGACAAGAATCAGGAATGACTTGGAATTGAATGAGAAGAGAAAACTATACCATAATAATCTAAAGATTTGCTAAAATCATAACAATGTAAGGATAGGGGTGAGAGTACCTACCAGAAGAGATTAATCGAAGAGGGTTGGGAGAAATTATGTGTTTCTTTCTATGGAAAAATTCTTAGGTGGTTAGGGTTCTTAAATTTCTTTTAGGATGACTATAATATGCCAAATATATAGCAAGAGGTGAAAAATATCACTACCATATTTTATTTTCTTTATTTTATTTCTATTTTTCATTTTTCTCTTTTTATTTTTCATTTTAACCCTTCATAAGTCTTTAACTTCCACTGTGGTTAGAATTTGACCTCAAGAATAGAAATAACATTTATAGATAATTGTGTTAGCTTTCTAATGCCACAAAAATCACATCAATCGGATGTCTACAACTCAAAATATTTGTAAAATACTGAACATGTGTCATACTTGACAGCCTAAGGATAAGATTATGTTAAAGGTCTTCTATAGATATATTCTAACTAACTATGTGATATAAGCAATAATGAGATAAGGATAATAGCTAGACTAAATCTAATCATATATTTTGTAACTACTTAGATAATTCAAATTTAAACTATTTTAACATATCTCTTAATTATCTAGCGTACCACAAATATATCTGTCTATATATATATATATATATTAAAGTGAAAAACTAATGAGGCTTTTAAAACAAGAAACATACATTATGTTGTATTCACATTATGTACTTGTTTATCTTGTGAAATAACAACAATAACAACAACAACAACAACAACAACAATAATAATAATAATTTAGATGATGAACAAATTTTTGCACTCAATTATAATAATTAATAATTTCTTAAGAATATCTAATAATTCTCTATAATATGTAACAAATCATATTCATAATACATATTAAATATAAATAATATCTAATATCTTCAAATAAATATCATTATTGTGAAAGTTATATCTATAAAATATTCCATACACACACACACACACACACACACACACACACATACACTCTCTAATAGTCAAATCCTTATAGAATAATTACAATATCTGATAAAAGGAATGAACTAATATCACAAATGAAACTTTATATTATATTATAAATATATATGCACATATATTCTCAAATCTTAATTGATATTTACACCATAAATATAAATGGTAGATATCTAAATAAATCTTAACGCCACCTTAGTAATTATACTAAAATCAATTTCCAAAGAGCATATATGAAAAAGGGAAAATATAGTATATTTCATCTCTTGTAATTCCAACAAAATATATAATATATAATATTGATACAAATATAAATATCAACGATAATTATAAGCAATATTGAATCTAATAGATTTGATAAGATAATATTTTCAAATTTTAAAAATCAAATACAATAACACAAACTGAATATCATATTATATAAAAAGATTAAATATCAAATTCAAATAAAAACTAGACATTGACATGGAAAAAGATTGATGAACAACATTATGATAAATTTTATACTTTATTTTCTCCTTTTGGGATTGATATTTTTCTTTTAAAATTTAGATATTACATGGTTTGCTATTTCACATAAATTTTAAATAGAGATTTATATTTATTCATTATTTGATTTATTTATTCTATTTATAACCTTTTTTCTATTTCTTTTTTTTAAAGCATTTAAATATCTTTTAAGTTTTATCCAACCATTCCTTAGTTTAGGCATGTCCTTCGTAAAGGCATCCAATTTCGGGATATTACACACATAGAGATTTTAGTTAGGAGCATTACCATTGAAATAAGGATTGCTACAAGTTTAGGATTCATGGATGAGGTAGGAACATGTTGGAGGAAGTGATACACAACATTCTAAAATTCAAATATACTTTTAGTTTCTCTTTCCAATCTTGCTTACAAATTTATAATTTTTTGTTGCATATAAGCAATGAAACCACTGGTTGAGGAAGAACTAGAGCCTTCCCCATCATGGTTTTGTCTTTGGATTCCAAATACTTGGGAAGGACAAGGCCTTAAACCCAAACCTCTAACTATACCTGAACGCTCCTTTCCGAACACTTGACCAAGGGAATCATTTGGTGCAATTACCTGTGGACAGCTTCCTTCACTCTCTGCTTAAATAATTTTTTCCTATAATAAAAATTCAAACTAATTCAAGAATAACACTATAAACTCATCGTAAATGACATAATGAAAACAAAAATGAAAAAGAAGATACCGTTAACCAATTAAATTATCACCATCTCATACCATTTCCTTGATAAGGTCTTTGATCCTCTAGAGTGCACAATTAATTGCTTCTCTCGAATTTGTGTATTTTATTTGCACATTTTCTATAGTGTTTAAAAAAGAAAAGGTGAACCATGTGAAATAATTTGAATATATAAATCATATAACTTGATATACTTACCACAGTAGCTGGATGCAAACGATACTCAATAAAATGAGTCCAGTGATCTTGATTTATATCTGGAGGATAATTAGCATAGTTTGCTTCTTTGTTAAGCTTTGGATTATAACATTTATGGAAAATATCAGATCGGCTTGCTAGCAGCAATACATGAACACAAAAATTACGAAAGAAATTGATAGTGGAAGGACACTAATAAATAACGAATAATACAATAGAATGATGAAATATAATGTCCACTTACTGCACGCTTATAAACAGGATCAGGCTTCCGCTACCTTGCATCATTCCACAAAACCTCAGTATATGAAGCAGCACGAATCACAAACTGATCTCGGGCGGTTGCATCAGTGAGCCAATTAATGCTGAAGATTTTCCTGTGAAAGACACAGACCGAGGAGCATGGTAAATATTAAAAAGCTACAAGTCCCCACAGGAAGAGGTACTAAATCATAAATCATAAGCAAACACAACTGCGTACTCCTTATGCCCTGACAAAATAATATTCCTCAAACCCCAAGTTATCGAACAAGTAATAATTCAGTCATATTCATATTTCAAAATTCAACAAAGATGTGTGGTCCATGGGAAACCTGAGATCGCCTTAATCTAAGTACTTGTATAGTAGAAACAAGTGAACAGACCCAAAACAAAGTGAAGCCATGTCATGTGCATATATCTAATAACATATTCTGATTGTAGAAACCTAACATAAGCAAGTGTATAGATACTCCATACAAATTAAGGAAAAAAAAAAAAGAAAACCTAAACATAAGTAAATTACGTGATTACACAACAACAATCCACATGTATACAAAAGTGTTTACATTCATACCAACTTTACATATCACCAAAAACATTGTTGGAAATCCTTTTTTTCTTAACAAAGAAGAGCATTTCTTAGAACAACACACAATACATCATAAACTGCTCTAAACCAGTTTCTCAGCCTAAAACCCAGTTGATCTAATAGTAACAAGCAAATTCAAAACATAAACACAAGAATTGGCAAAATGAGAATAGAAAGATAGATTTAAAGAACAAATCAATGAATCTCGTACTATGAGAGTGAGAATGAAGAGAGATCAAGAGTGAGTACCGCTTCCAAAAAGCAAATGAAGAAGAGGCACTGCAGAGAGATCGAGATCAAGCTAACCCAAGTTTTTCACGAGCTTGCTAGCAGCCATGGAAGAAACTTCAGGTTGCTTGAATCACATCTACGAAATCACAAACAACAAATCAAAAGTCAACATGAGTGAAACCAGATCCACAAATTGAAATAAAATATGAAAACGGTGAATTTGAAAATCTGAGAAAATGAGAGAAAAATTAGCGAGATGAAGTTTTAATGGAGGAACCAATTTGAAGAGATGAAACGGCTCGAAAAATCGCTCCTCTAGAAGCTCCGTTCCGATGATGTGATTGGAGAACCAGAACTATCCTCCGCCGCGGCATCGAGTGCCTCAAAGCCGATGGTGATGATGGCGCCGCCGTCTTGCATCTCTAACAGTGGAATGCCTTGCAGATTCACGCGATTTTCCGAAGTGAGATGTGTTCTGTGTCATTGTGATAAAGAGTTAAAAGAGAAAGGGTTTGAAAAAGTGACAGAAAGAGGAACTTGAGAGTGGCTGGTTTGGAGTGGTAAGATAGAAAGTGAGATATGAGACATGCTTGTTTAATCAACCCCCATTTAGCCCCGCTCCTTGAGGCGTGGGTAAAAAAGCGTGGGATATCACCATTTTTTTAGTAGTGTCTCTAGTGCTCTAATAAAATTTAAGGATACCAATATTTATTAATTATTTATAGTTAAAAATGAGTCACATGTTTCATTAAACCCAAATTATTATTAAGATTTATACAAACATTAATTAAACAGTCATTGAATTTAAAAGCATACCAATATCTTATGGATGGCAAAGGAAAGTTCATTAAGGTCATATCCAAAATTTAATTGATATTACATGTTACTTAAAACATTGTTCACTGTAAAAGAATTTTAAAAAATATTAATAAACCTGTGCAATTCACGTGAATTAACTCTAGTAAACTATAAATCTCTATCCTGACTATATTATGTAACAATATTTTCTTCTCTTAACTTTAAAATACCAATGAAAAAGGTTACACAAAACAGTTTGCTTCTAACATTTCACTGTTTGTTATTATTATTTTTTGGGTAATTCACGGTTTATAATTTTAGTAAGATATATTTACACTTTAAATTATATATATATTCTCAAATCTTTTCTTGAATGAGTGTTGTTAAGGAACTGTCATTTCTTTTTTGTGGTGGCAGCCCTACTACTTCTCTTTTTCTTCTCGTCACTTAAATCTTTACGTCTTTTGTTTTGTTTTTGTTGTTGTGTTTTCTGTAACATCCCCTGCTGCTTTATGGATTGACCTCCACAAACCAACACGGGTCTTTTCAGCATGCTTTGTCCTCACTCGCACGCTTTCTGGAAAAACTTCCCAAAAGGTCACCCATCCCAAATTACCCCAGGTCAAGCACGCTTAACTGTGGAGTTCTTTCAGTTTAGGCTACCGAAAAGAAGATGCATCTTGTTGGTATAGGTAGTGCAAATCAATTCGTATAAGCCCTCCTCAACCGTATAGTCCCATACCTATACAATCTTAGGATCCCTCTCATTTAGGTGTGTAATCGGTTCATTCATGTACCCCTCCGCTTAGAGGACCTTGCGAGGAGCCGCTCCTTGTTCGTGCCCTCTTTGCACCGGCGATCACTCCTCGTCCTCGTCCCCGGGCGTTACATTTTCTATTCCTTGTGAAGCATGATAGTGATAGAGATACGGTACACGAAACTAACATGGATATGGAGATATGTATGTCAAACTCATAAAATTATAGGATATATAATGTTATATTTCTTATTCAATTTTGATTAAAAATATCTTTTCGGATCTGTAAATGTCACTAGTCTTCTATTCGAATAAAATTATATTTCATGTCAAAAGATAAAAATAAACTTGAATATGCATAACTGAATTTTATTTTGTTGTCTTATATTGATGGCTCGTGATATTTTGGCAAAACAAATGGGCCTGATGAATGGTAAGGCAACTTACTGTTTCGTCCAAATCCCTTCTCACAAATGTTACCACCTTATCTTTCTTGTCAGACAGTTCGTCTTATAACCACGAATTCTAAGACCATGGACATAATTAAAAAGTAACACTGATCAACACTTAGAAAACCAGAGCAAGCATTGGTGGTATTAGAGATTGCAGATAGAATTATGGCTCTGTCCTTTTCTCTTTATAATATTTGTATTTCCTATGAGTATCAAATTTTGAAGTACATATATATAATTTCTGTCCCTAGCTAATTATTGTAGATGAACAAGTTGAAGCCATTTCTCTGGCACCATCTCTTAATTATTAGTTAGGTTTTTGCCTAGCACATAATGAGAAACAAAGAGTTAAATTTTTTTAAATTTTCAACTTATTTAATTCATCGGAAATAAAAATTACTTTACTCTTGCTTTTAGTCAGAAAAACCATAATTAGTTTTACAGGAAGGAAGAAGAAAATAGACATTATACAATTATACAAACTGCGTTAATTACTAGCTTCCTTTTAGATTATTATACATATATGCAATTACTCACGGAAATTACTTTATATGGAAGTTGGCATCATACATGGCCATGGCAATTGAAAATAAGGTAACAGTTTTATAAAAAATATGGTAAATTTGGTGTATGTAGTGGGGGCATACATACATATAATAAGTGTATGATATTATTAACATATGTAATGATTTTAATTAAACGGTGGATACATAATTTGTGTATAAGTATTGGGTAATATATACAAGAATGCTTTTTTTGTTACGAAATGGGATATTTGATATATACAGATTGTTATTTGCACAATGGTATTTATAAATGAAAATAAGACCTAAAATCTCTTAAATGAATACCAAAATCATATTTTCATAAATTCCTCAAAAAATCTTGATGGTTATTTAACTTATGTATCCCTATATACTTTACCACATATATATGTACAAATCAACACACTACAAAAAAATGCCAATTAGCCACGTTTAAAAATAAAATTAACCACGTTTTAAAGCGTTGCTAAATGAAATTCAACACCTATCAATGATGTAGCTGTTACATGCGTGGGGAAATGTCTTGTTTAGCCACTTCTCTGGCTCCCATTTAGCTACATTTATTGAACGTGGTTAGTTCCCAATATTTGGCTACATAACTGTTATTTATCCACAGTACAAAAATGTGGCTAATTTCACTTGTTTTCATAATAAAAAAAAGTACAAAAAGCCGTTAATTAGCCTATAAATGAAGGCAAATTTAAAAGCTACGGAACCACACACAAGTAATTGGGAAATTTGACTATTCAGATCATAAATATGATCAATTACACATTGGAAAAATTGAAAAATTTTAAATTCTAGCTAGTATGCTGAAATTACAATAAAGGAAAAAAAGAACAAGGAGATCGAAAAATATTACAATAAGAAAAAAAAAAGATTTATTGTGATAAACAATATTTTTCAGGCACAATAGCTGCCATCGCGATTATGATTGGTCATCAGTTAATTCATAAAACTCTGTACTTCAAATTTCCATTGCATTAAGCAACATTCTTAAAGTAATAAATTAACAATGCTTCAAATGGACAAAAACTGCAAGCATACCTCAGCAAGTACAGTTCTAGGAACCTTTTGGTAGGTTAGGGAAAGGACATGAATAACATAGCCTTGGATTGCCTGATCAAATCCTGCTAAAATAATTTGCATAAATGAGCCTTGACTTCTAAGTTTCATTATTCTCATACTGACATACATCTAGTTAAAGTGATAATCAAAATAGACCAAAGGGAGTATAATATAATTACCTGGAATAGCTTCAACTATATGATGACTTTTCAATGCTTCATCCCAGAACTGTCGAAATCATCTTGTCTGAAGAAGATAAATGGTTTAATATCTAATTTCAAACAAGTGCTTGAGCCTTGAGTAAGTAAAGCTAATACATACCTCAAGATAGCGTGACAAAACAATCAGTGTCTTGAAATGTTCCTCCATTTTCCAAAGATCATAATAAATAAAAATTAGAAACCAAAATAAATGCCTGTGTGTGTAATAAGACAGAACATAACTCATCATTGATTCGGTGGGGCAAATTCAAATTCAGATACAAGATTCCTAGAAGGCAGGATGGGATGAAAACTGGTGAGCTCAGCTAATAAATCATCAGTGGTAGCTCTTCTTCTTGTCCTTGGAGAACATCTTAACAGCCTCTCACAGATTCTCTTTTGATCATTTTAAAAGCACATAACAAAATAAAAACAATGCTCTAGTAATCATAACTAAAAAACAATCATGTGCATTTCAACCAGTATTATTTCCATTCAAAGGGACTATTTACTCTATATTAATTGCTAGGAATGTAGATGTCAAACAACAAGGAATTGAATTGTGAATGTAACATTTGCTAACTCCTCTATATTCATTAAAGTATGCTTTGCAAGTACTATACTTACAAAGAGTTCAAAAATAGAAATAGCTATTAAAAGTGTTAAAAACCATCATCTTCATCTGCAGAGAAACTTCCATTGCTCAGCTCAACATCATCATTAGCACTTGCAACCTGAAAATAAAGATGAAAACAAATCAGATCAACTGGCTAAGGAACACAAGCTGTAATTCATTATTTCTAATTATCTCAAAATGACTACAATCTCTGTTTAAATCCCACACAGAGCAGTGAAAAGGGTAAATAATTATATATTGCAAATGATCAGCCTAATCTCCATAATTCCAAAACTTCTAACATAATTTCGAAGGTATAAGTAGCAGTGAACAAAGTCTCTACCTAAAAATGCAGAGTTGTTGATTTAACAAGCCTAATTCAACTGGAAGTCATAGAAAGCATTCCCTTTCTGCACTTCCAAGCACCAAAATTCAACCCTTGAAAAAGCACTTCAATGGATAGGATTTTGAACAGAAAAGCTCTTAACATGTTACAGGAACTATAATTGCGGAATGAGATATGGACTCCCCCTCAAAGATAAATTTATTCCTATTGTGCCACAGGAAAGAAAGAGTAGTGGCAAAGATGACAGTCCACTCATTGCTCAAATCGGTTCTTGATCTCCTTCAAACTCAGAATCACGTCTACAGAATCACAAACAATGAATGAAAAATCAGCACGGGTGAGACCAAATTCACAAATTGAAATCGAATACGAAAACAGAGAATTTGAAAATTTGAGAAAAAGAAAAAAAATAGTTTCAACAACGATGAAGAGATGAGACTTCAATGGAGGAAAGAATCTAGGATGAAAAGCTTCAAGGATGATGAACCCTAACCTTAGCGATATGGAGAAAGGGTTCTGCAGTTTTGCTTTTGCCGTGAAAATAGAGAAATTGTTTTTCTTACTCGTAGAAAGTGAGGGATGAGAGATGCTTCAGAAGAGTTTTGTATATTGTTAATTACACATTTAGCCTGGCTTCCAGAGGCGTGGTTAAAAAATCGTGACATTTCACCGCATTTGTGGTAGTGACAGCTTTAATATATAACATGGCTTTTTTCTGGTCAGAATTTTAATTTTATATTGAGTGACGGTCTTTTTCCACATCTTTGATTTTTAAAAAAAAAAATACAAATTGTATTAAAAAATATAAAAATTGGACGGAAGATGCCCTTAATTTTGCTCAATATGAGGCAATTAATATAATATTCATCATTCAATTGTTCATGAAAGAAAGTTCGGATTTGCCGTTTTGAGGTCAAAATTGATTTAGGGACTAAAAGTCTAAAATTGATTTTTGTCTAGTTTTACACTTCTTCATTTTCAGTATTTTTTTTTTCCCAAAAGTGTGTTTGGGCCTTTGAGGTCTAGAATTAATTGAGTGAAAACACTATTTCGTTACTGATGTAGATGGTTCGCGATTAATATTATGAAATTTAACAAAATTAATTTTTAGATTAAATTAGTAAACATAAATTATTTTATCTTGTTCTATGAAACACAAACACTAACACGAACAAGAAACATGATATAAATATGAGAGATACATCAAAATTGAAAACTTATAGAATATAGATCCCAGAAAATTTAATACCATTGTTTTATTAAAGTTTGCGTATAAGGATTTGGATATATTCCCAAAAAAAATAATATACATACTTTCAAACCTTTCCAGACAAATGCAGGATCTGCATGTTGAGTTTCTTTGGAGACAATTAAAAAGTTCTTTTTTTTTCTTCTTTTATTTGGTCGTGTGCTGTTCAGTTTTGATGATTACTCTGTCTCATTATGTTCTGAATGTTTCTCCGTTACTAAATTCTGAGGTATTGGATGTAATAGACATTTTTTTAATATGCCATTGGGAACCACCAAACCTTTACCTATGATCGTTTTGAAGCTGTCATCAGTTTAATAATTTTTTGTCATTACCAAATTAAGTTTTATAATTTTTGTCACTTATTATAAATATCGTTATTTGTATATAAAATAGAGAGGAATATTATCAAATTTTAACAAAACAGTACTTAATTTTTTAAAAATTTCACTTATACGATACACGTTATTTTATAAAAATTTGTTAAATATAGTACAAGAATTTACTTCTATACCTTATAATCCTGCAGTGTTAAATCATATTTTGATATATTTAACGAAGCCATTTACCATTTATTAAATTTTATATATCGACAATACAACCTTTCGCCATTTCCATCACGGGCATCCATCTCTGTTCTCTATAGGAATTTGAATCTTACATATATTCATAGGTTAATTTAAAAAATTTCAAAAGATAAAAATTTTAAAATACTTTAAAATTTAAAATATAAATATTCATAATAATTAATATTATTAATATAACATAATCCAAATTAAAAATAAAATATATACATAATACAAATCCTATATATATATATATCATGATATTTAAATAATTTATATAAATGGACAACTGATAGATCTCTATGGAATGGGGACCTCATTCACCATTCCTACCTCATTTAATAAACAGGAACTCTGCCAAGTCCCATTGGCCGTCCCCATGAAAACTAAACGTGTCCCTTTAAATATGTTTATTTTTTTACCATAAATCATTTTAATTAACACCGATAACCTTTATCAGTGTTAATTTAAACTAGTAACAAATAAATGATACATTACTTTAATATTCCATCAACTTTAAAGAATCGTTATTGGTATATAGATTAAATCCTTTAATATACGTAGTGACTAAAATATTATTCCACAAATATTATTCAGAAACATAAAATCCTCATTCTTCGATAATTTCGTTTCACAAAGTATTTATCACTAAATAGTTACATACACATTATTAACTTAGAGTACATATGTGTAGCTACTTGCAGTTAGCCTTGTAGTTGACAATAATTTAGTGATATAATAGATTTATCCTATTAGTATTGGGAGCGCGTGATATTATTCTATTCCCTCCATTTATAAATAATTATCCAATCTAAAATTTTCTTTATCTAAAAATAATTGTCAATTTTAAAATTTAAATAATATTAATTATTTCTTTTTAATAATACTCTTATTAAATCCTATTAAAAAAAAGAGAGATATAGTGGATGAGGGAAGAGAAAGTTGAAATATTAAAAAGAGATATAGTGGATGAGGGAAGAGAAAGTTGAAATATTAAAATGAAACAAAGACAATTTGGTCAATTATTTTTAATTTTTTCCTTCTTTGACATTTCTTAATTATTTTCTTAATTCCAAAACACATTTATAATTCTTCATGGACGGAGTAGGTTAAGGTCCACACCTCATCTATTGATGAATGAATTATAAGTCAATATGATATCCTATATATATTTTGCCTACAAAATTTTTCGTGGAAGAAATATCTTTGCATGCGATATTGCCAAGTGGCCTTCGTCATTCATCCCACGCTGTCCACTCTCAGTGGAATTGATTCCTTAAATGCTTAAACCAAAATTACCCAGTACAATGAATGCTAAAGCAGGATGCAGTACAATATTTTCCAAGCAATATGGAATTGTACTTCACTGTTGAGTTGAGTTCAGCCACTTGAAATTGTAGTACGAAGTACACGACTTCGCTTCTCATGACCTTCAATCAGTGCAATAAATCAAATGTAGAAACATCAAATTGAGAACGATTTTATTTTGATCTAAGGTTAGGGCTATCTTTTCAAGATATAATTCCTATGCAATACTTGGGGACGATTGCATTAGTACATATAATTTTAGAGAGAATGGAAGTGCTGGAATCATGAAAGTTGAATGCTGCTTATAGATGAGAGTTCAAATGGTTACCTCTGCAAAAGTTTTGGGACACATGGCATTGTTTGCTACATATTAACTTCCTGTGAATGCTGACATTCTCTCGTAATATCAATATTAATACATATGCTCACACATTCAGCTTCTTTCACTCTTAACAACTGGTCCCAAATGGGCAGTTCCCATCTCCAAAGTTAAAATGCTTGCAATCAATAATTAGCCTGAGAAAAAGACCGGAATAGGTGAGTTCAAATACAAAAACAATCAACCTCTGATTAATATAAAATAATTTCACTCTCTTTTATCATCAGACAGTTACCTATTTAACTGAACTTGGCACTAGTAGTGTCCTCCTCGACGGGAGGGTCTGAAGAGTGAACACATCTATATATCACACAAATTCACATTGGAATAGTGCATATTCATGCAATGTTTCTTGTTTTCGGGTGCTTCATTGGGAGGGGAATACAGGGTATATGCAGCAATAAAGGGAGAGAAGGAAGGAATATTTTCCCAAGAAATTACCTCTGAAAATCCCTTCAAACACGTTTCATCAATTAACCGTAACACACACACACACACACACATCAATTTCAGGTTTAGTGTAGGGGGAAGGTAAAGAGAAAATTAAAGAAATTAGTTGCAGGTTGCAGCTAGCCTTGTAGTTGTCAATAATTTATGGACAACAGGGTTGTTATCACCATTTGTGTAATTTTATATTTTAAATGACAAGTTTATAAGAAATAGACCTTTGAATATGAATATTGAACGGTTAAATTAATCACCATATCTTAAATCATTATTAATATGTTTATAAATGTTTGAAAAGTTTTGATGGTGATAGATTAGTAATAGTTAATTAATGTGTAAGATATATCTAAAAATTTCAATCATAAGACAATTATATCACACACAACGCTATAAACATACACATTTAATTTTAAATATTTTGGATTAAAATGACTCACAAATATAAAATTAATAATTAAAATAAACATTAATTCAATGGAGGAACTCGGTGTTCTGAGATATCACATATGATTATATTTTAAATATTAAAATATAAACATAAACTAGTGGTTTTATGACTATTGTATATAATTGTTAATTACAGTGTTACTAATATACATACAACACCGTAGATACTTGTGGGTTGCGACATTTTTGTCGTAGTGTGATGATGGAGGGTCAGCATGACGGTGATATCTCATTGTTTTATTAGAGTTTGCGGATAAGGATTTGGATATATTCCCAAAAACAATAACTTACATACCTTCAAGTCTTTCCAGACAAATGCAGGATCTGCATGTTGAGTTTCTTTGGGGACAATTAAAAAGTTTTCTTCTTTTCTTTTTTTTTCCTTTCTTTTATTTGGTCAGGTGCTGTTCAGTTTTGATGATTACTCTGTCTCATTATGTTCTGAATGTTTCTCCGTGAATAAATTCTGAGGTATTGGGTGTAATAGACATTTTTTTAATATGCCATTGTCTATCCACCACACCTTTACCTATGATCGTAGTAAAGCTGTAAAGTACTTTTTGTCATTACCAAATTAAGTTTTATAATTTTTATTTATAATTTTTGTCACTTATTATAAATATCGTTATTTGTATATAAAATAGAGAGGAATATTATCAAATTTTAACAAATTATAACAGTACTTAATTCTATAAAAATTTTACTTATACGATACACATTATTTTATAAAAATCTACTATTATAATATTTGAGAGTCATTTCATAGAAAGTATTACAAGTGTCATTTATACAGAGTTTTAGGGTATACGTGTCATTTATATAGTAATTTAGGACCCACTTTTCTTATCATTTATGTCTACAGATTTTTTAACTTAATTTACAATTATATTATTAACTATTAATAAAATCAAATATGCTATTATTAAAGATTACATGAATCAATAAAATTAGAATTGTTAAGTTATATTCATGAGATTACAAATCATTAAAATTACGATTTACAATTAAAATTAAGAATTATTAACAATGGAAAAAATCTAGAATTAAGAATCATTGAAAAATGGATTAGATATAAATATAATGGGGTGATTAAAATATTAATGGGGCCATTACAATAAAAAATCATGTGATATAAAAAAAATGCCTTAATTAGATCAATAAAAAAGTCTCCATTATAACACAAAATTGTGTGATATGAAAAAAATGGGTAATGTCTTGATCATATCAACAAAAATGTCTCCTATTTATCGTGTGATTATGGTGTACAGGATCTTTTAGGGGCAAATCTTTCTGTTTTATTTTGTTATCCATTGTAACCATAATATCGGATAAAACAAGACATGACCACTATTATTGCTCATTGAATCCCTATATATATTTAATCATTGATTTCGGTGTAAAGTAAAAATTTATTAATTGCATTTGGATCACACTACTAATAATTAACAAGTCTAATAAATTGACAAACGAATTCATTTGGCTAAAATAAAAGATAGTGAACCAATTTGTAATTATCTATTCTAATTTGCCTTATACTTAATGAATGATTTTGTTAGGCTGATCATAAGAAAGAGATGAATTTATCTTAGAATTTTACAGAGAAACATTTTTTTTTTCTATTGATCTATTTCAGATTGAAATGAAAGTATGCATTTGTCATTTCTAAAATTAAACAAAGTAAATAGTCATCTCTAAAAATACAAGGCGTCCTCTATGACTTACATATCTGAAAAAATAATAAACCCAATCTTTTACATTTTTTTGGAGCCAGACATTCATTTATGCAATAATATATGTCGCAACCGGGATCGCGACGGGACGGCGAAAAATGAATTTGAAGTTTAAAATGGAGTCGCCACCAAATTTTTATTTAATTGGGAAAAATTATGGAAAAACCCATTTAATTTAAAGAAATTGATCTTTGAAACCAGATCTGAGCTCGGGAGTCGGTTATGCTTAGGGAAGGGTAGGAATTTAATCCTACAAAGACACCCTAATACAATCTGCCTTTAGACGGTACCTTAATTAATTGTGCAAATTATTAATAACCTTTCAAAATATTTATTTACACTTTTATTTTAAGAAAATTATAAAAGAAAATCTTTTTAGAATAAGAAAATTTTGGAGTACCAAACTGTCGCAGCTCAGGTATCCGTAATATTGAGTTAACAAGCCGTCACGGCTAAATTAATCTCTTTATTTAAAATAAAATATATACACTTCAATGATTAATTTAAATTAAGATAATAAAGAAAGAGGAGGATAAATATAATAATAAAAAAATAATGAATAAATAAACAAATATTTACAATAATAATAATAATAATGAATAAAATATTTACATGTAAAACAGAATAAAATAATATCATAAATAAATATTAAATAAATATTTACAATAATAATAATAATGAACAAAAACATTTACACGTAAAACATAATAAAATAATGTCATAAATAAATACTAAATAAATATTTACAATAATAATAACAATAATGAACAAAAATATTTACATGCTAAACAAAATAAAATGACATCAAAATAATAATGAAATAAAATATATACATTTCAATGATTAATTTAAATTAAGATAATAAAGAAATAATAATAATAATAATAATAAATAAATAAATAAATGAATAAATAAACAAATATTTACAATAATAATAATAATAATGAATAAGAATATTTATATGTAAAACAGAATAAAATGACATCATAAAAATCTTTTTTAGTTTGAAAATTTTGAAACATCAAGCTGTCACAGCTCAGATGTTTAACTGAGTCAATAAGCCGTCACGGCTAAATTAACATCCTCATTTAAAACAATTTGATTATTAACTAAAATTAAAAACAATACATAACAATAAAAGACAATAAATATTTATAAATAAACAAAATAATAAATATTTACAAATGAAAAATGAAATAACATAAAATAACCTAATGAAATCTAATTTTGACTTGACAGGAATTACCTGCTCCTACGTATCCTCTGCTGCGATGAGGAATTCAAAGTCACGTAGTTCTTTTTAAAAATAATTATGAATTAATTAATTTTATTTAAAAAATTAGAATATCAAGCTGTCGCAGCTAAAATATTCTTTTACAATGAATTAACAAGCCGTCGCGGCTTAGTTAATTATGTAAAAAAAAATGGTAATTAATTTTTATCAATACATGAAAATGAAGATAAAAAATAAATAAATAAATAAATAAAATACCTAAGAACAAATTTTAGAATCAAATTTTATCAAAACACATAAAAAAAAAAATGGTTGAGAGATTATGAAAGAAGCGTAACCCAAATGCTAACCTATTTAAAACAAAGAATTTCTCACATAATAAAAATAAAAATGTTACGTGCCTATGCACATCCCAACCAATTAGAATATATGACTTTTTCATTCTTCACCTTTAAAAGTGTAAGTGTACATAATAATAATAATAGTAAGACAGCCCATACTCTAAAAAATAAAAAATAAAGTCAAAGTCTCGACCTATCCAAATTGACACACCTCAAACAAGATGAGACACCTTATATTTTTTAGAATACCAAAATCTAAATAGATTACAAGTCTTAATCCAAAGAAAAGAAGAGAAAAAAAAAATCACAAAAGGACTAAACCCATATTATTTTAGTCCAGAACCTTTTAAAACTTAATAACGATTTTTAGTACAAGTGAATTCTCAAACACTACAAAGTCCAAATAAATAAGTTCAAAACCTGATCCAACAAAATAATAATAGTAATAAAAAATAACATTTACTAAAAATACATGAATAAATAAATAAATAAAACTAATTCCCTTAACCCATTCCCCCCTTAATACACACGCACACGCGCACGGGTATTCCTCTTACACTCATACACAAATGTCTCTCTCACAAGCACACACACACACGAGTACTTTGTTTTTTTTTATATACACAAATATATCTCCCAGACACACACAAACTTCTCTCTCTCACTAACACACACATACACGCACATAAACACATACAGGGAAAAGGGAGATTCAGAGAAGTCACACGCAGAGGGAAGGGAAGAGAGAGGCGTGGCTGGGGTGGCAAGAAAGGGAACTCTCGCGGCCAATATTACCACGGGGAAGGAGAGCTGGGCAGCGGCGTAATTTGCCATCGCCGCTGCGCATGAAGGCCGAGATCTACAACTTCGCGGAGGAGGTGAGGGGGGGGCGATGGCACAACCATGGAGCCAACTGGAAGGCTCAGTAATGAGTAAAATGCCGAGATCTGGCTGGTGTGGGGCTGTTTCAGGGAGGGGAGGCTGAGAGAAAGAGAGGTGCTGCAGCTGAGGTCAAAGGAAAGGAGGAGAGAGGGAGCAGCGATAGCATAAATGGGGTAGGGAACCATGGAAGAAAACCTCCGCTGGCCGACCCGCCACAGCAAGCTCGCGGCGGTGGCGCCAAGCAAGGGAGCTCGCGGCAGCTGGGGGCAAAAAGAGGAATCGAGGTCATGAGCGGTGGGGAATAAATGGGGAACGTCGCCGAGGTGCTGAGCGGAGGAAGGGGAAAGAGACCACAGCGATCTTGAGCTAGATCGGCCAAAGAAAAGACGGCAGCTGGCCGATCTGCAGTGCGACGGCGGTGGCGGACATCGATGGGCGAAGTGAGGGGTAGGCGAAGGTCGCACGGTGTAGGGGAGAGGGACAGCACCGCGATTTCAAACAGGAGGAAAAGAAACCAACGTCGGTGGGGTGTGTGGTTCATGGGTGGCTGAAGGAGGAGCTTGCGGCTGGGGCAGTGAGGATGTGGTGCGTGGAGTTGGTGCTGTGCGAGTGGCTGCTGGCGTGGCAATGAGAAGTAGGCAGCTAATGGCTTCGCGAGGAGGGCTCGTAGTTGTAGAGTGGAGGCTAGCTCGTGATGCGCCATGGCCAAGGGTGAGGAAGGGTAGCGATGGGTCATGCATGGAGAGGAGAGGGGGAGGCCGTGAGCTTGCAGCCTTGGTGGAAGAGAAGCTAGCCACTGCGCAGTTGAGGAAAGCTGCTACCGCAGCAGTGATGATTGGGAGGTCGCAGCCCTCTCTCTCTCTTTTCTTGAGTTTGAATTCTTATTGTAACTCTTTTTTTTATTTCTGGTATTGCACTTGGTTGATGTTGAGAGAAAATTTGGTTATATTTTGTTTGAGATCTGGCCAAAATGTGTTGTCAATATGTGAAAATTTGGATGAATTGAGTTTGATCTTTGGGTTTGGATGGGAAACTATGGTGAGTATGTGTGTGCTATGATTTAGCAATGGACTTTTTGACTTGGAATTGATTTTGGCAATTGTGGTTACATTGACACAGAGGAGTGGATTTTTGGTTTTGATGCTAATGTTGGCATTCGAAGAAATGAGCAAAAAAATTTCAAAATTTTATCTGTACCTATCTCTGTTTGATCTTGATTTTTCTTTCTGATTGTTGCAAAGAGCTCAAAAAAATGTGACTAGCCCTTCCCCCGTATCCATAAAATCAAGAATCAATCCCCTTTTTAAACTGGAAAAGTTCTTCCCTCGTGATTTCTTGGTTATCCCATTTTACAGGTTGGCTTCCCTCTCATCCCAGCTCATCCTCGAAGAAAATTCTCATTTTGCAAATGATGGAGAAGACCCCATCATTGTCCATCCACTTTTCTTTTTAACTTTTTTCTTTCTAGTTCACGTGAAACAAAGAAACAAAATCCCGTGAAGCCGTGATGTTCTCTCCTTTTTTATTTTTTCATTTTTTATTTTTTTCTTTTTAAGAATTGAGATGGGCCACCATAGAATGGGCCTTTTATTATTATTATTATTATTATTTTTTTTTTTGTTGAAATGGACATGAAATACAAACTAGAAAAGAACCTAAAAGTAGGGTCTTAATTGAATTTGAAATGGTTTGCAATAAAGAACTATAGACAAAATTTGAAACGGTTTACAATTTCATTTAACAAAATTAAACTAACAACATGATTCTATGAATGGGTTAAATTCTAAAAATATGCTGATTTTTGAATTTTTATCTTATAAGCCTAATAAAATCGGGTGTTCACAGTTGCCCCTCTTTACTCATTTCTTATAAGAAAATATAAAAATTTGAATTTTAAATATTGTCTTCATAAGGAATGAGTAAAGACATGAACATCGATTTTGTTCTAAGAATGCAATGAAATCTAAATCCGAAGCAAAAATGACATAAACTTTCAAGTAAAGTCACATGAGATGATGCTGTTCAAAAATCAACTATGCATGAATCACTCAAAGAATAATAGCTAACCAATTTGACCCAAATTCACAACTTGCAAGAAATGTTAAAAGACTAATCAGAAAAATGATACTTTGAGATAATCTGTACATATAAAAGAATAATCTGAGGATGAGGGAAAAGTGAAATGGCGATCTGAGGGTGTCATGAAAGAAAATGGCAATCTGAGGCCGACTGAAAATGTAAGTGGCAATCTGAGACTAACATGAAAAGTAAAGTGAATTGGCAATCTGAGGCCGACAGGAAATGTACATTGGCCATATGAGGCCGACTGAAAATGTAATGGTGGCAATATGAGGTCGACAGAAAGTAAATTGGCAATCTGAGGCCGACATGAAATGTAAATTGGCAATCTGAGGCCGACTGGAAAGTAAATTGGCGATCTGAGGCCGACAGGAAAGCAAATTGGCAATCTGAGGCCGACAAGAAATGTAAATTGGCAATCTGAGGCCGACAGGAAAGTAAACTGGCAATCTGAGGCTGACTGGAAAGTAAACTGGCAATCTGAGGCCGACAGGAAAGTAAAGTGGCAATCTGAGGCCGACATGAAATGTAAATTGGCAATCTGAAGCCGACAGGAAAGTAAATTGGCAATCTGAGGCCGATAGGAAAGTAAATTGGCAATCTGAGGCCGACATGAAATGTAAATTGGCAATCTGAGGCCGACATGAATAAAAAAATTGGTAATCTGAGGCCGACTAGAATGTAAATTGGCAATCTGAGGCCGACGAAATGTAAATTGGCAATCTGAGGCCGACAGGAAAGTAAATTGGCAATCTGAGGCCGACATGAAAGTAAATTGGCAATCTGAGGCCGACTGGAAATGTAAATTGGCAATCTGAGGCCGACATGAAAGTAAATTGGCAATCTGAGGCCGACATGAAAGTAAATTGGCAATCTGAGGCCGACTGGAAATGTAAATTGGCAACTGAGGCCGACATGAAAGTAAATTGGCAACTGAGGCCGACATGAAAGTAAATTGGCAATCCGAGGCCGATCGAAATGTAAATTGGCAACTCCGAGGCCGACATGAAAGTAAATTGGCAACTGAGGTCGATCGAAATGTAAATTGGCAATCTGAGGCCGACATGAAAGTAAATTGGCAATCTGAGGCCGACATGAAAGTAAATTGGCAATCTGAGGCTGACTGGAAATGTAAATTGGCAATTTGAGGCCGACATGAAGGTAAATTGGCAATCTGAGGCCGACATGAAGGTAAATTGGCAATAATGGAAAACAAAGATTTTCACAATATCTTCTTTTTTTTTTTCTTTTTATTTTATTTTATATTATATACACAAGTTATCAATTTTCAATTTATTTCAGAAAAACTAACCGTAACCAAATCAAGCACGCCTCAAGGAAGACTATAACCGATCCAACTCGTAATTCATGCGCTGGACTTTCTGACATAAACTTTCTTTACTTCTGGACCTTTGCTCACTTCTTTCCCATTTTCCTTTTTCCCCTTTTTTAGGATGATGCTTGCTTTTCTGCCGAGTTTGACTGAAACTTCGGAATTCTCTTAGTGTGATGCTAGTCATGGATGTATTGCTGTAAGAATTATTAGGTTGTATAACTTTAAACTTAAATTTATGCTTACTCGAGACATTATAAATAAATATGCATTTAAAGAGGAAATGAAAAGATCGGCTGAATAGACATCTTTATTGCTTGGTGTATTGGATAACAAAATGTTTGAAATAAAGGTAACATCACGAAGCTGAAAGACAAGATTGTGAAAGACATGAAATTTTGCCCCAGTTCAAGTTCTTTGATGCCCAATCAATCGATTTCTTACAGCAGTTGAACACCATAGCCACGATCTCCGAAAATGTCTTCAAACCCTTTTTTTTGGAAAATTGCCCCAGTTTTAGTCTTGGGCTATTTGATTCATCGGACAAATTCAACACTAAAAATTGCCCCAGTGTAGGTTGCTTGAGATGATACTTATCTTTTTGCTCTAATTTTTGCCTAGGTTGCTCTTTCGAGTTTTCAACCTAACGAGCTCTTCTCTTTTGTTTTTTTTCTTTTTCTTTTCATATTACCCTAACTTTTGCTTAGGTCGCTCTTTTCGAAGTTTTCAACCTAACGGGCTTTTTCAACATCTTTTCAAGCGTAAAACCTTTTGACTGCATCAAGTTAATTGGTTTGGGCAATTTCGCCCATCCATGTTTTGCAAAATCAACGCTCCACCTGAGAATGCTTGTTTGACAATGTAAGGACCTTCATAGCTCGGGGCCCATTTTCCCCGTGCATCTTCTTGGTTAGGAAGAATTTTCTTCAGAACCAAATCTCCTGGATAAAAATCCCTAGGACGGACTTTCTTGTTAAAAGCCTTAGCCATTCTACTTTGGTACAATTGGCCATGACAGATAGCTGCTAGTCTTTTCTCTTCTATCATGTTCAGCTGTTCATATCGAGTCTTCACCCACTCAGATTCTCCCAATTCAGACTCTATCAGAACCCTTAAGGACGGGATTTCCACTTCTATTGGAGATACCGCTTCCATTCCATAGACCAATGAGAAGGGAGTTACCCCTGTGCTTGATCGTATGTTGGTACGATATGCGTGCAGAGCATAAGGTAGCATTTCATGCCAGTCTTTGTAATTCACCACCATCTTGGCGATGATTTTCTTGATATTCTTATTTGCTGCTTCAACCGCACCATTCATTTGAGGCCTATAAGGAGCTGAGTTGTGATGCTTGATCTTGAAAGTCTCAAAGAATTTTTGAACTTCGGCACCATTGAGGTTAGGAGCATTATCTGTGATAATTCTTTCTGGAATCCCATATCTGCAGATGATATCTCTTTTGATGAATCTGAGAAACACTTTCTGTGTGATGTTAGCATATGAAGTAGCCTCCACCCACTTTGTGAAATAATCTATCGCCACCAAAATGAAACGATGACCATTTGAAGCTTTAGGATTGATAGGGCCAATGACATCCATGCCCTACATTGAGAAAGGCCAAGGAGATACCATGTTGTGCAACGGAACTGGAGGAGCATTGACTCGGTTTGCATATATTTGGCATTTTTGGCATTTTCGAACATAATTGATACAATCATTTTCCATGGGGGACCAGTAATAACCGCTTCTTAGGATTTTGCGTGCCATCATGTGTCCATTAGCATGGGTTCCACAAATTCCTTCATGGATCTCCGTCATGATCATTTGAGCTTCATGAGCATCCACACATCTGAGGAGAGTGGTGTCATGATTTCTCTTGTAAAGGACTTCACCATTCAAGAAAAAGGCCATGGCCAATCGTCAATTGTTTTTCTTTGCACTTCATTTGCTCCAGTCGGATATTCTCCTTTTTGAATGTACTGCTTGATGTCATAATACCATGGTTGTCCATCTGGCTCAACCTCCACATTGTCACAGTATATTGGTTCACTTTGCACCTCTACGTGGATGGGTTGGACATTGGTATGGACTTCCAATTTTGTCATTGCAGCCAGGGTTGCCAATGCATCCGCAAATTGGTTATGGTCTCGAGTTAAGTGAGAAAATGACACATCATCAAATTCTTCAATTAATCGAGACAAGTATTTTTGATAAGGCACCAATTTCGGATCCTTCGTACGCCATTCTCCATTAACTTGATAGATTATGAGCGCAGAATCTCCAAACACCTTTAATTCTTTGATCCCTAGGTCAATTGCGGCTTGCAAACCATTCGCACAGGCTTCATATTCTGCGATGTTGTTAGTGCATTCAAAATCTAACTTGATGGAAACTGGATATTGTTTTCCGGCTGGTGACACTACTACAGCTCCTATTCCACACCCATTCATATTGGCAGCTCCATCGAAGTACATTTTCCATACATTCTCCTCTTCTTTTTCATCTTTTTCCACTGTTAACACCTCACCATCGGGGAATTCAGGCGTGATAGGTCAGTATATCCTCAAGAGGATTTTCACTAGATGATCAAAGAATTGCACTTCCCTTGATGGACTTCTGAGTCACATATTTGATATCAAATTCAGACAACATCACTTGCCATTTTGACATTCTCAACGAAACATGAGGACTATCAAATATGTATTTCAATGGATCTATTCGAGAGATTAACCAGGTAGTATAATATAACATGTACTGCCTCAACCTCTTGGATGCCCACACTAACGCACAACAAGTCTTTTCAATGGCCAGATAACGGGATTCACAGTCATTAAACTTCTTGCTCAGATAATAAATTGCCTGTTCTTTCTTACCAGACTCATCATATTGACCTAACATTGCCCCAAGTGACGTGGGCAACACTGTGAGGTATAATATTAAAGGACGATCTGGTATAGGTGGGGCTAGAATTGGAGGTTTCATCAAATAAGCTTTTATTTTATCAAAAGCTTCTTGGCATTCTTCATTCCACTCCCCAGGCTGATGTTTCCGCAGCAGCTTGAATATAGGCTCACAAGTGCTAGTCAAATTAACAATAAATCTAGCAATGTAGTTGAGCCTTCCAAGAAAACTTCTCACTTCTCGTTCAGTTCGGGGAGCAGACATTTCTTGTATTGCCTTCACCTTGTCAGGATCTACTTTTATCCCTTCTCTGCTGACAATGAACCCGAGTAACTTCCCTGTAGAAGCTCCAAAAATGCATTTATTTGGATTCAACCGCAACTTGTATTTTCTGAGCCTTTCAAACAGCTTTCGCAGAACTGTCACATGACTTTCTCCCTCTTTAGATTTGGCGACCATATCATCTACATACACCTCAATCTCTTTATGCATCATGTCATGGAATAATGCGACCATGGCACGTTGGTAGGTGGCACCGGCATTCTTCAATCCAAACGGCATGACTGTATAGCAAAATGTTCCCCACGGAGTTATGAAAGTAGTTTTTCCTTTGTCATGAATATCCATGGGAATTTGGTTATACCCAGAGTATCCATCCATAAAGGAAAATCGGTGATTTCCAGCAGTATTATCAACAAGGACATCAATGTGGGGTAGAGGAAAATCATCTTTCGGGCTAGCTTTATTCAAATCCCGATAGTCTACACACATTCTAACTTTTCCGTCCTTCTTAGGTACAGGCACAATGTTGGCCACCCAATCAGTATGTCTTGATACCTCTAAAAATCCAGCCTCCAGCTGTTTAGTCACTTCCTCTTTAATCTTTAATGACATGTCCGGTCGCATTCTTCTCAACTTTTGCTTCTTCGGCTCAGCTTCGGAATACAAAGGGATCTTGTGTGAAGCAATCTCTGGGTCTAATCCTGGCATATCATGATAGGACCATGCAAACACATCTAGGAATTCTTTGAACAATGCAACCATTTCTATGCGTTCAGGATTTTCCACTATTTTCAGCTCCTTTTTGTCTTCTTGATTGCCCATGTTAATCACCTCGACCACCTCATTATCTAAGTCAAATCCTTTTCCTGAATAATCCAGAGGTTTGAAACTGTTCAATAGCTTCTTCATCATCCTCGAACTCATGGTTATCGCAATCAAGTGCAGCAAGAGAATCAATTGATAAGCTCCCAAATTCCTTCTCATGTGGCAAAATTTCTATGACATTCAAATTCCTGGAAAGTAATTGTGGTGGATTGGAATGCTAAACCAAATGGTGGATTATAAAATAGCATGGAAAATGCAAATTAACGAATTGAGAATGGTAAGGGAAAACATAATGTAAAAGGGAAAAAGCAAAAGGAATAGAAATAGAAATGAGGCAAATGGAAAACATATAGAAAGGTTATTGAAAATCATGCAAATTCATTCAAATGATGTCTCTGAGTAGCATAAACAAAAGCATAAATAATTCTTGAACAATACAACCCAACAAATTACTTTTCAGCAATAACATCAAGCATTGGTTCACCGTCAGTTCATCGTCTCATCATTGCTAGCAACATGGACTTTATTATTTTCTTCAGCTTGTTTCAAAGATCCAAAGTGTTGATGGTGGAGAAATAACGAGGAGCGAACTTCACCGCCATAATCACTTCAATTTGGACCAGGAAATGTCTCTTTCAAGTGAGGAATCAACTTCATTTTCCCTTTTTGTTTATTCTGTTCCAGAGCCAAGGCACTCATCTTGTCATCCAGAGAAGTCTCATATCCTAGACCAAATCGGTTAGACTTCTCTGGCACCGATATGAGAGTTTGGGAGCCTTGCAATTGTGGTCCTAGTCCTTTTCCTTCCAGATATCCATTCTTAGCCATGATGTGAGCCACTACCTGATTTTGTATTAGGGCCTTATCTTGCTCTTGTCTCAGCCCTACTGCCTCCAGGTTGTGCCATGAACTATTCTCCACTAGCTCCACATTTTCAACATATGGCAATGTCACTGGTTTGGATACTGTAATCTCGTTTTCTCCATGGATTGTGATGACTGAACCATTCTCAATGTATTTAACCTTCTGATGCAAGGTTGAAGGGACAACACCAACACCATTTATCCATGGTCTTCCGAGCAGCATATTGTAGTCTGACTCGATCTCCATCACTTGGAACAATACATCGAATTTGCTCGGGCCGATCTCCAATAACAACATCATCTCCCCTAGGATGCTTTTCTTTGCTCCATCAAAAGCTTTCACTACCATCATTTGTGGTAGTATATCTTCCTTACTCATCGACAAATAGCTTAAAGTCGACACAGGTAAGACATTCAATCCCGACCCTCCATCAATGAGAACTCTGGGCACTATGTATCCTTTACATTTGAGGGTTATGTATAGTGCTCGTGGGTTGACCTGTGAAACAACTTCTTCATTTGAAAACGTGATCATGTTAACACGTTTCACTGGATCCACCATATTCACCACATTTTCCGATGAGACATCAGGTTTGACATAAGCTTCCTTCAAAACTTTTATTACTGCCTTTCGATGAGGTTCAGATTTACATGATTAATGATAAAAGAGATATTCTGGCGGGAGTCTTCTTTAATTGTTCCAAAATATCGTACTCGCTCTGTTTCATGATCTTCAGAAACTCTTCTTCCTCATTTTCTTTTTCTTTTCTTTCTAAATCTGAACTTTTTCCGGCATATCCTTCATTGACAAACTTCCCTTTTTCCAGCTCCCGGTCCATAAACTCTTCCACTTCTTGTTATTCCTTTCACCTCCATGACACCAAATACCTCTTCATTTTCTCGAGCCTTCGAGGTTTCCCGATGTCTCGCTTATCTTGACCTGGGTCTCATAATTCCAGGGTACAAAGATGTGTAGTCTTATACTCAAATGATGTGGGTTTCTTGACAGTAATGACCACTTTTTCTGGCTTAGGAGCTACATTAAGTGGTGGTACTCAAGTATGAAAGGTTCGATTACATTCACCTCATCGTATATTCAGCCTCTTTTTGCTTGTATTACTCCTAAGATGAGTAATCCCTGCACCCAAGCCTTGAAATCCCAAAGCAATTTTCTATATCATGGCCAAGAGCCCCACAAAGGATACAGCAGCTTGAATTCATGTCATATTTCTCATTCTCCTTTATTGTCGGAGCAGATGCCGTGAGGTTGTAAACAGACTCATTCAGCCAACAAAAATTCTCTCCATGGATGTTCCGAGATTCAAAACCTTCTTTATCGTGAGCTTTTCTTTCTCTACAAAGATTTACCCGGCCTCCTCTTTCATGATTTGGCATTGGATTATGGACAATATCTGGTTTTGACTCCTCTTGAAAGTCTAGTCTACCACAAGCAATCGCCTTTTTATCGCTGCCTTGAAGCCTTCGCAATCTTCAATTGAATGCCCCGCTATGTCCATATGGTATTTGCAAGTAAGATTCGGGTTGTACCAAGTCGATATGGTGGTTCTAATGGGCGTCTGAGGATAAGCCGAGATCAAGTGGGCATCAACTAATCGTTGAAAGAGATCGCTTGAAATGGATAGTTTAGGGAAAGGTGGCAAATTCGGAATCGGGAACGGCTTTGATTTTGAGCATTTGGTCGTGGTGGTATGGTGTTTGAGAAGTTCTGAGGATGCATGGTTGAGTTATAGGCGATGTTGGTCGAAATGGTTGGTATGGTCGTATGTGAATGTTATTGACTTGCGGTGGGGAATATGGGATGGTATTTGTGGTTTGTGTGGTTTGGTAAAATGGGTACGGAATGGTTGAGGTTTGGTATGGTGGTGTTTGGGGTCTTGGGTGCATTGGTGCGTATCTTGGGTTAAAGGGTTGCCGACTGCACATAGTTTACATCAGTCTCCTTCTTCCTAGGTGGGAAACTTTTTCTTGTGTCTTCATTGCCCATGGGAAGTTTACCTGTTTTGGCTAGATTCTCAATTCTTTCTCCAGCAGTGATCAACTCAGAAATCTTTGTATGTCAGCTCCTGCCATGGCTCCGATATAAGGAGATCCCAAGGTTCCTAAAAAGTACGAGCACATTTCGGATAGGATAAGTGGTGGTTGCACTTGAGCAGCCAGAGCTCTCCATCTTTGAGCATATTGCTTAAAAGATTCATCCTTCTTTTTCTGCATCGTGCTCAACTGTTCTCTAGTTGGTGCTATTTCCATGTTAAACTTGTATTGATTCATGAATTGGTCGACTCAGCTTCTCCAAATAGAAATCTTGGAATGGTCTAATTGAATATACCATTCTAAAGCAGGTCCGGTTAAACTTTCATGGAAAAAGCTAACGAGAAACTTTTCATCTTTAGACCAGATTGACATCTTGGTGCAATAACTCTTCAAATGGAAGAGAGGGTTACCCGTTCCATCATACTTCGAGAAGTCAGGAATCTTGAAGTCCTTCGGAACCACTGCATCGATGGGAGGGCAAAGTTGCTCAATTTCCATATAGCCATAAGTGCTAGGCCCTTGGATGGCTTTGATTTGATCCTGAATCTTTTTCATCCATTCTTCTTTGAACTTGTCCTTTTCTGCCTCTGCACGGCTATTCTCCGAGGAAAATGGTTGCTTTTGGATGACAACACGAGGTGGCTCCCAAATAGGGGTAGCATGACCGTGCCCATCAGTATGAATGTTCTCTAAGGGACGATAGCCTTCTCCAATAGGGATTACTAATGGCATTGTAGGTGGTGGTTGCCCATGAGAGTTATTCGGAATCACATCCCCGTCATTCATCCCTTGAGTGACATTTATAGCCGCATTTGATGCCCCTGGTACAGTTATTATTGCAGCATCTGGTTGTACATCGACTGACGCATTCACCATGTCTCGGTTTTGATTAGCTCCCAATAAGTCAATTGACTCCTTCATGGCTCTTATCATCTCTTCCAATTTTAATTGGTTAATTGACATTTCATTCAGTTTTCCCCTCACTGCATCAACTTCTAGGCCCAAATTTCTTCCTGATTAAGAAGTATTTGCAGATGGGATGATCGCTCCTGATTCACCATTACCACCCGCCATCTTGGTCCGAGCTCTGGTGTTATGAACTCGAGTTAGATCGGTATCTTCTTTCCTCGGGTGCCCAATGGTTGCGATGTTTCACCTATAATGAGAAAAAAAAAAAAATTTAAGTAAAAAGATAAACATATTGCAATTTGTTAGAGATTGTCAATCGTGCTGAGTCTTGATGTGAGTATCTTCGGTCACAACTTTTCCCAGAACGTCTCGTTCAAAGGTAATAAGTTATCTTTAATGGATATTGTCATAAGACCAAAATAATGAAACAACCATTCATTCATCAGAGGAGTAGATTACAATCATCATTATTTTTTACATCCATTCCCAGAAACGACAAAAAGTACATCATAGAGCTAGATATCGATCCCTAAAAACATCATCTTCTTTCAGCAATTATTTGTTTCATCCTTCCAACCAAATCTTTGCAATAGTTGACAAAGTTGCGAAGTCCAGTTGGGGTCTTAAAAGGGATGATTTCTTGCTCAGCTATTTCCAGGTATCTGGGAACGTCTTCTATTGTCAGACATTAGCTAGTCCTGCCAGATTTGAAAAACGAGTCTTCAACTCATGAATGATATGACTTTGGTGTTGCACCTCAAACTCCAAATCTGTGACTCTTTTCTTTTCTTCTTCTAAGGCAGCTTGCAACTTCATGGTCTCATCTTTCATGTGTTGTTTTAGTTCCCCAATCTTCCTCTGGTATACCTTGCTTATCTCTCTTATTTCTTGCTTTATTTGTTCCTCTCCTGTTATTGCGGCTTCCTCAGCAATTTTGGCATCTTGAAGTTGATTCCTTAACTGTTGATTTTCGGTTACTGCTCGATCACGCTCTTGCCTTCGAAGCCCGAGTTCTTTATTAGCAGCTTGGAGGCATTCCTTGGTCTTCATCATGTGGTCATACCCCATTTTCAACTTCTTAGTGGTGCCCTCTAGAAGTTGGTTTCTCTCAGTGCTTTCTCGCTTCAAATCTGCATAATTATGGTGAGCACTTTCCAATGCAGCCTCAACTTGCATCTTTTCTTGCTTAATTCTGTCCAACTTCTCTTTTATTTCTTTGATCTCCTCATCATCGTCAAGACGTAAGGATGATGCCTTGTTAGGTGGAGTTGCTGTCCAGGTTCTGAATGGCAGTTTAATCTCTTGGGCCCTATTCTTCACCCATTGACAGTAGCTTTCTTTCACTGCACAGCTTCTAACTCCCAGCTTCTTTTCCTTTCCGACAACCTTGTTCCAAGCAAATCGGACTTTCTGTAGCATGCCAAGATCCTCAAAGTCCTGGTAATACAAGACAAATGGAGTGATTGCAGCTTCAGGAGGTGGTCCCATCATGGGGTAACCAAGTTGACGCAGTACCAATATTGGATTGTAATTTATGCATCCTCGGGTACCCATGAGGGGAACATTTGAGAAGCTTCCACACTGATAGATCAAAGTCTGCCCATCCTCCCACCAAGGGTACCATCGGATCATCTTTTCATTCAATTTGGCTAGGTCTTGAGCCCATTCTTGTCCGCTTTTCTTCTTAATATGATGCATTTTTAGATCTTCAATCGGACAGGGTGCCTTGTAACTTCTCTGGAATACATGTGCAGTGTCCCATACATACAACATTGGCGTGACAAAGATAAAATTCTTTTGCCATTCCTCTCATAGCAAAAATTTAAGGTACAATAAATATCTGCCAAGAGGGCTGGAACAGGATTATGACTATGAAATTTTCGAGCCAGAAATACATCAATAGCCGCGAAGTCCACAAAGCCTTCAATATTTGGAAACAGAACAGTGCCATAAACAGTGAGAGCCAATACATCTACAAAAGTGTCCCAATCTTTAGCTTCAGCTAAGCCATGCATATGCTTCTCCAAATAATCCCTTGGGAATCCATTGGTCCCATTTCTACACCTTTGAGCTTCATGCAAATCCTTTACATTGATCTTTAAGACAGCTGCTACTGTATGTAAGGAAGGATAATGGCCTTGGTAATGATAAGGTTTTTCCCCTTCTAGTGGTAGCCCCAAGATTCGCTCAAATTCTTCAAGAGTTGGTGCCAATTGGAAGTCTTGAAAAGTAAAACATCGGAGAGGAGGATCATAGTACTGTGCCAATGCTGTGATTGCCTCTACCTGTTCTTCCACCTCTAACAGATTCAAAACTTTTCCATACTTCCTTGCTAGAGAAAGACGTTGTGGCATACCCAATTGTTGACCTAGTGATCTCAGACTTTCTGTGTCAGGCTTCTTAGCTTTAAGATGTAAAGTTTTCTTTAATTTTTCCCCCTCATGATTGTTTGATCTCATGTTCATTTCCATTTTCCAAAGATACTCACAACAAGACTTGGATATGATTCTCTAACAAACCTGGAAAACAAAGAAAAAATGTGATGATTTTCATTTAAATGTAAAAGGAAATAATAAATACTTTGAACATGTTAAAGAATTTATGTATAAGGAAATGAATTAAAGAAAGAGTATGCTCCCTTTGTGTCCTATTTGAGTTAAGCTCTGGAGGTCAATCTATAGTTCTATGGTTATTCTACTTTGTGAACACTTGCAATAGGTGGATCTATATACTCAGGATTCTACGGCCTCTAGAGTTAAAGACTCATTTCGGAATACTATCCACAACAGCAGGTAAACCGCTAGGTGTAGAATATTCACAAAAGAGTCACACTCTAGACGAGATTTTCGCAATAACCAAACAGGATGAGCATCCAAAATGGCTATTACTACACAATCTCTTACCTATCTCAAGTTGCACTCAGACCCGGGTATAGGGCCCCACTCGTGTGTGATTAATGTGTAAGTGTTGTGTGTGAAGAGAGCATACAAACCTGGAATCCTAAAACTACCCACGACAACACCTGCAAAATAGACAATATAGAACAAAAGTCTTCTATCCTAGAGTGCAAAGAAACCAAAATATATATAAACAGAGCAAAGTCTTCTATCCTAGAGTGCAAAGAAATCAAAATAAATATATAAAGACAGAGCAAAGTCTTCTATCCTAGAGTGCAAAGAAACCAAAATAAATATATACAGACAGAGCAAAGTCTTCTATCCTAGGGTAGTCACAAAAAATTAAACATAAATAAATATATACAAACAGAACAAAAATTTTCTATCCTATGGTGGTCACAAAGAAACAAAAATAAACAAATTTGTGCAAATAGAACAAAGAGTCCTCTATCCTAAGGTGCTCATAAAGAACAAAATAAATATATACAAATAGAACAAAAGCCTACTATCCTAGGTAGTTACAAAGAGACAAATATATAAAAATATGTACAAAGACAGTGGTGAAAATAAATCCAAACATAATGATGAAAAAATTCTATATACAAAATAAAATGGAACAAAAGGAAAAAGTGAGGTTAAAATAATATGCACAATCAATTATATTAGGCCTGACTCTCACATAGTCCCCAGTGGAGTCGCCATCTGTCGCAACCGGGATCGCGACGGGACGGCGAAAAATGAATTTGAAGTTTAAAATGGAGTCGCCACCAAATTTTTATTTAATTGGGAAAAATTATGGAAAAACCCATTTAATTTAAAGAAATTGATCTTTGAAACTAGATCTGAGCTCGGGAGTCGGTTATGCTTAGGGAAGGGTAGGAATTTAATCCTACAAAGACTTCTAATACACCGTCTTTAGACGGTACCTTAATTAATTGTGCAAATTATTAATAACCTTTCAAAATATTTATTTACACTTTTATTTTAAGAAAATTATAAAAGAAAATCTTTTTAGAATAAGAAAATTTTGGAGTACCAAACTGTCATGCAAATGTATCCGTAATATTGAGTTAACAAGCCGTCACGGCTAAATTAATCTCTTTATTTAAAATAAAATATATACACTTCAATGATTAATTTAAATTAAGATAATAAAGAAAGAGGAGGATAAATATAATAAAAAAAAAATAATGAATAAATAAACAAATATTTACAATAATAATAATAATAATGAATAAAATATTTACATGTAAAACAGAATAAAATAATATCATAAATAAATATTAAATAAATATTTACAATAATAATAATAATGAACAAAAACATTTACACGTAAAACATAATAAAATAATGTCATAAATAAATACTAAATAAATATTTACAATAATAATAACAATAATGAACAAAAATATTTACATGCTAAACAAAATAAAATGACATCAAAATAATAATGAAATAAAATATATACATTTCAATGATTAATTTAAATTAAGATAATAAAGAAATAATAATAATAATAATAATAAATAAATAAATAAATGAATAAATAAACAAATATTTACAATAATAATAATAATAATGAATAAGAATATTTATATGTAAAAACAGAATAAAATGACATCATAAAAATCTTTTTAGTTTGAAAATTTTGAAACATCAAGTATCACTGACTCGGATGTTTAATCGAGTCAATAAGCGTCACGGCTAAATTAACATCCTCATTTAAAACAATTTGATTATTAACTAAAATTAAAAACAATACATAACAATAAAAGACAATAAATATTTATAAATAAACAAAATAATAAATATTTACAAATGAAAAATGAAATAACATAAAATAACCTAATGAAATCTAATTTTGACTTGACAGGAATTACCTGCTCCTACGTATCCTCTGCTGCGATGAGGAATTCAAAGTCACGTAGTTCTTTTTAAAAATAATTATGAATTAATTAATTTTATTTAAAAAATTAGAATATCAAGCTGTCGCAGCTAAAATATTCTTTTACAATGAATTAACAAGCCGTCGCGGCTTAGTTAATTATGTAAAAAAAAATGGTAATTAATTTTTATCAATACATGAAAATGAAGATAAAAAATAAATAAATAAATAAATAAAATACCTAAGAACAAATTTTAGAATCAAATTTTATCAAAACACATAAAAAAAAAATGGTTGAGAGATTATGAAAGAAGCGTAACCCAAATGCTAACCTATTTAAAACAAAGAATTTCTCACATAATAAAAATAAAAATGTTACGTGCCTATGCACATCCCAACCAATTAGAATATATGACTTTTTCATTCTTCACCTTTAAAAGTGTAAGTGTACATAATAATAATAATAGTAAGACAGCCCATACTCTAAAAAATAAAAAATAAAGTCAAAGTCTCGACCTATCCAAATTGACACACCTCAAACAAGATGAGACACCTTATATTTTTTAGAATACCAAAATCTAAATAGATTACAAGTCTTAATCCAAAGAAAAGAAGAGAAAAAAAAAATGACAAAAGGACTAAACCCATATTATTTTAGTCTGTAACCTTTTAAAACTTAATAACGATTTTTAGTACAAGTGAATTCTCAAACACTACAAAGTCCAAATAAATAAGTTCAAAACCTGATCCAACAAAATAATAATAGTAATAAAAAATAACATTTACTAAAAATACATGAATAAATAAATAAATAAAACTAATTCCCTTAACCCATTCCCCCCTTAATACACACGCACACACGCACGGGTATTCCTCTTACACTCATACACAAATGTCTCTCTCACAAGCACACACACACACGAGTACTTTGTTTTTTTTTTTTTTATATACACAAATATATCTCCCAGACACACACAAACTTCTCTCTCTCACTAACACACACATACACGCACATAAACACATACAGGGAAAAGGGAGATTCAGAGAAGTCACACGCAGAGGGAAGGGAAGAGAGAGGCGTGGCTGGGGTGGCAAGAAAGGGAACTCTCGCGGCCAATATTACCACGGGGAAGGAGAGCTGGGCAGCGGCGTAATTTGCCATCGCCGCTGCGCATGAAGGCCGAGATCTACAACTTCGCGGAGGAGGTGAGGGGGGGCGATGGCACAACCATGGAGCCAACTGGAAGGCTCAGTAATGAGTAAAATGCCGAGATCTGGCTGGTGTGGGGCTGTTTCAGGGAGGGGAGGCTGAGAGAAAGAGAGGTGCTGCAGCTGAGGTCAAAGGAAAGGAGGAGAGAGGGAGCAGCGATAGCATAATGGGGGTAGGGAACCATGGAAGAAAACCTCCGCTGGCCGACCCGCCACAGCAAGCTCGCGGCGGTGGCGCCAAGCAAGGGAGCTCGCGGCAGCTGGGGGCAAAAAGAGGAATCGAGGCTGCGAGCAGGGGGAATAAATGGGGAACGTCGCCGAGGTGCTGAGCGGAGGAAGGGGAAAGAGACCACAGCGATCTTGAGCTAGATCGGCCAAAGAAAAGACGGCAGCTGGCCGATCTGCAGTGCGACGGCGGTGGCGGACATCGATGGGCGAAGTGAGGGGTAGGCGAAGGTCGCACGGTGTAGGGGAGAGGGACAGCACCGCGATTTCAAACAGGAGGAAAAGAAACCAACGTCGGTGGGGTGTGTGGTTCATGGGTGGCTGAAGGAGGAGCTTGCGGCTGGGGCAGTGAGGATGTGGTGCGTGGAGTTGGTCTTTGTCTGCAGTGGGCTCTTTGGCGTGGCAATGAGAAGTAGGCAGCTAATGGCTTCGCGAGGAGGGCTCGTAGTTGTAGAGTGGAGGCTAGCTCGTGATGCGCCATGGCCAAGGGTGAGGAAGGGTAGCGATGGGTCATGCATGGAGAGGAGAGGGGGAGGCCGTGAGCTTGCAGCCTTGGTGGAAGAGAAGCTAGCCACTGCGCAGTTGAGGAAAGCTGCTACCGCAGCAGTGATGATTGGGAGGTCGCAGCCCTCTCTCTCTCTTTTCTTGAGTTTGAATTCTTATTGTAACTCCTTTTTTATTTCTGGTATTGCACTTGGTTGATGTTGAGAGAAAATTTGGTTATATTTTGTTTGAGATCTGGCCAAAATGTGTTGTCAATATGTGAAAATTTGGATGAATTGAGTTTGATCTTTGGGTTTGGATGGGAAACTATGGTGAGTATGTGTGTGCTATGATTTAGGAATGGACTTTTTGACTTGGAATTGATTTTGGCAATTGTGGTTACATTGACACATAGGAGTGGATTTTTGGTTTTGATGCTAATGTTGGTATTCGAAGAAATGAGCAAAAAATTTTCAAAATTTTATCTGTACCTATCTCTGTTTGATCTTGATTCGTCTTTCTGATTGTTGCAAAGAGCTCAAAAAAAATGTGACTAGCCCTTCCCCGGATCCATAAAATCAAGAATCAATCCCCTTTTTAAACTGGAAAAGTTCTTCCCTCGTGATTTCTTGGTTATCCCATTTTACAGGTTGGCTTCCGTCTCATCCCAGCTCATCCTCGAAGAAAATTCTCATTTTGCAAATGATGGAGAAGACACCATCATTGTCCATCCACTTTTCTTTTTAACTTTTTTTCTTTCTAGTTCACGTGAAACAAAGAAACAAAATCCCGTGAAGCCGTGATGTTCTCTCCTTTTTTATTTTTTCATTTTTTACTTTTTTCTTTTTAAGAATTGAGATGGGCCACCATAGAATGGGCCTTTTATTATTATTATTATTTTTTTTTTTTTGTTGAAATGGACATGAAATAAAAACTAGAAAAGAACCTAAAAGTAGGGTTTTAATTGAATTTGAAATGGTTTGCAATAAAGAACTATAGACAAAATTTGAAACGGTTTACAATTTCATTTAACAAAATTAAACTAACAACATGATTCTATGAATGGGTTAAATTCTAAAAATATGCTGATTTTTGAATTTTTATCTTATAAGCCTAATAAAATTGGGTGTTCACAATATATATCAATTGAAAAATATACACAATATTATACATTATATGCAAATTATATTGTTATTATTATTGTTGTTGTTGTTATAGTTATATATTATAAATCTATTATACTAATATTTCAGATTCATTTCATGGAAACTATTACACGTGTCTTTCATATAGTGATTTACGCCCTAACATTTTTAATTTTTATATCTAATTTTTAAAACTTAATTTACAATTTAATTATTAATTATTTTTATATGAAATAAAATCAAATATTACAATCATTAAAGAATTGAATATTACAATAATTAAATATTATAGTTTGCACTATGAAACAACTCATGTCGATATAATTATGATTTATAATTAAATTAAAAATCATTAATAGTTTCACATTATGAAGGTAATATAAAAGATTATAAAAAAAATATTTCCAAAATAAATAAGCTTTAAAATTAGTATTTTTTTCTAAAGAAAACGGACAAGTCAACTTGCTAACGAACTACTAATAGATTGATTTTGATATGATAATAATTCAAAATTTAATTTCTACTAATTTTATTCTTAATAAAATATTTAAGACTCATTATAATACAAATATGATAATTTATTTTTATCAAATATGATCATAATTGATATAATACTAATATTTAAGACTTATTACATACAAACTTTTCCATACGTTATTCATAGAAAAATTATACCTCATTATTTCATAATCTTAATACTTAAAGTAAGCTTTTGAATTTAAATTTCCTTCTAATTATCAATTATTTTTTCTAATAATACCTTTATATCTCCCTACCATTAACAAAAATAATATAAAAAATGAAAAATAACATAAAAAATTATAATTTAATATATCATACCATAAAAATTATATATATAATTTTAGTATTAATGATAATAAAGCTATTATATTTATGTTGCAATTGTAGTATTTATTATTATGGATATTTATATTTTGAAATTCAAAGTATTTTTAAACTTTTTAAATAAACCTGCAAATATCAATAGAGATTCAAATCATCACGTGGGATGAGGAATGGAGACCTGTGACGGAGATGTGGATGAGAATGGAAGTAAAATTCTAAATGAAAATAGGATTAGGAGAAAATTTTCTAACTTCAAATTTAGCACTTTAAAAATTATAATAAAAAATTATTTATTTACCTATATCACTATATTCTATTTAATATTTTATAACTTGAATATCCAATCTATTAATTCCATAATTTTTTAGGAAAAAACACCTTTAATTTTTCAAGACTAAAGTATCTTAAAAAATTAATTCCATAATTTACACTTCTTTGATAATAATACTAAATATTTATTAATTTAAAAAATTAAAAAATTATATTAATTTTTATACAAAATAATATTATAATTGATATACTACTCTAATAATTGAGATTATATAAATTAGAATTATATAGTTTTTATTACTAATTATTACACATTAATTATAACATATAATTTAAAAATTGATATTTTAATTTATCAAAATGATGTATAAGGAAAAGGCATGTAATTGAAATCGTATAAACTAAATTTATTCATTATTTTTTTAATTGGAAAATATATTTTTATATTTTTATAAATTAAATATTTAATTTACCAAAAAGATATAAACAGTTAGGAATGATTAAAAAAAATTGTAAGTAGGCACATGCGAAAATTACCCACAATAGGAAAGGGAGTTGAGACATATTTTATCTTTATATGGACAATTGATAGTGCTAAATCCCCGTTTGTTAAATGAGATAGTGATGGGGATAGCACACCCTTATTTTTTAATTATTTTTATTGTATTAACATTATGTATACATTTTTAATTTTAATTTAGATTTGTTTCATTAATAGTATTTGTTATTATGGATACTTATTTTTCAAATTATAAAATATTTTTAAATTTTTTCTCTTTTAGAAATTTGTTAATAAACCCCTGAATATCATAGAGATTCAAAATTCCTATTGGAAATGAGAAATAGGGACCCATAAGGGAGATGGGGATGAGGATGAGAGGCAAAATTCTAATTTCTTATAGATACTCATTGTCCTCTCTATAAGTGGCTCATGATATAGTAAAATTATTCATTTATTCTCTTTCTTTATTCAACGATTTCAACTTTCAAAATGTGTAAAATTTTCATAAAATAGGCTCTTTCTTGTTAGTTATAGGTCATCTATCTAGATTTTTTTTAACCTTATAAATATGATATTTAAAATAGGCTATAAAATAGAATGACACTTTTATATTTTGTCCACTTATTTGATTATTTAAATATTAGCTTACTTTTAAGATAAATTTATATACTCAATTTTCAACAAGATATATTTAAATAAATTATCATTTATTTTTTATAATAGTTAACAAATTATTTTTTATTATCTCCCCGTACATTGCACCGGTCCAACAACTAGTTAGTTAAATATAATACAAGAATTTACTTCCATACCTTATAATCCTGCAGTGTTAAATCATACTTTGATATATTTAGCGAAGCCATTCACCATTCACTAAATTTTATATATCGACAATACAACCATTCGCCATTTCCATCAGGAGCATCCATTCTTCAGTCTCTGCCAGAGTTTGAATCTTACGGATATTCACAGGTTAATTAAAAAATTTTCAAAAGAGAAAAAATTTAAAATACTTTAAAATTCAAAACATAAATATCCATAATAACAAATACTATTAATGCAACATAATCCAAATTAAAAATAAGAATATGCACATAATAAAATCCAATATATATATATATATATATGAGAGGATGTTTAACTAATTTATATTAATCGGAAATTGACGGGTCTCCATGCGACTAGGACCTCATTCTCTGTCGTGGCCTTGTTTAATAAACAGGAACTCTGCCAGGCCCTGATTGCTGTCCCCATAAAAACTCAATATGTCCCTATAAATATGTTTATTTTTTTACCATAAATCATTTTAATTAACACTAATAACCTTTATACTATCAGTGTTAATTAAAACTAGTAACAAATAAGTGATACATTACTTTAATATTCCATCAACTTTAAAATATCGTTATTTGTATATAGGTTAAATCCTTTAATATACGCAGTGACTAAAATATTATTCCAGAAAAATCAATCTGAAACATAAAATCCTCATTCTTTGATAATTTCGTTTCACAAAGTATCTATCACTGAATAATTATGTATATACATTATTAACTTAGAGTACATATGTGTAATTACTTGCAGCTAGCCTTGTAATTGTCAATAATTTAGTGACAGTATAGCTTTATCCTATTAGCATTGGGAACGCGTGATATTATTCTATTCCCAGTCAATTTAAATTCCATCTTCCGAAAATTAACAATCGATATTCGATAGATAGGTTTATATTTTTGGTCAGTAATATAGACTTTTTGTTTTTGGTGCATAGTCACTAGTCACTAACATACTCCCCTATTTTTAAATAATGATCCAATCTAAAAATTTTCTTTATCTAAAAATAATTGTCAATTTTAAAATTTAAATAATATTAATTATTGTTTTAATAATACTCCTATTAAATTATATTGAAAAAACACTACAAGAAATTTGGCCTAAAACAACACTTATTTTTTGGAACATTTGAAAAGTGTTGCTTTTTGTACATATTGGCAACACTTTTTTTAAATGTGTTGTCTTTGATATCTAAAAAATGTTATTTTTTCTACTCAAAAGTGTTGCCTTAAATAATTGGTCACACTTGATATGGCAACACTATGAAAAGTGATGCATTAGCTTAAAAATGTAGCCTTTTATTAAAAAATGTTGCCCTTGACAATTGGCCACATGTGATTTAGTAACTCTTCAAAAGTGATACTTTAACTTAAAAAAGTGTAGTATTTGCTATATCAAAAATAACACTTTTTAAGTATACCTAAAACTAAGTGTTCTTTTAGGCATAAATTTCTTGTAGTGAAAGAGAGAAATATAGTGGATGGGGAAGAGCAAGTTGAAATATTAAAAAGAAGGAAAGATAATTCAGTCAATTATTTTTAATTCTTTCCTTCTTTGATATTTTCTCAATTTCAATACACATTTATAATTCTTCATGGATGGGGTAGGATAGGTTCATACATAATCTAATGATGAATGAAATGTGAGTTGGTACGGTGTCCCATATATATATTTCGATCACGAATAACATTTTTTGAAAGAAATATCTTTGCATGCCATATTGCGAAGTGGCCTTCATCATTCATCTAACGCTGTCCACTCTCAGTGGAATTGATTCCTTAAAGGCTTAAAGCAAAACTACGCAGTACAATAAATGCTACAGCAGGATGTAGTACAATATTTTCCAAGCAATATGGAATTGTACTTCACTAGTGAGTTGAGTTCAGCCAATTGAAATTGTAGTACGAAGTACACGACTTCGCTACTCATGGCCTTCAATAAGTGCAATAAATCAAATGTAGAAACATCAAATTGAGAAGGATTTTATTTTGATCTAAGGTTAGCGCTATTTTTTTAAGATTTAATTCCTATGCAATACTTGGGGACGATTGCATTAGTACATATAATTTTAGAGAGAATGGAAGTGCTGGAATCATGAAAGTTGAATGCTGCTTATAGATGAGAGTTCAAATGGTTACCTCCGTAAAAGTTTTGGGATACATGGCATTGTTTGCTACATATTAACTTCCTGTGAATGCTGACATTCTCTCGTAATATCAATATTGATGCATATACCCACACATTCCGCTTCTTTCAATCTTAACAACTGGTCCCAAATGGGCAGTTCCATCTCCAAAGGAATGCTTGCAATCAATAATTAGCCTGAGAAAAAGACCAGAATAGGTGAGTTCAAATACAAAAACAATCAACCTCTGATTAATATAAAATATGTTCACTCTCTTTTATCATCAGACAGTTACCTATTTAACTGAACTTGGCACTAGTGTCCTCCTCGACGGGAGGGTCTGAAGAGTGAACAAATCTATATATCACACAAATTCGCATTGGGATAGTGCATATTCATGCAATTTTTCTTGTTTTCGGGTGCTTCATTGGGGAGGGGATCGGAATACAGGGTATATGCAGCAATAAAGGGAGAGAAGGAAGACATATTTTCCCAAGAAATTACCTCTGAAAATCCCTACAAACACGCTTCATCAATTAACCGTAACACACACACACACACACACACACATCAATTCCGGGTTTACTGTAGGGGGAAGGTAAACATAAAAGAAATTACTTGCAGGTTGCAGCTAGCCTTGTAGTTGTCAATAATTTATTGACAATAGGGTTGTTATCACCATATGTGCAATTTTATATTTTAAATGACAAGTTTATAAGTAATATACCTTTGAATATGAATATTGAATGGTTAAATTTAATCACCATATCTTAAATCATTATTAATATGTTTATAAATGTTTGAAAAAATGATAAGTTTTGATGGTGATAGATTAGCAATAGTTAATTAATGTGTAAGATATATCTAAAAATTTCAATCATAAGACAATTATATCACACACAACACTATATACATACACATTTAAATTTAAATGTTATGGATTAAAATGACTCACAAATATAAAATTAATAATTAAAATAAACATTAATTCAATGGAGGAACTTGGGTGTTCTGAGATATCACATATATATGTTTATATTTTAATATTAAAAATATAAACATAAACTAGTGGTTTTATGACTATTGTATATAATTGTGAATTATAATGTTATTAATATACAACACCGTAGTGTGATGATGGAGGGGGAACATGACGGTGACACCAAAGGAGAAGGGTGGAGGTGCATGGCGGCATAAGTTAGTTAGTTTGTTAGAAGTTCATCTAGCTATCATTCATGCACGTGAGTATTTGTAAAGGATATATATATCCTAATCCTCTTCTATAAACATTCATGCAATGAAATTCAACATTTAGCACTCTATTTTCCTTTCTCTCTTTCTTGCTCTCTGCCTAGAGCTCTTGCTCTCTTGCCTTCATCACAGGCCTGATACCATATAATGGTATCAGAGCTGCTGATCCATGGCCAACAACGCTTCCAACTCATCAGCTCAAACGAACTCATTCACCTTGAAAACCTTCACAAACCCAGACTCCTTCAAGCTAGAGGAGGAGAACTTTTTATCCATGGCAACATCAAGCACTAGCATGCATAAAGGCCAACAAGCTGAAAGACCATCTCGATGCAAGGAAAATGCCATTGAGGTAAGCAAATGAAGAAGATCGAGTGCTTGATCGAGAAACTCAATAATGGCTAGAATGGGAACAACAAGATCAGCATCTAGTTTCTTGGCTTCTAGCATCAATGGACTCCAACTTCACAAATCGGATGGTGAAATGTGAGTTTGCTCATGAAGTTTGGAGCAAGTTAGAAGAATATTTCGTGGCTTATACAAAATCCAGAATCAAATAGTTGAAGAATCAATTGAAGATGGTAAAGAAGACAAAACAGCCTTTGAATATTTGCACAATGTGAAGAAGATTGCAGATAGTTTAGCTGCGCTTGATGCACCTCTCTCAAGTGAAGAACAGATAGAGGTAATACTTGAAGGGTTAAATGAAGATTACAGTGCATTCATAACCATGGCAATGTCAGGAGCTGAACCCTTCTCAGTGAGGGAACTTGAAGCTCTTCTCCTTGCTCAAGAAGATATCATTGAGAAGTTCAAGAAAATGGAGATAAGCTCAATGCAGGTGAATGTTACACAACGTGGTGAAGATACTTCAAGAAGTGAGGTTAGTATGCAGCCCTTCAGAGGAGGCTATGGTGGCCGCCGAAGGAGAGGACGTGGCGGCTTTAGGGGAGGTCGTTCCTGGAACAACTCCAATCGACCACAATGTCAATTGTGTAGTCGAATTGGACACATGGCATGGCAGTGCTATCATCACTTTGATCAAGGGTTTCAAAGCCCCATGGGAACAAATGGCAATACGCCTCCCCCGAGCACATTCCACAATCCAATCCCTAGGTCTTAGTCAGAGCCACAAGCATTCCTCGCAACACCTGCATTAGTTGTGGATGAAGCTTGGTATCCAGACACTAGAGCATCTGACCACCTCACATTTGATCAAAGGAACATGATTACTGGTTCAGAATATAGTGGTTCTGAGTAAGTGTTTACACATAACGAACAAGGTATGTGTATTGCTCACATTGGCAATTCCCAACTAAACTCAACCTTATCCAAATCAGCATTCAAATTACAAAATCTATTGCATGTCCCCTCAATAACAAAGAATCTCCTTAGTGTTGCACAATTTGCATCTAACAACAAGTTTTCTTTGAATTTCACCCATTTCATTGTTATGTCAAATGCCAGGTATCCAGAGAAATACTTCTCCAAGGGAAACTTAAAGAAGGTCTCTATCAGTTTAATGATGTAGTTGTAGGTCCCCATATCCCTACTCCAAAAGCATTCCATACCAAATGTAAAATTCCACACTCTGACTTTACTTTGTGGCATAGAAGGTTAGGTCATCCCTCTTCATAAGTTGTAACTCAAGTTCTATCATTGTGTAATGAATCTAAGAATAATAAAGGTGACATCATTTCCAATATTTCTGATGCTTGTCCTCAAACTTCTGTGTGTGATGCATGTTGCCCAGGAAAATCACATCAACTTCCATTTAGGGATTCAGAAACCAAATACACTGCACCACTTGAATTAGTGTTTTCAGATCTTTGGGGACTAGCCCCCATTTTTGGAAATTCAGGTTCCAAATATTACATCTGCTTTGTAGATGCATAGACTAGATTCATCTGCATCTATCTTTTAGCCACTAAAAGTCAAGCATTCCTCCATTACAAAACCATGATAGAAACCAAAACTGGATTTAAACTAAAGTCAAATTCAAACTGATAATGGAAAGGAATATCTATCTACCACCTTCACCTCTTACCTGAACCAACATGGCATTTCACATAGACTTACATGCCTATATACTCTCCAACAAAATGGAAGAGTAGAAAGAAAACATAGACACATCACTGAAGTGGGTCTAACCCTTTTAGCACAAGCCTCACTACCATTGTCCCTTTGGGATGAAGCCTTCCTAACTGCCACATATTTCATCAATAGATTACCCTCAACCACCACAAACCACAAATCCCCTTTTGAACTACTTAACAAAACCAAACCAAATTACTCCCTCCTCAAAACATTTGGTTGTGCATGTTACCCCTACCTTAGACCCTACAACCAACACAAGCTTGATTTTAAATCACACCAATGCATTTTCTTAGGCTATGCACCAAACCATAGAGGTTACAAATATCTGTCACCTAATGGAAAAACCTACATCTCAAGACATGTTACATTGGATGAACATACCTTTCCATATAAAACTCTATTCCCAACCCATATGTCAAAAAGTCCTACCCCAAACTCAATCCCTGCACAATTCCCTACACCTGTCACCATTTCCTTCCTATCACATACGTCTACAAATACACCTGTACCCAACACAAACTCTGCCAATGCTGACTTATACACTGCTTTGCCTATTAACCCTATTCCATTTACTCATACTACTGGTTCTGTCACTAGTGATCAACCTGCAGGCATAATATTTGGTGACCTGGAAACACAACCAAATACACTGGTAGCCTCTAATACACCATCTGCAGCCCATACTCGAGTTACAAAAGTGCCCAAAAACCAGCATGCAATGCAAACTAGAAGCAAAAATGGGATCTACAAACCTAAGTCCTATGCTGCAGTGGTGAAGTCAGGTTCAGCAGATCTGGACAACAATGAACCTGTCACAGTGCATCAAGCACTCCTCTCCTCACTGGAAACAGGCAATGGAGGACCTTGCAAAGAAACAAAACTTGGAACTCGATTCAGCCCTCGTCTGAAGCCAAACCTATAGGTTGCAAATGGGTTTTCAAAATTAAAAGACTACCAAATGGAACCATACAAAAATACAAAGCCAGGCTAGTAGCAAAGGGCTTCCATAAAAAAGAAGGATTGGATTATGACCAAATTTTCAGTCCAATTGTAAAACCTCCAACTATTTGAGTTATGCTGTCTCTAGCCCTCTCCAAAGGTTGGTCTATAAGACAATTTGATTTCAATAACGCATTTCTCAATGGTGACTTGCTAGAGAATGTGTATATGCAACAACTACAAGGATTTGAGTCATCCAACCCACAACTAGTCTACAAGCTCAACAAGGCTTTGTATGGCCTAAAGCAAGCCCCTTGGGCTTGGTTTACTAAGCTAAGCTCAACCCTCAATCAATTTGGCTTCACAAGCACCAGGTCTGACCCTTCGTTATTCACCAAGTTCACTCCTAAATCTACAACATATATATTGGTGTATGTTGATGATATCCTGATCACTGGGAGTAATACTTCAAAGATATCTTAGCGCATCAGTCAACTTAACAGCATCTTTACTCTTAAAGATTTGGGAGAAATGAACTTTTTCCTAGGTCTGCAAGCTATTAAAACAACTGCAAGAACCATTCATATGTCCCAAACTAGGTATCTCAAGGATTTACTCATCAAGGCAAGAATGCATGAAGCCAAACCAATGCCTTCACCAATGGTTTCCAATGACAGACTCTCTGCACATGGAGACTCTGTATTTACTGAACCTTCCCTATACAGATCAGTGGTCGGTGCATTGCAGCATGCAACAATCACTAGACCTCACCTATCATATGCTGCCAGCAAAGTCTCTCGATTCATGCACTCTCCCCTTGACTCTCACTGGAAAGCAGTGAAGAGAATTCTGAGGTACATTTTCGGAACCATTGATCATGGCTTGGTCTTTTATCCTAGCAAAGAACTGAGACTATTAGCATTTTGTGATTCTGACTGGGGATCAGATGTTGATGATAGAAAATCAACATCTGGTTTCTGTGTCTATCTTGGTCCCAACTTAGTCTCATGGTCAAGCAAAAAACAAAGTGTTATTTCCAGGTCCAGCATAGAAGCTGAGTTCAGGAGCATCACATCTTAGTGGTAGAACTAACTTGGCTCCAAAATCTTCTAACTGAAATGCACTATCCAAGTCCAGTCAAGCCATCCATTTACTGTGATAATCAGAGTGTCGTACTACTGGCTACTAATCCCATCTTACATAGCATATCCAAACACTTTGAAATAGATCTTCACTTTGTCAGAGATAAGGCGCTCCAACAGCTAGTGTACGTTCAGCACATACCCTCACATCTTCAGGTTGCAGACATTCTCACAAAGCCTCTGTCAGCTCCAACTTTTCTGAACCTCAAGGACAAACTGAGGGTTGTGCCACTCACTCCCCTTAGTTTGAGGGGGGATGAAAGGGAAGTCACTGAAGAAAAGCAGTTAGCATCAGTTAAGGCTAGCTGAGCAATCTGTTAGTGTAACCAAAGTCAGTTACTACTTTTGTATCATAAGTCAGTTTGTTTGTTAGAAGTTCATCTAGCTATCATTCATGCACGTTAGTATTTGTAAAGGATATATATATATCCCAATCCTCTTCTGTAAACATTCATTCAATGAAAGCACTCTATTTTCCTTTCTCTCTTTCTCACTCTCTGCCTAGAGTTCTTGCTCTCTTGCCTACATCACAGGTCTGATACCATTACAATGAACATTGAATGGTTAAATTTAATCACCATGTCTTAAATCATTATTAATATGTTTTTAAATGTTTGAAAAAATGATAAGTTTTGATGGTGATAGATTAGTAATAGTTAATGTGTAAGATATATGTAAAAATTTCAATCATAAGACAACTATATCACACAAAACACTATATACATACACATTTAAATTTAAATGTTATGGATTAAAATGACTCACAAATATAAAATTAATAATTAAAATAAACATTAATTCAGTGGAGGAACTTGTTGTTCTGAGATATCACATATATATGTTTATATTTTAAATATTAAAATATAAACATAAACTAGTGGTTTTATGACTATTGTATATAATTGTTAATTATAATGTTTTTAATATACACACAACACCGTAGATACTTGTGGGTTGCGACATTTTTGTCGTAGTGTGATGATGAAGGGGGAGCATGACGGTGACACCAAAGGAGAAGGGTGGAGGTGGCGGCTTCGGCATCATCGCAATTGGAGTCCATGACTAGTATCTTATATAATTTAGATAAAATTATATAAATTGATGGTTATAAAATTAACCTATAACCAAAATCAACCTATATCTATTTGTTAAAATATGGTGTAATTCTCAATTTTGTTATTCTTATAATTTGTAATATAACCATTGCACCAGAGAAAGAGACTGCCTCGCCGCAGCAGTTGGAGGACTCGTCAGCTAGGTCCTTTAGCAACGGCAATTTCTGAGCATGTACATGGTTGAGGCAGTGTTGGTCTTGTGGCAGTGGTGTGAGGCTTCTGCTTCTTGTTGGAGGCGATGGATGGATGGGTGTGAGCACATCAACGTTTGCGAGAGTTTGCAAAGGAGATCTAGTAACAGGAGTTCCCTGTATTTTCCTAGAACACCAAATTTTCTATGAACAAGGATTAAGTATATGTTGTATAGCGTTACGGACATCGCAAATTCCACTTAATTTGGGGTGGATTTAGAATAACAGATTTTGGAGGGATGCCTTTTTACTATTAATCAATTAGTAAGGTCAATAATATGATATTTATATGGGGTATATGTATTTATATTAAATACATATACCCAATATAGCAGCATTATAAAATCTCTAATACTCTTTATTAGTATTAAATTCATAATTCTAAAGATATATCTGATGTTATAATTAAGACTTCAAAGTGCCGTGAAATTAATTATCTGATATATACACACAAGCAGAATTATTTAACATATGTTCATAAATGCCTTATAAACATAAAGTGATCACAAATTTATCAACAAAATTAATAAAAACCAAAAATAGTATATATATGGTATATTAATTAGATACATCCAATAGGAAACTTTATTACAAATCATAAAAACAACTCATTTTTTTCAGTTAAAAAATTCTTGACAATAATTAATTTACTAAAGAAACTCTTATTCACTTGACAAATAAGATTAACACTACTAGGTCAACAATATATATATATATACTAAATTACTGTGGTCGATACCAAAAATTAACACTTTCGGACCAACCTTAACCTCCAAAGCATGTTAATTGCATATAAACGAAAGAGGAGGAAGGAAAAAGCCTATGGTAGTTGCAGTAGTTGCAAAAGCGGAGTCATGTTGTACTATTTTTTTTTATTATTATTAACTGGAGTCACGTTATACTATTGCTATTGGGCTAGGCTTGTACTAGTCCTGCGCACTTGACCAAGAATATTAGCATAATTAGGAGCAGTAGGTTTGTGTTATTGTTGATCGTGGTCACGTCATCACATACATCACCACATTATTTTACATTTTTTCGTAGAATGTTAACAATAGAATTACTCTTTTTTTTTTTTTTTAGTGAATACCCTTTGGTCCGTCAAGATTTTTGCGTTGGAGTATTTCATCCTTCAAGAAAAGAAATTAATCCTATGGTCTCTCAAGATTAAAAACGATGGACACATTAGTCTCTTTGTTAGTTTTTTATTAGTGAACTTACACATATGGCATAGTATTATGATGATGTGCCATTAAAATGTTAGAGCCAAACTAAATGAAGTTATTTTGAAACATAGTACATTAATTTTAGTGTCTAAAATTGCACAAAATGAATCACTATATGATTTATAATAGAGATTTAAATGAGTCATTTTAAACTCTATGCAACTTCAAATGACATATACATCACTTAACATCATGTTAGCAAGTCAATGTGAGATTCTATTAATGTTTAAAGAATAAAACACATAAAGAGGGACTAATTTTGAGTAAAAATAGTTTTGAGTAAAAAGATAAAAATATTGCGATTTGTTAGAGATAGTCAATCGTGCTGAGTCTTGATGTGATTCTCTAACAAACCTGGTAAAACAAAAAAATGTGATGATTTTTCATTTAATAGGAAAAGGAAATAACAAATACTTTGAGCATGTCAAAGAATTTATGTACAAAGAAATGAGTTAAAGAAAGAGTATGCTCTCTTTGTGTCCTATTTGAGGTGAGATCTGGAGGTCAATCTATAGTTCTATGGTTATTCTACTTTGTGAACACTTGCAACAGGTGGATCTATATACTCAGGATTCTACGGCCTCTAGAGTTAAAGACTCATTTCGGAATACTATCCATAACAGCAGGTAAACCGCTAGGTGTAGAATATTCACAAAAGAGTCACACTCTAGACGAGATTTTCGCAATAACCAAACAGGATGAACATCCAAAAATGGCTACCACTACACAATCTCTTACCTATCTCAAGTTGCACTCAGACCCGGGTATAGGGCCCCACTCGTGTGTGATTAATGTGTAAGTGTTGTGTGTGAAGAGAGCATACAAACCTGAAATCCTAAAACTACCCATGACAACACCTGCAAAATAGACAATACAGAACAAACGTCTTCTATCCTAGAGTGCAAAGAAACAAAAATACATATATACAGACAGACAGATCAAAGTCTTCTATCCTAGAGTGCAAAGAAACCAAAATAAATATATACAGCAAAGTCTTCTATCCTAGAGTGCAAGGAAACCGAAATAAATATATACAGACAGAGCAAAGTCTTCTATCCTAAGATAGTCACAAAGAATTAAATATAAATAACAATAGAGCAAAGTCTTCTATCCTAGGGTGGTTACAAAGAATCAAATATGAATAAATATATACAAACAGAACAAAATCTTTTATTCTAGGATAGTCACAAAGAATTAGACATGAAAATATATACAAATACGATTGCAACAAAATTTCAAAGAAGGAGAATAATAGACAACTAGCAATAAAATAAAATGAAAAGACAAAGAAAGAAAAAAAATGAGGTTATAATAATAAGCACAATCAATTATTATAGGCTTGACTCTCACAATCCCCAGTGGAGTCGCCATCTGTCGCAACCGGGATCGCGACGGGACGGCGAAAAAATGATTTTTTGAAATGGAGTCGCCACCAAGTTTTATTTAATTGGTAAAAACATGGAAAACCATTTTGTTTAAAGAAAATGATCTTTGAAACCAGATCTAAGCTCGGGAGTCGATTATGCTTAGGGAAGGGTAGGGACTTAATCCTACAGTACCCCTAATACACCCGTCTTTAGACGGTACCTTAATTAATTGTGCAAATTATTAATAACCTTTCAAAATATTTATTTACACTTTTATTTTACGAAAATTATAAAAGAAAATCTTTTTAGAATAAGAAAATTTCGGAGTACCAAATCACACATTTCAGTGTATCCGTAATATTGAGTTAACAAGTCATTACGGCTAAATTAACATATTTATTTGAAATAAAATATATACATTTCAATGAAGAAAGAGGAGGGTAATAATAATAATAATAATAAATAAATGAATAAATAAACAAATATTTACAATAATAAATAATAATGAACAAAAATATTTACATGTAAAATAGAATAAAACAATATCATAAATAAATACTAAATAAATATTTACAATAATAATAATAATAATGAACAAAAATATTTACATGCAAAACAGAATAAAATAATGTCATAAAATTTAACTTTAGCTTGAAAGTTTGAAACATCAAGTTACAGCTTAGATGTCCAAAATATTCAGTTAACAAGCCGTCTCGGCTAAATTAACTTTTATTCAAAATAAAATATTTAACAAATTAATTAATTTAAAACTTAAAGAATAAAAAGGTATTAAAGAAAATATTTACATGTAATACAAATTATAAAAATCTAATTTTTGTTTGAAAATTTAAAACATCAAGTCATCACAAATGTGATGTTTAACTGAGTTAACAAGCCGTCACGGCTAAATTAACATCCTCATTTAAAATAATCTGATTACTAGTTGAAATTAAAATAATACATAACAATAAAAGACAATAAGTATTTATAAATAAACAAAAATAATAATAAATATTTACAAATAAAAAATGAAATAACATAAAATAACCTAATAAAATCCAATTTTGACTTGACAGGAATCACCTGCTCCTACGTATCCTCTGGTGCGATGAGGAATTCAAAGTCACGTAGTTCTTTTAAAAAAATAATTATGAATTGATTGGTTTTAAAAAAAATTAAAAAAAAATTGATTAGAATATCAAGCCGTCACAGCTAAAATATTCCTCAATATAAAATTAACAAACCGTCATAACTAAGTTAATCTCCAAAGGCCAAATAGAAATAAAAGAACAACAATAGTTCAAATATTCCTATTATTATATATTTTGTTTTTAAAATATAGACCCAAATATCCCATCATTTGCCTCTTTTGTTTTCAGATATGATACAGTCCAATAACCCAAGCGTGGTCCACTAAGCAATGGAACAAAAGCCAAAATCACATAACTCAAACTAATAAAACGAAAACTGGCACAAATTTGAGAATGAAAGCACGCGAATTAAATAACAAGTAAAAGACAACATAATTAATTGGGATTCTGACCTCAAAATATAAATAAAGTACAATGTCCTAACAAAACTTAGACTCAAGGACCCGAGAACTAATACCAAAAAAAAAAAAAAATTTGACGTGGACTACAAATAGACTAAAGATTTTAACCCAATTTGAACATACCCAGAGCCTTTATTCGTAACTAAGGTACACCTCCACGCAAACTCAGAAATCCCAAGTACGATTAACCTAATAGAGGAATAAAGAAAGAATGGCAAAGGAAAGCTGGCTGGAATATTCCTATAAGTTCGAACAAACAACTCACCCTCTACAAATTCACCACATAAAATAATAACCCATAAAATAATAAGAATAAACAACTCATCCTCTACAAATTCATCACATAAAATAATAACGCATAAAATAATAAGAATAAACAACTCACCCTCTACAAATTCATCACATAAAATAATAAAGCATAAAATAATAAGAATAAACAACTCACTCTCTACAAATTCATCACATAAAATAATAACGCATAATAAGAATAAACAACTCACCTTCTACAAATTCATCACATAAAATAATAACACATAAAATAATAAGAATATAAGTGAAGATAACAAGGAAAGTAAGGAAGATCTAAGACATTTGGGGACTTGTTTCATTTTTTTTTATTTAGAGCCCCAAGCACTCACGCACAGGGAGCAAAACCCATGTAAAAGATTTCATCAAATCGTAGGCAAATAAAGATGCTTCTTGAACCACAAAACTTAGTTTATCAATATTTTCTTTGAAGTGGGACTATGAGAGTACAAGGACTTGTTTTTTTTTTTATTGAATGGGCTGGAAATAAACCCACACACATAACCACACACGCACACACGGATCGCACACACACACACGTACAAACAAACACATGCACACACTAAGTCTCTCGCATACCTTCACACACACATAAAGATGCAATTACAATAAAATAAAATAAAAGAATGTAGACAAATAACTATAAAGCAAAGTATGGGTAAATAAATAACAATAAATCATGATATGGAAACATCTGGAACGAGAAAAAAAAGCTTTCAGTTTCATTGTTTCTTAAAAAGAAAAACACAGAGGGTGGGAGAGATAGAGAGAAAGAGAGATAGCGAGTGAGAAAGAGAGAACAAGGCGCTAAGGCAGAGGGGATGAGGAAGAGATTGAAAGAAGTTTCTGCATATGAAGGATGGAGGAAGGCAAACTCCATGAAAGAAAACAAAGAGAGATGGGCGGAGGGAAAGGAGGGAATCGTGCAATTTGGGCAAGGAGGAGGAAGCGCTATACTGCAGGAGGGAAGTCGCGCGCCTGAGGCGGCGGAAGGGGCGGCGGAATCTTTGGAGCTGCGTGACCTTGGGTCTTCGAGGTTGGCGGGACAACGAGTTCGTGGGGTGGATAGCGAAGATCAGCACAAGCAGAGGCAGCTCGAGCAAGGCAGTGGCGTGGGCTTCTCCGGTTCCGGTGCTTGAGGAGGAGGGGACTTATAGTAGTAAGGAGTTGGTGAAGGTTTGTGCTTATAACATTCTTCAAAATGCTTCTTTGAAGCACATGCAAATGGCTTAGCCTTAAGCACAACTTCGTACTTGTTCTTTTATTTCACTTTCAAGTTAGTTCCTTCGTTCAGCTTCGTAGGTATGTTGAAGGGAGGGTCCTTAGGTGGAGCATGTAGCTTAGCTTTACATACTGTGGGTCCGTGTTTGGCATAGTCAAAGTCCTTAACTGTGATGCTATACTTCCCATTGCTCTTGGTTTCACCATAAGCCTTGATGATGTTCCCGCCTGCTTTGCATTTGACCTCCACAACAGCACCTTTGAGGTGTTTCTTGTCGTGTGACTTTTCAGGATACTCCCAGTCATAACACTTAAAGCTATAGACTGTACCCATAATCTTCACAATCAATGGGTGATGGTAGGGATGTGGGTAAGGGTGTAGAGGATACACAACAGATGGAGGAGGGGAATTGTAATAGTCAGGAGGGAGGATGTGCTTGGATAGTGGAAGAAAGCTGTGTTGATGAGGTTGTGATGATGAAATTTTTTTTTTTTTTGTATTGGCTGATGATGAAGATGGATCAAGTAGTAAGGGAGTGTTCTTAGATTATTTTTTTTCAGGCTCCTCCCCTCGTGGTTGCTGATGATATGTCTTTAATATTCCCACTTCTCTGATGATTTTCATAGGTTGGCTGTTAGCTCCCCACCGAAAGGAGTTCTGGCACATTGCGAAGAATTTGAGCAGAACATCATCATTGTCTTCCTTTTCCTTTTTTATTTTTTTCTAATCATGTTGTTGCTTCACGTGGAGAGTCACAGAACCACATCCCGTGACTTTCCTTTATTATTTTTTGTTTCATTTTTTATTTTTATTATTAGATTGGGCTGGCCTTCTCTTTTTTTTTTTTTTTTATATTACTCAAATAAATAGAAATGGACCAGAGTGAATGGGTGGACCAAAAACCCTCCCTTTTTTTTTTTTAATGCAGATGATACAAAAAATGTAAAACGATAATAACTGAAACTTAAACAAAAATTAAGTTTTGGATTAAACACAACTAAGAATTATCTATAAACAATATTTGAAATGGTTTGTAATTTCACTTAACAAAATAAAATTGCCACATGAGTCTATAAAGGGACTAAATTTTGAAAACATGCTAATTTTTAATTTTTTATCTTATAAGCCGAATAAAATTGGGTGTTTACAGTTGCCCCTCTTTATTCATTCCTTATTAAGAAAAATATGAAAAATTTGAACTTTAAATATTGTCTTTATAAGGAATGAGTAAAGACATGAACATCGATTTTGTTCGGCAATGCATGCAATGCAATGAAATTTAAATCCGGAGCAAAAATGACATAAACTTTCAAGTAAAGTCACATGAGACGATGCGGTTTAGAAATCAAATATGCGTGAATCACTCAAAGAACAATGGCTAACTAAATTGACCCAAATTCACAACTTACAAGAAATGTTAAAAGTCTAATCGGGAAAAAAACACTTTGAGACAATCTGTACATGTAAAAGAACAATTTGAGGGTGATGGAAAGGTAAAATGGCAATCTGAGGGTGACATGAAAGTAAATTGGCAATTTGAGGCCGACTGAAAAGTAAATTGGCAATTTGAGGCCGCTAAGAAAGTAAATTGGCAATCTGAGGCCGACATGAAATGTAAATTGGCAATCTGAGGCCGATAGGAAAGTAAAATTGGACATGAAATGTAAATTGGCAATCTGAGGCCGACAGGAAAGTAAATTGGCAATCTGAGGCCGACATGAAAGTAAAATTGGCAATCTGAGGCCGACATGAAAATAAACTGGCAATCTGAGGTCGACATGAAATGTAAATTGGCAATCTGAGGCCGACTGGAAAGTAAATTGGCAATCTGAGGCCGACTGGAAAGTAAATTGGCAATCTGAGGCCGACATGAACGTAAATTGGCAATCTGAGGCCGACATGAAAATAAACTGGCAATCTGAGGTCGAATGGAAAGTAAATTGGCAATCTGAGGCCGACAGGAAAGTAAATTGGCAATCTGAGGCCGACATGAAAATAAACTGGCAATCTGAGGCCGACATGAAATGTAAATTGGCAATCTGGGGCTGATTGGAAAGTAAATTGTGGCATAGAAAACAACGATGTCCACATCATCTCTCTTTTTTTTAGGTTATATGCACAAGTCATCAATTTTCAATTTATTTAAAAAAAAAAAACTAACTGTAACCAAGTCAAGCAATCCTCAAGGAAAACTATAACCGATCAAACTCGTAATTCATGCGCTAGACCTCCTGACATAAACTTTCTTTATTTCTGGACCTTTGCTCACTTCTTTCCCATTTTCCTTTTTCCCTTTTTTAGGATGATGATTGCTCTTCTGCCGAGTTTGACTGAAACTTCTGAATTCTCTTAGCGTGATGCTAGTCATGAATGTATTGCTGTAAGAATTTTTAGGTTGTATAACTTTAAACTTAAATTCATGCTTACTCGAGACATCATAAATAAACATACATTTGAAAAGGAAATGAAAAGGTTAGTTGAATAGACATCTTTATTACTTGGTGTATGGGATGACAAGATATTTGAAAGGTGGGAACAACATAAAAGCAAAAAACAAGACTGTGAGAGACATGAAATTTTGCCCCAGTTCCGGTTCTTTGCGGCTCATTCAATCGATTTCTTACAACAAGTTGAACACCATAGCCATGATCTCTGAATATGTCTTCAAACCCTTTTTTCCGAGAAATTGCCCCAGTTTTTGTCTTGGGCTACTTGATTCACTGGACAAATTCAACACCAAAAATTGCCCCAGTATAGGTTGCTTGAGATGATGCTTATCTTTTTGCTCAGGCTGCTCTTTCGAGTTTTCAACCTAACGAGCTTTTTTCCTTTGTTTTTTTCTTTTTTTTTTTTCATTTTACCCTAACTTTTGCTTAGGTTGCTCTTTCGAGTTTTCAACCTAACGGGCTTTTTCAACATCTTTTCAAGCATAAAACCTTTTGACTACATCAGTGTTAATTGGTTTGGGCAATTCCTGTCCATCCATGTTTTGCAAAATCAACACCCCACCTGAGAATGCTTGCTTGACAATGTCAGGATCTTCATAGCTTGGGGCCCATTTTCCTCGTGCATCTTCTTGATTAGGGAGAATTTTCTTCAGAACCAAATCTCCTGGATAAAAATCCCTAGGACGGACTTTCTTGTTAAAAGCCTTAGCCATTCTACCTTGGTAGAACTGACCATGACAAATAGCTGCCAACCTTTTCTCTTCTATCATGTTCAGCTGTTCATATCGAGCCTTCACCCATTCAGAATCTCCCAACTCGGCCTCCATCAGAACCCTTAATGACGGGATTTCCACTTCAATAGGAGATACAGCCTCCATTCCATACACCAATGAGAAGGGAGTTGTCCCTGTACTTGATCGTATGTTGGTACTATATGCGTGCAAAGCATAAGGCAATATTTCATGCCAATCTTTGTAATTCACCACCATCTTGGCGATGATTTTCTTGATATTCTTATTTGCAGCTTCAACCGCACCATTCATTTGAGGTCTATAAGGAGCTGAGTTGTGATGCTTGATCTTGAAAGTCTCAAAGAACTTTTGAACTTCGGCACCATTGAGGTTAGGAGCATTATCTGTGATAATTCTTTCTGGAATCCCATATCTGCAGATGATATCTCTTTTGATGAATCTGAGAAACACTTTCTGTGTGATGTTAGCATATGAAGTAGCTTCCACCCACTTTGTGAAATAGTCTATCGCCACCAAGATGAAACGATGACCATTTGAGGCTTTGGGATTGATTGGGCCGATGACATCCATGCCCCACATTGAGAAAGGCCAAGGAGATACCATGTTGTGTAATGGAAATGGAGGAGCATTGACTCGGTCTGCATATATTTGACATTTATGACACTTTCGAACATAACTGATGCAGTCATTCTCCATGGTAGACCAATAATATCCACTTCTTAGGATCTTGCGTGCCATCATATGCCCATTAGCGTGGGTTCCACAGATTCCTTCGTGGATTTCAGTCATAATCATTCGAGCTTCATGAGCATCTACACATCTGAGGAGAGTAGTGTCATGACTCCACTTGTAAAGGACTTCACCAGTTAGGAAAAAGGCCATGGCCAATCGTCGAATTGTTTTTCTTTGCACTTCATTCGCTCCAGTCGGATATTCTCCTTTTTGAATGTACTGCTTGATGTCATAATACCATGGTTGGCCATCTGGCTCAATCTCCACATTGTCACAGTATATCGGTTCACTTTGCACCTCTACGTGGATGGGTTGGACATTGGTATGGACTTCCAATTTTGTCATTGCAGCTGTGGTTGCCAATGCATCCGCAAATTGGTTATGGTCTCGAGTTAAGTGAGAAAATGACACATCATCAAATTGTTCAATTAATCGAGACAAGTATTTTTGATAAGGCACCAGTTTTGGATCCTTCGTATGCCATTCTCCATTAACTTGGTAGATTATGAGCGCAGAATCTCCAAACACCTTTAACTCTTTGATCCATAGGTCAATTGCAGCTTGCAAACCATTCGCGCATGCTTCATATTCTGCGATGTTGTTGGTGCATTCAAAATCTAACTTGATGGAAACTGGAGTCTTGTTTTCCAGCTGGTGACACTACTACAGCTCCTATTCCACACCCATTCATATTGGCGGCCCCATCAAAGTACATTTTCCATACATTCTCCTCTTTTATCCCATCTTTTTCCACTGTTAACACCTCACTATCGGGAAATTCAGACATGATAGGCTGTATATCCTCAAGAGGATTTTCGGCTAGATGATCAGCAATTACACTTCCCTTGATAGACTTCTGAGTCACATATTTGATATCAAATTCAGATAGCATCACTTGCCATTTTGACATTTCAACGACACATGAGGACTATCAAATATGTATTTTAATGGATCCATTCGAGAGATTAACCAGGTAGTGTAGTATAACATGTACTGCCTCAATCTCTTGGATGCCCACACTAATGCACAACAAGTCTTTTCAATCGCCAGATAACGAGATTCACAGTCATTAAACTTCTTGCTCAGATAATAAATTGCCTGCTCTTTCTTTCCGGACTCATCATATTGTCCTAACATTGCCCCAAGAGACGTGGGCAACACTGTGAGGTACAATATTAAAGGACGGCCTGGTACGGGTGGGGCCAGAATTGGAGGCTTCATTAAATAAGCTTTTATTTTATCAAAAGCTTCTTGGCATTCTTCATTCCACTCCCCAGGTTGATGTTTTCGCAGCAACTTGAATACAGGCTCACAAGTACTAGTCAAATTGGCAATAAATCTAGCAATGTAAACCAAGAAAACTTCTCACTTTTCGTTCAGTTTGGGGAGCAGACATCTCTTGTATTGCCTTCACCTTGTCAGGATCCACTTTTATCCCTTCTCTGCTGACAATGAACCCGAGTAACTTCCCTATAGAAGCTCCAAAAATGCATTTATTCGGATTCAACCGTAACTTGTATTTTCTGAGCCTTTCAAACAACTTTCGCAGAACTGTCACATGACTTTCTCCCTCCTTAGACTTAGCAACCATATCATCTACATACACTTCAATCTCCTTATGCATCATGTCATGGAACAATGCGACCATGGCACGTTGGTAGGTGGCACCGGCATTTTTCAATCCAAACGGCATGTCTGTATAGCAAAATGTTCCCCACGGTGTTATGAAAGTAGTTTTTCCTTTGTCATGAATATCCATGGGAATCTGATTATGCCCAGAATATCCGTCCATAAAGGAAAATCGGTGATTTCCAGCAGTATTATCAACAAGAACATCAATGTGGGGTAGAGGAAAATCATCTTTCGGGCTGGCCTTATTCAAATCCCGATAGTCCACACACATCCTGACCTTCCCATCCTTTTTAGGCACGGGCACAATGTTGGTTACCCAATCAGTATGTCTCGACACCTCCAGAAATCCAGCCTCCATGATGCGAGCTGTCGCGACTCACAACAAATTAAAATTTATAAAGTGCTAAGTTGCACCAAAAATGTAGTAAAGGAGCACAACTCAGGTCGTCTCACAAGGAAGTGTTGCTAGTCAATTAGAAATTAGGGGTTTTGAGGAATTAAGATTAAAGCAATTTAAATTAAAAGATAATAGCAACAAGGTAATAGCAACAATAAAAAAAACACTAGTGAAAGGTATTCCTAGGATTGGAAATTAATTATCATTGACCAGATATTAAATCAATTGGTGGCTATTAGTAACAAATTACTAGCAATTCTACTAGCAATCAATCGACCTCTAGAATTTAATCAATGCAAATAACTAATAAACGACAATCGCCAATTTATTTAGAAATCACATCAATTTAATGAACCAATTGCTATAGCCTAACTGCCAATCGGAAAGTCAATTCTAATGTTCTCCCTCAAACATAAATCAATAGATCTATCAATTTATACCCAAAGGGTTTCCCTAAACGACGATCGCCAATTTAGTTATCCCAATAAAGATTATAGCAATCACCACAATAATTATAGGAATAGAAACTGCAGAACATTAAGAAAACCAATGCATTTAATATCAAAAGAGGTCTCAAACATCATCCCAATCCATCTGGAAACCCTTACACTAGTAAAGAAATCTACTCCTCCATCTCTGGAGGATTACAACAACAAAGATAAAAGAACCTGGAAATAATAGCAATGATCATCGCCACGATCTCTAAGACAAATCACCTTCACTAATGAAATCCTAAGAGAAAGAAGAAGATGTAGAGAGAAGATGGAAAGTGATGTAGAGAGAGAGAGAGAGAGAGAGTTCTCCCAACTGAAACTCCAAAACTAAAAACTAAAAAACTCTCAAAACTCAAAAACTAGGGTAAAAGTCTGTAACATTCCTATATATATCGCTTCTAAAAATAGGCCAAAGTGGGCCCAAAACAGATAAAATAAGGTCTTCAAGGTCATCGCATAGCGCTGCAGCGCTAAGAGCTGCAAGGCGCTCACGATGAGCAATGCTGATGACAGTCAATTTTCCGAGTGCTGTTGAGCGCTGCAGCGCTAAATAGCGCTGCAGCGGTAGACAGAATAGAATTTGCCCTCGACACCAGAAATAATGATTGTAGTCCTTTGAATAAGCTTTCCAACGCCACCAAAATCACCTCAATCGGAGATCTATAGCTCCAGATATTGCACAAATACTGACTAGAGGTTAAGTTTGACAGCATCAGAACATTAGCAACCTTTAATCTTGCAACTTGGTTTTCACCAAGATACTCTTAGAACTGGGTTTTGAGCTAAACATAAAAGTTATAGAAGACTTCTTGAGCTTTCCAAAAAATCCTTTTTCATCTCAATCTGATCCCTTGTTCTTGACATTTTGCACTTGATCCAAAGCTCCTGTGCATAAAACCATACTCAAAGAGACAAGTTAAACGCAACAGCTTGTAATTACAAATTATTCCCAAAATCAATGCAAAAGCCAATAGTTCTATCAAAAGTACACAATGAGGAATAAATCAAATATCTAATTAATCACATCAATAACATAGAAAAACTCATGTAAAAAGCTAAGAATTAGAAGTAAGATAAGTGGCATAAATGCCTCTTATCAAACTCCCCCACACTTAAGCTTTCACATGTCCTCATGTGAACTAAGATCAAACCAAGGTATGGATGAGAAGCAGTATACAAGGACTACACTAGACTCCTAAATCTAAAAATGCATGATGCATGAAATTAAATGACAATACACCAATCCAATGAACCTAGAGATGTAAGCATTGGGCTTTTACACCAACAATCAAAGATGATCTCAACAAGCAAGGCATGAGCAAAAAACATAGCACACAAGGTAAAATCAACATACATGATGAATGAATCAAGTACAAAAATCCTCCCAAGATTAGTGTTTGTCACTCATTCACTCAAGTGTTTTGGGATAAGATGTACACTCAAATCACCTCAAGTGAAAATGCATTACCATATGCTTGCTACGGGTCTCATTCTCCATTTTGTCACACACACATGCATATTGAATCAAGAGGACTTACCTTTGGTTGTAATGGGGCTTAGGTGAAGGTGGATAAATATATAGGCCAATAGGCTAAACCTCAAGTCAAAGGAGAGTAAATGCATACACCAAGAGCACAAGTGCTTAAGGGTACACTTTGTCCATTTTAATCACAATTACAGGCCTTAAATTTCAATGTGGCACACCTTCAACCAAACTTTTTTCAGAATTTTTTTTTTTTGGCTTTTTTTTCCAATTTTTTTTTTTAGTGTGCCACTTGCTGAATTTATTGTGTACACATTATTCCTCCCCCACACTTAAATTGGAGCATGTCCTCATGCTCTCCCCCACACTTATGCTCAAGCACATATATGAATTTACACAAATGCTCTCCTAAGCCTAAAAGGTTAGGAATTTTCATGGTTTTTCACTTTTAGCTAAGGATGTGCTAAATCAAAAGAATGGATAATAAGGCTCAAAGGGGCTAAACAATGGCAACATGCAAAAGGTGGCTATGTGGGCAAGTGGCTAAAAACAAGAAAAATGCCTCAATCATATTCAAGCATGCATATGGGAACATATTTTCAAATAAGACCCTAAGCAAGTTCTAGAATCCAAATCCAAAGAGGGAAACACACATGAACAAATAAGTATGGCACATGATAGTCCAACCAAGAGGCTCAAAATCTCACAGGTAAAAGTGCATGTACTTAATCCAAACAACAATGAATCTACCAAGCATGCAATAGAAGATAAAGTCAATGCCAAGCAAGTCAATAAGGTGCATATGGTGTAAGCCTATTCATGTGATCTCTAAGGTTCCAAAGGAATGGTGTAGGACACAAATAAAAATGAATAAAATGCAAGACTCAAAATTAAAATGAAAATAAATAAAATTCAGAAAAATAAAAGGGAAAGTAAAGAAAAACCTCATGGTGGGTTGTCTCCCACCTAGCACTTTGCTTTAATGTCCCTAAGTTGGACGGTCAGGACCCTCATGGAGGCTTATGCTTGAATTGATCCAGGAATTTCCACCAAGGCTTGGGTCTTTTCACTTCACCTGGATCCCAGAGTATACGAATCATGCCACGAGCCTTGAAACTATTAGGCTTCCTGGGCCTAAGTGTTGAAGAGGATGATACATTCTTGGAAGCCTTGAAGCTCCTCTCAAGCCTCACATTTGCAAAGCAACTAACTTCCAATGGGAAGGGATGTGTGTTCCCAAAAGAAGTCTTCCATTGTGACATGTTGCCACCAAGTTCCCCAAAAGTTCCAGCCACCTCACCATACAGTGCACATAAAGCTTGGAGCTGAGCATCAGTTTCCAAAATAGCATACTCATTATGCTCTAAAAGGTGCTCAGGGAGAGGAAGTTCCAATTTCAATAAAAGTGAGTGGCCCTTAAGAGATGATGGTTGGGCACAAGGTACAACCTCTATAGCTGATATCTCAACCATGGAATATTCCTTTGTAGTATCAACAGTCTTGTAATTATCAGTCAACTCTTCTGTATGAGCAAAGTTCTCAAAAATAGAAGGTGAACTCTCCAGATCTTCAACATGAGCAGGGTGTGGAGATTCCCCAACCAAAATTTCTAAAGGGATTATGTTTGAGGGAGAATCACTCACATTGGTAACATCAACACTGTTTGTATCTTCACCACAATCATGGTCATCAGAACTGGCAAGTGGAATTAAGGGAGCATCAAATGTCTCATCAACCAATTCTTCTTGTGGTGTTTCATCCATATGAATTGTGTCTTGTTGAGATGTATCACTGCACTGCTCAAAACTCGGCAACACATCTGGGATTTGAGATGAACTCAATTGTTGGAACCATGAGTTCTGCAACTTTATTATGTCATTCGTCATCTCTAGCAAAGCATCACTAGTTCTCTTTTGACTCTCCATTATTTCTCTCATCATTTCTTGCCATGGAGGTTCAGAGATACTGGGAGGAACAAGCAATGTTGGGGACTGCTGATACTGCAAGACATAGGTCTCCTGTTGTTGGCAGGATTGCAAATTCTGCTGATAGAGTGGAGGTAGTGGCTGGAATTGTTGCTGGAAATACAAGTGTTGAGATGACTCAACACTCCCATATCCCTGATTCATACAATCATACCAATGAGATTGGGACATGCCAGAGTAAGCATCATCAGCAACCTGTGTACCTGCAACATTACAAGAGCCATATGTCTGGGAACTAAAGTATGTGTTAGTAAACATGAAAAATCAAGTGAAAATAATAATAATAATAATAATAATAAAGAAAAATAAATAAAACAAAAAATATTTTTTTTGCCAAAATAAAATAAAATAAAATAAAAAGAAATAGAAAATAAAAAGAAAAATTATTTACAAAAATTAACTAGCACCACTTCCCCGGCAACGGCGCCAAAATTTGATGCGAGCTGTCGCGACTCACAACAAATTAAAATTTATAAAGTGCTAAGTTGCACCAAAAATGTAGTAAAGGGGCACAACTCAGGTCGTCTCACAAGGAAGTGTTGCTAGTCAATTAGAAATTAGGGGTTTTGAGGAATTAAGATTAAAGCAATTTAAATTAAAAGATAATAGCAACAAGGTAATAGCAACAATAAAAAAAACACTAGTGAAAGGTATTCCTAGGATTGGAAATTAATTATCATTGACCAGATATTAAATCAATTGGTGGCTATTAGTAACAAATTACTAGCAATTCTACTAGCAATCAATCGACCTCTAGAATTTAATCAATGCAAATAACTAATAAACGACAATCGCCAATTTATTTAGAAATCACATCAATTTAATGAACCAATTGCTATAGCCTAACTGCCAATCGGAAAGTCAATTCTAATGTTCTCCCTCAAACATAAATCAATAGATCTATCAATTTATACCCAAAGGGTTTCCCTAAACGACGATCGCCAATTTAGTTATCCCAATAAAGATTATAGCAATCACCACAATAATTATAGGAATAGAAACTGCAGAACATTAAGAAAACCAATGCATTTAATATCAAAAGAGGTCTCAAACATCATCCCAATCCATCTGGAAACCCTTACACTAGTAAAGAAATCTACTCCTCCATCTCTGGAGGATTACAACAACAAAGATAAAAGAACCTGGAAATAATAGCAATGATCATCGCCACGATCTCTAAGACAAATCACCTTCACTAATGAAATCCTAAGAGAAAGAAGAAGATGTAGAGAGAAGATGGAAAGAGATGTAGAGAGAGAGAGAGAGAGAGTTCTTCCAACTGAAACTCCAAAACTAAAAACTAAAAAACTCTCAAAACTCAAAAACTAGGGTAAAAGTCTGTAACATTCCTATATATACTGCCTTCTAAAAATAGGCCAAAGTGGGCCCAAAAACAGATAAAATAAGGTCTTCTGCGTCATCGTACGAGCGCTGCAGCGCTAAGAGCGCTGCGCTCACCAGCGAGCAATGCTGATGACAGTCAATTTTCCAAGTGCTGTTGAGCGCTGCAGCGCTAAATAGCGCTGCAGCGGTAGACAGAATAGAATTTGCCCTCGACACCAGAAATAATGATTGTAGCCCTTTGAATAAGCTTTCCAACGCCACCAAAATCACCTCAATCGGAGATCTATAGCTCCAGATATTGCACAAATACTGACTAGAGGTTAAGTTTGACAGCATCAGAACATTAGCAACCTTTAATCTTGCAACTTGGTTTTCACCAAGATACTCTTAGAACTGGGTTTTGAGCTAAACATAAAAGTTATAGAAGACTTCTTGAGCTTTCCAAAACATCCTTTTTCATCTCAATCTGATCCCTTGTTCTTGACATTTTGCACTTGATCCAAAGCTCCTGTGCATAAAACCATACTCAAAGAGACAAGTTAAACGCAACAGCTTGTAATTACAAATTATTCCCAAAATCAATGCAAAAGCCAATAGTTCTATCAAAAGTACACAATGAGGAATAAATCAAATATCTAATTAATCACATCAATAACATAGAAAAACTCATGTAAAAAGCTAAGAATTAGAAGTAAGATAAGTGGCATAAATGCCTCTTATCACTCCAGCTGTTTAGTCACTTCCTCTTTAATCTTTAATGACATGTCCGGTCGCATTCTTCTCAACTTTTGCTTCTTTGGCTCAGCTTCGGGATACAAAGGAATCTTGTGTGAAGCAATCTCTGGGTCTAATCCTGGCATATCATGATAGGACCATGCAAATACATCCAGGAATTCTTTGAACAATGCAACCATTTCTGTGCGTTCAGGATTTTCCACTATCTTCAGCTCCTTTTTGTCTTCTTCGGTGCCCATGTTAATCACCTCAAACACCTCATTGTCTAAGTCAAATCCCTTTTCTGAATAATCCAGGAGGTTTGAAAACTGTTCAATAGCTTCTTCATCATCCTCAAACTCATGGTTATCGTAGTCAAGTGCAGCAAGAGAATCAATTGATAAGCTCCCAAATTCCTTTTCATGTGGCAAAATTTCTATGACATTCAAATTCCTGGAAAGTAATTGTGGTGGATTGGAATGATAAACCAAATGGTGGATTATAAAACAGCATGGAAAATGAAAATTAACGAACTGAGAATGGTAAGGGAAAAACATAACAGAAAAGGAGAAAGCAAAAGGAATAGAAATAGAAACGAGGAAAATGGAAAACATGTAGAAAGATTATTGAAAATCATGCAAATTCATTCAAATGATATCTCTGAGTAGCATAAACAAAAGCATAAATAATTCTTGAATAATACAACCTAACAAATTACTTTTCAGCAATAACATCAAGTATTGGTTCAGCTGTCCAGTTCATCAGCGTCTCATCATTGCTAGCAACTTGGACTTTGTTGATTTCCTCAGTTTTCTCAGCATCCAAGGTGTTGATGGTGGAGAAATAACAAGGGGTGCGAATTTCACCGGCCATAATCACTTCAGCTGGACTAGGGAATGTTTCTTTCAAGTGAGGAATCAGCTTCATTTTCCCTTTTTGTTTATTCTGTTCCAGAGCCAAGGCACTCATCTTGTCATCTAGGGAGGTCTCATATCCTAGACCAAATCGGTTAGCCTTTTCTGACACCGATATGGGAGTTTGGGAGCCTTGCAGTTGTGGTCCTAGTCCTTTTCCTTTCAGATATCCACTCTTGGCCATGATGTGAGCCACTACCTGATTTTACATTAGGGATTTATCTTGCTCTTGCCTCAACCCTACTGCCTCCAAGGTGTGCCATGAACTATTCTCTACTAGCTCGACATTTTCAATATATGGCAATGTCACTGGTTTAGATACCAGGATCTCTTTTTCTCCGTGGATTGTGATGACTGAACCATTTTCAATGTATTTGACCTTTTGATGCAAGGTTGAAGGGACAGCCCCGACATTGTTAATCCATGGTCTTCCTAGCAGCATATTATAGTCAGATTCAATTTCCATTACCTGGAATAACACTTCAAATTTGCTCGGTCCGATCTCCAGTAACAACACCATCTCCCCTAGGATGCTTTTCTTTGCTCCATCAAAAGCTTTCACTACCATCATTTGTGGTAGTATATCATCCTTACTCATTGACAAATAGCTTAAAGTCGACACAGGCAAGACATTCAATCCCGATCCTCCATCAATGAGAACTCTAGGCACTATGTATCCTTTACATTTGAGGGTTATGTATAGTGCTCGTGGGTTGACTTGTGAAACAACTTCTTCATCTGAAAACGTAATCATGTTAACACGTTTCACTGGATCCACCATATTCACCACGTTTTCCGATGAGACGTCAGGCTTGACATAAGCTTCCTTCAAAACTTTTATTACTGCCTTTCGATGAGGTTCAGACGACATGATTAATGATAAAAAAGATATTCTAGCGGGAGTCTTCTTTAATTGCTCTAGAATATCATACTCGCTTTGCTTCATTATCTTTAGGAACTCTTCTTCTTCATCTTCCTTTTCCTTCCTTTCTGAATCTGAACTTTTTCCAGCGTACCCTTCATGGACAAACTTCCCTTTTTCCAGCTCTCCGGGCCTATAAACTCTTCCACTTCTTGTTATTCCTTTCACTTCCATGACACCAGTCACCTCTTCATTTGCTCGAGCCTTCGAGGTTTCCCCTATGTCTCCACTTGTCTTGACTTGAGTCTCATAATTCCAAGGCACAGCATGTGTACTCTTATACTCAAATGGTGTAGGTTTCTTGACAGTAATGACCACTTTTTCTGGCTTGGGAGCTACATTAAGTGGTGGTACTCGAAGTATAAAGGGTTCAATTACATTCACCTCATCAGGGATATTCAGCCCCTTTTTTGCTTGTATTACTCCTAAGTTGAGTAATCCCTGTACTCGAGCCTTGAAATCCCAGCAATTTTCTATGTCATGGCCCAGGGCTCCATGGTGATACAGGCAGTTTGAATTCATGTCATATTTCTCATTCTCCATTATTGTCAGAGCAGATGCCATGATGCCGTAACCAGACTCATTAAGGCCAACAAAAATTCTCTCCATGGGTGTTTTGAGATCCAAAACCTTCTTTATCAGGAATTCTTCTTTCTCTACAGCATTTACCCGGCCTCCTCTTTCATGATTTGGCATTGGGTTATGTACAATGTCTGGTTTTGACTCCTCTTGAAAGTCTAGCCTTCCACAAGCAATCAGTCTTCTTACTGCTGTCTTGAAGCCTTCGCAATCTTCAATTGAATGTCCTGCTATGTCCATGTGGTATTTGCAAGTAAGGTTCGGGTTGTACCAAGCTGGGTATGGTGGTTCTAATGGACGTACAGGATAAGCTAAGATCAGGTGGGCATCAACTAATCTTTGAAAGAGATCAGCATTTGAAATGGATAATTTGGGGAAAGGTGGCAAATTCTGGAATCGGGAACGGCTTTGGTTTTGGGCATTTGGTCGTGGTGGTGTGGTGTTTGGGTAGTTTTGAGGATGCATGGTTGGATTATAGGCATATGTTGGTCGAGCTGGTTGGTATGGTCGTATGTGAATGTTATTGACTTGCGGTGGGGAATATGGGATGGTATTTGTGGTTTGTGTGGTTTGGTAAAATGGGTAAGGAGTGGTTGAGGTTTGGTATGGTGGTGTTTGGGGTCTTGGGTGCATTGGTACGTGTCTTGGGTTAAAGGGTTGCTGACTCTGCACATAATTCACATCAGTCTCTTTCTTCCTGGGTGGGAAACCTTTTCTTGTGTCTTCATTGCCCATGGGAAGTTTACCAGTTTTGGCTAGATTCTCAATTCTTTCTCCAGCAGTGATCAACTCAGAGAAATCTTTGTATGCTGCTCCTGCCATTGCTCCGATATAAGGAGATCCCAAGATTCCCAAAAAGTATGAACACATTTCAGATAGGATAAGTGGCGGTTGCACTTGAGCAGCTAGAGCTCTCCATCTTTGAGCATATTGCTTAAAAGATTCATCCCTCTTTTTCTGCATCGTGCTCAATTGTTCTCTAGTTAGTGCTATTTCCATGTTAAACTTGTACTGATTCATGAATTGGTCCACCATTTCTCTCCAGCTAGAAATCTTTGAATGGTCTAATTGAATATACCATTCTAGAGCATGTCCGGTTAAACTTTCATGGAAAAAACTGACGAGAAACTTTTCATCTTTGGACCAGATTGACATTTTGGTACAATAGCTCTTCAAATGGAACAGAGGGTTGCCCGTTCCATCATACTTTGAGAAGTCAGGAATCTTGAAGTCCTTCGGAACCACTGCGTCGATAGGAGGGCAAAGCTGCTCAATCTCCATATAGCCATAAGTGCTAGGCCCTTGGATGGCTTTGATTTGATCCTGAATCTTTTTCATCTATTCTTCTTTGAACTTGTCCTTTTCTGCTTCTGCACGGCTATTCTCCTAGGAAAATGGTTGCTTTTGGATGACAACACGAGGTGGCTCCCAAATAAGGGTAGCATGCCCATGTCCATCAGTATGAACATTCTCTAATGGACGATAGACTTCTTCAATAGGGATTACTAATGGCATTGTAGGTGGTGGTTGCCCATGAGAGTTATTCGGAATCCCGTCCCCGTCATTCATCCCTTGAGTGACATTTATAGCCGCATTTGATGCCCCAGGTACAGTTAGTATTGCAGCATCTGGTTGTACATCGACTGACGCATTCACCACGTCTCGGTTTTGATTAGCTCCCAATAAGTCAATCGACTCCTTCATGGCTCTTATCATCTCCTCCAATTTTAGTTGGTTAACTGACATTTCATTCAGCTTTCCCCTCACTGCATCAACTTCTAAGCCCAAATTTCTTTCCGATTCGGAAGCATTTGCAGCTGGGATGATCGTTCCTGATTCACCATTACCACCCGCCATCTTGATCCGAGCTCTGGTGTTATGAACTCGAGTTAGATCAGTATCTTCTTTCCTCGGGCGCCCAATGGTTGCGATGTTTCACCTATATTAAAAAAATAGTTTTGAGTAAAAAGATAAAAATATTGCGATTTGTTAGAGATAGTCAATCGTGCTGAGTCTTGATGTGATTCTCTAACAAACCTGGTAAAACAAAAAAATGTGATGATTTTTCATTTAATAGGAAAAGGAAATAACAAATACTTTGAGCATGTCAAAGAATTTATGTACAAAGAAATGAGTTAAAGAAAGAGTATGCTCTCTTTGTGTCCTATTTGAGGTGAGATCTGGAGGTCAATCTATAGTTCTATGGTTATTCTACTTTGTGAACACTTGCAACAGGTGGATCTATATACTCAAGATTCTACGGCCTCTAGAGTTAAAGACTCATTTCGGAATACTATCCATAACAGCAGGTAAACCGCTAGGTGTAGAATATTCACAAAAGAGTCACACTCTAGACGAGATTTTCGCAATAACCAAACAGGATGAACATCCAAAAATGGCTACCACTACACAATCTCTTACCTATCTCAAGTTGCACTCAGACCCGGGTATAGGGCCCCACTCGTGTGTGATTAATGTGTAAGTGTTGTGTGTGAAGAGAGCATACAAACCTGAAATCCTAAAACTACCCATGACAACACCTGCAAAATAGACAATACAGAACAAACGTCTTCTATCCTAGAGTGCAAAGAAACAAAAATACATATATACAGACAGATCAAAGTCTTCTATCCTAGAGTGCAAAGAAACCAAAATAAATATATACAGCAAAGTCTTCTATCCTAGAGTGCAAGGAAACCGAAATAAATATATACAGACAGAGCAAAGTCTTCTATCCTAAGATAGTCACAAAGAATTAAATATAAATAACAATAGAGCAAAGTCTTCTATCCTAGGGTGGTTACAAAGAATCAAATATGAATAAATATATACAAACAGAACAAAATCTTTTATTCTAGGATAGTCACAAAGAATTAGACATGAAAATATATACAAATACGATTGCAACAAAATTTCAAAGAAGGAGAATAATAGACAACTAGCAATAAAATAAAATGAAAAGACAAAGAAAGAAAAAAAAATGAGGTTATAATAATAAGCACAATCAATTATTATAGGCTTGACTCTCACAATCCCCAGTGGAGTCGCCATCTGTCGCAACCGGGATCGCGACGGGACGGCGAAAAATGATTTTTTGAAATGGAGTCGCCACCAAGTTTTATTTAATTGGTAAAAACATGGAAAACCATTTTGTTTAAAGCAAATGATCTTTGAAACCAGATCTAAGCTCGGGAGTCGATTATGCTTAGGGAAGGGTAGGGACTTAATCCTACAGCACCCCTAATACACCCGTCTTTAGACGGTACCTTAATTAATTGTGCAAATTATTAATAACCTTTCAAAATATTTATTTACACTTTTATTTTACGAAAATTATAAAAGAAAATCTTTTTAGAATAAGAAAATTTCGGAGTACCAAACTGTCACAGCTCAGGTATCCGTAATATTGAGTTAACAAGCCGTCACGGCTAAATTAACATATTTATTTGAAATAAAATATATACATTTCAATGAAGAAAGAGGAGGGTAATAATAATAATAATAATAAATAAATGAATAAATAAACAAATATTTACAATAATAAATAATAATGAACAAAAATATTTACATGTAAAACAGAATAAAACAATATCATAAATAAATACTAAATAAATATTTACAATAATAATAATAATAATGAACAAAAATATTTACATGCAAAACAGAATAAAATAATGTCATAAAATTTAACTTTAGCTTGAAAGTTTGAAACATCAAGCTGTCACAGCTTAGATGTCCAAAATATTCAGTTAAAAAGCCGTCTCGGCTAAATTAACTTTTTATTCAAAATAAAATATTTAACAAATTAATTAATTTAAAACTTAAAGAATAAAAAGGTATTAAAGAAAATATTTACATGTAATACAAATTATAAAAATCTAATTTTTGTTTGAAAATTTAAAACATCAAGCTGTCACAGCTCAGATGTTTAACTGAGTTAACAAGCCGTCATGGCTAAATTAACATCCTCATTTAAAATAATCTGATTATTAGTTGAAATTAAAATAATACATAACAATAAAAGACAATAAGTATTTATAAATAAACAAAAATAATAATAAATATTTACAAATCAAAAATGAAATAACATAAAATAACCTAATAAAATCCAATTTTGACTTGACAGGAATCACCTACTCCTACGTATCCTCTGGTGCGATGAGGAATTCAAAGTCACGTAGTTCTTTTAAAAAAATAATTATGAATTGATTGGTTTTAAAAAAAATTTTAAAAAAATTGATTAGAATATCAAGTCGTCACAGCTAAAATATTCCTCAATATAAAATTAACAAACCGTCATAACTAAATTAATCTCCAAAGGCCAAATAGAAATAAAAGAACAACAATAGTTCAAATATTCCTATTATTATATAATTTGTTTTTAAAATATAGACCCAAATATCCCATCATTTGCCTCTTTTGTTTTCAGATATGATACAATCCAATAACCCAAGCGTGGTCCACTAAGCAATGGAACAAAAGCCAAAATCACATAACTCAAACTAATAAAACGAAAACTGGCACAAATTTGATAATGAAAGCACGCAAATTAAATAACAAGTAAAAGACAACATAATTAATTGGGATTCTGACCTCAAAATATAAATAAAGTACAATGTCCTAACAAAACTTAGACTCAAGGACCCGAGAACTAATACCAAAAAAAAAAAAAAATTTGACGTGGACTACAAATAGACTAAAGATTTTAACCCAATTTGAACATACCCAGAGCCTTTATTCGTAACTAAGGTACACCTCCACGCAAACTCAGAAATCCCAAGTACGATTAACCTAATAGAGGAATAAAGAAAGAATGGCAAAGGAAAGCTGGCTGGAATATTCCTATAAGTTCGAACAAACAACTCACCCTCTACAAATTCATCACATAAAATAATAACGCATAAAATAATAAGAATAAACAACTCATCCTCTACAAATTCATCACATAAAATAATAACGCATAAAATAATAAGAATAAACAACTCACCCTCTACAAATTCATCACATAAAATAATAACGCATAAAATAATAAGAATAAACAACTCACTCTCTACAAATTCATCACATAAAATAATAACGCATAATAAGAATAAACAACTCACCTTCTACAAATTCATCACATAAAATAATAACACATAAAATAATAAGAATATAAGTGAAGATAACAAGGAAAGTAAAGAAGATCTAAGACATTTGGGGACTTGTTTCATTTTTTTTTATTTAGAGCCCCAAGCACTCACGCACAAAGAGCAAAACCCATGTAAAAGATTTCATCAAATCGTAGGCAAATAAAGATGCTTCTTGAACCACAAAACTTAGTTTATCAATATTTTCTTTGAAGTGGGACTATGAGAGTACAAGGACTTGTTTTTTTTTTATTGAATGGGCTGGAAATAAACTCACACACACAACCACACACGCACACACGGATCGCACACACACACATGTACAAACAAACACATGCACACACTAAGTTTCTCGCATACCTTCACACACACATAAAGATGCAATTACAATAAAATAAAATAAAAGAATGTAGACAAATAACTATAAAGCAAAGTATGGGTAAATAAATAACAATAAATCATGATATGGAAACATCTGGAACGAGAAAAAAAAAAGCTTTCAGTTTCATTGTTTCTTAAAAAGAAAAACACAGAGGGTGGGAGAGATAGAGAGAAAGAGAGATAGCGAGTGAGAAAGAGAGAACAAGGCGCTAAGGCAGAGGGGATGGGGAAGAGATTGAAAGAAGTTTCTGCATATGAAGGATGGAGGAAGGCAAACTCCATGAAAGAAAACAAAGAGAGATGGGCGGAGGGAAAGGAGGGAATCGGCGCTGCACAACTGGGCAAGGGAGGAGGGAATCGGCGCTATACTGCGGGAGGAAGGCCAGCGCCTGATGGCGGCGGAAGGGCGAGCGAATCTTTGGAGCTGCGTGACCTTGGGTCTTGAGGTTAGCGGGACAACGAGCTCGTGGGGTGGACAGCGAAGATCGGCTAAGCGAGGCTGACTCGAGCAAGGCAGTGGCGTGGGCTTCTCCGGTTCTGGTGCTTGAGGAGGAGGGGACTTATAGTAGTAAGGAGTTGGTGAAGGTTTGTGCTTATAACATTCTTCAAAATGCTTCTTTGAAGCATATGTAAATGGCTTAGCCTTAAGCACAACTTCGTACTTGTTCTTTGATTTCACTTTCAAGTCAGTTCCTTCGTTCAGCTTCGTAGGTATGTTGAAGGGAGGGTCCTTAGGTGGAGCATGTAGCTTAGCTTTACATACTGTGGGTCCGTATTTGGCGTAGTCAAAGTCCTTAACTGTGATGCTATACTTCCCATTGCTCTTGGTTTCACCATAAGCCTTGATGATGTTCCCGCCTGCTTTGCATTTGACCTCCACAACAGCACCTTTGAGGTGTTTCTTGTCGTGTGACTTTTCAGGATACTCCCAGTCGTAACACTTAGAGCTGTAGACTGTACCCACAACCTTCACAATCAATGGGTGATGGTAGGGATGTGGGTAAGGGTGTGGAGGATACACAACAGATGGAGGAGGGGAATTGTAATAGTCAGGAGGGAGGATGTGCTTGGATAGTGGAAGAAAGCTGTGTTGATGAGGTTGTGATGATGAAATTTTTTTTTTTTGTATTGGCTGATGATGAAGATGGATCAAGTAGTAAGAGAGTGTTCTTAGATTATTTTTTTTCAGGCTCCTCCCCTCGTGGTTGCTGATGATATGTCTTTAATATTCCCACTTCTCTGATGATTTTCATAGGTTGGCTGTTAGCTCCCCACCGAAAGGAGTTCTGGCACATTATGTAAGAATTTGAGCAGAACATCATCATTGTCTTCCTTTTCCTTTTTTATTTTTTTCTAATCATGTTGTTGCTTCATGTGGAGAGTCACAGAACCACATCCCGTGACTTTCCTTTATTATTTTTTGTTTCATTTTTTATTTTTATTATTAGATTGGGCTGGGCTTCTCTTTTTTTTTTATTATATTACTCAAATAAATAGAAATGGACCAGAGTGAATGGGTGGACCAAAAACCCTCCCTTTTTTTTTTTTAATGCAGATGATACAAAAAATGTAAAACGATAATAACTGAAACTTAAACAAAAATTAAGTTTTGGATTAAACACAACTAAGAATTATCTATAAACAATATTTGAAATGGTTTGTAATTTCACTTAACAAAATAAAATTGCCACATGAGTCTATAAAGGGACTAAATTTTGAAAACATGCTAATTTTGAATTTTTATCTTATAAGCTGAATAAAATCGGGTGTTCACAGTGGTCATTAATAAGGAGCAAAGAAACTAAACTACAATGAAAATATTAGAATATATCTAGACAAGCTTATAGCAAATGATCCAAGACTTAGCATCATCGCTGTATGCAAATTGGCTTTAGAAGTATCAGTTATTCCTTCAATGAAATTAATCACATTCAAGGTTTTTTTGCCACATCTTATGAAGAAATATCATTTTTTCTGAAAATTTCCCAATACTTTTTCAATAGAAAAATAATTTCGTCAAACAGAAAAGAAATCGAGCATAACGAGGAACGATTAGGCACCCTCCAATATCATTAAACATTTTAGAGAATGACTGATTGAATTTGTTGGTTACCAAAACTACCAAATAAACCCATGCGTTTTTTCGGTCAACTAAAGGCTACAATGTGATCAAAATAGGCACCAATAAACTAGGCGCTCAAATTAAAAGTTCGTAGAATCACTAGAGTATAATATTCGACTAAGGGTGAATAAAATAACACAAAGGAATAGGAGGATAAAAGGAGGCAAAACATTGTTAGGTCACTGCAATTTAAAACCAATGAAGTGCATTGAATAATCAGAATGACATTTTTGTATTCCAAATGTTAAAATCTCAAAACTTTTGGCTAATTAGTTCAAGCCCAGAAGCAAAATTCACCAACCTAGCAGTCCCATATCTTTCACGTTGTAGATACTACTCCTGCAATAAATTGTCACTGAACAATTTAAACACTAACTACAATAAAATTATCAGAAGGGGGGCATTAGTCACCAAGATCTTATTACTACTAAATCAAACTGATCGAGTGCCTTTTTGTTAGAATGGTTGATAAGTGATAACATTGATGCAAGGGCAGCAGATAAAACATTTCAGAGAAATGTACATGAACATTTTCTCCAATGAGTGCTTCCTCTCAGTAGAATGAAAATTATCCGAATCACTCGATGCTTGGTCATATTCCCTGCCAGACCTTAGGAGGAACCTCACCTGCTGACCCAAAACAAAAATAGTTAAGAAAAAAGGTCATGATCTCCTCCTGTACAAGATATATTGCCTGACCTACTAAAATGAATAATATGATAGTGTTTCAAATCAATACCAACGCCCAGCAAGCTCATACAAAGATTCATCAAGTGTTGCCTGCATAAAACAGTACTGACTAATAGCAGGACTATCAAGTTTAGCAATCAGCTGTCATATATATTTAAGATGGAATGAATTTGATCAGTTGATAATTAAATACACACAGGAACATACATTCGTACAGATTATTCAATCATATTAATAAAGGCTCAAGATAGATAGTACAACACAAAATTAGAAATTCAAAATGTTATGTTCTCTTGGAAAGCAACAAAGAGCAATATGTGGGGATTAAAAAAAAAAAAATTTCAGGTAGGTCTGAAATATAAACATAATACTTAGTTTACAAATTGATATTCATATTATCTTGAAGAACTTCAGGTTTCCTCAATCCTTGGTTCACTTTTAAACATAACTATGGAGAAAGTTTAACATATGATAATTCTCGTTAATTTCAAATTTCTCTTCTAGTCCTGTTTCACGATGAAAAAACACATTTATTTTCCATTCATGCTGCCAAATGAGCACGAGCTTCTAAATACGTTAACATGCAGGAGCATGTACAAATGAAGCATTTAATAGCACAAACATAGAAATTTGATGATTGAAATGCCAGAAACTTATAGGCTATAGTTTTATTCTTGACAAGCCAAACAAAAAATGGTATCTAGCACTACCAAGTTTAATCAGTAGTATTTTTCGGAAAACATATCCTATCATTTCATGCAGCAGAATAGTAGAAAAATGTTTTATTTTCGGGACATTTGATCCCATATCTGAAGGAATTGAATTGAGTTCATTCCAAGATAAAAAAAATTTCTTTATTTTATGCAGCAGAATAGTGGAAAAATGTTTTATTTTCGGCACACTTGATCCCATATATGAAGGAATTGAATTGAGTTCATTCCAAGATAAATTTTTATCTTTATTTTACTTCCTTAACTGTTGCCCTTAGCACATTGATCAGCAAGATCCATTAATTAGTTATTTTCAGATGTAAAATGGTCATTTAATTTTTTGGTTATAAATCTCACTCCTGACTATATAATATGACCGTTTTCTTCTTTGATTTTAACTTTTAATTACCCATGAAAAAGGTTACACAAAAATAGCTTGTATCTAACAGTTCACTGTTTATAATTTTCTTTATATATTTATACTTTAAGCTCGAATATTTTGTAGAAGTAAATTTTATTTTGTGCTCTTATATTTATGGCACACAATGATTTAGTAAAACAAATAGACCTCATAATTGGTAAGGCAACTTACTCATCCTTGAAGTCCTTGCCAGAAAGATTAGCAAGTTCTGTCAACGTATTTCTCCATCCTGTAACCTTCTCACTATTTTGTCCAAATCTATCTTCTTGTTCTTTGAAAGCTTTCCCAAAGCTTTCTTTTTGATATCTCACATCAGAAGGCTCTACTCCATAGAAGACTGGCACTATAGATAGGCCCAGCTTCTTGCTGCACTCAACAATATGTTGTAGCTCATCCAAACACCAAGAGGAGGAAGCACAGTTGGGTGAGAGAACAGTGATTGCAAACACTGATTCTTTAATTGCTTTCAGAAGCTCATCTTTAATAACTTCACCCATCTCCAGGTCCCTGTCATCTATGAATGTTTTGATTCCCTTCCTTTCCAACGCAGCATGCAGATGGTCAGTCAACCCATTGCGACTGTCTTTTCCGTGGAAACTCAAGAACACGTGGTACGTGCATGATCGTGGTCGTGGTGGAATTGAAGTAGAAGGAAGAGTCGAAGAGGAGGCTTCACCTACAACCGATGCCATATGTTCAATTCAATTATCTCAAGAATATGTGTGTTGTGGACTTGTGGTTTGTAGCAGAACAGTGTTTCGTAGGGTTGTGGATGCAGGAAAGAAAGAGTAAAGAGCAAAGATAACGCGTAGGGTTTTGGGGACAATTAGTAAAGAAAGAGTAAAGACTAAATATGTATATTTATTATTTTTCTTAAGTACTTTATTTTAGTTTTCATTTTGCATAATGTTAACATATTCGAAATAGGGCATTTTGAATGCAATGTAAATGTGGATAACTGTAGATGACAGGTTGGGGAGTTGCAAATGCTCATGAAGGAATAAAGGTTGAACTCATGAGAGAGAAAAATGGGAAGAAAAAAAAGCCAGCAAAGACCGCCGAACGCAGTTTGGAAATTGGAAAGAAAGAAAAAAGGACATTATAAAATCATATATTTCATTAGTTTTTAAAATATTTATATACTAAAGAACCAAATTGATGAAAAGCTTGCAAAGGCCCACCACCGAATTCACCATAATTTCACACTTCCACTACTTAAGGTCTTTGTCTAAAAAAGATGAGTTGAAGATCATCATGACACGCAAGGAAACACAAGGAAGATTGGTGGATTTGCCATTCTAAAGGGCAATATTTTTCAATGATTAGTTGACTGCTTACAAAGGATTAGTGGCTATAAAAATCACAACCAAAGCACACAGTCCAAATGTTTCCATTTATCAACCAAACCAACCCATATTGTCTATGGTCACGTTTTCTGGATACAGTAGGTTCGTATACCAGAGCAAGGTAAGTCTTTATAGATCTCAAAAAACTTAGTACACAAGCAATAATACAACGTAAAAGTGAAAGTCCTTCCAATTCAAAATAGATTGAGCTAGAGTACATCATAACACTAGCACCCTAAAACACAAAATAGCAGTACAAATAAATAGTAAACACTAAATATGAACAAATCCTTGATATTCTCACTTCAAGGGGAAAAAACAAGTTGCATAAACAATAAAATTCCACTACGAATATTGAGCTACCACGAGCATAAATATATACATATGGATCCGTTCATACTTTTACCAAAAAAAACATGTCACAAAATGTGGATTAAAAAGTGAAAAGAATAATGAAATCCTCAGACATGCACAAGCCTTCCTAAGTATCTAAACTCTATCTACACATTATATTCCAGAATCATTGGATTACCTCCAATATGATTTGCAATGAAGATCACGGAAAACCAGCGCATAAAAACAGTTTTCTGGTCCCCACAATCAAATCCAAGGGAAATGAATCTTAGTCGTCATATTCAACATGATCCATCAACCGTCAAGTGAGTCAACGTGAAACCCAATCAGCAAATTACTTCAATAGGAAACCAATGTGTACCACAATCTATATGTGAAATCTATATTCACTCTCATTTTTTTTTTTCCGCATTTGCAACTGATGAAAGTTTCTCTTCCAGGTCTTCCAGCAAATCTTGATATTCAGCAAATGATGGGTGTGACTGTAGTGCACATATAAAGGCAGGAACCACATGCATTGATCATTTAGTGTACATACTGCTATGACTATAATTTCCATCGGTAATCTAAACTAGATATACCTGCAGCGTAGTGCTATATGCTTTCCACAAACGATCACTATGACGAAATAAGCCAAAAAGAACCTATAAAATAGCACCAAAAGAAATACACTGATCAACAAAATGAACCCTTTTTAAAATGGCAGGACATGACAAAAATATGTTCAAATTTTTCCCAAAAATTGCAACAGGAAACCCACAATTGGCGTAAAAAAGTCCTACGAGCATATGGAAAATCAATGTGTTCATTAAATATCTCCTCTATGGTTTGAGCATTAACCTCCAAAGCATGTTATAAGAAGCTTACAACAAATGTATATGAATAAGAAAGAGAAGAGGAAGGAAAAAGGCTATGCCAATTGTAGAAGTATTCACGTTTGGAGTCTTATTATAGTAGTGCAATTGGACTAGGCTTGTACTAGTCCTACACACTTGCCAAGAATATTAGCATAATTAGGAGTAGCAGTTATTATTATTGATTGTTTCACCTCAGCACATACATCACCATATTATTTAGAATTCTCCTTTTCTCAATCTTTTACATTTTTTCATATAATGCTAACACTATTACTGTTAAAATCATGTCACCGTATTTCAGAATCAAGTGTCCAGAACACAATGAACCCAACCGTACATACCTCAAAACGTCTTAAGAGAGTAGGAAGGACAACTATCCATTCTTTAAACTTGACAGAGCACATATGAGCCAGGACAAAGTCAGCATCCAACCGGCTCTGTAATGTTCCCATTTGAAGCTGATAACATAGAATAGTGTTCATTAATGAAAAGCAGAGAAACTAAACTACAATAAAAATAAAAATAATCTATACAAGCTTATAGCAAATGATCCAAGATATTGCATCATTGCAGTATGCAAATTGGCTTTGGCAGTAAATTATCAGTTATTCCTTCTCAGAAATTAATCATATTCAAGGTTTGTTTGCACATCTAATAAAGAAACATTATTTTTTTTTAACTGAAAATGTCATGATATTTTTTCAGTTGAAAAAGAAATTTCATGAAACAGAAAAGAAATAGAGTACAACGAGGAACGATCCCTCTATCATTAAACATTTTAGAGCAGCAAAAATACCAATTAGACCCATGCATTTTTTGTACACTAAAGGCTACAAGCAAATACAATAAACAACAACTAATAAATTAGGCAGTCAAAGAAAAAGTTTGTGGAATCATCAGAGTATATATTCGACTAAGGGTTGCACAAAACAACACAAAGGAATGTTAAGTCACTACAATTTAAAACCAAGTGCATTGAATACTCAGCATGAAAGTTTTGTTTTCCAAATAATGAAATCTCAAACCTTTTGGCTAATTAGTTCACACCCTGAAGCAAAATTCTCCAGCCTAGCACTCCCAATTCTTTCACGTTGTAGATACTCCTGCAATTAATTGTCAGTGAACAATTTAAACACTTCAACTACGATAAATTTATTGAAAGGGGCATTTGTCAGCAAGATCTTCTCACCAACAAATCAAACTGAGTGCCTTTTACAAATGCAACAAGCTTGGAGAGCTCTTTCCCTGACATCGGGTAACTAGCATGGTTTTCTAAAATATTCTTAACAGAGGTAACATGAGCACTTTGCTCTTTGAATGAGGTGCTGCTCAATAGAAAATTACTCGTCAGAATGGTTAGTAACTTCAATGCCAAGGCAATAGAAAAAACAATGCACTGAAATGTACGTGAACCTTTTATTCAATGACTGCTTCCTCTCACCAGAACAGAAAAGAAAATAGCCTAAAAATCTGGGAGACAGTTTATCTGAGTCACTTGATGCTTGGTCATATTCCATACCAGATCTTAGCAAGAACCTCACCTGAGGACCCAAAACAATATACTTAAGAAAAAGTTCATGATAAACTAAAATGAATGATATTACTCGACCAACTAAAATGTATAATATGATAGTGTTTCAAAACAATACCAGTTTCCCAGCGAGCTTATACAAAGATTCATCAAGTGCTGCCTGCTTTAAGTTTTGATAAATCACTTCAATGACCCTACTTAATATTTTAAAAAGAATTGAAATAGGAAAAATGATTGAAGTGGTCAATCTCAAACCTGTAATAACCGTAAAGCACAGTATTCACTGACAACAGGACCCTCTAGTTTAGCAATCACCTGTCAAATTTCCATATGAAATGAATTTGATAAGTTCATAATAAATACACACACACACCCCATTCAATCTTATTTAAGACTCAAGAATATATACTACAACACCCAATCAAATGCTCAAATGTTCTTTTCTCTTGGAATGAAAAAAAGAGCAATATGTGTGGATTAAACATAATAAAATTTTGTCTATCCAGAGAGAGAACTCGATACTTTATAAACATTTGAATTGCCACCTCTTAACCATTTAAGCAATGCAACATTCAAATCATAAACTCAATCAAAGAGCAGAAATCCTTACATGAATGTAAAACTTGCTAATTCCTTGAGAGAATTCATCTCCAATTTACCTGCACGAGTTTTTTAAATCTTTTGCAATTACTAAAATCCAGTAACACTATGCTCTTGTGACGTATGAGGGATGGGTGAACCTCCATTAGGCCTATGCATCCTCTAAGAACTAGTGTTTTGGGAATGGGAACCGCAGAAATCTGGTGTTTGCTTTAGTTCCTTTAAATTACTCAAATCCAAGTCCTTCAGCTCTTTTAGAAACTGATCAAAATAGAGAAATTCAAAAATGATATCATATTTTGTGAAGTCATTGCAATAAAATGTAGCAAAGTTCTTGACAAAAAGGTCCTACCTTTTTTCCGAGCCAAACTTGTTCAATTTTGCTAGACAGCACTTTCATCAATTGCAACAACTTCATTATATTGATTTCCAGGTGGCAGAGCTTTCAGAGTTCATCCTCTCCAGTGAAGAACTTTCAACGAACTAGGAAGGCAAGGGGGAAGTTGCACACCATATATACGGAGAAATTTGAGTTGATTTGTCTTTGAGAAGGCTTTAATTCTCCAGTATGCTTTATATAAAGACTTATGTGGGCTGAAAACCAAAATGTGATTTGCTTCAGTTCCTTGATAGGTACATTGTGTGGTTAGAGCTAAGCTTTGAATTGCTTCAGTTCCCTGTTGAAAAACAAAACTACAAATGATATCCACATAGAAGTAGGTAATAAAACAGACACAAACTAAAAGAAAAATGGGTGGAAAAATTGACACCAACCTTAATTGTTCCATCTCCTCAATGCTTTTGCTCAAGTCAAACATTTCTTCTGTTCTTTTTCTGTCTTTCAATTTTGCTTTTCTGCAAATCTTTAATATCTTCAATGCTCACCCAACGGGCTGCAGAGGTCATTGATACTTTGCAAAATGGGTTTCTCTTTAAAATTGACACTTCAAAGCAAGTGCTTTGGTGAAATCCGTCATTTAAATAATCATTGCTCAAACAAATAATGTACAGGTGACTATCTTTTCCAACTATGGGTGTATTCCTGTCGGTGATGAATCTATTATTACCATTGCGGACAAAGAAAGCAAATCCGGAGCCTGGAGTTAGAAGCCTTTGCATTGAAGAAGGCTCAAATTTTTGTATTCGGAAACATAAAGCAATTCCCAACCTTTTATTTAGAGGGTAATCACATGGAATTGATATAGAGTTACTGCCTTGTCGATGAACAAACCATGATGGAATTTTGCTCCCTGGAATCAGCATTTCCAACAAGAACTGACCAGGATCTTGGCTTGGCGATACAAAGACACTGCGTACATTTGATAAAATATTGAATTCAGAGATATCAAGTGAATCACAATGACATGCCTCCAGTTCTCTTATACTTGATGGAAGCTCTGGCAAACGCTGAAGCTTTTGGCAATTATTTAGCTTAAGACATCGAAGCTTTTGAAGTTCATGAATACTTGTTGGTATCTCTAAAAATTCATTACCACTTATATCCAACTTCCTCAAACGCGGGAAGTGGCCAAAATCAGTAGGGAATGACTTTTGGTTTAGATGACAGTTACTCAAGTTTAGAGTTCTCAACGAGGGTAGGTTTCCGGAGTCACCAGCGCTCAGAATTTTGGGGGGGTTCAATCCATCAATGGTATCAGGAAGGCAATCAAGGTTCGCGCAACTTTGTAAGTTCAAATCTTTAAGGCCAACCAAATATCCAAGTGATGGGGGTAGTTTTTTTATGGAGATGGAGGTTTTCATCAAGGAAAGCCTTGACAAATTTTTCATGCATTCCCCAAACTCTGGAAGGTTTTGAAAAAGCGAACAATCATCAAGAATTAATTCATTTAAGGATCTCATCTCTAATTTATCCGGAAGAGATGTAAGACTTGAGCAACTTCTTAAATTCAATAGAATAAGGTTGTTGTGGTGTGCCACAGACTGGTGAACCACAGTTAGGCACCTACAACCTTCAAGAACTAGAGTTTCAAGAACAGGAACTGCAGAAATATCAGGTGTCTGCTTCATTTCATCGGAATAACTTAAATCCAGGTACTTCAGCTTTCCTAGAAACTTATCAAAATAAAGAAACGTCAAAATGCTATCATCTTTTGTAAGGCCAGTGTGAAAAATTTTAATAAAGCTCCTAATGAAAAGGTCATAACTCGTACCTTTTTTCCATGCCAAAGTTGTTCAATTTTGCTATATGTCAGATTGATTTCAACAACTTCATATTGTTGATCTTCAAGGGGTAAAGTCTTCAAAGGATATCCCGAACACACAAGAACTTTTAATGATGTAGGAAGGCAACTAAGCCCATGGGGAAATCTAGCCGAATCTAGTTTGAGAAGCTTTAGTTGAGTCATATTTGAAAAAGCTTCTTTACTCCAACGTCTTCCACACCACTCATTGCTTAAAACTATACCTTGAATTGCTTCAGTTCCCTATATATATATATAAAAGATAAGCTTCAGTTCCCTATATATATATAAAAGATAAGATGAGAAGTTATTTGATCTTACAAAAAGAGATCAAACACAACCTAAAGGAAACAAAAACTAGAATGCAATGTTCAATTAGGATCTTAATACCAAAGGGTTAAATTAAATTTTTGGTCGCTACACTACTTTGCATCGAATTAAAATTGGTTCCTAATTTTTTTTCCCTTTTTGACTTAGTCTTATAAACATTTCTAAATAAATCCCTTTCATTTCTATTTATTATGTCATTGTTACTCAAGGCAGATGGTCAATAGCAAGGAATCGATTTAGAAACATGTTCAACTATTGAGATTTAACTGAAAAGAGAAAGAATATAAGGACTAATTTATGAGCAGATGTGAAAGGTAGGAGTCGAAAACTAAATTTAAGCCAGCTATCTTGATTTTAGTTAACATCAAATATCTCATAGTTGTGAAAAAAAAAAAAATACACCTACTTTATTATTTGTAAGTATGAGATCAATGTCCTCTTTAGACCACAATCTGCTTCGTTTGCCAGGATTATTTGGAGATTCTTGAATGACAATATTTCTTCCCATATCTTGAAGCAGATCGTGCATGTCTAACACATCACTCCTCTGATCTATAGTAACCATAGATTTATCAATCAAAACAGCAATACCAATCTCAGCACTATAACCACACTTTTCTAATACATCTGTCACATAATCTTTCTTCATTCCTTTGAAGAAACAAGCGATATCTAGAAAAATATTCTTTTCCATGAAATCTAAACCCTTGTAACTTATTTTCAATATATCATCAATTTCGGCAAATGGAGTGCTCTTTATTTTCTTAATAGCACTATGCCACACATCAAGAGGTTTTCTATAAAGATGGGATCCCAATACCTCAAGTGCCAATGGAAGACCATGACTATATTTCACCACTTCTTTGGACAAATCCAAATACCCTTCTATAGGTTTTTTTTGTTTAAAAGCATTCAAACAAAAGAGATCAAAGGATTCATTTGGGGCCAAACCTTGAACCTTATAAGTTTCATGCACTTCTTGTATCTTTAACAAATGTTCATCTCTAGTTGTGATTATTATTCTACTTCCAGGTCCAAACCAATCTTGCTCCCCAGCCAAATTTCTCAATTGGACTTCATGGCTAACGTCATCAAGAACAAGTAGAACCTTCTTATTGCATAAGGCGTCTTGTATTATTCTCTTTCCATCATACTTATTACAAATATTCCCTGCATTTATATTTGCCTGAGCAACAAGTTCTTTTTGCATTTGAACAATATTGTCTTTTGCACATACCTCTCTTACGTTGGCAAGAAAGCAACTAACTTCAAATTTACCTTGAATGGCTTCATAAACTACTCTAGCAATAGTTGTTTTACCTATGCCGCCCATTCCCCATATGCCTATAAAGCGAACATCATTCAAGCCAATACCTACATGCCTAATCACTTCCTGCACCCTTGAAGGAATCCCTACAAGATTCTTTGTGGACGAAGGCAATTTTTTAATTTTCTTTTTGTGTATGTGTTCAGCAATGCGTTCCACAAGTGTTGCCTCAAGCCTGTAAAGGAAATTTTCATCAATGCTGATGAGAAATAGAAGCAAAATAAAGCAACCAATTAAAACGCAAGTTCTCATTTAACATTTTTCATATCAAAGGCAAAATGCTAAACATAAACCTGAATGACAACCTTAGTATAACCAGCTCAACTAAAATGATTTGGTTATTACAAAAGCAAAAATATTATTTAAACACTCAAAAAGTGAGTGTGCACCCAGTTTATCACTCTTAAATATGATGGTCACTCATCTTATCCATCCATCATATATAGTAGGACACTCATTTTTTGTATGTTCAAATACCACCACTCTCCGCTCTCTTCAAATAATATATATATATTATTGAGTCTAAAAGTTTAATGAAAATTATTATTTGTTAGATAAATATATTTAAAACTAATTCAACAAAATATTTCTTTAACAAAATCCTAAACTTTACAATACTGCTCATATAACCCACAACGATGTAAGTGGATCGAACCAACCTGATGAACCTCCAATTAGATTGGACGATTTGGACCGAATTATCAGGTCAATCGGTTTGGATCCAATTCATTAATATATTGGTTTGGATCCAATTAGATTCATTCATCGGTTTGGATCCAATTCATTAATATATTGGTTTGGATCCAATTAGATTCATTCATATATCAGTTCGGTCATTGGATTTGCATCTACCAACTCGAACCAATCACTTATTTTCTTTGTTTTAAATTGTAGGAAGTAGATGAAGTACTCAAAATTGTGAATTGAATTTGGAGATGATAAGTTTTTTTTATGTCCCTTTTGAATGTCTTCAGTTTATATTTACGATTGAGACTTTATAGACATGCAATATGAATTGTATTATGTAATCTTTTAAATTTGAAATTATCATGATATTTGAATTATGTTATTTGGGTATTACGTTGTGATGTTTTACAAATTTGCTTGTAGAGATTTTTAATGTTTTAAAAATTATAGCATTTTTATTTATTTTTTTGCACAACGCCAATGAACCAATCCAAATCTCATAAGACCTTTGGATTATGCAAAAAAAAAAAAAAAAATCCAAATCAATTAAAAGTGATTGGCTCGAATTTGTTTTTCATCTAAACCCAATCCGAACTCCGTTTACACCCCTAATAACCCATGCATCATACATGATTATCGACCCAAATACAACATTTCAGTATTAAATACATATTTTGTTTAAGTTATTAAAATGATGTGCATTATTTAATTAAAAAACTCATAATTAAATTAAATTCGTAAAATTAAATTTATGAAATAGTTGACCTGAAAAAAAATTAAATCGACTAATTGTTTGAAATTAAAAGAAAACTTTGAATATATAATAACCTTTAGCAGCAACGTTGTTCTACTATAATTAAATTTGAATAACGTTATATAGTGATAGATCCAAAAATTATTGATAATGGGGCAAAAATAATATATAAACATAATAATCAGTAAGATATGCTATATTTCATTATTTTATCTTGCTTATAGTTAATGGGGGGTCAACCTTAATTGATACATGAAGGCAAAAATATACATATCCATATAATTATTAATAGTTTTTTAAAAATTTCTTGGGCATAAGCCCCCACATTACTTTATGTGCATCCGTCCCTGACGTTGCCCCTTCAGCATCTCAATTTTGTAATGCAGTTTTCTATTATTATTACTATTATTATTATTAGTATTATCATCATCATCATCATCATCATCATCTGGGAAAAATAAAAATAGATAAAATACTACTTATGTGAGAGAAATTAAATAGTAGAGAGAATATTAATTATGGAAGGAAAAAAAGCTAAAATAACAATTAATATGAATAAAACAAAATTATACTCAGTTATAAATTGACTAATAAAATAAATTATCTTTGGGCTTGAAGCGTGGACATAGGCCCAGCTCTGATAGCATGTTATTAAATCATATCTAACAAAAGTTTAAGTTATTAGTATATGGTATATTAATAGTTTTATATTTAATAGCAATATTGGTCTTTTAAGTGAGTCAGTTGGACTAAGTGTGTGTTTGTAGAATTGATTTTGGATAAAATTGATTTTGTCAGAATTAAGTTTATTAGTTAAAAGTAATTTTGAGTTTGTTAATTTGTTTTAAAAAATGATTTTGACAAAATTAATAATATTAATTGTGAGACTAAAGTAAAATCAACAAAATATTGTTTCCGGTCAAAACCGGCTCTAGAGCCCAACCCCACTATAAAGAGAAAAGCAAACGAAAAACCAAACAAGTGTAAATGTGGACAAAATCAATTTTAGTCCCCCAAAATCAAGTTCGACATCCTCCAAATGTAAATCCAAACATGTATAAACTTCCGAGGGCAAATCATGGTCTCATTAAACTAAGGAACAAGAGATTGTAGTTGAAATACATAGTGTGATTTCATTCGACATCCAACTCATTCTAGAGAAAGTTTTAAAACAGGACGAATTTTCATTCAATAAGAATTTAGTATATGATTATCTAAAAAATCTAAAAATCTTATTAATTCATTATAATATTTTATCAAATCATTTTAATCATGTTATATATTTTTTAAATATATATCCACATTCTATCTTCTATCTATCTATATATCTATATTATATATTAAAGGTCTACCACTAAAACTTTTTCCTAAATAATATAATTTTAAAGTTTTTGACTAATTAAACTTTTTTTTTACTTTTCATTCACCAACCACATTTCACTTTATAATTAATAATCATTCTAATGTGCATTCATTAAATTTACAATTATAAAGTTACTCTAATTATGATTGTTGGATCATAATATAAGTGGTGAATTCAATCTAATAATATAATTTAAAATTTACTATAAATTTTGGAATTCTCTTAAATTATATTATTTTTATTTCTTAATTATAATTTCATTTATGTTATTTCATAAAATTTACTATTTGATTTTTTTCTTAAATTTATTTTAATTATTATTAATACTATTTATCATATTTTGACTTTTCATTACATATTTCTTATCTTATATAATCATGTAATTTTTTATTTTTTAGTTTCTTTTAAAAAATATTAATTAAAATAATAATTTTTAATGCTATGATAAGATATATAAAATATTTTATGAAAATTTACATATAAGAAAACATAATTAACTAAAATTTTGAACTCAATGAATTTAGAGTTTAAATTTAATAGATTGTAATCTAATCAAATCTTCCCATTTAATGATCTCCAATGGTGAGTGTAAAAATCAATGGCAGATACGGTAGCATATTATTGAATGACAATATAAAACTTACTTTGTCATCAATGCATCAAAATCAAATCCATAAATTTAAAAACAAACTATCAAAATATGGCTATTAATGAATTAAATATTATTTTATAATATAAAGATTATATACAACTCTTCAAAATATTAAAATAAAGATAACTACTTAATATTTAATTTATCTATATAAAGTCAATGAAAAAGTTAAATTTTGCTAAATAATTTTTCAATTTAAGATAAAGTCTTAGCATTGTACTTCAAAATATTATAGCTGTTTTTACATTGAATTATATATTTTTATATAAAAATAAATTAAATATTTTATTAAAATAATTTAAAATATAATTCTTTCTAATGGTAAATAATTTAAAATTTTAATTTTGGTACATAGATAATATAACCTTTTTATAGTCATTTAATCACAACTTGTCATAACAGCATAAGAAATTTGACTTTTATCTCATTACTTCAAAAAACATGTACTAAGGAAAATTTGATCGGATGATAATATATAAAAAACTTGTATTGTAAATACACTTAAATTGAATCTATATAGTTATATATATTAAATATTTATTATTAAAATTGCAATGTATAATTTGTAACATTTGTGCATCGCACAAGATAAAAATATTTAGTATTAACTAACTTACTACATATATATCCAATTGTATTTTAATAATTATAAAGACAAAATATTAAGTGAGAACAACTATCATCACATTCAATGGTGATAAAGTGAGTATTGCATTCAAATGTTGGATATCAAGATAACATTTTTGTAAATTCAAACTACTCTTATATCGTATGTTCTAAAAATAGTTATACATTTTATTATTTTTTTTAACTAACATATTAGGGGATATGGGTGGGAAGAGGAGTCAAACTAGCAACTTACCTTAGTTCATTAAGATATGTAGGAGTCTATCAGTAGACCATGGACTCACTTGTCTTGGTAACAAAGATATTAAGTGGGAGTTATACATTTTAACTTTATTTGTTATAATTTTGTGTATTGCATGAAGCAAAAATACTAGTCTATCTTCTATCTCTATTTAAAAAAACTAAATACATTCAATGCAGTAAGTACTTTTTCCCGCCTAAAATTCATTCACATTATATTATTATTATTATTTTCTATGGGTTTGAATATCCTCACTTTAGAGACTAGAGTGAGAAGTTTCACGGTTAGATTAATAGAGTGAAAAAGATTTCACTTCTAACTTTCATTGTAAGTCATTCTTTTTCTTTGACAGATGGTCAGAATTGTAAGTCAAATCCTACTGAGAGGTCTATTGGAGATCAGAAATTGTTGAAGAAAGAATAAGATGTTTCTTTGGCTCTTTCCGGGCTATTGAAAAATAAAAAAATAGTTAATATATTCAAGAAAATTATGTATTTACAAAATATTGTCTCAATTCATCCTATTTCATCATGTCCGGGATGGGATTTGGTTTCCGAAGGATGAATTGGATAGTTCCAATAAGATTTCATTTTTTGGTTTATTTCATCTATTCCATGACTGGAATAGGAGGGATACACATTACACCACGATTTTGAATCTGAAGAGAGATTTCAAGACATGGGCAAATCTATTCAGTCTATCAATAACCGAGCCAGATCTGGTGTATCATAAGGGATTTGCCTTTTCTATTGATTCCTCCGGATTTGATCAAAATCAATTCTTGAATGAGTTATTCAACTCCAAGGATGAATCGAAAATAAATCTTCAACCAATATTCAATATATATATATATATATATACACACACCATAGTGAAGAAGTCATGTGTTTAATAAGTTTTCTAAACACATGACTTCTTCACTATGGTGTATGTATATATATATATAATATAACTTTGACATTTTAATAACATTTTTTAATATTATATTCATTTTATTTATTATTTCATTATATAGTATATTTTTATTACTATATCATATTATTATTAATATATCTATATCAATATTGTCCTAATGTAATTAATTATATTTATTTTTCAATATTATAATCATATAAATTTATATTTCAATAGGATAATATGGTCCATCCATATATATATATATATATTTACCATTATCAAAATATATTTATTATTTTCTAGTTTATATGCATTTTATTTTTGGATAGATAGAGTAAAAAAGAGAGAGTACTTTTACATTCTCAATATAATAAAATTAATCTTCTTTCTTTTATCCTTACTTTTGTTATCTCGTTACCAACTAAATTTTTCCTCCCTCCTTATTTTTCATTATTTGAGTTTTTTTTTAACTTTTCCATAAATAAAAAAAGAATAATTTCCGGATGAAGTGTAATGTTTCATTATTATTTTTATTTACTATTTTATGTGTTTGAAAAAGAGCTCAATGGAGTCTTGAGTTTATCAAAGAAAAACATTTGACATTTAGGAAAGAAATATAATTTCACATTTTTATTAGATTTTGTCAGTTCATAATTTTATAAATTTTTTTTTTATACTTGTGATCAGAATTTTATTATTGATTACTTATTCTATGTCGAATGTTTCTCACTTGAACTTTCCCTATTAATGTCCCCTCATATCCTTGCGGAACTTTGGCAAAGTGATTGAAATCTCAAACTAAGGGTTTTTTTTGGATTTTTTTTTTGTCTTGACTCTTTATTATTACTCCATTTCATGCTTGAATAATTATATATTTTAAAAATTTTCTTTGTCTATAAATAATTATCCATTTTAAAAATTTTATCCATAATTATTTCTTTTTAATAATATCCCTATTAAATATTATTAGAGGAGGAGAGAGATATAATGGACGAGGGGATAGAAAATCAGACTATTAAAAAAAAGGATAATTCAGTAAATTATTTTTAACTTTTCCTAAGTTTGATATTTTACTACAATAATTTTCTTAATTTCAATGTGTATTTAAAACTAAACAATTATTCAATAATGGAGGGGTACATCATAGTTTAATATATATTTGACGTTAAAAAGTCATCCTTTTTATAAAACTTTTAAAGTGATTTTATGTTTTAATCTTGACTATTAATGCAAGATTCGATGACCCATATTTGATTCTCTTACTCTCATATAGAATCACTTATTTCATTTGATCCTCTCTGCATACACACACACACATATATAGATGATTCATGTAAGAAGATTGATTTATTATGATAGTATGATTGAGTAAATCGGGAATGTATAATAATACAAATAGATGGTCAGTATTTAAAATTAATTTATAGTAATTAATGATCGTGCGATGTATGTATATATATATAGATATGTGTATGTTTCTTTCTTACCACTTTTTTTTTATTGTTTGTCCATATTTTCTATTGTCCATTTTCTTTCTCAATTCCTATTTTTTGAAACTTTTTTATCTTATTTTTCTTATTCCTTGCTTCTTTTTATTTTTTATTGTAGTATATTTCATTTTTCTCTTCTCTCTCTCTCTCTCTCTCTCTCTCTCTCTCTCTCTCTCATATTTTCGCAATGTTTTGAGATGGAAGAATGGTCGATTTTTATTTTACGTTTTTTGTGATATAAAGTTTGACTCAAAGCAACTATTTAAAATAATTATAATTACAAGTAAAATTTAATAAGAAAAAATAAATTATAAATAATAATTAATTTAATTTTTATTATATGTTAATAAGTAAAATATTTAAATAGTATTCAATTGAAACCTGAAAACGGAATTGGATTGTTATTATTTGATTATTTTCTTAATTTTTACTATATGCACTTATAATTTATATTAAATTATATTTATTATATTATATATTTTTTTATTTATTCATTTTTAAATTTTAGTTTTATATTTTAAATTTAATATATGAAAATTTTATTTAAGTATTATATACTTATCTCTAATATTTTAATATATATATATATATATTTATTTATTTATGTATGATTGTTTTCTTAATTTTCCATTATATATAATTTGAATTTATATATTTTCTAATAATTACTTATATTTTAACAAATTATAATAAGAAAATTAAAAAATATACAATACATTTTATTTTTTATTTTAAAATAAATTTTTAAAATTATATAATTATTTGTGTGTATATATATATATATATATATGTATATCAATTAAATTCACTGGCTAGTTCTATAACTAATAAATCTCAATGAAAACGTTACAAAATTATAACAATTTTATTCTCTTATTTTAACCTTTATGTACCAATGAAAAAGGTTAAACAAAAATATTTTGTTTCTAACATTTCACTGTTTATAATTTAGTTTTATATTTACACTTTAATTTAAACCTGAGTATGTAGAAGTAAATTGTTGATTTACATTTTGGTCTTGTTACTTTAAAAATATGAAATTTGGTCTTGATATTATTTGATTTGCGCGAATCATATATATGTTCTGTTGGAAAATATTATCTTTTTGGATTAAAAAAAGGAATTTGAGACGATAAACTTTATCTTTTTGTAAGCCAAAAGATAGATATTTGTTACTAGAATGCAATGATCTACACAGATCGAGAAGTATTAGACTCCAATTTACATGTTTTAAAAGTAACATAATGACCAAAATGTATGATAACTTGGATTCAAGGGAGTTTTTTTGTATTTTTCCTAAATTTCATTTTATGGTCTTAATATTTATGTCATGTGATATTTTAGCAAAACAAGTAAACCTGGAAAAATTATTATATAGATAAAAGTGTAAGAATATATTTTTAGACACATTTATAAAAAAAATTAGTGAGACTCATAAATGAATGAATATATGCTAAATAAGGTTAATGACACCCATTTTTATTATGAATGTGCCTAAATATTTTGTGTTAGATTGGGAAGGTATACTTACTGGTCGTTGGAGGCCAAGCCAGAGTGACTCGCAACTTCCGCCAAAGCATCTCTCCATCTTCTAACCTTGTCATTGTTTGGTCCAAACCTTTTGTCATGTTTTTTGAAAGCTTTCTCAAAGCTTCCTTTTTGATGCCTCACATCAGAGGGCTCCACGCCATAGAAGACGGGCAAAATGGACAGCCTCATCTTGTTCTTGCACTCAACAATATGTTTCAGCTCATCCAAACACCAAGTAGAGGAAGCATAGTTTGGTGAGAGAATAGTGACAGCAAACATGGATTCTTCAATTGCTTTCAGAAGTTCATTGGAAATAACTTCACCTGGCTCAAGATACTTGTCATCTTTGAATGTTTTGATCCCCTTCCTTTCCAACGCGGCAAAAAGATGATCAGTGAATCCTTTGCGAGTATCTTCTCCCCTGAAACTCAAGAACACATCATATGTGCATGATCGTGGTGGTGGGATTGAAGTAGAAGCAGGAGAAGAAGAACAAGAAGATGCTCTCGCAACCGATGCCATATCTTCAATTCAATTATGTCAGGAATTTGTGTTGTGATTTGTACTTTGATTAGAGAAAGACTCAGATTAAATAGAGAAAGACTAAGATTAAATAAATTAGATCACGCGGTTTGTGAAACTGTGGATGCAGGAAAGTGAGTGGAAGCAACTTGGGTTGGTGAGTGTAACCAAAAAAACAAAAAAGCTTGGGTTGTTGAGTAGGCAGGAGTAGCCGAGTAGGACACAGATGGAGAGAGATAGTAAGGCACTAATATAAAGGCTATTTTGAAAATTGAAATTGAGCATATTCATGTGGAATCTTTAGGCTTTGCTCTATTCGGTTGTGTGAAGCCAAAAAAAAAAATATTAGCATTTACATGTGCAAGGAGAGAGAAAATAAAAAGTGTCTAACCTTACACTAAATTAATGTTCAGTAAAATATTACAATTTTTTATGAATTTTTAAAGTTAGAAAAATTTTCAAAAACTTAAACGAAGTTTATATAGAAAGTGGCTTCATCGTTGCCGGAAAAAAAAAAAAAAACGAGTTTTGTAGAAATTGGAGATTCTTTCGCTAAACACCAAAATACTTGAAGTCAATGAAGGAGCTGTTATATGGGTGTCAATAGCAAGCGGTACATTTATCCAAGATATAGCTACTTAAGGTCTCTGTTAATTTGCAAAAAATAAAGAAGAGTTGAAGATATCATCATGATACGATTTTGCAACAATTAACTAAAGTAAGGGATATACCGATTAACAGAACAAAGAACTCTCTATATGTATATAGTCAGATTTTACTTCTTCTTTTTTCACGCAATGTAAAATTTAAGGAAGATAAACCATCGGGATTCGGCCAGCAGAGAAGGACGTGGATAGTTTATTAAGGGATAAGGTTCAAACCTCATTTGATGTGCCAAAAAAAAAAATTAAGATTGATTAATGTGTCAATCTAAAAGGGCAAGATCTCTCAAAGATTGCTTGACTGATTGCAAAGCATTAGTGAGTGGCTATAAAAATCATAACCTAAGCCTACATGCGAAGCGTTTCCATTTACCAGCCAAGTCAACTTGTAATAATACAATGTAAACGAGAGAAGCCTTCCAATTCAATTCAATTAAAAAAAGATTGAGCTAACATACACTATAACTTTAGCACCCTAAAACACAAAATAGAAGTACAAAGAAATAATGAACACTAAATATGAACAAATCCATGATATATATTCTCATTTAAGGGAGAAAAAAAAAAAGACAAGTTGCACAGACAATAAAATTCCACCATGAATGTTGAGATACTAGGATATATATAGAACGGATCAGTTCATACTTTTACAAACACTATAGAAAAATGAGTATTTTCAATAACATTTTCAACGATTCTTGTCAATAAAAGTGTCATCAAGCAAGAAAAGAAATTTTGATATAAAGTGACAGTTGAAAATACTTATAAACTTTTATCGACAATTAATACATATAAAAAATATCCAAAAGATGCATTTTTGACATATACTAATTGTCGATAAAATTTTATAAATATTTTCAACTGTCACTTTATGTCGAAATTACTTTTCTTGACAATACTTTTATCGACACTTTAATTGTCGAGAATCATTGAAAATACTCATTTTCTTGTAGTGAAAAAACCATATTACAAAATTGGATTCAAAAGAATAATGAAATCCCCGTATATGCACAAGTCTTCCTATAAATATCTAACATCCATCTAAGCATTCTATTCCGGAATAATTGGATTAGCACCACTATGATTTACAATGAAGACCAAGGTAAACCAGAACATAACACAATTTTCTTGTCCCCACAATCAAATCCAAGGGAAATGAAGCATAATCCACATGTTTGACATGATCAGTCAAATCGTCATTTGAGCCAAGCTAAAACCCAACCAGCAGATTACTTCAACAGGAAGCCAACGTGTACTGCACAATCCAGATCATGAAATATTCTTGTGCAGGAAAGAGTGCTGAAGCTTTTAAAAGTTACTTGCATGTTCAGTAAAATATTGCAACTTTTTTATGAATATTTAAAGCTGGTAAAGTTTTCAAAAACTTAAATGAAGCTTATATAGAGAGAGTTGCTTCATCTATTGCCAGGAGAAAACGACATTTGTAGAGCTTGTGGAGAAATTTTTGTTGGGGATCATCGCTAATGCACCCTCTAAATTATCAATATAACCTTATAATTTTTAATTTTCATGTTTAACCTCCTCTTCTTTTCTCCCTTGGTTATACCCATCATGTTAACTCTACCTCAACCCATTGTAGCCTTCGATCATACACACAGTCAAATGATAGGCATTTTTAATTGCTTTTACCCGAAAAAAAAAACATCATATGAATGAAATTTCAAAGCCTTTGTAACACATCATTCAAAGTGAATATTTCCTCAATTAAGAACGGAGAACATATAACAAATATGTATAAATCTAGTTCATATTTATGTGTTGGTTGTTTTCGGAATTTTTCTCCGTAGTGTGTTTTATTTTTGTGGGATGAGACTCGTATGAATACTCGTACAAATATTTTCCTTTATTACTTTTTCTTTAGGGAAAAAAAAAAGTTTCACTGAACTAGCTACTCAAAACATTATCAACAATAGTGGTAGTGGTGGGACGAGAGAGAGGAAGAAGAATAGTAGACTACAGAAATTATAAATTTATGTAACTTTTAAATTTAAATTTATTTATTTTATTGATTAAGTTAGAGCCATTCATCTATTTTAATATTGTATGCAATGGGAATAAAGGGGTGGACCAATATTGGTGCCCAACTTGAGCCATGTGAAGGAATCCAAACCCACAAAAAGAGGACACTTAAAATACTAGAAGACAAGTTAGTGATGGATCTGGTAAATGTTTAATACCCATTTTAAAAACAAAATTGGCAAGTGGTATGTTTTTCCAAGATATAATTTCACGGCCAATTCTGTGGTGGGGAGGATTGAGTTAGTGATCAAGTTGGTCCTTGCATCTCAACTATTAAAATCTTATCTAACGTGCATGATCTTGGTGGTGGGATAAGCAGAAGAAGAAGAAAATGCTCTCGCAACCAATGCCATATCTTCAATTCAATGATGTCAGGAATTTGTGTTTTGATTTGTACTTTGATTAGAGAAAGACTAAGATTAAATAAAGAAAGACTAAGATTGAATAAAGATCACGCGGTTTGTGAAACTGCGGATGCAGGAAAGTGAGTGGAAGCAGCTTGGGTTGGAGAGTAGGTAGGAGTAGCCAAGACAAAGGTGGAGAGAGATAGTAATTAAGGCACTAATATAAAGGCCATTTTGAAAATTGAAATTGAGCATATTCATATGGTGGGGAATCTTTAGGCTTTGCTCTATTGGGTTATGTGAAGGCAAAAAAAATTAGTGTATTACCTGTGCAAGGAAAAAAGAAAAAAAAAAAAAACAGTGTCTAACCTTACAACAAATAATGTTCAGTAAAATATTACAATTTGTTATGAAATTTTAAAGCTAGAAAAATTTTCAAAAACTTGAACGAAGTTTATATATAAAGTGGCTTCATCACTGCCAGAAAGAAAACGAGTTTTGTAGAAATTGTAGATTCTTTCGCTAAACTCCAAAAGTCCAAAATACTTGAAGTCAATGAAGGAGCCAATGTTATATGAGTATCAATGGCAAGCGGTACATTTTTCCAAGATATAGCTACTTAAGGTCTTTGTTAATTTACAAAAATTAAAGAAGAGCTGAAGATATGATCATGATACGACTTTGCAACAATTAACTAAAGGGATATACCGATTATCACGCGATGTAAAAAAAAAAATTAAGATTGGTTAGTGTGCCAATGGAGAAGGACTTGGATAGTTTATTCTGAAGTGATAAGGTTCAAACCTCATCTGATGTGCCAAAAAAATAAAAATAAATTAAGATTGGTTAATGTGCCAATCCAAAAGGGCAAGATCTCTCAAAGATTGCTTGACTGATTGCAAACGCGAAGCGTTTCCATTTACTAGCCAAGTCAACTTGTAATAATACAATGTAAAAGAGAGAAGCCTTCCAATTCAATTCAATTCAATTCAATTCAAAATAGATTGAGCTAACATACACTATAACTTTAGCACCCTAAAACACAAAATAGAAGTACAAACTAAAAATGAACACTAAATATGAAAAACTCCATTATATATATTCTCATTTAAGGGAGTAAAAAACAAAAGACAAGTTGCATAAACAATAAAATTCCACTATGAATGTTGAGCTACTCGGAGTAAAAATATATATAGACAGAACCGTTCATACTTCTACCAAAAAACATATTACAAAATGTGGATTAAAAAGAATAATGAAATCCTCATACATGCACAAATCTTCCTATAAGTATCTAACATCTACCTACACATATTATTCTGAAATCATTGGATTAGCATCAATATGATTTACAATGAAGACCAAGGTAAACCAGAACATAAACACAATTTTCTAGTCCCCACAATCAAATCCAAAGGAAACGAAGCACAGTCCACATGTTTGACATGATCAGTCAAACCGTCATGTGAGTCAAGCAGGAAGCCAACGTGTACCGCACAATCCAGACGTGAAATATATTATTCACTTTCAATTTTTTTTTCCACATTTGTAACTGATGAAAGTTTCTCTTCCAGGTCTTCTAGCAAATCTTGATATTCAACAAATGCTGGTATGAGGGTAGTGCATAGAAAATATGTAGAAACCCATGCATTGATCATTTGGTGCACATACCACAATGACTATAATTTTCATTAGTAATCTAAATTAGATATACCAGCAGTGTGGTCCTATATGCTTTCTAGAGACGAACATCATGACAAAATAAGTGAAAAAGAACCTATAAAATGCCATCAGAAGAGTACATTGATCAACAGAGTGAATCCTTTTTAAAATGGCAAGAGATGACAAAAATATATTTAAATATCAATGTGTTCATTAAATATCTCCTCTTTGGTTTGCACAGCCTATAATAAGCTTCCAACAATTGCATATGAACAAAAGAGAAGACGAAGAGAAAAGGCTATGCTAATGGTAAAAGAATTGGAATTAAAATCAAATGCATGGTACACCATGAACTCAAACATACCTTAGAATATCTCGAGAGTAGCTGGGACAACTATTTATTCTTTAAACTTGACAGAGCATATATAATCCAAGAGAAAAAGTCAGCATCCAACCAGCTTTATAATGTTCCCATTTGAACTGACAATACAGAATAGTGTTCATTAATGTGGAGCAGATAAAGTAAGATGAATAAAATATCAGATTAAATCTAGACGAACTTATAACAAATGATCAAAGACTTTGCATCATTGTAGTAAGCAAATTGGCTTTAGCAGTAAATTATCAGTTACTCCTTTTAAAAAAACTGCGATGTGGTTCTTGTTTACATTTGGGCCAGCAATTAGCATGAGAAGTAAACGGCCTAGACTAAAACCAATTGTCAACCAAGTTTGGCACCAAAGAAATTTCTGATTTAATGCTCAAGCAAAGGAAAATGCCAAGAAACAACACAAGCAACTACCTGATTGCCTTTGTATCAAATTAATATCAAGTTTCATACCTAAGAATTGTGGGGACCAGCTAGTGGCCCCCACACATGTGAAGTTTGAAGAAAATAGGGGAGAAGAGAGAATTTTTCCATGCGTAAATAGTAAAAATTATTGTGCATGCGTGAAGCAATTTCGCTACCGAGAGTTGCGCGAAGAAAATTTCTCATGCAGCAGTAATACGCAGATTGCGTTTACACTGTAGGAGCCTCTATAAAAAAAGGAGTTCGAAAAAGCTGAAACACAACAAGTAGAAGCAGCAAAAAATTAGAGAGCTGCAAATAAGAGAGAGTATTATTCTCTGAGAGTGAGAGAAAAATAGAGAGTGTGAGTAAATCCCAAAGAATGTAGGGTGTGGGTATATACACCGGGAATATTTTGGGTATCATCTCTATTACTCTTTGATACTGTAAAATTGTAGTGTTTAAATAGGAGGGTTCTCACCGGAATACACTATATTTACCTCTTGGGTTGGAGAATGTGGAAAGGATATTTTGTAATTATCATGAATATAGTGAAATATTTTTCAGAGTTTGTCCCATGGTTTTTCCTCCAGTATTTATAAGGGGTTTCTAAGTTAAAAATTTGATGAACAAGTTTTCTTTCCTCCGATATTTGTTAATAGTACTCTTACATGAATAGTACTATTTCGTAAACAGTGACCAATGGGCCTCATAGTGAATAGTGATATGCGAGTCCCACTGTAGAAAAAAATTACTATTTACCAGTAATATTTATTTTTGCTGCGTTGTGTCGATTGGTAAATTTAATTCTATTAAATTTATTTTTGGTACTCATTGCTACACATTGGCATTATTTAATTACACTGTGAATCGGTCTCTGAATCCAACAAGAATGATAGGATGATGACATGAGATCCTGCTAATATTATTATAAATTTGGATTTCTGTAGCCAATTTTTAAAGAGTTTGGTTTTATTCTTTGGTGTGAAAAGAAAACTAAAATCCTCATCTAGGCAGTGAACAAAACTTTGTTTTTACTCCTATAAGCCATATCAAAGGAGAAGGGAACTCGGTTCTCCATGGTGATGAGTTCACGCCAACTAGAAGTGCATCCTACCAAAGTTTGTCATATGCAAAGAGTTGGATGATTGTATTTTGCAATAAAAGAAAATAGTTCAAAAGAGGATAAGAGTAAGACATCCCCAATCGCAGCTTGACATAACCATGGTCTCCAACATCTATGAATACAACTCTATTCTTCTACATTGTTTAATCTTTCTTTCTTACACAAGAAGAAAACAAAACCAATATTAGAAGAGAGTAGTGGACAGTCAAAGAACAAAGAATCCTCTTCAGTCTTGAGAAACACATTAGAGGGGCATATTGGTGGAAAAACTAGGACAAGTATTGCACACATCCTCTGCTAATTTTAAATTATTTTCTGACCAAAATGTTGACTTGTTTTCTTATGGAAAAAATAAAAAAGCAGACCTTGACAAAATCAATAGAAGACCAATGAATTTCATAAAATCCAACATCAAGACAAAAATAAATAACATACCACTTGTAATGAAAAAAAATATGAAATATTCTACACAATTTTTTCATTAAAAGTCCTTATTAGTTTGTTTATAGACTCAATTGGTGGTCACATTTAATATCAAGTTAAAATTTATTCCACACCCCCTGACAATTAATATTGTTATGTACTAATGAGTTTAACCAAGACTAGTAAGTATAATATTGAATACTCACAATTGAGGACAAACTGGAGTCACCAAAACATGTGTTAAGACTTGAAAACCATTGCGAACCACAGCATAACAACATAACTCGCCGTATAAAAGAGTGCCAAATTAACTCGGGGGGTGTGGTTGAGTGGAAGGGACTCATTCACCCTTAACCAAATGTCAGGGGTTCGATTCCTGGCTTTGGGTATGGAGAACCTTTAAATCTCTGGGCCAGCTATCCCACCCATCGAGGTGTCTACAAGCCATTGCGGGGATTAGTCACTGTAATCGATGGTGGATACCCTTGCTCGTGCACCAAAGAAAAAAAAAGAGTGCCAAATTTTCAAATGCACAAAAACTTGTTTGTGTCTAAGTTGTCTATTTTTGCATCTTTCCCATGTTCTTCATACCATAAAGATGGATGTTGTCCAAAGATCCAATCGAATCAGCTTCAAATATCTTTGAATCATATTGTTCCACTCCTACAGTACTTTTGTTCAAATCAAACATTTGTTTGGGTGTTTTTTTTTAGTCTTTCAATTTCACTTTCCTTCAAATCTTGTATATATCTTCAATACTCACCAAAAGAGCTGCAAAGGTCATTAATGGTTCGGAAGATGGGTCTATGTTTAACATTGACAGTTCAAACCAAGTGCCTTGGTGTAATCCGTCTCTAAAATAATCATTGGTCAAACACATAATGTAAAGGTGATGATTACCTTTTCCATGTATAGGTCTAATCCTGTTGGTGATGAATCTATTATCACCATTACGGGCAACCAAAGCAAATTGAAGGTGTGTTATTATTATTATTATTATTTCTTTTATTGAAATTGAGTTGGGAAAGAAGTCCCACATTACTAAGAATTGGGATGTAAGGGGGTGGCAAGAATATATATATATATGAGCTCAAGTTCTATATTTCAATTTGCACCAATCGGAAACATTTTAAGCTTGTATCTAACGTACTCTTGTTTAAGAGTGTAGTGAGGTGTAGTTAAGATATTTGCTTTGGAGAGTGTGGGTGTATTGGGGTCTCCAATTTTGGAGTTTTCCATGTTAAGTTCTTGTATTGTGGTTGTGTTCTTATTTTATTTCTCTGTTTAGAGTGGTTCTCAGGGAGGGGAAGTGACATTTTTCCCAATAATTGGTATTGGGAGCTTTGGTTTGGTAAGATTTATTCTTAGTATGCTCTGTGGTTACAGCTTAGTCTAATTTTTCATATTAGAAAAGAATTTGTCCCTGGCGCTTAAAGATCATCCTTAATTGCTGTTGTTGGAAGATAGTGTGATACTGTAAGAGTGCAGTTTGGAAAAGGTTCTGGCTAAGGAAAGACTTGTTATTTAAGCGTATTCATTATGACCCACCTTTTTTTCCTATGAACCCTCCTTTGCATAATGTCAAGTTTTTCAAGTGTTATGAAGTTTGACATAGAGAAATTTGATGGAAGAATTAGTTTTGGCTTGTGGTAGATACAAGTCAAGGGTGTGTTAATACAATCAAGATTGCACAAGGCATTGAAAAGAAAGATTGCCGATATGGATAATGAAAACTGGAAGGAGCTAGATTTGAGAGCAGCAAGTGCAATTCGTCTGTGTTTGGCTAAGAATGTTTTTTCAAATGTGCAAGGAATATCGACAACCAAGGAACTTTGGGAGAAACTCGAAGAGTTATATCAGGCAAAGGGTATCTTAAATCGGTTGTTGTTGAAGAAGCAATTTCATAATCTACGCATGAATAATAGTGTGAAAGTCTTCAACCATCTTACTACTATCAATGGTAAATGAGGGTAGCATTTCATTGAATTCATTGTTGGTAGCTAGAAATGACACTTATAAAAAGAATTGTGGAACGAGTGTGACATGTTAGAATTGTGGTAAGCCTAGGCATGTAAAGAACAATTGTCTAAGTGGCATGGTGTTGGAAAGGAACTTTTAATTTGATGCTTGCAACGCTACTCTCCTAAATAGAGATGATGATCTTTACTAGAAGGTAAAAACTATATCCTCATGGCATTACCGCGCTGCCATGGAAAATGATTAATTGTTGCTAGTAGATCCAAAATTTTACATGGACATAGGTTAGCATTGAGATACAAGGTGTGTGGTGGGGGTTATGTCGATGACTGAGAAACTTCTAGAGAGAGCCAACATGGAAGTTGCACCATAAATTTTTCAACAAGGTTTCGACATGTGCCAATTAAGGTGAAATTCTTGGAATTGTTCCATTAAGGGTGAGTATACTTTTTTATGGTGGAGTATGATAATTCTTTAAACTATGATTGTCAGTATAGACAATGGCAGCAAGGGATTGTCAGTGTTGACAACAGAAGCTGAAGCTGTGTTAATTTCAATCAAGGTGGAGATTGTTAGTTTTTTTTTATTTTATTGAAATTAAGTTAGGAAAGAAGTGCCATATTGCAATGAATTAGGATGAAAAAGGGTTGCCAAGAATATATATATATATATGAGTCGAAGTTCTCCATTTCAATTTGCACTAATCGAAAACATTTTAAGCTTATATCTGACTTTTTTTTCTTCCTTTGCACTCTTGTTTTAGAGTGTAATGAGGTGTAGTTAAAATATTTTCTTTGAAGAGTGTAGGTGTATTGGGCTATGGGTGTTTAAGAGAGAAGTCTGTGTGTTGTAATAATTTTTACATAGTGATATTTTATGGTTGTCTTTTTGGCAGCAGCCATGGTTTTTCTCCAATTTTGGAGTTTTCCACGTTAAGTTCTTGTGTTATGGTTGTGTTCTTGTTTTATTTCTCTATTTAGGGTGGTTCTTAATGAGGGGATGTGACATTTTTCCCAACAAGGTGTAGGTTTAAAGACCCTCCAATAAAAGGATAATGAAATGTTTGTAATAGGAAACACAAAGCAACTCCCAACCTTTCATTTAGAGGATAATCACATGGAATTGATATAGAGTCATCATCTTGTCGATGACCAAACCATGATGGAATTTCACTCCCTAGAATCAGCATTTCCAACAAGACCTGACCACATGACCTTGGCTTTGTGATAAAAAGACACTACATACCTTTGATAAAATATCGAATTTAGGGATATTTAGTGAATGACAATGGCGTGCCTCCAATTCTCTTATACTTGATGGAAGCTCAGGAAAATACCGAAGGTTTTGGCTATAATTTAGCTTAAGACATCTAAGCTTTGGAAGTTCATGAATACTTATTGGTATGTTAACAAAATGGTTACCACTTAGATCCAATTTCATTAAAGAGGGGAAGCAGCAAAAATTAAGTGGGAGTGATTTTTTGGTTAGATCACAAAAACTCAAGTTTTGAGTTCCCATCACGGGTAGGTTTCTGTAGTCATCCGCACTTGCAATTTTGAGGGACTTCAATCCATCAATGGTATCAAGAAGGCATTCAAGGTTTCTACAACTTTCTAAGTTCAAATCTTCAAGGCCAACCAAACAACCAAGTGATGGCGGTAGTTTCCTTATGGCAGTCGTCTTCAAAGAAAGCCTTGAAATACTTTTCATACATTCCCCAAATTCTGGGAGATTTTGAAAATGCAAACAATTATCAAGAATTAATGTATTTAGGGAACTCGTCTCTAATTTACCTGGAAGAGTTTCGAGATTTTCAGATACAGTAAAATCCAACAAAATAAGGTTCTTGTGTGTACCACAGATAGGCAAACCTGGGTTAGGCACTGACAAAATTTAAGAACTAGTGTTTCAATTTTCAAGAATAGGAACCACGGAAAGATCATGTGTTTGCTTATTCATTGGAGTAACTCAAATCCAGGTACTTCATCTTTCCTAGAAACTAATCAAAATATATAGAGAAATGTTAAAATATTATCATCTTTTATAAGGATAAAATGGCCAAAAAAATGATAAAGCTATAATGAAAAGGCCATACCTCTTTTCTGCACCAAAGGTGTTCAATTTTTCTAGAGTTGTGTTATTTGTACTTATGGGATATAGGACACCATGTCTACTCACACCCCATCCATCATTGAATGAGATGTGAATCACATTCAAATAGGGTCCACATCCCATTCAATGGTGGATGAGATGTAAGTTGACATGGTATCCTACTTCCCATAAGTATAAATAACATTATTTATTTTTTATGTTTTAGTTTGATTTCAACAACTTCATATTGCTTATTTGCAAAGGATAGAGTTTTCAAAGGGTAAGACAAACAGTCAAGAACTTTTAATAAAGAATGAAGGCAACAAAGGCTATGGGAAAATGTTGCAAAAGGTATTTCGAGAAGCTTTAGTTAAGTCATATTTGAGAAGGCTTTTGCACTCCATATATAGTACTCCAGAGAATGCATCATTTAGAACTATACCTTGAATTGCTTCAATTCCCTATATACATATAAAAAAGAGGTCAAACACAAAGCATGGATTCTTTAATTATTACCTTTATATTAAAGGGTTAAATCAAATATTTATTGCTACACTCTACATTGATTTTAAATTGGTTCTTATACTTTTTCTTTTTGCTTTTTAACTAAGTCCAATGGTTGTAAACATTTTTAATTAGATCTCTTTCATTTCTATTTACTAAATCACTGTTACTCAAGCATATGGTCATAAGATTTAACGTGTTGTTTTTTCATGTCAAATTCCAAATAAATGTTTAGATAGTATAAGAATTCATGTCATCTTATAGAAAATCCAGCCTCTAACAGCTAATCTAACACCTAACAAAGTAATTCAATCTAATACAACTCTAAAAAGCCTCATATTGTTTTTCTTTTCACTTTTGTTCGCTTACTTTTGTCCTCTCATCTTTTTTATGCCTTTTCTCACATTGAATAGTGAATCATCTACCATTAGCTCAAGCCAAAGTTAGCAATAGGGAGGGATATACTCAGAACCATATACAACTATAGAGATTTAACTAAAAAGAGAAAAATATAGGGACTAATTTATGAGTACATGTGAAAGGTAGGAATCAAAAATTAAATTTAACTCAGCTATCTTGATTTTAGTTAACATAAAACATCTAACATTGTTAAAAAATAATCACACATTCTTTCTCATTTATAAGTATTAAATCAATGTCTTCTTTTTAGACCACAATCTGCTTCATTTTCTAGGATCATTTTGAGATTCGCGAATGACAATACTCCTACCCATATCTTGAAGTAAATCATGCATGTCCAATACATTACCCACTTGATTTGTGGTGACCTTAAAGATTTATCAATCAAAATAGCAATAGTAACCTCAGCACTATAACCATATTTTTTTAATACATCTATCACATACTTTCTCTCCATTCCTTTAAAGAAACAAGCAATATCTAAAAAATATTCTTTTATATGAAATCTAAATGCACGTAACTTATTTTCAATGAATCATGAAATTTGGAAAATGGAGTGCTCTTCATTTTTTTTATAGCACTATGTCAAACATCAACAGATCTTCCATAAAGATGGGAACCCAATATCTCGGGTGCTATTGGAAGGCCACCACTATATTTCACCACTTCTTTGGACAAATCCAAATACCCTTCTATAGTTTTTTTTTAATTATTATTAAAAAGCTTTCAAACAAAAGAGATCAAATGATTCATTTTGGACCAAACCTTGAACCTTATAATCTACATGCACTTTTTGTATCTTTAACAGTAACAGCTAGAGATTTCTAGTTGTGATTACTATTCTGCTTCTAGGACCAAATCAATCATGCTCCCCAGCTAAAGTCTTTAATTCGACTTCATCGCTTACATCATCGAGAACAAAAAAAACCTTCTTGTTGCATAAAGAGTTTGGTATTATTCTCTATCCATCATACTCATTATAAAAGGTAATTGCACTTATATTTGCATGAACAACAATTTCTTTTTGTATTTGAACAATATTGTTTCTCTCAAATGCCTTTCTTACATTGGCAAGAAAGCAACTAACTTTAAATTCACCTTGGATGGCTTCACAACTGGCTTTGGCAATAGTTATCTTACCTATCCCGCCCATTCTCCATATACCTATAAAGCAAACATCATTCAGCCCAATGCCTGTTTGCCTAAACACTTCCTCCACCCTTGAAGCAATCCCTACAAGGTTCTTTGCGGAAGACGGCAATTTCAGAATCATTGTTTTGTGCATGTGTTTAGAAATGCATTCCACAAGTGCTGCCTTATGCCTGTATAGGAAGTTTTCATCAAGTTGGATTAGAAATACAAGCAAAATAAAGCAACCAATTAAAAACACAAGTTCTCATTCAATATTTTGCATATCAAGGGCAAAATGCTTAACCTTCAAATCAAAGAATCAACTCAAGTAAAATTTTTTGGCTATTACAAAAACTCAAGAAATAAATTTGTAACTTTCCACGCCTTGTATGGATGTGACTTAAATTTGAATTCGAGTTTAAATCTCGAGAAGAGACTTCATGGCTTGTGCTGTTGCAATCTAAAGGTGTGCTCATGAGGGAGTTAGATGGACTAAACTTCTTAGAGCATATCATGGTCTCATCGTTCAACATCCAAGCATAAATATATACATGGGAGATTAACTACAATGCCTACTTTCAAGAAGAATAGTTAAATACTTGAATGATTCGTAGGCTAGCTATTAGATCACATCTCTTATGCTAGATAATTCTTTAAATTTTCGTTGAGCATATAAATCATTTGAGACAAAGTTGTTGCATATAAATTGAATCAGGAAACTCAGTGATCCTTGGAGTCCTAGCCAGAAAGACTAGCAACTTGTGCCAAAGCACTTTTCCATCTTCTAAATTAAATAATAATAAATAAAAGATTGAAATATTTTAATAATAAATAAATAGTAAATAATATGTGATGTATAAAAATAAGGATTAATAATAAAAATATTTTAATTTAATATTTATTATTAAATTAAATTTTAAATAATTATGATAAACATACTAGAGAAATCAAATTACATAAAAGAATAGATAAATTTTTATTTTAATGTGTTATATAAAAAATGAAGCAAAGAACACAGAAAGTCTCCAACTCGGTTAGGAAACTTTAAGAGTATCAATGCTGTGCAATTTGAAGAGCAAAATATATGTTGAAGTGGTAGCTACACATTGGATGAAGAATGATCATATATATTTCAAAATGAAAATATTTGAAGAATGTTTCATTTTTTACTGAGAGTAAAGGATAATGACAGCTCACAAACTTCTAGAACAAAGAGAAGAGTCAAAGAGATAAGGACAAGTGACATAAGGACAACAAAATCTCCATGGTGTAGATCCTGCCATCACATAAGGCAAGGACAAGGGGTAGCTAACCCTTTCTCTTGGTTTGCAACGGTCAGAACTTTTTAATTTCCCAATTTTAAGAAACAACAGAAACCATATTATTCTAAGAAAAAGAGCATCAAAGAGGATACCATTCAGAGCAAATATTCTACCTAAAGGATATTCCTTCTTTTTCTTCGTTGTTATAGTCGTTGTCTCTACATTTTTTCGAGAGCTTATTATTTCTGTTTTTCATTGAATATCACCTACTGAGACAAAACAGATTATTTCTTAACCTTTCCAAAAGGCTATCTGTTGGTGAGGCTTTGAGAGAAAAGTCATTTGTGAGCTATTGTAGTAGGAACTAGGTTCCTTTATTACTGAGCTTTGGTTGTTTGAACTCTATAATCATAGTTGAGTAAGTGTGAGTCTTGATTGCACTACAAAAAAAAAGGTTAAAAATGGTGGTTATTTTGGTAAATTGTGGCTGTTTTAACTGCCATTTTTTTTATGTGAATGGTAGTTCTAAGAACCGCCCTAAATAACATCTCTATTCAGTAAATTATAGAGGTTTCCCAAAAACCGTCATAATTTGTGAGTATAAAACAAAGGCTCTGAACTGCCAATTTACTAGAAACCGCCATACTTTATCCGTATAAAATGGCGGTTCTGAACCACCATAATTTGTACTATAGTTAAAAAAAATTATTATGGCAGTTCAAAATCACCGCAACTTGCCTTCCAATTGAAAAAATAACGATGGTTATGGCATTTCAAAACCGCCACAATATGCATTATAACTTTTTTTTTAAAAAAAAACTAATTGTAATTATAGCAGTCAAAACCAATAAGATCTGCTGCAGCTAGAAAAAAAATAGAGTGCCATAACTGAAGCGAAACTAAAACAATTCCATAATTTCATATTCCTTTACAATACAATATTAATCTACATATAAATACAAATGGGAAAGAACCATAAAAATGCTATTAATCTTTCAAACTTTTCAGTGCAATAGCATTGAGTAGGATACAATCTCAATCCCAAAAAAAAAAAAAAACTAGTGACCAATGCCAATCCAAGCAATCCATTGCCACTTCAAACAAACTCATTGCTAGTAAAAATTATCCCACCCAATATACAAGACAAAATAAAAAATTCATAATATCACACTACCAGCAAGAAAGAACTTAGTGATGATTGTTTTTTAGTCGTGTTGATAAGCTTTGAGCCCAATAATATCACACTACCAAAAAGACAAATATGTGATTAGGTTTTGTCATCAGAATGTATCTGCATCAATCATAAAATGCATTGCTTCTTAGGTTTTGTCATTGAAAAGTAAAAAAAAATTCTATAAGGCCAAGATTAAGACATTGAACAAAAGCCCATGGTCTATTTAGGACAATATAACCTTGAATGAGAAACAAAAAGACATAAATTTTGATCCCAAATCAAAGCGATTCAAGCATTGCTCAAGAACAGTACATTTCAGCATATGTTTATTGAGATATGTGAGTTTCAGTTTCTCAACTAACAAGAACAATATATCAACCAAATTAGGCATGCTGGTCTCAACTAAAAGACTACCTAGGGTGCAAAACTTCAATAAACACTAATATAAACACTTCATATAATGTCTTCCAGTTACCCAAATCAATACAAACAGTCTTTAGCAGATATGCATTAAAACAATGAATAGGGCACAATGGCCAATTTTGAAATTTCTGCGACATTGGTTTTTCTTGAACCAGGATTATGGTATGCTATAGGCCAATTCCACTCTAAATGCTCAAAAGATAACCAAAGGTTATCATATTATGATTCCATGCCTCAATTTATGTGGGCTCCCTATACAGTCAATGTGTTGCATCAGAACTAAAATAACAGCAACAAAGCACTGAGTTATAAAATTAGTTAAGTAGCAATCACAATCAGCAATAGACATGCATAACCTGATGTAAGAAGACTATTATTTTAACATGAAGTAAAGAAAAATCCAGGAAGTAAAGAAAAATCCAGGAAGAAACTTATTTTAACACAAAATCTGATGGTAGAAATTATTAGGTTCAAAGCTTATCAACATGACTAAAAAAACAACACAACCAGACCAAAGAAAAAGATAATTGGTTTAATTATTAGTAGCCAATTCTAAAGGAACAGAAAAGATAAGCATGACTAACAACAAGCTAATTAAAATAGTAGAAAATTGTAACCATGTTCAAGCATACCAGTTGCACTTTTCAAATTACAGGACAACCAACTTAACAAAATTAAGTTTCCATAACAACCTGAAAACTGAATAAACACAACAATGAATGTGAGCTTTGATATACCCTTTAAACACCATAGCTAATATGTTGAACTGACAAGGCTTGAAATTATACTTGTTTAATATAGGAACCAAGATGCAAGTCATGTTCAATTAAATGATTAGGTAAGAAAACTTATCTCAACTAGTTCAAAATAAATTGCAAGCAACTTAGCATTTCCTAATAGCAAGAAATGACAAGATTGATATCCTGCAGTAACCTACTTTTGAAAGTAAGAAATGACTATCGCTATATCTTGTAATAACCTGCTTCCATCAGAAAGTTGAAGCAAATGCACCCCATTATTCATCTCACCAATAGAATCAAACTCACCAAGGATATCCAACAATTTAATTACAGTCTCAAATACAGGTAGACATATATATATATATATCACCTAATAATCAAAATTAAGAAAAGTATAAGACAAATAAGAAACCATTAAATAAACAATTACTTGAAGTACAAATTTCAGCGAATTAGCACCTTCAAACTCTAGAGTACCTATGAAACCTAAACATACAAGTAATATTATTAGTAAGATTATATATCTATATAAGACATGAGCTATTGGTTGCAAATTCCATGTGGGAGAGAGTTATATGATATGTTCTAGAAAAGATTTTATCTTTAGTATAATTATTCTATATTTTCGTAAACTAAGTCTATCTAAATTGTCTATAAAACTTATTTTTATTTAATCATAGAATTAAGATGTTTTCTTATACAAAACTTACTTAATATGATGAAATGATAGGTAGAGGAAGGGAGAAGTGATCAAAAAATGAGAGAGATATTTCTATTTCTCAGTACATTACAATGTCACTCAAGGTCTCTATTTATAGACCCTGGAATACAATTGAAATGGAAAAATTTATGATATTACATTAATGGGGAATAAATGTGATTATAATCAATCATAAAAAATTGTAATGAAAATTCATATAATCTTTGATTTATAACACTCCCCACTTGAATGTCCGTTGGGTAGACCATATGTCTCATTAAAAACCTTACTAAGAAAAAACCCTGAGGGAAAAAAACCTTAGTGAAAGGAAAAAGAGTACATATGTCTTTGTAATATGTATACTAAGCTACCTCATTAAAAACCTTACTAGGAAAACGCATTTTGGGATAAAACCTTGGTTAAGGAAAAGAGTATAGCGCATATTACTCCCCCTAATAATAACATTACTGAATATCTCAAAGTCTGTGCATTCTAATCTTGTAAACCAACTTCTCAAATGTTGATGTAGGTAATGCTTTAATAAATAAATCTGCCAAATTATCGCTTGAACGAATTTGTTGAACATTGATATCACCTTTCTGTTGAAGGTCAGGTGTGTAAAAGAGCTTTCGTGAAATATGTTTTGTCCTATATCCTTTAATATACCCTTCCTTCAATTGATTTATAAAAGTAAAGTTGTCTTCATATATGATTATTGGTATTTCCTTTTCTGTATGCAAGCCACATATTTCCTTAATGTGTTAGGTGATCGATCTAAGCCAAATACATTCTCAACTTGCTTCATAAATTGCTAATATCTCTGCATGATTTGATGAAGCGGCAACTATGGTTTGTTTTGTTGAGCGCCATATAGTTATGCCACCACTAGTAAATAGATAGACTGTTTGAGATCTGCCTTTATGTGGATAAGATAGAAAGCCTGCATCTGCATATCCAGTTAGTTGATGTCTTGATTCATTTGAATAAAATAGGCCCCTGTCAATGGATCCTTGAAGATATCGCAGTACATGCTTAACACCATTCTAGTGCCTTTTAGTTGGACAAGAGCTAAACCTTGCTAACAAATTTGTGGGAAAAGCAATATTTAGTTGTGTGTTGTTAGCAAGATACATTAGTGCTCCAATAGCACAAAGATATGATACTTCAGGACCAAGAAGTTCTTCATTATTTTCATGAGGTCGAAATGGATCCTTATTTGCATCAAGTGATCTTACAACCATTGGGGTACTCAATGGATGTTCCTTATCCACATAAAATCATTTTAGGATTTTCTTGGTATAATTTGATTGATGGACAAATATTCCATTTGTCAAGTGCTTAATTTGTAAGCCAAGACAAAATTTTCTCTAGTCGAGATCTTTCATTTCGAATTCTCTCTTTAAGTAGTCCACAGTTTTTGGAATCTCTTCAATAGATCCAATGGTATTCAAATCATCAACGTATACTGCTATCATAACAAATTTTGATTCGAATCTTTTATGAAAACACATAGGCAAATTGGATCATTTTTATACCCATCTTTCAAGAAATATTGACTAAGGCAATAGTACCACATATGCCTCAGTTGTTTTAATTTGTATAAAGATTTTTGAAGTCTTATTGAACAAACTTCTTGAGAAATTTTATATACTTCGGGCATTTTAAATCCTTCAGGGATTTTCATGTAAATTTCACTATCTAGTGAGCCATATAAGTAGGCTGTAACTACATCCATTAGACGCATATCTAGTTTTTCATTTACTGCCAAACTAATAAGATATCTAAGTGTAATTGAATCCACCATGGGGGAATATTTCTCCATATAGTCAATACCAGGTTTTTATGAGAACCTTTGTGCTACAAGCCGAGCTTTATATCTTTCAATTTCGTTTTCCCCATTTTGTTTTCACATGAAAACCCATTTGTATCCTACTAGCTTTACACCTTCAGGTGCTTTGACTATAGGTCCAAAAAATTCATGCTTTTCCAATGAGGTTAATTCAGCTTGAATTGCGTCTTTCTATTTCTGCCAGTCATTTCTCTGTTTACATTCCGTGATAGATTTTGGTTCATGATCTTCATCTTACTTTATCATTTCAATTGCAACATTATATGCAAAAATGTTGTCGACAACAATATGTTTTTGGTTCCATATTTTTCCTTTATTGACATAACTTATTGAGATCTCTTCATTTCTATCATCTTTAGGTACCTGAACCTCTTCTAGGGTTTCATCAATACCTTTGTCTTAGGAATTTTTTTGAGTAATTGCCTCCATATTATGACCATCTTCATCAATTGTCCCTTTTATTTTTCAAGGATTTTTATTTTTGGAACCAATTGGTTTACCACACTTCAATCATGGCTTACTTTCATTTACACTAACAACATCTGGGATGGTAATTATAATGAGAGTATTTGTAGATGGTATATGAGATTTTGTAATTCTCTTTGGGTTAGTAAATGCATCTGGTAGTTGATTTGCAATATCTTGCAAATGAATTATCTTTTGTACTTCTAATTCTGCTTATTTTCGCATTGCCCCTCATGGTTTTGTTTTTCCTGGGGGTGCTCGGCCGAACCAGTATCACCCAAGAAACGCGTCTCAGTGCTTCATCACATAAAAAATCTCCTGGGGGTGCTCGGCCGAACCGGTGTCACCCAGGGTTTTCCTTTCTCATATAATTCTCAAAAACATTCTCAAGTCCTTTAGGTTTGATGGTAATTCGGCAGCACAATGGCTGTAAGCCGAATTTCCTTCAAACCAACTTTATGCCACGGAACTTATAACATATATGCATTTCTCATTCAACTTTCATAAACATGATAGACATAACAACTCAATCAAACATTCATCATAGCTCATATATCATCACATTATACTTGCATAGATAAACTCATAGCATCAAAACCTCTTAATGTCTTATGCTTTGACCCTTAGGGTCCTTTAACTTGAAATCTAAGTTGTCTATCATCACAACTTAAACTCTCGAGTACCTATAGGCTCATATCTAAGTATTCCTCACTCAATTCTATGATCATCATTAATTCTAAACCTCAAGAGTGCAGAATCCATAATTTACACTTTACGTGTAACGCCCCAATTTTCTGCTAGAGTGAAAATGACCAAAATGCCCCTGAGGTCATTTTCGGCCCGGAATTCGAGGAGAGCCGGTCTGGAAATACTTGAAGGGAAAACTCAATGTTGGAAGGGGATTAGATGACTTGTGTACCTTTCCGGGATTGAAAATCTCGTTTTCCGAGTTTTCAGGTCAAAATGACCAAAACGCCCTTGCGGTGTTTTACCTGTTTGCAACTGCTGGATGAACCTGAAACTTCTCTAGATGGTTTTAAAAGGCATTTTTATGTAGACTGTGACTTTAGTTTTGGTCCCGAAGGTCCCGGGCGAAATTAGTGCAAAATTACGGTTTTACCCCTAGTTTCGTGTTTTTACGCTTAATCGCGTGATTAAGCAAATCTAAGCAATATTAGGCTCTAATCGAAGGTTAATTAATTTCCATAATTAATCTTGAGTCAAAATAATTTATTAAAGTTGATTAGAACTTAAAAGTGCTTAATTACAACTTGAAATTCTATTTTAAATTCAAGACTCCTAGTCATGAAATCTTGAATAATGTTTTCTCTTTCCAATTCCTTAAATCATGGAATTGTGTTACGCATTGTTTATTCACAAATGAGTTTTTAATTCCCTAATAATGTATGAGCACTCCTAATCTTGTCATAAAATCCTTAAATCACATTCTTAGCCACCTAAACTTAAGCTTAATTATTCCTAACCTTGTACCTAAGCTAACCTACACTTAATCCTAGCATTAGCACACAATTAGATGATCAAACCTCACCCCCCCATGCTGTCTGAAAAATGGCCGAAGCCATGCCCTCCCATATGCATCACATGTGTGAATTTTTCTCACTCAAAGAACCATGCTTTGACCTTACACAAACCATACTTTGAGTCATACAAACCATCCTTTCATCCATGCTTCCAAGGATAACATCTAGAAGCCTTTCTCCTCCCCATTTTTCTGGTCAGTTTTGTGCCAGCTTCCTCCCCCATTTTCATGAATTATTTCATTTCAAAACTTGAAGGAAAATCACCTCAAATCACCATACTTGTCATACCTTGTCACAATTTCAATCAAGCTTACTTTTCCTAATGAATAACCAAGTGAAATAAATTAATTCCTCCATTTATGTGTGGCTGAAAAACTTCCAGCCATGTTTAGTTTCTAGAAGGTTTATTTCTTGCAAAATTAAAAGAAAAGCTCACTCAAATCACCATATTTGAAGCCATACCTCTCATACTTTCAAACCATGCTTTGTATGACAACATTAGAAGATATTTTCTCTTTCTCCCAAGGCCAAGAAAGCTTCGACTAGACCTCTCCCCTTTACAGCCCCTATATGTTGTTTTCTCTATAAATACCTTACTTACTTGAGCTTGCAAACACTTTAGTTCATTTGCTAAGTTTCAAGTTTTCCTAAGCTTTCTTAAGTTCTTTCTTTTTCTCTCAAGTTTCAAGAGAGTTCTTCCTTTCTCTTCTTCTTCATCTTCTTCATCCTCTCATCACATAATCCCCACAAAACCTTGAAACACCATCTCACCATGTTAGATAATCATACAAACACCTAAACTTCCATTCTCAAACACAAGCTCACCAAGAACACATTTCCTTTCTTTTTCTCTCCACAAGGCCGAAACCATCAATCCCCAAGGAGGAGCTCATCATCTTGTTTTTCTTTTCAAAAGTTCAAGCTTTGTGTCTTCACTCTAGGTAGGAGTGTTTTCTAAACTATGTTTTCTTGAAAATGAGTTCTTTCTAGCTTTCTCTTGGGTTTTCTTTTTGAAACTTTCTTTGCTTTTCTTTCTTGAAGCCTTCGGCCATGAGGCCTTGATGAGCACATGATGGCTCAATGATGAGGACTCCTAGATGATGACTATGTGTTAATATCAAAGGAACCTCTAGAGCTTGAGTTTTCATTATCTCTAAGTTTCATCTTGACTTACTAACTCAAAATGATTTTTACTCAAGAACACCTTTACTTTCCTTGCTATTTTGGTTTCGGTTTTCTTGCTCCCTTTCCTTTAATTTTCGGTTTTGATCCTTTGATCTTTGAGGTTTTGTTTGTTTAGAAAGTTTTGTTTTCTTTGAGCTTGATGATGATGTTCAAGAACCTCATAGTTCCTTTGAGAACTTGGTTCAAGAACTCTAAAGCTCTCTTTGTGATGAGATAAGTGTTGGGTTGTGTCTCTAAAGTCTTGTAAGAGCTCTAGATGAGACTAAAATAAATATTGCATCCATGTTTACTTTTATGCTTTGCACATCATATTTACTTTCCTTGCCATCACTAAGTATCAAGATAATGAATGAACTTGCATTATCATATTTATATTTCAAGCTATGCATTATCATGTTTATATTTCAAGTTCTCACTTAATATCAAGATAATAATGAGTTGCATCTCATGTTTATTTTATGCTATCACTTTACTTTCTAATGGAACCTAAAATGAGTGCATGCGCATGTTTATTTTTATGTCATCACTTAAATGAACCTAGAGCTCAAAGACTTGCCCATTGTGGTCTCAAACAAAGGCTTGAAAATGTGTATTTTCCTTAGTTTATGTTTCGGTCTCTTTGAGTTTATTTGTTTCCAAGTATTAAAAACTATGTTTCATAATTTTTCTAAGCTTATATGAGTTAAAGAAATGCATAGAACTAAGTTTTATGAATTTAGAACCTCTTGAGAAAAAGTTGATTTAGCTACTGCCCTCTTAAATATTTTTATGATTTTAGATGATAAAAATGTTTATAAATGAGTTTTGAAAGTTCTAAAAAGGTTCCAAGAGAAACTAGTATTTTATGTGCTTTAGAAATTGTATTTTATGCCTTTAAAATGAGATGTTGATTTCAGTTCTGCCTTGCTTGGTATGATCACTGTATGAGCTGTTTTAATGATGGGAATATGCTTATGTTTAAGTATAATTAATGGTAAAACTCATATGTGAAAAAAAAGAGAAGTTAGGAACTAGAAAAGAATTAATTTGAGAGTTTTAGATCCCTTGATGTTTGAATTTTCTGGATTCTGTCCAGCAAGGTTTAGTAATGATAATCATGGTTTTAAATTAGTTTAAATGTGTAGGAATGACTCATAAATGGTTTAGGACTTGATCTTGAAGCCTTAGGAACAAACTGGACTTAGAAAGGGTCATTGTTGTGACTCCTAGGTACCCGTAAAGTTAGGATTATGAATTCTGCATCCTTGAGGTTTAGAGATGTTCTTGACCATAGTGTGAGGTGAGAAATACTTAGTAATAACCTCATAGGTTCCCAAGAGATTAGGTTTCAATGATTCATAACTTAGAATGTGAGCTAAGGACCTTAAGGGTCAATGCATAAAACATGATGAGAAGTGTTAATGTTATGGTGTTGATATGATGCCATGAAATGATGAGATGTGTCTAATGCATGAGATAATGATTGATGAATTTATTATGAGCATGAGATTTTATGAGAACCTGGTTTTGTAAATTTGCTTGTGGCGGTTTGAAAGAAATTCGGTTTAACAGCTGTTATGCTGCCGAATTTCCGTCAAACCTATAAGGATGGTCTTTTGGAAAAAGGAATTCATTGACATACTGGGGACGGCGATACGTAACGCCCATATATGATCAAAGTTATTATTGGCACACTGGGGACGGCGATACGTAACGCCCATATGTGACTAGAGTTATTGAGATATCTCAGAGATTTATTACCATGCTGGGGACTGCGATACGTAACGCCCAGACATGAGTGGACATTTGTATATCAAGATTCAGTACCTTATGCCACAAGATTTATGTTTATATGATTTGGTGTGATACTTTATGTGCTCAAGTACGACCATGCATTCATGATATAACCTGTTGCATTCATAGCATCAAGATGCATGCTAAAAGGAATGAACCTTGGCTAAGTAGTTTTGAAAACCCTAAATAGAACCTTATATGCATGCTCACTATCTTATAAATAAACCCAAGGTTCCTGAGAATGTGTACGATATAACCCTAGGATAGGAGACTTCTATTGAGATTTCTTTAGTAAGAATTCTCACTCCTCTCTCTCTCTTTTCTTCCGTCACATCTTTAGAGAGTGATGGTGACGTTCTTGCTTTTCATTGACATGCCAGTATGGGAGATGCATTACGACTCAGACCACCGTTCGTATCATTTTGAGGGTCGTTGTGCCGTTCGCATTTTTGTGCACGTGGGACGACCCTTTGCTTATCCGATTTCGAGCTACCGGTTCACTCCCACTGCACCCTTCGGTAGTGACGATACGATCTTTGAGCGCACCCGCCCGCATGATGAATAGTTGCGACGTGCCCGTACCTCCGCCTCAGCTGTCCGAGACTTCCCGGAGTATGTGCCTCGTTCGAGGAGATCCGAGACTGACCCATCCGAGGATTCGCCGACGCATATTCCTTCGGAGGGTTCTTCCCCTCTCCCCCGATCTCGGCGTATGGGGAGTGAGGAGACCGTGATGCAGCCACGCCTAGCAAAGAGAGCCGAGATGTGTCCGCGTTGAGGAGCCCACGTCTAGCCACCACATGTGCCTTTCACGTTTCATTGGCCCACTCAAGAGGAGGTAAAGCGTTTCCTAGTTACCTGCCTCCATCACCCGAGGATCCCCGTCGTCACTAGACTTCGTCGAAGAGCTTTCGAGTACCCGAGCTTTGCGAGGATCTTTCCTTCAGCTGTACCTTTTGGGAGGGGATGTAGTTTAGTACTCGTAGCATAGTAGGAGGGTAGCATTTTGGGTTTTATCTTTACGTTGTACCATGTACCCTGTATTTTCTTGCTTTCCGTTGTATTTCTTTTTCTGCTATATTTCAAGCTCTGCCCGTTTCTGTAAGGGTATGACTAGTTGTACTTAAACTACTCTACTATTAATGGAATGTTTCTGTTATTATGATGATCTATGTCTTGCTGTTGTTTGTTCTTATTTTTCATGTTGCTCTATGCTTGTTACGCGTGTTTTACATTTCCGTCATTCGATTAGACTAAGAACGCGGCTCTCACTTTGTTTTATGTTTTCAAAAAAAAATTTACCCATAATTTTCGCTAAGTATTTTAAGAAAAGGATGAGACTATGAGGTAATAGCCTAATGTTTAACCTAATGTGTTCTAGAAAGTTGGGTTAAAAATTAGGGTGTTACATTACGGGTACCTAGGAGTCACAACTTTGACCCTTTCTAAGTTTGGTTTGCTCCAAAGGCATCAAGATTAATTCCTAAACCAATTATGAGTAGTTTCTACACATTTAAACTAATTATAAACCATAAAATTCTAATTTTAAACCTTGCTGGACAGAATCCAGAAAATTATATTTCTAAGGGATCTAAAAGTCTCATTTTAATTCTTTTCTAGTTATCAACTTGTCTTAACTTTCACGTATTAATTCTAACATCAAATATACATAAACATACTCATATTATCATCATCAAAACAGCATCATACAGAGAGAAAAATACTCAAACAGAACCAAATTCATAATCATCATATAATGCACATAGTTTCATTTCTAACACACATAAATTACTAGTTTCTCTTGGAACCTTTTCAAGGCTTTAAAAACTCATTAGAACACATTTTATTTCATTAAAATCATCATAAATAGCATGAAGGCAGTAGCTAATTAAAAATAATTTCAAGAGGGTTTTAAAACATAAAACTTTGCTCAAAACATTTCTTGAGATCATCTAAACTTAGAAAAATCATAAAACATAAACTTTAGCTCTTGTAACTAGGTGAATCCCATTCTAGGACCCAACATCATCACTAGGCCTAAAACAAAGAGGTAAACAATATATATTTTCAAACTTTGTTTGAGATAACAATGGGTAAGTCCATGAGCTCTAAATCTCTTAAGTTATGACATAAACATAAATATGTAATGCACTTTGTTTTACTCTTTATTAAGAGGTGAGGGCATAAAATAAATATGTTATGCAAATCTGTTATTATCTTAGAGATTTAGTGAGAATATAAACATAAATATGAAGATGCAAGTTCATTCTTTAATCTTGAGCATTTAATGATGACATAAAAGTAAATATGGATGCAAGTCTTTTATCTTAACTTAGAGCTCATATGAGACTTTTAAAGAGAACCAAAAATCTCAACCCAACATCTATCTCATCAAGCTCAAAAAGAAGTAAACTTTAAAAGAAAACAAAACTTTAAGAAAATAGAAACCAAGACAACATTATTTCTTGATACAAAATAAATTTAGAGACACTTTAAAATTTTCACAAAATCTTTGAAAGGAAGCAAATAGTGGCCGAAGCCATGTAGGAAAAAAAAAAGGAAAGAAAAACCAAAACTTTACTAGATCAAGAACAAAACTCAAGCTTTAGAGTTCTCTTTGAGATGAACACAAGGTCATCATCTAGAGATACTCATCATCAAGCTATCATGAAGAATAATAGGCCTTGAGGCTGAAAAAGGAAAAAGGAAATGAGAAGGAAAACTGAAATAAAAAGGAAAAGAAAAGGAAAGGAAAACCAAAGTGCTTCAAAGTTAAAAACAAGTTTCAAGCTTTAGAGGTTTCTCAAATGAAAATCTTAAGACCATTATTTTGAAACCTCATCATCAAGCTCAAGATTTTCCTTTCAAGAACCAAGTCTCATAACTAAGAACAAAATGGAGAAAAATAGTTGAACCAAGAGAAAGCTAGCATTTTTATGTCAAAAACAACATCACAAAGAAAAAGCATTTTGAAAGCAAAACCCCTACCAAGTGTGAAGATGAAAGCTTGGTTCTTTGAAGTGGGAATGAGATGAAAAGCTCCTCCAAAATGGTGATGATGATTCGGCCAAGCTTAAGGAAAAAGAAAGAAAGGTGTTTTATGTGAGCTTTGTGTTTGAGAAAGGAAGCTTTGGTGTTTAGATGATGATCTATGGTGATGGTGTGGTGGTTTGAGGTGGTTTATGGTGGTGGAAGGAGTTTCTAAGTGGTGGAGGAGAACTTGAGGTTGAGAGAAAGTAAGAAAGCTTTTTTTTGGTCACAAACTCAAACAAAAAAGCAAATGGTAAAAGTGTGAGATTTCTTTACACTTTGCTATATATATTATGGGTTGAAAATTGAATTATGGAGGTGAAATTTGGGGGGAAAAGAAGCACAAAATTTTGGAGCTTTAAGGGAGGAAAAATATCTCCTCAAAGTGGTCATTCAAAGCATAGATGAAAGCATGGTGGATATGACTCAAAGTATGGTCCAAGGTATGGGCTAAAGCATGGCCTTTGTGTTCAACAATTTCAACATGTGAAGAATATGGAGGAGTGGTGGCTGGTTGTTTATCATGTCATGGGGGAGATATTTGTCTCATTTAATTGTGGTTTAGGGGTGTGTTTAGGTGTATCTTTGATTAGGCTCAAGATTAGGAAGTTGTAAGTAAGTGTTTAGGAATTTAAATAGGTAATTAAGGCCATGTGAGACTAGATTAGGAGGTGGTCATGATAGATTAATGAAGCCAAACCTCATTAACTTGGAATCCAATGCCAACATACTTCCTTGATTTAGGGGAATAGGTAAGAGAAAACACAATTCCTAGATTCCTTTCTAAAAGAATTAAAACTAGAAAAGGATTTTGAGTTTCCTTAAGCAATTTTAGGTTCTAATTAACTTTAATAAATTATTTTGACTCTAGATTAATTATGGAAATTAATTAATCTTTGATTAGAGCCTAATATTGCTTAGGTTTGCTTAATTACATTATTAAGCTCAAAAACACTATACTAGGGGCAAAATTGTAATTTTGCACAAAAACTGCCCGGGACCATTGGGACTTAAACAAATACTCCTAAACACATAAAAACATCATCAAACACTTGTAATTAGCATCTCGGACTCTCAGGAGAGATTCCAGGCTCAAACAACACTTATACCCACGTAAAAACGCTACAGGGGCATTTTGGTCATTTTGATCCGAAACCACAGAAAATGAGATTCTTTTACTTTATTAACATTTATTCACATATAATCCCCTTCTAACATTGAGTTGAGCCTTCGAGGACTGCCGGGTTGGCTATCCTCGAATTTCGGGTGGAAAATGACCTCGGGGGCATTTTGGTTATTTTCACTTAATCAGAAAATCGGGGCGTTACATATGTCGAGTGCAGCAAACTCAAGTTTTGCCAGATTCGACATAGTGTGCTCTAGTACATAAAATGATAATAAATATTAAAAATAAATTCAATAGATGGAAAAAGAAAGAAAATAATAATAATAATAAAACATGAACTATAAGAACTAAATTATAATTCCCAAAATTAAAAAATCCATCAACTATAAATATTGAAAAGTTACCCTTATATTCACTTCGGGGAATGTAAGATGTAAAGATATTCATTCAAAGGGATGTAATGATTTTCTTTAAATTATAGTATTACACCATATATATAACACGTACTTCAGGTAATGTGTTTGGTAAAATTCATTCTCTTAAGGGAATGATTTTTTATTTTTTTTGAAATATTCACTTCAGGGAATATTCAAATATCTTTGTAAGTAGGATATGAATATCTTTATAAGTACAGAAATAATCCATTCACTTTAGGGAATGGTTATTTTATTTATTGATTTATTTTCCTCATATGTATCATTCGCTTCTGGAAATGATTACCATTCACTTCAGGGAATGATATGGAAAAGAAAGAAAGAAAAATAATGAAACAAGAATAAATTATGACACAAGATTACAAAATATTCAAAATTAACGACCAATATAAATTTAATATGCAAATGATACTTAACAAAATCATAACGTGCAATAAATGGAAAGATAATACAGTAATAAAAGTAAATGTAAAATTTGTGAATCAATATGCGACTGACAATGTAAATATAGAATCAATGCATTAGATATATTACTATTTTTTTTTTTCAAAAATAAATTTGAGAAAATTTATTACTAATCAACGTGTAATGATGTTGTAACGTTAAATTATAGTCCTCATGTTCTAACATGATTCGTCAAATTATCATGTGAGCCAAGGTGAAACCCAGTTAGCAGATTACTTCAGAAGGAAAAATGTACCACACAATCCACATATGAAATCTATATTCACTTTCATTTTTCCCACATTTTCCAAGTAACGAAAGTTTCTCTTCCAGGCCTTCCAGCAAATCTTGATATTAAACAAATGCTGGGTGTGATTGTGGTGCACCAAAAACAGGCAAAAACCACATGCATTGATCATTTAGTGTACATACTGCTATGACTATAATTTCCATCAGTAATCTAAATTAGATTTACTTGCGGCGTGGTGCTATATGCTTTCCACAGACGAATATCATGATTAAATAAGTTCAAAAGAAGCTGTAAAATCGTACTAGAAGAATGTACTTATCAATAAAAGGAACCCTTTTTAAAACGGCAAGAGCTGACAAATATATGTTTGAATAATTGAACCATGGTGTTGCTTTGATGTTGATGGGAGGTATTAATTCTGTACTGGTTTAGAAGTGTGGTTTTAACAATCCTTAGAATCAGTGATATTGTTTTAAAAATAGTATGAGACTGTATAAATATTATTCAGATCTTATATGTACTTAATATCTCAAATAGCCTGAGATTATATATTCTTTTATATTAATTTTATTTTTAGTACGTCACCATAAATTATAAACAGATTAGTATATTTCAAGCGTAATATACTAGGTATTAATTAAAATTTAAACTTATTGGTGAACCTATAGCCTGGTTTATTTAAAAGGTTACTAGTTTTGTATTTACTTAATGATCACCACCAAGACACATGGTAATATACAATCAATATACTTACACAAATAACGTTTGATGACATACCCAATAATTAAACGGTTCAAAAGGACTCTTATGGACTTTCCATTTGTATTTCCTATGAGTATCAAATTTTGAAGTACGTATGTATAATTACTGTCCCTAGCTAATTATTGTAGTAGAACAAGTTGAAGCCATTTCTCTTGCACCATCTCTTAATTACTAGTTAGGTTTTTGCCTAGCGCATAATGAGAAACAAAGAGTTAAAAAAATTTTAAATTTCAACTTATTTAATTCATTGGAAATAAAAATTACTTTACTCTTGCTTTTAGTCAGCAAAACCCTTTTTTACAGAAACGAAGAAGAAAATAGACATTATGCATTTATACAAACTGCGTTAATTACTAGCTATTCCTTTTAGTTTATTATACATATATGCAATCGCTCATGGCAATTACTTTATATGGAAGTTGGCATCATACATGGCTGTGGCAATTGAAAATAAGGTAACAATTTTATGAAAAATAAGGTGAATTTGGTGTATATAGTGTGGGCATAGACATATAATAAGTGTATGATATTATTAACATATGTAATGATTTTAATTAAATGGTGGATACATAATTTGTGTATAAATATTGGGTAATATATACAAGAATGCTTTTTTTTGTTAAGAAATGGGATATTTGATATATACAGATTGTTATTTGCACAATGGTATTCATAAATGAAAATAAAACCTAAAATCTCTTAAATGAATACCAAAATGATATTTTCATAAATTCCTCAAAAAATCTTGTTGGTTATTTAACTTATGTTATCCTTATATACTTTACCACATATGTACAAATCAACAGTTTTAATATATAACATGGCGTTTTTTTCTTGTCAGAATTTTAATTTTATATTGAGTGACGGTCTTTTTCTACATCTTTGATTTTTTTTAAAAAAATATACAAATGGTATTAAAAATATAAAAATTGGACGGAAGAAGCCCTCAATTTTTCTCAATATGAGGTAACGAAATATCATCATTCAATTGTTCATGAAAGACAGTTGGGATTTGCCGTTTTGAGGTCAAAATTGATTTAGGGACTAAAAGTCTAAAATTGATTTTTGTCTAGTTTTACACTTCTTGATTTTCAGTATTTTTTTTTATTTATCAAAAGTGTGCTTGGGCCTTTGGAGGAAATTGATTGAGTGAAAACAATATTTTGTTACTGATGTAGGTGGTTCACATAAAAAGTGTTGTTTATGCACACTTAGGTTGCGTTTGGTAAGGGGGATGGGGGAGACGGGGACAGAAATACATGGACAATGGAGACGAAGACATAAAAAATGTTATCTCTGTATCATATTTGGTTGTAGAAACAGGGACAGATGTTGACTTTCCATTGACCGGCCATTGACCACCCTCGGGTGTTGATTGGCTGTTGACCATCACCGGCCAGCTTTGATCGGCAATGGCCGATGGTGGCCGGTGGTTGACCGGTGCACTGACCACTACTAGAAATTTGTTTCCCCATATCTTGTCCCCGCTATCCCCACTTTTTGGAGGGACAGAAATACAAGAAATTTTTGTCTCTAAAGCAGAAAATTTTTCCATCCGGTACCCTGTCCCCTTTACCAAACAACATACAAGACAGATTGTCCCTATATTTGTGTCCTCGTCCCCTTTACCAAACCCTATCTTTGTAACGACCCGATTTTCTGTTAAGAGTGAAAATGACCAAAATGCCCCTGAGGTCATTTTCGGCCCGAAATTTGAGGAAAGCCGATCCGGCAATCCTCGAAGGGCAAACTCAATGTTGGAAGGGGATTAGTTGGCTTGTGTATCTTCTCGGGATCGAAAATCTCGTTTTTCGAGTTTTCGGGTCAAAATGACCAAAATGCCCCTGTGGTGTTTTACCCGTTTGCAAGTGCCGGATGAACCTGAAACTTCTCCAGATGGTTTTAAAAGGTGTTTTTATGTATTTTGTAACTTCAGTTTTAAACCCAGAGGTCCCGGGCAAAATTAGTGCAAAATTACAATTTTGCCCCTAGTATTGTGTTTTTGAGCTTAATCGCGTGATTAAGCAAACCTAAACAATATTAGGCTCTAATCGAAGATTAATTAATTTTCATAATTAATCTAAGGTCAAAATAATTTATTAAAGTTGATTAGAACCTAAGAATGCTTAATTACAACCTAAAATCTTATTTTAAATTCAAGATTCCTAGTCATGGAATCTTGAATAGTGTTTTCTCTCTCTAATTCCTTAAATCATGGAATTATGTTTTCAATTGTTTATTCACAAATGAATTTTAAATTCTCTAATGATGTATGAGCACTCCTAATCTTGTCATAAAAATCCCTAAACATCATTCTTAGTTACCTAAACTTATGCTTAATGATTCCTAACTTTGTACCTAAACTAATCTACACTTAAACCTATCATTAACACACCATTACATGGAACATTTTTCCTCCCTCCTTGCTGTCCATTCTGGCCGAAGCCACTTCTCCCCCATTTTTCATCACATGCTCAAATTCTTGCGCTCCAAAGGCCATGCTTCCACCTCACTTACACCATACTTTGTCATACTTACATCCATGCTTGATTTGCTAAGTGAATGACTAGATAAATTAAGCTATTTTCCTTCATTTTTGTGGCTCAAAATTTGCCAGCCCTCCTTGCTTCTAGAAGAAATACTTCATTTCAAATTTGAAAGAAAATTCACTCTAAATCACCATACTTGAAGCCATGCTTTGCACCATAACTTCCATACCTCAAACCATGCTTGAATGACCACTTGTAAGAGATATTTTTCTCTTTCCTCTTGCCTCATTGCTACGGCCAGCCCCTCCTCCCATTGAGCTCTCATTTGTTTTCATTTTCTATAAATACCTTGCTTACTTGAGCTTGCAAACACTTTAGATCATTTGCAAAGTTTCAAGTTTCCAAAGCTTTCTTTGAGTTCTTTGTTTTCTCTCAAGTTTCAAGAGAGCTTCCTTTCCTCTTCATCTTCATTCTCTTCATCTCTTCCTCACATAATCACCTTATAATCTCTAAACACCACCTCATAACCTTGAATCATCATCAAACCTCTCAAACACTTTACCTCAAACACAACCTCACTCAAAACACATCTCCATCCTCTCCATTCTCTCTTGGCCGAATCATCATCATCCTTCAAGGAGGAGTTGTTCATCTCATTTCCTTTTAAAAGATCAAGTTTTCATCTTCACTCTAGGTAGGAGTGTTTTTCTAAAACTTGCTTTTCTTGAAAATGTGTTTTTCTCTAGTTTTCTCTTGGTTACTTTTTGAAACTTTTCTTTGTTTTCTCTCCTCTCTATTTCAGCCATGAGGCTTTGTTCATGACTATTATGGCTTGATGATGAGAGTTCATGGATGATGACCTTGTGTTCATCTCCAAGGAACCTCTAAAGCTTGAGTCTTGTTCTTTATTTGGTGAAGTTTTGATTTTCCTTTGTTTTTCCTTTTCCTAAGCATTTCGGCCTCCATAGTTTCTCTTCAAAGGTTTTGTTAAAATTTTTAAAGTGTCTCTATTTCTATTTTATGTCATAAAAGAATGTGTTTTGGTTCTTATTTTTTTTTTTCTTAAAGTTTTGCCTTCTTTTAAAAAGCTTGTTCTTTGAGCTTGATGATGATGTTCAAGAACCTCATAGTTCCTTGAGAACTTGGTTCAAGAACTCTAAAGCTCTCTTTGTGATGAGATAAGTGTTAGGTTGTGCTGATCCCTAAAGTCTTGTAAGAGCTCTAGCTAAGATTAAAAATGAACCTTGCATTCATATTTATGTTTATGCCTTGCACATCATATTTATTTTCCTTGCTATCACTAAGTACCAAGATAATGAATGAACTTGCATTATCATATTTATATTTCAAGCCTTGCATTATCATGTTTATATTTCAAGTCCTTACTTAAATATCAAAGATAATAATAAGTTACATCTCATGTTTATTTTATGCTCTCACTTTACTTTCTACTGAAAGCTAAAACAAGTGCATGAGCATGTTTATTTTTATGTCATCACTTAAGAGAACCTAGAGCTCAAAGACTTGCCCATTGTTATCTCAAACAAAGGCTTGAAAAATATGTGATCTTTAGCCTTGATTTCGGCCTTGAGAAGTTTTGTTTGTTACAAGCATCAAAACCTATGTTTCTTAATTTTTTTAAGCTTACATGAGTCCAAGAAATGTTTAGAACAAAGTTTCATGATTTTAAAACCTCTTGAGATCAATTTAGATTAGCTACTGCCCTTGAGAATATTTTGAGGATTTTAGATGATAAAAATATTTATAAATGAGTTTTGATGGTTTTAAAAAGGTTCCAAGAGAAACTAGTGTTTTATGTGCTTTAGAAATCAAGCTCTATGCTTTTTATGGAGATGGGTTTTCGGTTCTGCCTTGCTATGATTGATCACTATTTATGCTGTTTTGAAGATGATAATATGAGTATGTTTGAGCATAAATAATGTTGAAATTCACATGTGAAAGATTAGAGAAGTTAGTAACTAGAAAAGAATTAATTTGAGAGTTTTAGATCCCTTAGTAAATGATTTTTCTGGATTCTGTCCAGCATGGTTTAGAAATGATAATCATGGTTTATAATTATTTTAAATGTGTAGGAATGACTCATAATTGGTTTAGGACTTGATCTTGATGCCTTAGGAGCAAACCGGACTTAGAAAGGGTCATTGTTGTGACTCCTAAGTACCCGTAAAGTTAGAATTTTAGATTCTGCATTCTTGAGGTTTAGAGATGTTTGTGATCATAGTATTGAGTGAGGAATACTTAGACATGAGCCTATAGATACCTGAGAGTTTAAGTTATGATGATTTACAACTTAGCTTGTGAGTTAAGGGCCTTAAGGGTTAATGCATAAAATATTAAGAAAACCGGAAATGCTATGATGTTATCTATGCAATAAGATGATGAGATGTATATGATGTATGAGTTATGATGAGATGAATTGATTGAGACATGAGTTTATTCTAAGCATGAGGTTTGAATGAGAAACATGGTTGTGTTTTTAGCTTGTGGCATAAATGTCGGTTTGAAGGAAATTCAATTTAACAGCTGTTATGTTGCCAAATCTCCATTAAACCTAAAAGGTTTGAAAAATGTTTTAAAAGTACCACATAAGTTGAAAACCCTGGGTGACACGGTTGAGTCGAGCACCCTCAGGAGATTTTTATGTGTCAAGCACTGAGACGTACTTCTCCTGCTATGGTGAGGAGGAGGCAAATCCGTGAGGGTACTGACATGAGCTTTACCAAAGCAGACAATTCGATGTGCACTCGAGGCCATTAGAGCATTTCAAAAAGGGTATATCCTAAGAGAGGAGTTCCCTAGCCCCCTAGCCCGTACTCTTAAGTAGTCGGGTGTATTATTTTATTATTCACTTATTCAGATAATAAGCAAGAGCTAGTGATGACTAGCTAAGGTATGAGCTCATAGCCTAGTTTTTATTAGTAGGGTGGCCTCTACATTGCTAAAGATTCCATGAATGATGTCACATATATTGATGAAAGTTCAATTTGAGAGTTATTGCCCTTATGCCACATGGATTGTTTCTATATGATTTGATTTGTTGATTTATATGCTCAAGTATTGCCATGCATTCATGTTTTAATATGTTGCATTCATGACATCAAGATGCATGCTAAAAGGAATGAACCTTGGATAATTGGTTTTATAAACCCTAATAATGAACCTTTTATGCATGCACACCTTTTTATAATTAAACCCAAGGTTCCTAAGGATGTAAACGATGTAACACTAGGATAGGAGACCCTTACTGAGATTCTTTAGTAAGAATTCTCACTCCTTTCTCTTCCTTCTCTTTCTTCCGTCACATCTTCAGAGAGTGATGGTGACGTTTGTGGTCTTTGTCGACACGCCGACTTGGGAGGTTCACTTTGATCCGGATCACGGATCATACCATTTTGAGGGGCAATGCAGGGTTTGAGTCTTCATGTTTGTTAGACGCTCCTTTGCTCACCCCGTACAAAGCTACCGTTTCTCCCCGATGTCTCCCTATGATGATGCCATGGTTTTTGAGCTCGCCCGAACGCACAGTGAGAGGATTCTGTGGACGTACGCTAGAGGATCGATGCCTCAAGACTTCCAGGACTACATGCCCCGGTCACCCGGTTTGGAGGATGACCCTTCCGAGGACCTGCTGATGCATATGTACAGCGAGAGCTCTACTCCCTCCTTTATTCATGTGAGGAGAGAGCGAGGAGACTGTTGTGCAGCCACGGTTGGCCAAGCGAGCAAAGATGCGCCCTCGCTGAGGAGCTCATGCCCAGTCGTCACGAGTGCCTACTCTTGCGGCACTGCGTCCATGGATCGACTATGTTCCGCCATACCCCGGGTTCCAGTATCTGACGTCATAGGGGAGGGTTAGTGCACACACTCTCACATAGATGGGATAAACCTTCTTTGTCTTGAGGTTATCTCCTTTAGGTGCACTCGGGTAGTTATGGTTTATCTATGCTTTCTTGTTTCTGTTGTATTTTCATTTTCCTGTGTATTTCAAGTTCAGCCCGTTTCTATAAGGGTGGGTCTACATATGTATCTCAATTATAAGTATTAATGAAGTGTTTTCTTTTGTGGTGTTTATCTCCGTTTCTTTGTTATATGTTTTACTTACCGTGTTCTTTATGCTTTGCTATTTGTGCATCTTGCCTTCTGTCATATGATGCGACGCGGCTCTCACTTTGATTTATGTTTTTAAAAAAAAAATTTACCGTAATTTTCGCTAAGTATTTGATTACATGAATGAAACTAAGAGGTAATAACCTAATGATTAACCTAATGTGTTCTAGAAAGTTGGGTTAAAGATTAGGGTGTTACAATCTTAGGCAACAGTTTTTTTGTTTTTTTAAATGGGTTGCTTTTGACAGCAAAGGCTACTTTTTTTTTAAGTTAAGACATCACTTTTTGAAGAGTTACTATATCACATATAGCCAATTGTTAAAGGCAACATTTTTTAACAAAAGGGTACATTTTTAAGTTAATGCATCGCTTTTCATAGTGTTGCTATAGTAAGTGTGACCAATTATTTAAGGCAATACTTTTGATTAGAGAAGACAATATTTTTTAGATATCAAAGGCAACACATTTAAAAAAAGTGTTGTCTATATGTACAAAAGGTAACATTTTTCAAATGTTCCTAAAAATAAGTGTTATTTTAGGCAAAATTTCTTATAGTGAAACAAAAATTATTTTATCTTATACTATGAAGCACGGATACTAACATGGACACGGGACACAACACAAACATTAGAGACACAAGAGACATATCAAATTTGAAAAATTGTAGGATATATATATGTATATATAAAAGTAAAAATTTAATACCATTGTTTTATTAACGTTTGCGCATAAGGATTTGGATATATTGCCAAAAACAATAATATAGATACCTTCAAATCTTTCCAGACAAATGCAGGATCTGCATGTTGAGTTTCTTTGGAGACAATTAAAAAGTTCTTCATTTTTTTTTTCTTTTATTTGGTCATGTGCTGTTCAGTTTTGATGATTACTCTGTCCCATTATGTTCTGAGTGCTTCTCCGTGACTAAATTCTGAGGTATTGGATGTAATAGACATTTTTTTAATATGCCATTGGGTATCCACCAAAACCTTTACCTATGATCGTAGTGAAGCTGTCATCAGTTTAATAATTTTTGTCATTGCCAAATTAAGTTTTATAATTTTTATTTATAATTTTTGTCACTTATTATAGAGAGGAATATTTTCAAATTTTAACAAATTATAACAGTACTTAATCCTATAAAATTTTTACTTATACGATACACATTATTTTATAAAAATTTGTTAAATATAATACAAGAATTTACATATATAACTTATAATCCTGCAGTGTTGGATCATATTTTGATATATTAAACGAAGCCATTTACCATTCACTAAATTTTATATATCGACAATATAACCATTCGTCATTCCCATCATGGGCATCAATTCTCCATTTCCTATGGGAATTTGAATCTTATGAATATTCACAGGTTTATTAAAAAAATTTCAAAAGAGAAATTTTTTTAAATATTATCAAATTGAAAATATAAATATCCATAATAATAAATGCTATTAACGCAAGACCCAAATTAAAAATAAAAATACATATATAATACAAATCCTATATATATATATATAAGGATGTTTAAAAAATCTATATAAATGGGGAATTGACGAGTTTCCATGGGACGAGAACCTCATTCCCCATCTCTGTCTCATTTGACAAACAGGAACTTTGTCAGGGCCCATCGACCGTCCCTAGAAAAACTAAACATGACGCTATAAATATATATGTTTATTTTTTTTACCATAAATCATTTTAATTAACAATGATAACTTTTATCAGTATTAATTAAAACTAGTGACAAATAAGTGATATATACATTACTTTAATATTCCATCAACTTTAAAATATTGTTATTTGTATATAGGTTAAATCCTTTAATATACGTAGTGACTAAAATATTATTCCAGAAAATCATTCAAACATAAAATCCTCACTTTTTGATAATTTCGTTTAACAAAGAATTTATCACTAAATAATTATGTGTACACATTATTAACTTAGAGTACATATGTGTAATTACTTGCAGTTAGCCTTGTAGTTTTCAATAATTTAGTGATATAGTAGCATTATCCTATTAGTATTGGGAACGCGTGATATTATTCTATTCCCAACCAATTTAAATTCCATCTTCCGAATATTAACAATCGATATTGGGTAGATAGGTTTGTATTTCTGGTCAATAATATAGACTTTTTGTTTTTGGTACATAGTCACTAGTCAGTAACATACTCCCTCCTTTTTATATAATTGTCCAGTCTAAAAATTTTCTTTATCTAAAAATAATTGTCAATTTTAAATTTAAATAATATTAATTATTTTTTTTAATAATACTCTTATTAACTACTATTGAACAAAAATAGGGATATAGTGAATGAGGGAAGAGAAAATTAAAATAGTTAAAAGAAACGAAGGCAACATAGTCAATTGTTTTTAATTCTTTCCTTCTTTGATATTTTTCTAGTTATTTTCTTAATTCCAATACACATTTATAATTTTTCATGGATGGAGTAGGATGAAGTCTATATCTCATCCAATAGTAAAAGAAATATAAGTTGATAGGATATCCATGTATGGTCACTGCAAATAAAATTTTTCGTGGCAGAAATATCTTTGCATGCGATATTGCGAAGTGGCCTTCGTCATTCGTCTAACGCAGTCCACTCTCAGTGGAATTGATTCCTTAAATGCTTAAACCAAAATTACCCAGTACAATAAATGCTACAGCAGGATGCAGTACAATATTTTCCAAGCAATATGGAATTGTACCTCACTATTGACTTGAGTTCAGCCAATTGAAATTGTAGTACAAAGTACACGACTTCGCTACTCATAACCTTCAATAAGTGCAATAAATCAAATGTAGAGACATCAAATTGAGAAGGATTTTATTTTGATAAAAGGTTAGGGCTATTTTTTCAAGATTTAATTTCTATACAATACTTGGGGACGATTGCATTAGTACTTATAATTTTAGAGAAAATGGGAGTGGTGGAATCATGAAAGCTGAATGCTGCTTATAGATGAGAGTTCAAGTGGTTACCTCAGTAAAAGTTTTGAGATACATGGCATTGTTTACTACATAGTAACTTCCAGTGAATGCTGACATTCTCTCGTAATATCAATATTAATACATAGGTGGTGCATATACGCACACATTCCGCTTCTTTCAATCTTAACAACTGGTCCCAAATGGGCAGTTCCCATCTCCAAAGTTAAAATGCTTGCAGCCAATCAACCTGAGGAAAAGACCAGATTAGCTTAGTTCAAATACAAAAACAATCAACCTCTGATTAATATAAAATAAATTCACTCTCTTTTATCATTAGACAGTCACCTATTTAACTGAACTTGGCACTAGTGTCCTCCTCGACGGGAGGGTCTGAAGAGTGAACACATCTATATATCACACAAATTCACATTGGGATAGTGCATATTCATGAAAATTTTCTTGTTTTCGGGTGCTTCACTGGGGAGGGGAATACAGGCTATATGCAGCAATAGAGAGAGGGAGGGAAGGACTATATTTTTCCCAAGAAATTACCTCTGAAAATCCCTACAAACACGCTTCATCAATTAACCGTAACACTAACACACACACACACATATCAAATTCAGGTTTAGTGTAGGGAAAAGGTAAACAGAAAAGAAATTACTTGCAGCTAGCCTTGTAGTTGTCAATAATTTATTGACAACAGGGTTGTCATCACCATATGTGTAATTTTATATTTTAAATGACAAGTTTATAAGTAATAGACCTTTGAATATGAATATTGAATGGTTAAATTTAATCACCATATCTTAAATCATTATTAATATGTTTATAAATGTTTAAAAGATTGATAAGTTTTGATGGTGATAGATTAGTAATAGTTAATTAATGTGTAAGATATATATATAATTATAAGACAATTATATCAAACACAACACTATATAGATTCTCATTTAAATTTAAATGACCCACAGATATAAATTAATTAATAATTAAAATAAGCATTAATTCAATGGAGGAACTTGGTGTTCTGAGGTATCACATATGTTTATATTTTAAATAAACATAAACTAGTGGTTTTATGACTATTGTATATAATTGTTATATATAATGTTATTAATATACATACAACACAGTAGATACTAGTGGGTTGCGACATTTTTGTCGTAGTGTGATGATGGAGGGGGAGCATGACAGTGACACCAAAGGAGAGGGGTGGAGGTGGCGGCATCGGCATCGTCGCATGCAATTGGCGTCCATGAGCGGAATTTTATATAATTTATATAAATTGATGGTTATAAAATAAACCTATAACCAAAATCAACCTATATCTATTTGTTAAAATGTGGTGTCATTACCATCTACAGAAGTTAGTTAAACTTCTGTATTATTGTGTGCAAGCCATTAACCACTTCTGTTAGAGTTAGTTAATCTTGTTTCCATTAGAGTTAGTTTACTGACACAAAACTCAATATAAATAGAGTTAGCTTCTGTATTATAATTAAAATTGATAAAAGAATCAAATCGTGATTAGTGAATGGGAAGCTTCTTTTCTGTTTCTCTCTCTCTCGATCTCAATCACATGCATGAACTATGAACTTTCACATGGTATCAGCCTAACCTCGATCATCACTGTTCTTCCGCTCCTTTCTTCCATTATTTCATCTCTTCTTCAACCTTCAGCATTCTTTATCTTCCCCTAATGGCCAATGCTTTCTCAGACCCCACCAGCCCTTACTTCATACATCCCAATGAAAACCCGGGAATGTCAATCATATCAACAACTCTCCAAGGGCAATCAAACTATCACGTATGGGCTCGTGAAGTCACATTAGCTTTGGGTCTCAAGAACAAGATCAAATTCATTGATGGCTCCATCAAGAAACCTGAACTAAATGATCCATCATTCGAAGCTTGGTCCAGATGCAACACCATTGTACTTTCTTGGATTACACGATCACTCAGCCAAGAAATTGCTCTCAGCATGTTATGGCGCAGCGTGGCACTTGATGTTTGGAATGCACTACGATCTCGCTACTATCATGGCGATGACTACCGTATCTCATCATTGCTTGAAGATTTCTATGCACTAAAACAAGGTGATCATTCCATCTCAACATATTTCACTCATCTCCAAGGTACTTGGGAAGAATTAAAAACTTTTCGTCCCATCCCATCATGCACATGTGCTGTTCCATGTTCTTGCACTCTAATTCCCACCATTCAAGGATATCGCAGCAAAGAACTTGTTATCAAATTCTTGAAAGGCTTAAATGACCAATACTCCAATAGCCGATCTCAAATCATGATGCTAAAACCTTTTCCCAACATAGATCAAGCACTTTCTTTAATATTACAGCAAGAACGTGAAATTGTAGGAGAGCCAACACAAAATCTTGTTGCAGCTATTGATACATCATCATGAGGCAGAGGCAGAGGTCGATTTCGTGGTGGTGGCCGCAATCAAGATTCTGGCCGTACCAATACTAACAGAGGAAGACCTGTATGCACTTATTGCAATAGGTTTGGTCATACCATAGACCAATGTTACAAGAAACATGGCGTTCCTCATACCATGACCCAATCATATGGCTCAGCACACGCAATTACTTCTGATGCATTTGATGATAGAAATATAACCAAATCTTCTCAACCTCACCAATCAAATCAAGAAAATGCAAGGGAGTTCTTAACTCCAGAACTACAACAAAAACTCCTAGCTATGCTTCAGCATCATGAATCACAACAATCCTCTTCTCATATGATCCATAACATCAGTTCCTCTCTGCTTGATAATCAAACCTCAGGTAAATCTTTCTTACTCTCTTGTGGTATTCACTACCCTGAATGGATTTTAGACACAGGTGCCACATATCATGTCTGTCACTCCTTGTCCTTCTTTAGCAGTGATAGAAAGGTAAATCCCATTTACATTAAATAACTTGATGGTAGCACATTATCCTCCAATATAACTGGAACACTTATTTTCTCCAATGATTTATATATGACTAGTGTTCTTTACATACCTGAATTTAGTTTTAATCTCATTTCTATTTCCAAGATTACATCATCTTTACATTGTAGACTCATTTTTTCTGCAACTGAATGCATTATACAGGACCCCCACTATTCGAAGATGATTGGAACTGCTAGTTTGAATAAAAATCTCTATCAACTCGACACCACAGCTTCTGCTAGTCAATCAAGCACAAGATCTACTCAACATATCAACACTACACAATCAGTTTCACCCCTTAGTAATTCAGACCTATGGCATGCTAGATTAGGCCATTTATCTCATGAGAAATTACATGTATTAGCTAAAACTTTCCCCTATATTAGCTGTAATCATAAAAATTCACATTGTACTACATGTCATTTAGCTAAACAAAAGCATTTACCTTTTACAGTAAGTACTACTGTGTCTAATTTCTGCTTTGACATAATTCATATGGATATATGGGGACCTTTCAATGTTCCTTCAATGTTTGGCCATAAATATTTCCTTACCATAGTAGATGATGAGTCTAGATTCACATGGATCTATCTAATGAAAACCAAAACTGAAACCAGACCTTTCATTAGAAATTTCATTCAACTAATTCAGACTCAATTTCATAAAACCATAAAAACCATTAGATCTAATAATGGTCAAGAGTTTAATATGCCTCAATTTTATGCAGACTTAGGAATTATTCATCAGAAAACATGTGTGGAAACTCCACAACTCCATTTTGTTGGGAGAGAAAACACCAACACTTACTTTCCACTGCTAGAGCCCTCTTATTTTACTCCAAATTACCACTAATTTTTTGGAATTTTGCAATAGCACATGCTACATTCATCATAAACAGGTTACCATCTGCTCCCCTAGCAAATAAAACACCCTTTGAAATTTTATACAACACTCTACCGGACTTAACCTCCCTAAAAATATTTGGTTCATTGTGTTATGCCTCTACACTTACAGCTGATAGAAAGAAATTTGATCATAGAGCAAAACAATGCATATTCCTCGGCTTTCAATCAGGAACCAAGGGTTATATTTTGTTTGATCTACACTCAAGGGAAACTTTCATTTCCAGAAATGTCAAATTTCATGAATCAATATTTCCATATCACACAAATTGATTCCCAATTATCACCTATCCCCACTACTAACATTGAACCATACTTAACTTTAATACCTTACTCTCCATCACACACTACTATATCTACACAATCTGACACTACTACCACTCCTACTTTCACTCAACCAACACAACCAGCCACCCCATCACAGTAACACAATAACACCACCACCCCTAACACATCACAACTATCATAGCCCACTGTCATTGATCACATACATCCAACCAATTCGCATCCATTACTAAGTACATCCACCTCTCATCCCACAGAACCCTTAAGTAAATCTGAAAGAATTCGAAAACCACCTACATACTTAAGTGACTATCACTGCATTCTTCATTCATCTAACAATATTCCTATCTCCTCACATATTAATTATCCTTTATCACAGGTTATGTCTTATGAGAAGCTAACCCCTAAATACAAGTCTTTTTCTTTAACCATTGCTACTGTCCCAGAACCACAAACTTATAAACAAGCTGTACTTCATGAATGCTGGTGCAAAGCTATGGATGCTGAGTTGAAAGCTCTAGAAGAGAACAAAACTTGGATAATCACTAACTTGCCTAAAGGAAAGAAGGTTATTGGCTGCAAATGGGTTTACAAACTCAAACACAATCTGGATGGCTCAATTGAAAGATACAAAGCTAGGCTAGTAGCAAAAGGATTCACTCAAACAGAAGGGTTGGATTATCTTGAGACTTTTAGTCCTGTTGCTAAAATGACAACCATCAGACTCTTGTTAACATTAGCTGCTGCAAATCAATGGCATCTCAAACAATTGGATGCCAACACAGCTTTCTTACATGGTGATCTTAATGAAGAAGTATATATGACTCCTCCACTTGGATTATCCTCCATCCTACCTGGTCAAGTATGCAAATTACAGAGATCCCTCTATGGTCTCAAGCAAGCTAGTAGACAATGGAATCAAAAACTGACCACAATATTATTAAATTCTGATTTTGTTCAGTCCAAAGCAGATTACTCTCTCTTTGTCAAGAAATCCAACCAACATTTCATTGCTATATTAGTTTATATGGATGATCTTATCCTTGCAGGCAATGACTTACATGAGATCAACATCATCAAACATAAGCTGGATAAACTATTCAAAATCAAAGATCTAGGTGACTTGAAATATTTCTTAGGAATGGAGGTTGCAAGATCAAAAAAGGGTATTGCTCTCTTTCAGAGAAAGTATGCACTTGAACTTATTCAAGATGCAGGATTACTGGCCAGCAAACCCACGACCACACCCCTTGACTACTCCACCAAACTACAAAAAGAAGGTTCTCAGTCTGTACAAGATGTAGCAAGTTATAAAAGATTAATTGGCCGATTGGTTTATTTAACTAACACCAGACCTGATATTTTTTTTGCCATCAGTCAACTCAGTCAATACCTTTCAGCCCCTATGATTGAACATGAACAAGCTGCCCTTAGGGTCCTCAGATATCTAAAATCAGCTCCTGCCAAGGGTTTGTTCTTTCCATCTAATTCCAACTTAAAACTAACTGGCTTCAGTGATTCTGATTGGGGTTCATGTCTTGATACTAGAAGATCTACTTCTGGTTTTTGTTTCTTCCTTGGAAACGGCCTTATTTCATGGAAAAGCAAAAAGCAATAGGTTGTAGCTCAGAGCTCCTCAGAAGCTGAATATAGAGCCTTAGCACATGCTTGCTGCGAAGCACAATGGCTTAAGTTTCTGCTAGATGACCTTCACTTACCACTCACAGCCCCCATTTCCTTTCATTGTGACAACAAATTAGCCATCCACATTTCTACTAACCCTGTCTTCCATGAAAGAACCAAACATATTGAGATGGATTGTCATACTATTCATGGCAAAATTCATTCAGGTCTTATTCACCTCCTACCAATCCAAACCATAAAACAGACAGCAGACATCTTCACCAAAAACTTAGACCCGGGTCCTTTTTCTGACATGCTCTCCAAGCTGGGCCTTCTTGACATATACAGGCCAGCTTGTGGGGGGTATTACCATCTACAGAAGTTAGTTAAACTTCTGTATTATTGTGTGCAAGCCATTAACCACTTCTGTTAGAGTTAGTTAATCTTGTTTCCATTAGAGTTAGTTTATTGACACAAAACTCAATATAAATAGAGTTAGCGTCTATATTATAATTAAAATTGATAAAAGAATCAAATCGTGATTAGTGAATGGGAAGTTTCTTTTCTGTTTCTCTCTCTCTCGATCTCAATCACATGCATGAACGATGAACTTTCATAGGTGTAATTCTCAAAATTTTGTTATACTTATCATTTGTAATATAACCATTGCACTAGAGAAAGAGACTGCCTCGCCGTAGCAGTTGGAGGGCTCATTAGCTACGTCCTTTAGCAACGGCAATTTCCGAGCATGTGCATGGTTGAGGCAGTGTTGGTCTTGTGATCCACGGTATGCAACCTTTATTGGCGGTGGCCTGTGACTAGTGGTTAACAGGCCAGCGGTGGTGTAAGGCTTCTGCTTCTTGTTGGAGGCAATGGATGGATGGGTGTGAGCATAGCAACATTTGCGAGAGTTTGCAAAGGAGATCTAGTGACAGAAGTTCCCTGTATTTTCCTAGAACACCAAATTTTCTAGGATCAGGGATTCAGTATATGTTGTATAGGGTTATGGACATTGCAAATTCCACTTAATTTGGGTGGATTTAGAATAACAAATTTTGGAGGGATGTCTTTTTACCATTAATCAATTAGTAAGGCCAATAATATGATATTTATATGGGATATATGTATTTATATTAAATACATATACCAAATATATCAGTATTATAAAATCTCTAATACTATTCAGTATTAAATTCGTAATTTTAAAAATATATCTGATGTTATAATTAAGACTTCAAAGTGCCGTGAAATTAATTATCTCATATACATATGCTCATAAAATGCCTTATAAACATAAAGTGATCACAAATTTATGAACAAAATTAATAAAAACCAAAAATAGTATATATATATATAGGAAATTTTATTACAAATAATAAAAACAACTCATTTTTTTCAGTTAAAAAAATTCCTGACAATAATTAACTTAATAAAGAAACTCTTATTCACTTGACAGATAAGATTAACACTACTAGGTCAACAATATATATACTAAATTACTGTGGTCGATACCAAAAATTAACACTTTCGGACCAACATTAACCTCCAAAGCATGTTATAATAAGCTTCCAGCGATTGCATATGAACAAAAGAGAAGAGGAAGGAAAAAGGCTATGGTAGTTGTAAAAGCGGAGTCATGTTATACTATTGCTATTGGGCTAGGCTTGTACTAGTCCTACACACTTGATCAAGAATATTAGCATAATTAGGGGCAGTAGAGGTTTGTGTTATTATTGATCGTGGTCACCTCATCACATACATCACCATATTATTTTACAATTTTTCGTATAATGTTAACACTAGAATTACTCTTCTTTTTTTTTTTTTGAGTGAATACCCTATTTGGTCCCTCAAGATTTTTACGTTGGACTATTGCATCCTTCAAGAAAAGAAATCAATCTCATGGTTTCTATGATGGATATATTAGTCTCTCTGTTAGTTTTTCATTAGTGGACTTACACATATGACACAGTATAATGATGATATGTCATTAAAACGTTAGAGCAAAATTAAATGAAGCTATTTTGGAACATATTACACTAACTTTAATGTCTAAAATTGCACAAAATGAATCACTTTAGACTTTTAATAGAGATTTAAATGACTCATTTTGTAAATTTCAATAATCACTAAAATGAACCATTTTAAACTCTATTCCACTTCAAATGACACATACATAACTTAACATTATGTTAGCTAGTCAATGTGTAATTCTATTAATGTATAAAGAATCAAACATATACAGAGGGACTAATGTGTCCTATTATTAAAATCTTGAGGGACCTCGAGTTTCATTTCAATTTTTGAGATACTAAGGGCCTGTTTGCTTTGCTGAAAATAGTTTTCAGTTTTTAGTTTCCAGTTTTCAATTTTCAATTTTTGTGAAGGAAAAACTGAAAAAAATGAAAACTGAAATTTGTGGTTTTTAATTTTTTCAGTTTTTCCTTCACAAAAACTGAAAACTATTTTCAGCAAAGCAAACAGGCCCTAAATAGTCCTATGAAATTTTTTTAAGGGACCATATGAGTTATTTATTTATTTCTTTCTTAAGCACCCTCCAATATCACTAAACATTTAAGAGAATGACTGATTGAATTTGTTGGGTACCAAAACTACCAAATAAACCTATGCGTTTTTCGGTCAACTAAAGGCTACAATGTGATCAAAATAGGTACCAATAAACTAGGTGCTCAAATTACAAGTTCGTAGAATCACCAGAGTATAACATTCAACTAAGGGGTGAACAAAATAAAACAAAGGAATGGGAGGATAAAAGGAGCCAGAACAATGTTAGGTCATTGCAATTTAAAACCAATGAAGTGCGTTGAATAGTCAGGATGAAAGTTTTGTATTCCAGATGTTAAAATCTCAAACCTTTTGGCTAATTTGTTCAAGCCCTGAAGCAAAATTCTCCAACCTAGCACTCCCATATCTTTCACGTTGTAGATACTACTCCTGCAATTAAATTGTCATTAAACAATTTAAACACTAACTACAATAAAATTATCAGAATGGGCATTAGTCACCAAGATCTTCTAACTATAAAGCAAACTGATCGAGTGCCTTTTTGTTAGAATGGTTGATAAGTGATAACATTGATGCAAGGGCAGCAGAAAAAATAGTTCACAGAAATGTACGTGAACATTTTCTCCAATGAGTGCTTCCTCTCAGTAGAACAAAAATTATCCGAATCACTTGATGCTTGGTCATATTCCCTACCAGACCTGAGTAGGAACCTCACTTGGTGACCCAAAAAAGAATAGTTGAGAAAAAAGGTCATGATCTCCTGTACAAGATATATTACTTGAACAACTAAAATGAATAATATGATAGTGTTTCAAATCAATACCAGCTCCCCAACAAGCTCATACAAAGATTCATCAAGTGTTGCCTGCATAAAACACAGTACTGACTAGTAGCAGGACTATCAAGTTTAGCAATCACCTGTCATATTTAAGATGAAATGAATTTGATCAGTTGATAATTAAATGCACACGCGAGTACATACATTCATACAAATTATTCAATCATACTAAGAAAGGCTCAAGATATATATAGTACAACACAAAATTAGAAATTCAAAATGTTATGTTCTCTTGGAAAGCAAAAAAGAGCAATATGTGGGGATTTAAAAAAATAGAAATTTTCAAGTACGTCTGGAATATAAACATAATACTTATTTTATAAATTGATATTCGTATTTCTCTTGAAGAACTTCAGGTTTCTCAATCCTTTGCTCACTTTTGAACATAACTATGGAAAAAGTTTAACAAAAATGATAATTCTTGTTAATTTCAATTTTGTCTACTAGTCCTGTTTCACGATGAAAAAACACATTTATTTTCCATTCATGCTGCCAAATGAGCACGAGCTTCTAAATATGTTAACATGCATGTGCATGTACAAATGGAGCATTTAATAGCACAAATGTAGAAATTTGATGATTGAAATGCCAGAAACTTATAGGCTACAGTTTTATTCATGACAAGCCAAACAAAAGATGGTATCCAACACCAAATGGAATATATTACCTATAACCCCCTAACGTATAACGAAATACGCTCTGGTCGTATTTGGTTTTAACTTTAAAGGATCACTCATTGAGAACTTAGCTTAACCTTGACTGTTTAGAAATCCTTAGCAGAAAATACAAGCCATTTTTTATGTTCTTTTAAAAAGACATCACTTTCAAAAATAGAAACCTTCGCGCGTAAATAGTATTCGACACTAATTCACATAGATATAAGTGAACATTCAGCATAAAATTACCATCTAAGCACTAAGACAATCTCAAGTCTATCACATGAAATACCTCGATATATATATATATATATATAAAATCTAGCATAAGAGCCCTCGGCAGCTCACAATATCCAAATATATATAATGTTGCACTATAGTGCACAACCACCTAACTATCTACTAAAGCCGAGATACATAGCAGTAAAAAGGGTAATAGATAAGTATGTCAAACGGCCACATGGGTCCGGCATACAGTAATCTAAACTAAAATGGTAGGTCATATTGCATGAGATATAAGCAGGGTAAACATCTATTAATCTTACCAATGTCTCCAGCATAGCTATCTCTATTCGTCCACGAACTTAAACATCAACTGCCGACACGTCTTGCTCATCTAAAGATGCACATGGAAATTAAAAAGGGATGAGAATCCTAATGAATTTCAGTAATAGTAAAGCATACATGGTGTCATCATCGTATGTCTCCGGCCCACTTGGTTTATTATAGAAAAAGTGTATATGCCACAATGCAGTCCAAATTTAGAGTTTTCGCAAGCGTTATTATCAAGTTGACATTTCATTTTTAATATGGTCTTGATCATGAATGCATTAGGTCAGATATGTATTTTCTTGATAATGGTGTCGCATTAAATTTACTTTTCATGAGGGCATGCATGCATGAAAGAGTGAAACATAGTCTCATTACATACATGCATGAAAAGAGGCGAACATAATCATGTACACACTCATGCATGCATAAAAGAAGCGAACATAAACAGTGAACAGGCACAAGACCATAAACTTTCTTGAAACATAGTTCCTTTCCACTTATTCGTTAACCTCTCAGGGACCCCTAGGCTATGATGCGATTAGCCGTCACTGAACCTCGATCAATACCGAATCTCGACTAGTCATAAATAATATTCATCACTATTATGTATAAATGTGATCAGTCCTCACTGAACCTTGATTGGTATTGAACCTAGTGTAAGGGGGTGTGAGTTCTCTTTTAGGCATTTAGACATTCATACTTATATCCTCCATGGTTCATGCCATGCTGTAACACTTAGTATATCCGACAACCCTTATTTGTTCTATTTTCCTTACTTCACAAGTGGGCCCACCATTGCACTATGTGGTACAACACAACAGTGTCCCACTACTACAAATTAGAGCCTCCGCGGCAGTCCATTCACAACGATTCAGCATATTGGTCGTCGGTGACCATTTAATGAGGTTTCTCACTGCGGTTAGTGGAGCCGCCGTCGCTTGCCCCCCTGAATCCAGTGAAATTTGGCACAAAGCTCTCATCCTCTCTCCCACATAAGTCCCCTCTCTTTTTTGCATTGGTCTTTCACTCTTCAAAGCTACTCCCTCCCTCTCAAGGATGCTCCTTTTCTCTTCGAACCAGATCCCTCTCTCCTAAGGTCTCTCCTCTACTAAAGGTCGGTTGCCACTCTCTCTCACTCAGATCCTCAAGGTTGGTCATAGTTGCTGCTCTCTCTCGCTCAAGGTCGTTGCTCCGCTCCGCTCCGTGCAGCCACCATCATTCCTCTTCGCGTAGACGTTGTCACTCCTCTCCATGCAGCCATCGCCACTCCTCTCATGTAGCTGTCGCCGCTCTCTCTCACTTAGATCCTTAACATTGGTCATATTCGCTGCTCTTTTTTCCCTCAAGGTCACTGCTTTGCTTCGAACAGCCCTTGCTCCTCCACTCTACATAGCCCTTGCTTCTGCGCAGCTGCCGCCGCTCCTCTCCACATAGCCGTCACTCTACTCCAAGGTATTTCCCTTGTTTTGGCATTTTTCCCCTTTTTCCTTTTCTCTCTTATTTTGTTAATATCCAACCACTTTTATTGATTTATTTATTTAGGGATTTATTCATTGGGCTCTTTGATCAATCTTCATCATCTTCATCCTCAATCAGCAAAATCCAGAAACCCTTATTTTGGTACATATACAGGTCTGCCTCTCTTCTTTATCTTTTTGGCTATTTGTTTTGAATCATGTTATTGATTATTGATATGATTACTAATCCAGTTAGACTGTTAAGATTTTAGATTTCAAATAATGAGGTTTTGGTTTTCTATTCTGTTTACTTCATAATCGTCCTTTGTCATTCCAAAAATTTGTTTGTGTTTTATGATGTATGTTTGATAAATATGAAGTTGTGTTGAGGAAATTAAGCTTAGTTAGAAAAGTTGTTTCAAGGGAAGCCTCTCTACGTGACTATTATTTGTCATTATGCCCAAATTTTAAATACTCATCATTGTAAATATTGCTGTAAATGTAGCCCAACATAGGAATGAAAAAGGTGGTTCTGAAGTCAAATTTAGTGCATACAAAATGAAGATATATAATGGATCTTTTCATTTGTTTTGGTTAAATTTTTGGCCTTGTGAAAGACGAGGGGGAGAATGGGGGAAGCAAGAACTGTCCTGTATATTTTTTTGACTTATATCTCTTAATCTCTTTTCATTTCCATGATTATAAAGATGATTTCAGCAACAAGTATAATTAATTCCATTTAGTTTCATTTGATTCTCATTGTGAATTTGGACAAATTTCTGGCTTTTTTGTCCTTCCAGTTTATTGACAATGTTCCAATATTCCAAATAAACACAATGTGGTGCAACTTTATGTTACGAGACATCATCTGGCTATCGAAGTCTGGGAAGTGTAAATATTAGTACTCATGGAAAGGATTCTCTCCGCCTCAGGCTCTTATAGGGAGGTCGATATCCAGAACTTGCATTGTGAGATATTTGATTGTATTGTCCTGCTTCTTGTTCCTTAGGAATTCTCTAAAAGACTTAGGCTTAAACTGCAGGTAGCTTAATATTTAGAAATGATTTCTTCTTGTTATTTGTTAATTGTTAATTGTTAATTGTTATTTGTTAAAACTTTGATCATTGTTATTTGTTAATTGTTGCATCACTATCTCATCATTAAAACATGTGATTTCTATCTTTTTTTGGATCTTTTAAGTGTTATTTGTTGTCTATTATTTGTTTTACATTGGCTACTAATAGCTTCCTGCATGAGTTTCTAGACAGCTTCTTACAATTTAGGAGCAGATGGTATGATTTACCTCATAGAAAGGCCAAAGGTATTGTTGCTGGGGTTATTGTTGGAGAGCTTGAATTGAGTTGTTGTGTTTTCATGGTATTGTATCAAATGTAAGTTTCTTATTGTTTGCAAGACCTTCTATATGGCCTTTTCAGTTATTTGTGTATTAGCCAGCCCTCTTAATTGTATGAGCATCAAATGAGATATTTAAAGGAAAAAAATTAATGTTTTTGTAAGTTAGAGTTCATCATAGTGACATTTAAAGCGCATGCCTATTTTCGTCTTTGTCAATGCTTAGTTTAAAAGTATATGACTAAGCTATTAGTATTTAATAGAATAAGAAGCTCTCATTGTTATTGGAAAATTCTCATGGATTAATATAAGCATTGTTGGAATAAGATGAAGATGCTCTTCTTATTATGCTTGAGTGCTTGTCATTGCTATTATTTGATATTGGATAGTTTTTTATTTGTAAGAACCATGACCATTGGCAACTAACAGTCGAAACCAAATAGAATGGCTTGATTCAACACTATCCTATTAGAATGGCTTGAACTTCGAAGAACATGCTCAAAAGTTAACAATTTCGATTTCTTTTCACTCAAATCAATGCATTTGGGTCATGTAGCTGGTATCTCCATGACACAATCTAGTATTCTTTATTATTCTTATTGTCCTTTCTTCTTATCTCAGCCCCCAAATCAATTCCCAAAAAATATAGAAAAAGGCTCTCCATCTTAGAAGGCACGCACCTTAATTTATTTAGTTATATATCATTTTAAATTTATCTAGTTTTAAAAACTTGAGAAGGGATGAGATCCCAAAAAAAAGGGAGAGCAAAGAAAGAAAAAACTTGAGAAAAGATAAGTTAGGAGTTTTGTTGCTGCTAAGGAAAGGCTAAAGCATCTAATTTTAAAAACTTGAGAAGAAACAAGTTAAGAGTTTAATTTTGTTAAATATCTGGTTTTTGAAAAGTTCTTTCATCCTTGAATCAGGACAAATTTTGGCATTTGATTTTCTTTTGGGTCATGATAGGTGCAGGGATAATTATCTCAATCTTATGCATGCCACTGGTGGCTGGATATGTTTGTCCCCCCTCTACTTGGGCTGCCTGATGTTGGTAAAGTAAATATAAGCTACAATCCTACTGGGCCACATCTAGTTTGTGTTTTGGCCTCTGCTCTCAGCTCATCCTTCGCTACTACAAATAAGGTGCTTCATAGTACTCCTTTCACGGCCGTATTCCCTATTTTATTTTTATATTATTTTTGTTAGTATTATTGTTCAAATCTTCCAAGTTTTTCAAGTCTATGATTATTTGCCTATGTCTTTCTTTTTTGTTTGTGGCTCTGTTTGAAATTGGAAGCCATTCCCCATGTTTTGGAAACAATATTTCAATGATTTGGTACTAGAGTTTTTCTTAATGGAATTTTGTTTGTGGTTGTTGTTACTTTATTTCCAAACAAGTATTTATTAGGAAGGTTGTTCTCCTAATATTGGAAACTGTAAAGTGTTCATTTTCTTCAACTATCCATGTTTAATTGGTATTTGGTAGCGTGATCAGTTTTGTTGTGGTTTAAACCAATAAATAGAAGTTGTCTTTCGTGGTTGTTCCACTTTGAGTACTCGTTATTTCCCTTAATTTTTCATTGTTTAACTGAATTCTTTTGTGCTTTCCAAAGAAGAAGTATTTTTGTGCTTTCTGAAGCAGAAGAGTACTGTATCATCACTTTAATTTTTCTTTTCTTCACTATGGAAACTGGAAAGATTTTATTGAGTTTTATGGTTTCAGACTCAGCGTGCACTCATGAAGAACCATATTTGATCAGTTTAGTTTCCTTTATATACATAGATACATAAGGATTTTTTAATATTCTCAAAACTAATGATGATTCTCTTTGAATTATGCACTTTGCAGTATATTTGACATTGGAATATTGATCAAAATTCTAGAGCTTAGAGTTTCTGCTCTTTCTTTTTCTCTTTGCGAAGGAAAGTTTGCTTGCCAAGTCAAGCTAGTGGAAGTAATAATCACTCCTTATTCAGTGATCTATGACTAATCAATTCAAATTGCATTACACCTTACATTAATCATTAGAAAGACAATTGCTAACAAAGGTCAATGATTTTCTAGCTAATGCTGATGCATTTATATTAAGCCATTACCATTAAAACTTTCAAACTATACTTCCTAGACATATGGTTGTCCTACCTTTCGGTTTTACTTCAACTTCACCTATATCTGCAAGTTGACTTAACAGAATATTTTGAGAAACATGAGTTTGTTTTGTATGCTATTTTGAATGAAAATGTTTCGAATGATGAAGTCAATATTTATTTACTGATGGTTCTTTTTATCACATTGAGTAATAATTCATTGTTTTTACTAGATTGGTTACTTTGTTTTTGTCTAGGTGTATGTTGAGACTGTGGAGAAAATAGTTCCATTGATTTTCCAATGGACAAAGGCAACTTGCTTTACGTATGGCCAAACTGGAAAATTTTTTTTCATGCTAGTTTAGAAATGTAGGAGCACTTGCATTAAGCAGTGATTACCAAATTGCAAAAATTAGGAATATCTTTCAACATTTTAGATTTGAACAAAAAATGTTCTATCTGTTCACAATATTTTGATTGTAAAAATGTTGAGTGCTCCTTGAATACTTCAAAATATTTTTAGTTTACTAGTATAGTGGAAGACATGGATAACTATTAAGATGTCTAATGATGTTGAATGTTTGTAGGTTCTATTACTTTGTCTTCTATATTCATGTAAGATATTTTGTTTTATTATCTATTTTGAGACTTTTTTTTGGTTATTATAAGTAATGAGTTCTTGTTATTTTAACATTCTCTTTAGGTTTGAATTTTTTGGATGTTTGGAGATAATTGTTATGGTAAGAAACTATGATCAGAATAAGGATAAAGACGGAAGAAATGATTTTTTTTTTAATGTATTTTATACTTAGCGGCGGTTCTGAACTACCGCAAGATTTTTTAGATATTTATAAGTGAATTCTTTGCGGCGATTTTGCAACGGCCTCGATGATTTCTGGGAATATAAATTTATTATTTTGCGGCGTGTAACGCCCCGATTTTCTATTAGAGTAAAAATGACCAAAATGCCCCTAAGGTCATTTTCGACCCGGAATTTGAGGGAAGCCGATCTGGCAGTCCTCGAAGGGCAAACTCAATATTGGAAGGGGATTAGTTGACTTGTGTACCTTTCCGGGATCGAAAATCTCATTTTTCGAGTTTCCGGATCAAAATGATCAAAATACCCCTATGGGGTTTGACCCGATTGTAAGTGCCGGATGAATCTGAAATTTCTCCAGATGGTTTTAAAAGGCGTTTTTATGTATTATGTGACCTCAGTTTTAGTCCCGGTGGTCCCGGGCGAAATTTGTGCAAAATTATGATTTTGCCCCTAATTTTGTGTTTTTAAGCTTAATCGTGTGATTAAGCAAACATAAGCAATATTAGGCTCTAATCGAAGATTAATTAATTTCCATAATTAATCTAGAGTCAAAATAATTTATTAAAGTTGATTAGAACCTAAGAATGCTTAATTTAAACTCAAATCTTATTTTAAATTCAAGATTCCTAGTCATGGAATCTTGAATAGTGTTTTCGCTCTCCAATTCCTTAAATCATGGAAATTTGTCTACCTTGTTTACTCATAAAATGAATTTTAAACTCTCTAAATGTTTATGAGCACTCCTTAAACTTGTCATAAAATTCCTAAACCTCATTCTTAGTTACCTAAACTTGTGCTTAATGATTCCTAACCTTGCACCTAAACTAATCCACACTAAAACCTATCATTAGCACACAATTACATGAACAATTTTCCTTCCCCCTTGGCTGATGTAATCTGGCCAAAAACCCATACCCTCATTATCCATCACATGTGTGAATTTTTACACTCAAAGAACCATGGTTCCACCTCACCATGAACCATGCTTTAAGTCATAAACTCCATACTTTCATCCATGCTTCATAGGACAACTTCTAAAATATATTTTTTCTTATTTTGCTGTCCCAAAAACCGCCAGCTTTTCCTTCCCCTTTGATGAATTATTTCATTTCAAATTTGAAAGGAAAATCACTTCAAACATCATGCTTGAAGCCATACCTCCCATACTTTCAACCTTACTCCTCCATGCTTCAAAAATGAAACCTCTCACCTCATGTTCCTCATGGGAACCACATAGCCAGCCTCCCTCCATATTACCTCTCCATTGTTTTTGTTTTCTATAAATACATGAGCTTAAGAACTTGTGTGAACCTTTGCATCATTTGCTGAGTTTAGTTTTCTAGCCTTTCCTTGAGTTCCTTCTCTTTCTCTCAAGCATTCTAAGAGTTTTTCCTTTCCATTTTCATCTTCTTCATCCTCTCTTCACATCATCATCTCATAACCTCAATCCACCACCCCACAACCTTGAGTCACCTCCTAAGCACCTAAACACTTAACCTCAAACACTAAACCACCAAGAACACATCTCCTTTCCTTCCTCTCCCTCAAGGCCGAAGCCATCCCACCATCCTAGGAGGAGTTGCTCTTCTTATTTTCCTTTCCAAGTTCAAGCTTTTCATCTTCACTCTTGGTAGGAGTTGCTTTCAAAATATTGTTTTGCTCAAGAATGTGTTTTCTCTAGCTTTCTCTTGGTCTCTTGTTGAGCTTTCCTTTGTTTTCCTTTTCTTTTTTTCATTTCGGCCTCTTGGCCTTGTTTATGTGAACATGACAGCTTGATGATGAGAGCTCCTAGATGATGACTTTGTGTTCATCTCAAAGGAACCTCTAAAGCTTGAGTTTTGTTCTTGATCTAGTAAAGTTTTGGTTTTTTTTTTCCTTTTCTTTTCCTCTATGATTCGGCCTCCATAGATTTCCTTTAAAGGTTTTGTTAAAAAATTTAGAGTATCTCTATATTTATGTTGTATCAAGAAATAATGTTGTCTTGGTTTCCTTTTCCTTAAGGTTTTGTTTCCTTTAAAAGTTTACTTCTTTTTGAGCTTGATTATGATGTTCAAGAAACCATGTAGTTCCTTTGAGAACTTGGTTCAAGAACTCTGAGGCTCACTTTGTTGATAAGATAGATGTTGGGTTGAGATTTTTAGTTCTCTTTAAAATTCTCATATGAGCTCTAAATTTAAGATAAAAGACTTGCACCCATATTTACTTTTATGTTATCACTAAATGCTCAAGATTAAAGAATGAACTTGCATCTTCATATTTATGTTTATGCTCTCACTAAATTTCTAAGATAATAATGAGTTTGCGCATAGCATATTTATTTATGTCCTCACCTCTAAATGAAAACTAAAACAAAGTGCATTGCATATTTATTTTTATGTCATAACTTAAGAGATTTAGAGCTCATAGAGTTACCCATTATTATCTCAAACAAAGACTTGGAAATACATGTCTCTTAATTCCTTTAAGTTCGGCCCTATGAGGTTTATGTAGTTTCAAATACTAAAACTTATGTTCCATAATTTTTGTAAGTTTATATGAGTTTAAGAGATGTTTTGAACAAGTTTTATGATTTTGAATCCTTTATGACTCATTCAGAAATAGCTACTGCCTTAGGAAACATTTTGATGATTTTAATGAGATAAAAATGTTTACTAATGAGTTTTGAAAGTTTTAGAAAGGTTCCAAGGGAAACTAGCAATTTATGTGTCTTAGAAATCAAGTTTTTATGCTTTGTATGATGGAGTTAATTTTGGTTCTGCCTTGCTTGCTGTGCTCACTATTTTATGCTGTTTTAATGGTGATAATATGAGTATGTTCATGTATAATTGATGCTAAAATTCATATGTGAAAGTTAAGAGAAACTAGTAACTAGAAAAGAATTAATTTGAGACTTTTAGATCCCTTAGTAGTGGATTTTTCTGGATTCTGTCCAGCAGGGTTAATAATTAGAAATCATGGTTTATAATTAGTCTAAATGTGTAGGAATTACTCATAATTGGTTTAGGACTTGATCTTGATACCTTAGGAGCAAATCAAACTTAGAAAGGGTCAATGTTGTGACTCTTAGGTACCCGCAAAGTAAGAATTTTAGATTCTACACTCTTGAGGTTTAGAAATGTTTATGATCATAGAATTGGGTGAGGAATACTTAGATATGAGCCTATAGATACCCGAGAGTTTAAGTCATGATGATATACAACTTAGATTCCAAGTTAAAGGACCTTAAGGGTCAAAGCATAAGACATTAAGAAATCTTTAATGCTATGAGTTTATTTTATGCGAGTATGATGTTGTAATGTATATGTTTGATGATGCATGAGCTATGACGAAATGAATTATTGAGATGTTAAGTTTATTATGAGCATCATAATTGAATGAGAAATATGAATGTGTTATAAGCTTGTGGCATAAAGACGGTTTGAAGGAAACTCGGTTTAACAACCATTATGCTGCCGAATTTTCGTCAAACCTAAGGGATTTGAGAAATATTTTGAAGTACCATATGCGATTGAAAACCCTGGGTGACACCAGTTTGGCCGAGCACCCCTAGGAGATTTTTATGTGACAAGCACTGAGATGTACTTCTCCTGCTACGGTGAGGAGGAGGCAAATCCGTGAGGGTATGTGTAGATGCAGCCTTACCAAAGCAGACAATTTGTTGTGCACTAGATGTCAATAGAGCGTTTCAAAGAGGGTATATCCTAAGAGAGGTGATCCCTAGCCCCCTAGCCCCCTAGCCCGTACTCTTAAGTAGTCGGGATTATATTATTTTTATGATTCGCTTATTCAGATAATAAGCAAGAGCTAGTGACGACTAGCTGAGGTATGAGCTCATAGCCTAGACGTTTTTAGGGTGGCCTTATTATGCTAAAGTACCATGATTGATGTTACAAAGTTGAGGAAAGTTCCACTTAAAAGTTTTAGGCCCTTTATGCCACTTGTATGCTACTTGATGTTGTGATTTGTTGAGTTATTTGCTTAAAGTATTGCCATGCATTCATGCTTGATATGTTGCATTCGTGACATTAAGATGCATACTAAAAGGAATGAACCTTGGATAATTAGTTTTGTAAACTCTAATAATAAACCTTATATGCATGCTCACCTCTTTAATAATAAACCCAAGGTTCTTGAGGATGCGAACGATGTAACCCTAGATAAGAGGTCCCTACTGAGATTCTTTAGTAAGATTCTCACTCCTTTCTCTTCTTTCTCTTTCTTCCGTCACATTTTCAGAGCTCGATGGTGACGTTCGTGGTCTTTATTGACGCGCCCGTCTGGGAGGTGCACTACGACTCGGATCACCGCTCCTATCACTTTGAGGGTCGATGTGTCGTTCGTGTTTTTGTATACATGGGACGACCTTTTGCTTACCCGGTATCCAGCTACCAGTTCACTCTTACTGCTCCTTATGGTGGCGACGACCTGATCTTCGAGCGCACCCGCCGCTGACGCAGCGATTAAATGCGTGCTCGTTCATCTGCCTCAGCTATCCGTGACTACCCGGAGTACGTGCCTCGTTCGAGGAGGTCGAAGATGGATCTGTCCGAGGACTCACCGGTGCATGTTTATTCGAAGAGCTTTGCTCCCTTTCCCCTGATCAGACAGGAAGGGAGTGAGGATATCGTGATGCAGCTGCGCCTAGCGAGGAGAGTCGAGATGCGCCCTAACCGAGGAGCTCATGTTCAGTTTACTCGCGTTCATGTTCCCCTCCACTGGCCCACTCAGGAGGAGATCGAGCAGTTCGTCGATTATATACCTCCATTACCCGAGGGTCTCCTTCGTCACTGGACTTCTTTGGAGAGCTATCCGAGTACACCGTCACAAGGTTTTCCCCTTTGGCAGTATCTTTTGGGAGGGGGTTTTAGTTTAGCACTCATAGCTTTGGTAGGAGGGTAGTTTAGTTGGTTTTTATCTTCCGTTGTACCATGTACTTTACTGCTTTCTTGTTATCTTTCATGTATTGCAAGTGCAGCCCGATTCTATAAGGGCGTGACTACATATGTATCTTAAATATGACATTAATGAAGTGTATCCTTTGTCGTGTTAATCATTGTTTCATTGTTACATGCTTTATTTACTGTGTTCCTTATGCTTTGTTATTTGTGCTTTATATTCCTGCTTTATGATGAAAGCGGCTCTCACATTGGTTTTATGTTTTAAAACAAAAATTTACCATAATTTTCCGCTAAGCATTTTATTAAAATAATGAGACTAAGAAGTAATAACTTAATGATTAACCTAATCTGTTCTAGAGTATTGGGTTAAAAATTAGGGTGTTACACGGTAGTTCATAACCGCTGCCATATTCTCTATCACTTTTTTCACTAGGTTTTTCATGGCGGTTTAAAACCGCCGCTATGAGTACATGGAGTTTTGCGGAGGTTATTCCAGCGGTTGGTTAGAACCACCGTCATTTACTTGGCGACACTTGACATGGCGATGATTTTGGAACCGCCACAAGTGGCAAATGGCGGCGGTTTGAACCGCCGCTAAAGGTAAAAATAACCACTGCAAAATCCCTTTTTTCTAGTAGTGTCCTAAGCTCATGATCTCCTTTATCCATGTCTTAATGCATACTAGACTCAACACAATCCATTAATGAGACTCATTCAAGAATAATCATGAACAATGCTTGAAATAATTGCATATGTAACCAGTCGAGCTAACATTAACCAATATGACAATTCATATCACATATATCACCAATGCATCTCAGTCAAGTATATCACAATAGTTATTCATAATCTAATCAAGTATAATAGTCAACGAAAATGAATAATCATATTTCATTCAATAGATATTCAAGAGTTATCAGTGCATTAGAAATCACAGTTATAAATCTCATATGCTAAACTGGTTTGAGTTTGATAATAAGACTACTTTGAATGACACATTTTCCCTCTTTCCAAGATATATGATTACCACGGCCTACCTCCCTTTATGTTACACGTTCTAAAAATGGACTTTTAAGGACTTCACAACTTCTAGTTTCACAAAATAGCCTTTAACTTAATTTTTTTTGTATCCAAAAACACATTTTCCACTCTAGTTTTACTGAAATTACAGCCCTGCACTAGGAATTTCAGAATTTACACAAAACTCCAAACTTTTGAAATATTACATTTTGACCCTTAAACTTTTCTAAAATTACAAAATAACCCCCAAAATTCAATTTTTAATTCCAAACACATACATTACTATTCCAAAATCCAATTTTACAGCTTTACATCCAAAAACTCAATTTTTGTATAAAAACCCCTAAACTCTACAAAATTTCATTTTAGCCCGTATACTTCACTAAAATTGAAAAATAACATCGAACTCATTTTTTCCTCTTAAATACATTCCTTACTGTTCCAGAGTCTATTTTTACAAATTTACACCCTGAAATGTTTTTTTTCACAAAGCCCCTAAACTTTGTAAAATTACATTTTTAGCCCAAAATCTCTATATAATCACAAAAATACCCAAATCACAAGTACCCACTCCATTTTTCCCAGTAGATTCCAAATATGTGGTTAGTTTTATAAGCAAAATTTTCCTTCTAGGAGAACATGCCTTGGCTGAACCTATATGCCCAAAAACCCAAGCTTTTTCACAAAAATTGAAACATTCATAAATGTGCTCCTTTTTATGTGTAGATTCTAATATAAATATGGTTTTTGAAGCAAACATTACCAACATAATAAACCCTCTAAAACAGTGACCTATCTCATAAATATTAAAGTTTACTAAAACATTTCATAAAATACAAAAAAGTGACACTTTTAAAGAGTAGAATAAAGCTATGGAGCTAGATTTTGAAACAAAAATATTTACCCATACAGCATCGTGAAGGCCGAAACTTCAAGAAGAGAAAATGATGAGCTCTTCAAATATTTTTAAAAGAAAAGAAAAGTTTTAGCAAAATAACCAACTTTCAAGCATAAATATTCATCAAAACTCAATCCTTTTTGGCAAAAATTAGAAAACAAATAAAGAAAACAAGTTTGAAAACAAACCCCTATCCAAAACAGGGGGTCTTTGTTGGAGATCAAGGCTGCCATGAGCTCCTTAAAGCTCAAGCTCTAAAGAAAGGAAGCAAAAATCTCTTCCTTTTCTTCTACAACAATTCAGCCTCTACAGAAACAGGTAGGAGGAGGATTTTTCTTGAAAAACTAATAGTGGATTTGGGTTTTTGTGGAAGAACTATGGAAAAGTGTCTTTGTTTGTTAGATTTGGTGGAGAAATAAAGAAGTTATGAGGTTGGAGGTGATGGAGGTAGAAGGTGGAGATGAGAGGAAATGGGAGTATGAGTGTTCTTGTGTGAAAAATGGGCAAAAGTGCATAAATAAAGGGAGGTGGCGGCTACATCATGAAGAAATGGAGTGGTTGGGTTAGGGTTGAGGGTATTTTAGGGTTTAGACAAAGAAAGTGGGGGTAGATTAGGTAGAAATAAATAGTACTAATTAGGGGTAGTTCAGTAAAAGGAGTAGTCAAAATAGAATTGACTTGGTCTAACCATGATTAATTTGAATTATCATCATTAAAGGTGTCATTGGTCATAATAAAGTGGCTTTTGTCTTTAAGAGTGTCATAATATGTAGTCACTACAAGACAAGCATAGTGGGTGATGACATCATCATGTTTCCCCTTTCTATTTAAGAATGAGATTAAGTTTCCTTAATTATTATTGGGCTTCAATCAACTCAAAATGATTATTTTGAATCAAAATTAATTAATAAAAATAAATTATCTTTAATTAGAGCCTAATATTGCCTATATTCCCTTAATTACTATAATTAAGCTTAATTAGTATTGACTAAGGGCAAAGTGGTAATTTTAAATAGAAACTCCCCAGGACTCACCCAAACATTAGATATCCCCTCAAATTAATATTTCCAACTCCCGAGTAATAACCGGGTCCAGTAATCACTTAACCCCATGTTAAATTACCTCAGATGCATTTTGGTAATTTTGCGCACTAGAAAAAAAAATCAGGAATTATGATTTTCGCATCGATTACCATCTAAAACACATATAGTCCCCTTTAAACATTAAACTAACCCCTTGAGGATAGTCGGAACCGGCCGTCCTTGATTCTCATGCAAAAATGACCTCAGGGGCATTTTGGTCATTTTGCACAAAAGAGAAAATCGGGACATTACATTACCAAGCTCAATTTTCCAATGGCATATCATATCATTTCACGTAACAGCATAAAAGAAAATTGTTTTATTTCTGGGACTCTTGATCCCAAATCTAAAGGAATTGAGTTCACTCCAAGTAATAAGCAAAGTTGAAATTAAAAAAAAGAGAAGAAATGCTTGAAAGACATATTGTGTTGATCTTCCAGTAGCAGAGAACAAATCTGCCCAATGACTGACCATTAGTTTTTCTTGCAAACCTTACAACAACATCAAGCAACTCTAGAAAATTTCAGTTAAACCACAGATCCTTTCCAGAGGCATGTTTAGGAATTGAGATTTGGTTCTTGTTTACATTTGGCCTGAAGTAATTAGAGTTAAAAGTAAACATCCAAGCCTAAAACCAATTGGCAATAATGTTTGGCATCAAATTAAAGAAATTTCTTCATCCATGATCAAGCGAAGGAAAATGCCAAGAAACAATAAGGAACTACCAGATTGCATTAGCACCAAAGGAATGCCCAAAAAATAATCCTATCCCAAATAAAATCAACAATCGAACAAGAATCATATGTTGTTTCATGTAATAAAGAGTTGGTTAACTAATGCAAAAACATCAATGGAATGATGGATTCCCCTCATAGTATTTGGCATAAAGATTGTTTGCCTTGAAGTAAAGGCATGGTTTATAATAGAACATAATGTCGTTTAATCCCATCTAGTGAAAATGCTTGGTGATTGTTGTCATCTAAAATACTCTTTTTCTTTCAAAAAATCTTTCCACTTTTAAACAAAATTATCTTTCAGAACATCTGTCAATTTCACATTCAAATATAGTATATTTTTTTTTATTTCAATAGTATCCCTAGTATTAATGACCACAATTAATGACCATATATAAACCACATTTATGATAGAAGTACTCCATTATCATATCATTTATCACTTTTCTTAATATTTGTATTTGTCAAAATTGGATAGAATTTTGCAAGGGAAGGAGTAACATCTTCTCATAAGCACAACCATATATATTGGTTGAAAATTTGACTAAAACTATTAAGTCCTTTCCATAATAATATACTTGGATATATATATATATTTGGCCTACGTTTACTATTTTCGAAGACTATGTTGAGGGTGTTTATTTCTTAAGAGATGGATTTGTCCGATAATATTTTTATCTTGAAACACTCTGGGGGTTTACTCTAAACTACAAGTTAAAAGAGCAAGAATGAACATTCCTTTAAACAAAAGCATTAAAACAAAATCCCCAACTATAACTTAACGTGACCATGCTCTCCAATCGCTCTGAATGCATACTATTCTTCTACAAGAATACCAAGAATAGAAGAGAGGAGTGCACAGTCAAAGAGCAAATGATATTCTTCAGTCCAAATAAACACACAAGGCGGGTATATATTCCATTTGATGTAAAAACTATGACAGGATTACATGGATCTCTGCTAATTTTAAATTATTTTCTCACTAAAATCTTGGCTTGTTTTGAAGCATTGGTATGTTAATTATGAAAAGTAAGAATATAGACCTTGAAAATTCAATAAAAGACCAACGAATTTCATGAACCTTAACTTCACGACAAAAATAAATAACATATCACTCAGAAAGAAAAACATATAAAATATTCTACATATTTTTTTTCATTAAAATTCCTTATTAGTTTGTTTATAGACTCAATCAGTGGTCTCATTTAAATAATTTCATATCAAGTTCAGATTTATTCCATATCCACTGACAAATAATATTGTTATATATGGACTGAATCTAATCAGGACAAGTAAGGATAAAATTGAAACTCACAGTTGAGGACAAACTAAAGTCACCATAACATATGTTAAGACTTGAAAACCACCTTGAACCGTAGCATAATGAGATAACCGGCCATACAAAGGAGCCCAAAATTTTCAAATGCACAAAAACTTGTTCGTGTCAAGGTTTGTCTATTTGTGCATCTCCCTCATGTTCTTCACGGTAAAGATTGATGCTTCTCTCGAGATCCCATCAAATCAGTTTCAAATATATTTGAATCTTACTGTTCCATTTCCTCACTGCTTTTGTTCATATTAAACATCTTTTTTTGTTTTTTTTCGGTATCTTTCAATTTCACTTTTCTTCAAATTTTCAATATCTTCTTTACTCAACCAATAGGCCGTGGAAGTCATTGATACTTATGCAGGTTCGAATATTTTTGTTTTTTTTCGGTATCTTTCAATTTCACTTTTCTTCAAATTTTCAATATCTTCTTTACTCAACCAATAGGCCGTGGAAGTCATTGATACTTATGCAGGTTCGAATAGCTCAAAGCAAGTGCCTTGGTGAAATCCATCACTAAAATAATCTTTAGTCAAACAGATAATATAAAGGTAATTCTCTTTACCCTCTACACGTGCAATCCTCTTGGTGGTGAATCTATTATTACCATTGCAAAAACCCCAAGCAAATTTGAATACTTCTGAAATATAATGCTCATCAAATGTTACTTGGAAACATAAAGCAATTCCCAACTTTTCATTTTGGGGGTAATCACATGGGATTGATATAGAGTTTCCATCTTGTTGATGAACAAACCATGATGGAATTTCGCTCCCAGAAATCACCATTTCCAACAAGACCTGACCGGGATCTTGGCTTGGTGATACAAAGACACCACATAACTTTGATAAAATATTGAATTCAGAGATTTTCAGTGAATTACAAGTGCATGCCTCCAGTTCTCTTATACTTGATGGAAGCTCTAGCAAACACCAAAGCTCGTTGCAATAAGAGCTTAAGACATTTAAGCTTTGGAATATCATGAATATTTATTGCTATACTAACAAAATCGTTCCTGCTCAGATCCAAATCCGTTAAAGACGGGAAGTGGCCAAAATCAGGTGAGAATGATTTTTCAGTTAGATTGCATCATTGCAGTAACTCAAGTTTAGAGTTCTCAACAACGATATTCCATCAGTGATATCGGGAAGGCATTTAAGGTATACACAACTTTGTAAGTTCAAATCTTCAAGGCCAAACAAACATCCAAGTGATGCGGGTAGTTTCTTTATGGAAGTCTTCTTCAGATAAAGCCATGACAAACTTTTCATGCATTCCCCAAATTCTGGGAGATTTTTAAAACTCGAACAACCATCAAGAATTAATTCATTTAGGGAACTCATCTCTAATTTACCTGGAAGAGCTTCGAGGCTTGTGCATCCAGTTAAATCCAATAGAGTAAGGATCTTGTGCGGTACCACAGATGGGTGAACCACAGTTAGGCTCCAACAACATTTACGAACTAAGGTTTGAAGTATGGGAACCTCAGAAAGATCAGGTGTTTGCTTTAGTTGGAAAGAATGACTCAAATTTAGGTAGTACTTTCCTAAAAACTGATCAAAATAGAGAAACTTTAAGATAATATCATCTTTTATAAGGATAAATAATGTAGGAAAAAAATTAATAGAGCTCTTAACGAAAGGGTCATACATTTTTTCCATGCCATACGTTTTCGATAGTGCTGCATTTCAGTTTGATTTCAACAAGTTCATATTGTTGATCTGAAAGGGGTAGAGTTTTCAAAGGATATCCCCACCAGTGAAGAGCTTTTAACGAAGTAGGAAGGCTACTAAAGTCACGAAGACCGCTCACCCAAGCTATTATGAGAAGCTTTAGTTGACCCATATTTGAGAAGGCTTCTGCGTACTCCAGTGTTGTTCAAACCATCCACCCGATAAAACTACACCTTGAATTGCTTCAGATACACACACACACACACACACACACACACACACACACACAAAAGGGAAGTAATGTGATGTTACAAAAAAAAGGGTAAAATACAACCTATTGAAAACAAAATCACGAAGAATAATGTTTGATGTACAATTAAACTGCATAATAAATGTGTACACCGCATACCTTATCACCATTGGATGTGATGTGTGGTCCCCACTCATCCTGCTCATTCATTAAATCTAATGGTAACAAAGTATATAGTGTGCATTTGTTGTATAATTTAGTTATACACCTAACATTACTCAAATCACAAATGCATTGTTCAGTGAGCATCTTAATATTAAAGGGTTAAATTAAATTTTTGTTACTACACTTTACATTGAGTTAAAATCGGTTCCTATATATGTATATATATTCTTTTTCAAACTAATTTAAGTCTAGTAATAGTAAACATTTTCAAATAAATGTTGTATACAGTATGCTAATTCATATCATCTTCAAAATCCATCACCTAAAACCTAACAAAATAATTCAACCCAACAAAGTTCTAAGAGGGCCTCACATAACTCGTTCCACTTTCATTCACTTATTGCTTTTGTCCTCCCATCATCTCTCACATTGAATAGTGAATCATCTATGATAAGTTCAAACTTTCAAGTTAACAATATGGAGGGATTTATATTTAGAAACATATATAACTATAGAGATTGTATATAACTAAAATGAGAAAAATATAGTGGCTAATTTATAAGTAGATATAAAAGATAGGAATCAAAGACTGAAATTAACCCAGTTATCTTCATCTTAGTTAACACTAAACATCTAACAAATATTAAAAACATTTACACCTACTTTATTATTTCCAAGTACAAGATCAGTGTCCTCGCTAGATCATAACCTGCTTCGTTTGCCAAGATTATTTGGAGGTTCTTGTATGACAATACTCCTACCCATATCTTGAAGCAAATCATGCATTTGAAACTCATTTCTCTCATTTATCTTGACCAAAGATCTACCAATCAAAATATCAATACCAATCCTAGCATTATAATCACATCTTTCTAACAATTCTATCACATAATCTGTCTCCTCTTGTTTGAAGAAACAAGCGATATCTAGAAAAATACTCTTTTCCATGACATCTAAACTATCGTAACTTATTTTCAATATATCATGAATTTTGGCAAATGGAGTGCTCTTTATTTTTTCAATAGCATCACACCAGACATCAACGAATCTTCCATAAAGATAGGAACCCAATACCTCGAGCGCTAATGGAAGGCCACCACTATATTCCACCACTTCTTTGGCCAAATCAAAATACTTTTCGTCAAGCTTTTTTTATTTAAAAGCTTTCAAACAAAAGAGATCAAAGTATTCACTGCCAACCAAACCTTGAACCTTTTAAGTTCCATGTGGTTCATAAACCTTTAGTAATTGTATATCTCTTGTTGTGATTATTATTCTGCTTCCTGGACCAAACCAAACTTGCTCCCCAACCAAATTCCTTAATTGAACTTCATCACTAATATCATCGAGAACAAGAAGAACTTTCTTGTTGCATAAAGAGTTCTATATTATTCTTCATCCCTCGTACTCATCATAACAAGCATTTGCACTTATATTTGCCCAAGCAACAAGTTCTTTTTGTTTGTCAACAATTTTGTTTCTCTCACATGCTTCCCTAACATTGGTAAGAAAGCAACAAACTTTGAATTTTCCTTGGATGGCTTCATAAATTGCTCTAGCAATAGTTGTCTTTCCCGTACTGCCCATTCCCCAAATGCCTATAAAGCGAACATCATTCAACCTAATACCTATATGGCGAAATACTCTTAAGCTCAATGCCCAGCACGCCTCAGCCATTAATCACAATAAGCCATATTTTTTGTTCTTTATTGTTTATTTATCTGATTCTTCACTTTTATTCTTATACTGAGTTGATTTATTGTTTAAAATTAATTGTTGTTTCTATCTATCTATCTATTATTAAAGTCTTGTAAGAAACACAAGCAAAATAAAGTAATTAATTATAAACACAAGTTCTCATTTAATATTTTTTGTATCAGTGGTAAAATGCTAAATATAAACCTCGACAATTTATGAGAAGAACAAACTCAACTAAAAAAAATTGGTTATTACAAAATCTCAGGAAATAAATTTGTAACTAAAGGTTAGTCTCTTGAGCAAGCCAGATGGACTAAACTTCTGAGGGCAAATCATGGTCTCATCAAAGGATAACATGAAACTAAGTAACAAGAGACTGTAGTCATTCCCCATGACATTAATTTTTACTAAACTAGCTATTGGATAACATTTCTTATGCTAGAGAATTTTTCAATTTTTCCTTGAGAAGCATATCGCATATAAATTGCCAACATAGGGTAGCTCAACTGATCAGGTCTTTCGCTCCTGCATACCAGGACTTGGGTTTGATTCCAGGCAACACGTTGGTAGGCGATATGTAATTCTACCGTAAACCCTTATTGAGGTTGATAGTTTGCCCTGACCTTGCATAGGGCCGAGCTTTCCCTTAATCTAAACTTTCTTGATAAAATATATATATATATATATATATATATATATATATATATATATATATATATATATATATATATATATATATATATATATATATATATATATATATATATATATATATCGCATATAAATTGAACCAGGATATAGTTACAAGAGATTTGATAAAGTGATCAATTGAGTTGACAGAGGTTTCGTATCTCTCTCTCTCTCTCTATATATATATATATATATCTAATGAAATGACTACGGTGAAAGTGATTTATGGGCTGCATGATTACCACATATAAATTGCATAGTTAACACGATTTAATTTTATTGATTAATTGTTTTAGTCATATTAACTCGAGTAGCAAGTGCCAGGGACGGATGCATGTAGAGAAGGAGGCGGCTTATGCCCCCACATAACTTTGAATTTTTTTCAATAATCGTTAAATATATGTGTATTTTTTGCCTCCAATAATATATTAAATTGACTCCACACTCATAAAAAAAACTTAAGTTAGATTCAATCTACTTCTCGTTATGCTTATAAATTGCTTTTGCCCCCATAACTTAAATTTTTTGAATCTGTCACTAGCTTAGCAAATGCCACAACACGATGCAGTGAGTTCGGTTTAGGGTTTAAGCGATTAATATAATATTTAAATTTAGATACAATATAATCATCATATATTTAAAACAAAAAATTATTATTAATTGTTAAATTAAAATCTGATTTGGTGGTCATAGTTATGACAATTATAATTGTCACAAAAAAGAAGTTATGACAATTATAATTGTGACTTGATTGAACCAAATATATCAATTAACTGACACGTTTTAAATTTGAAATTGAAGTTTGATTGGATTGCAACATGCGGTGCATGACTTATATTATTTTTATTTTATTTTTCAATAAATTGTATGATTTCTAGTAGTGAGAGATTACTTCCGCAAAGTGATACTTTTTTTAAACAAAAATAATATTTATTTATCCCTTTTTCAATTACTTAAAATTTTTATTGTCTAATTTAATCTAGTATAATTTACTCATCTATTAAATAACTCAAATGGTTTATTAGTTGAACTTAATTAATTAAAAGTTTTACTAACTAGTGTCTTAAGGATAATAGTTAAGGATATATAAAAACAAAAGAGTTTTGAAACCTTGTGGTGGGTTCTATATATTGAAAATATAAAAACTCATCTTTCAAAGAGAAAATTTGTGTCTTTTACTTTCTTAACCATTATCCTCAGAGTATTGATCAGAAAAATCTATTAATTAATTATATTTAGATGTATAATAGTCATTTAATTTATTGATTGTCTTAGGCTCTGTTTGGCATGAGAAAGAAATAGAGAGGAAGGAAATGGAGTGAAAAAAAAAAATAGAGAGAAAGGAAGTTAAGGTGATTTTTATTTTTCATATGTATGTTTGGATTAAAGGAAAATAGGAAGGAAGGAAATAGAAGAAAGATTAATTTATTTCGTTTGTTTGAATAGAAAAGTGAAAGGAAAGAAAAAATAATGATATCAAATGAATTTTTTATCCTTATATTATGAAAACACAAAAAGGTTTTTTTTTTTATAGACCTATCTAAAAAATTATTGAAAAATTAAAATTAGATACAATTTTGTCATAAATTTATCTATCAAAATAATATAAATAAATATAATAAAAATTGGCCTTATAAAAACATTCAAGTCAATATCTTTATTTTATATTTAATAATTTTATTAATTAATATCAAATAGAAAATGTAACTTTTTTTTAATATAACAATTAAGTTTAAAATAATATCAAGCTAATAAATAAGAAAATATTAATAAAAATAAATTATTCAAATTTATTTAAAATAAAAATATTAAAGTCACCAATATTTGAAAATTTGGGAGTATGGATTCAAATAATGAGCGTGAACATTTTTGAAATATGTAAATATTACCCAATCTCTCTACACTTTTCCACCTACAAGAGGGAGGAAAAAATTTGGGTGGGTTCCATATATTTTTTGGTACTATTTAATCTTTTCTCTCCTAATTTCCTTTGCACCAAATGATAGAAAATCACTTCCTTCCCTCCATTTTCATTCCTCTCCCAATCTTTTCTCTCTGTTTAATTTCCCTTCAAACACAGTGTAAGGACAATAGTTAAGGATATGTAAAAACAAGAGTTTTGAAATCTTGTGCATTGAAAATATGAAATCTTATCTTTCAAAGATAAATTTTTTTTTCTTTTACTTTCTTAACCATTATCCTTAGCATATTGATGAGCAAAATCTATTAATTAATTATATTTAGATGTATAATAGTCATTTAATTTTTTGATTGTAGATCTCAATCTTGACTATATAATATAACAATTTTCTTCTCTGCTTTTAACTTTTAATTATCTATGAAAAGGTTAAATAAAAATAGCTTGCATATAATATTTCACTGTTTATAAATTTCTTTATATATTAGTACTTTAAGCTTGAATATGTGGAAGTAAATATTATTTTGTGCTCTTCTATTTATGGCGCACAAAAATCAGTAAGGAAGCTTACTCATCCTTGAAGTGCTTGCCAGAAAGCCTAGCAACTTCTGCCAAAGCATCTCTCCATCTTCTAACCTCCTCAATGTTTTGTCCAAATCTATCTTCTTCTGTTTTGAAAGCTTCCCCAAAGCTTTCTTTTTGATATCTCACATCAGAAGGCTCCACTCCATAGAAGACTGGCACTCTAGATAACCCCAGGTTCTTGTTGCACTGAACAATATGTTGTAGCTCATCCAAACATCAACGGTAGGAAGCATAGTTTGGTGAGAAAACAATGATTGCAAACATTGATTCTTTATGTTATGTCCTGTGGTTAGTTTGTTACCCTTGAGTTAGTTAGTTTGCCTAATTAGTCAATCAGGTCTATAAATAGGTCATTATTCTCATTTGTAAGGAATAAAAAGTTTAATGAACAAAGTGTATCCTTTCTTTCTTAGTTTTCTATCCTTTATCTCTTAGTTTTCTCTCTTGGAGTTGAAGGTTAACTCGAAAACCTTACATTGGTGCTCTCATTGAGAGCCTTTCATGGAAGAAGGAACTCAATTCATGGTAGAAGAGGAGGCTTGCTTGGACAGTATGGAGAAAACTTTCTGCGAGATGGAGAAGAGACTCCACAAGATGGAGAAGAAACAACTTGTGACTGCAGCACAAGATCGTGCATCACAAAATCCCATTGAGGCTCAATTAGCCAATCTGTTGGTGCTGGTTCAAGAAAGGTTTCGGAAGCCAACAATATCATCTCAAAGGACAAACAATTGGGTTCAAGATTCAAAAAATCCAACAAAGAGAACAAATTTATTAGAAATCAAAAGAAGGCCACAAATTCTTGAAGTCATTACCAGTTTTAGAAGCAATAATAATGGAGGGTTCATCCACAACAATTCAAGATTTACATCAAATTGAAGAAGAACCAAATTCACAAGAGTAAGAAGAAACCTTAATGAAATCAAATTTAGGGAAAACAACATTACATGATACACGACATGAGACAACCTTGATGGTAAACGCAAACAGCGACATGGTTACAAGTAGCATGACTGTGCTAGCTAGTCAGACAAAGACGGGAAGAAGCTAGCCCTCTCTATTCCATTTGCGATCAAACCAAATGAGATTGGGTGCAAAGCGTGAAGAACGACAGTGTGGCCAAAGTCGCCGGTAACCAACCAAAAAAAAAATGAAGAGAAGACCACCATGCACCTTAAGTGATATAGACTACCATAGAGTTCTCCCTCTCTATATCCTTTCTTCTTCCCCTCCCTTCCAGTAACTCACTCCCATAAGACACTCCCTTACTCTCTTCCTCTCATGTTTCTTTCTTTCATTCTCACTTCCTCCCATTCTTCTTCATCTTCTTTGCTTTTTTGTTCAAGAAACATCACTACCTCCTCCATCAGCATCACTTCCCCTTCATCCTCTCCATCATAACCACCCATCTCTCTCTCCCTCTCCTTTAACTCCACTTTCTCTCCCTAACTCCATTAGAGAGAGCTTGAAGCTTAGGAAGGTATTAGATTGTTTCTCTTCAATATTTCTACTACTCAAGTAGTAAGGAAATTTCTAAACTACTTTATTTAAATTATCAAAGTTTCTAATTATTTTAGAGATATTGTTAGGTTTCTTGAACCCTTGAATTTGGGATTTTTAGTGATTTGAGACTAATTGATGTTAATTGATGGCGTAGCTAGCTCACAAATATTAATATTGTCTTGTTCCTAGAGCAATAGAGCAATCGGGCATCAACACTTGAATTAGTAGCATCAAAGGAGTTGTTCTTCGATTTTTTGAACTAATAGCTATGAGTGGATAGTGTATCTGTATGTTACTTTATGCATCATAAATAATGATATACGAAAAAATAATTTAATTATCAAAAAGGGTGCTTTATGTTTGAAATTAGAAATTTTCAATTGGAGGTCAGAATTTGGTTGTTATTCCTATTTAACTATTTTTAGTCAAACTGCAATGAATATTGAATTTTAGAACATTTATGTTATTAAATTTGAGTATATTTTATGTCTATTGTGTTTCATATAACATAAGAATGGATTTTGTGTTGTAAAATATCCTAGAAGTGGAATGAGCATGATTTTGAGTTAATTTGGGGAAAATTTTCGTAGTTAAAACCTATAGTTAACAGCATGGACGTTAGCCTCGATGCACCGTGAGAAACTACAGTTAGCAGGGGTGGTGCTAACCTACACATAGCTGTAGCTATGTCTGGACTTATATTTGGCTATGAGCCAACTCCAGTTAACAGGTGTGGTGCTAATTCACTCATGACTTCGGGTCATGTCTGGACTTGTTATTATTCTACTTTGAATAACTTCCCATTATACTTGAAATTATGTGATTATGTAAAGCGATGTCATCAAGAAATCTCATGTTATGCTAGATTTATATTGTTATGAGTACATATACATTATTATGTGTATATTGTTTTATGATTGCATTTAGTAAACTATGAATATCCTATCTCTCACTGAATTGCAAAACTCACCCCATTGTCGTTCCACCTTTTTTAGATACAAGTGTTGATGCTGGTTCTGGTGTTCCTTCGGCACAACTTTAGTGAATTCTAACTGGGTGAGCCTTTTTGTAAAGGTCATTCTTGTTGTCTCTCATATTTTGTTTAGCCTGTAGTTGTAAATTGCTCCATATGTCATATGCAGGGTCCTTGGATCCATGTTATGCTTATGTTCAAATCTTATTACTTAGCTATTTAATTTATGTTATGGAAAAAATCTATAAATTTAATCTAGTTTTATGTTTGAACTATATATTGTGTTATGCTTACTAGAGTTTGAAAACTAATTTGGTATTATGGCTAGACTATGTTGAGATATTATTATATGCTAGAAGGGGGCACATTCTGATAATGATTGATGCCCATTTGCTAGAATTTAAATTGTAAATATTACAGGTTGTATTTTCATTTGGGAAATTTCCAAAAAACAGAGGAAACTTTGTCCATTTTTCTAGAAAATTTGGTGTTTTAAAGTTTGCTAGGAAATGTGTTCCCTATACACCGGTCATGACATAAGTTAGGTCGTGACAGTTGCCATTGATGATGGCAGGATGGTCCGCGACCATCACTAAGGCAATGATGACTGTGGGTGTGAGAGGCGACCATCACTAAGGCAATGATGACTGTGAGTGTGAGAGGCAAAGCGGCAATAGTGGAAGCGCACGAGACAACTACAAACTACATGCCCTTGGCGGTGGGGTTGCAAGCCACATCATCATTGTTGTTTGCGGCCTTGATAGTGATGGGCCCGGCAGCACAAGCGATGACCGAGGGCCAAACATGGTGGCACAACCAGGCAACGTCCTTGTTAGCCTTCAGTAGCGGCGAAGTTCCTCACACAGGTGGTGAATGGTATGACCCTCCGCTGGCGGCGTTGGGAGAGGAAGTGGGGATGATCGATGGAACAAGCGGTGGCTAGCGTTATCCATGGCCAGTAGATATCAGTTTCTGCACAGTGACTGGCACCATCATAGAAGAGAAGAAGTTGGGAAGCTTTGTTGAATAGGCTAGGGCAACAATGACCTGGCCTTAACAAAGGTTGTGTGGTCTGCTAATGGGCTAAGCCCAGGTACAAAAACTAAAGGTGGCATTAGATCAACCCAACACATTGCAACTAGATGAGTCCTTGTTTGTACAAAGGGGAGTGAGCCCAATTCAAGAAGACAAACTAAGGTATGCACACTTTAAGCAATGGGACCTTGGAATTACTTTTGTAATCACAGGCCAAGCCCAAGTTACTTCATGTTGGATTTCGGGTTGTGGACTATATTTTTGGCAATGGGATCCTGGAGGATATATTTTGTGGTTAGTAAAATTTCATTAAAAAAAATAGAGATTTGTTAGGGATATTAATAAAGTGTAATTAGGAGTATTTTGTTTCATTTTCTCAACCTTTGAGGGCAAGGTTGATTTTAAAGAGGAGGGTATTGTTATGTCCCGTGGTTAGTTTGTTACCCTTAAGTTAGTTAGTTTGCCTAGTTGGTTAAATAGGCCATTATTCTCATTTGTAAGGAATAAAAAGTTCAATGAACAAAATGTATCATTTCTCTCTTAGTTTTCTGTCCTTTATCTCTTAGTTTTCTCTCTTGGAGTTGAAGCTTAACTCGAAAACCTTACACTTTAATTGCTTTCAGAAGCTGTGATGAAATAACTTCACCTGTATGCAGGTCCTTGATTGTCATCTATGAATGTTTTGATTCCCTTCCTTTCCAACGCAGCATGCAGATGACCAATGACCCCTTTGCGAGTGTCTTTTCCGTTGAAACTCAAGAACACGTGGTAGAAGGAGAAGAGAAAAAGGAGGCTTCACCTACAACCGATGCCATATGTTCAATTCAATAATCTAAAGAATGTGTGTTGTGGACTTGTGGTTTGTAGCAGAACAGTGTTCGTAGGGTTGTGTTTTTAGAGACAATTAGTAAAGAGAGAGTAAAGAGCAAAGATCACGCGTGTGTGAATGCAGGAAAGTGAATGCCTTGTTATACTTTGCCGAATTCAATTGATGAATTCTAGTTGCATGCATGCAAGCTCTAAGACGACTTCCCGAACAACTTGGTCCTTCATGGCAAGGGCATCTCAAGTGGCCATCCAAAAAATAGGCAAGTTGTGTCCAAAATATTCAGGTCAACTTTGAGCTCGTAGTTTCTCACGCCAGATGGATAAATTATCTTCGACAAGGTAATTTCTTAAAACTAGTTGGGCAAATAATTGATATATTAGGTAGGACGGCAATGATGATGGTGAGTTATAATCTTCAATAATAGCCAAGGAGAAAGACAGAAAATTTATTGTGAGGGATTTAGGATTCATGATGAGAACAAAATAAAAAGTAATGATGAGAAAAAAATAAATGTCACATATTAAATTTCACCATTTATTTAAATGCTCTCTACTAAGTAACTTTAAATTATAAATTTTTTAATTTAATATTTTTATTTCTTAAATTAAATTTTTTTCTATTTTAATTAAAGATAACGATTCTAGATAACTGCTGATAGAACTTTCCAATCTATACCTTTCTTTTAGTTTTCATATTAGTAATAGATATTGTGTTCTTTGTTTTTGGTCGGGGATGATAGATACCATTAAATGATTGCCGTTGTGCTTGCTGGGCTAAGCAAGGGGCTAAATGTTAGCGTAATAAAATATTTTAAATGAAAAAGTGCTTAAATTTTATTTTATACTTCTTTATTGCTGTTTTTCTTTTTTCCTTATCACTAACAACAAAACGCGTTTTTTTAGTATTTAGTATAAATTTGAGTATGTGTACAAGTATTTTCCTGTACAAAGAAGGAATGAGATACGCAGTAAAAAAATAAACTTAATAAGGTATGGGGGCTAGAACGCGAAAAATAAAAACATGGAGGGGTGAGACTATGAATAGCCTAGAGATGTGAGTGCGTAGGTCCCGTAACCACTCCTCTTTCAATCAACAGCTGACACAGGGCAGCCACATCCTTACTTCACCGTTCCTTTCATATCGCTTCATGCATTGTAGAACGCACTGCCCAATCGAAGTCCATCATGTGAGGTTGGTTGGTAAGGAAAATCCAATTTCGAACGTAAAATTAAAGAAAGGGAAGAAGACTTGGAACTACTTGTGCTTGTGTTGTGTTGCCACAACAAACATTATCATTTATCTCAAAAGACTCAGACAGCAATGATCATATCATATCATTACTCAATGGCTTCAGCTTCAACTGTCACTGCTTTCTTCGTTGCCTTCCTTCTTCTCAAATATCACTCTTTTGCAGATACCCCATCATGGGTGAAAGCTGGTTATTACTATTCCGGCAGTGAGATTTCTGCTTCAGACATAAAAGCCACTCTCTTCACTCACCTCTTATGTGCTTTCGCCTTCATAAACCCCACCAACTACAACATCTTCATCAACGCTTTTGAGGAGCACAAGTTCTCCGCCTTCACAAGCACAGTAAAACTCCAGAGCCCTTTTGTTTCAACTATTCTTTCAGTCTAGGCTGGCAAAGAGAATACTTCAGCCTTTTCCTCAATGCTAAACCAATCTTCTTACAGGAAAACTTTCATTGATTCTTCTGTTGAAACAGCCAGGTTGCATGGTTTTCAAGGCATAGACCTTTATGGGGCGTGGCCAAGGCCGGGTTCAGAACTTGACAATTTTGGAAACCTTTTGAAGGAATGGCGAGCTGCTATAACCTCTGAGGCAAGAAACTCTGGCAAGCCAGAGTTGATATTGGTGATGGCTGGTTACCACCTTAGAGCTTCAGACTCCTGGAGTTACCCTTTTGATTCAATGCAGAGGAACTTGGATTGGGTGCACCTTGTGGCATACGATTACTATGTTCCTACAAAGGACAATGTCACAGGTTTTCATGCAGCTTTACATGGTCCAAATGGGTGGGATAATACTGATTCTGGTATCAAAGAGTGGAGAAGAAGGTGTGGGGTCCAGCCGATGGACCCCACCACTATTGAAAATTTGAAAATAAAAAGAGAGAATTTTTCAACGTATGCACAGTAATTTTTACTGTGCACGCATGATGATTTCAGTGGCGAGAAAGTTGAAGCTGAAATAACAACAGTGAAGAATTGTTGAAGAAATTTTCTTCTGCAGCCGAAGTACGCAGTGTACATTCACAGTACTGAAGGCCTCTATAAATAGAGGAGGGATTCAATTCATTCACAATAACAAGCAGCGAGAGTTAGAGAGCTACAGAGAGAAAAATATACAGAGAGTGTATTATTTTTCTGAGAGTGAGAGAGAATAATAGAGAGTGTGAGTAAATCCCAGAGAGTGTAGAGTGTGGGTATATACACCGAGAATATTTTTGGGTATCATTTCTATTATTCCTTGATACTGCAAAATTGTAGTGTTTGAATAGGAGGGTTTTCACTAAGATACAATATATTTACATCTTGGGTTGGAGAGTGTGGAAAGGATATTTTGTAATTATCCTGAATATAGTGAAATATTCTTCGGAGTTTGTCCCGTGGTTTTTCCTCCGGTATTTGGGGGTTTCCACGTTAAAAATTCGATGTGCAAATTTCTTGATACTGATGTGAATAATACTATTCATGAATAGTATCAGCGGGCCCACATGAATAGTGACCAGTGGGCCCCACTGTAGAAAATTTTACTATTCATCCTGATTCATATTTTTCGCTGCGCTGCCCGGATTGATAGATTTAATTATATCAGATTTAGTTTTGGAACTCATTACCACACATTGGCAATATTTAATTACACTGTGAATCAGTCTCTGAGCCTAACAGAAGGGGATTCTCTTCTAGCAAGCTGGTAATTGGTTTGCCTTATCATGGATATGCATGGACACTTGTGAATAATCCAGGAGATAATCCAGGAGATAATGTTGGAGTTGGATGTAGAAAAAGTGGCCGGTGGCTGTGCATTTTGCAGCCACCGAATGTTGAAAAATCAAAAAGAGATTACTGTGCACATGCACAGTAATGTGATACACAGCTGTACCACCGAAATATGCACAGTAACATGCACAGTAACTTTCAAAAATCATCTATAAATAGAGCCTTCAAGCAGACGGTTTTAGCATCCCGAACTGAGAAGCATTTCCTCAGTTGTAAAGAAAGAAGCAGTGTAGGCTTCTTGTAGTGAGAGAAAAATAGAGAGTGTGTGTAAGAAAATTCCAAGAGTGTAGTGTGAGTATACACCGGGGGGTTTTGGATATATTCTCTAGATCTCTGTAGTACTACTAATTGTAGTATAAGAGAGTCTCATTGGGGATACACTATATTGTAATTAGTCTTTAAATATAGTGGAGTATTTTTCGGAGTTTGGCCCGTGGTTTTTCCCTCAAAATTACAGGAGGGTTTTCCACGTTAAAATATTGGTGTGCAGTTATCTTGATCTATTTTGTTGGTGTGAATAGTAACGAGACTATTCATAAATAGTGAAGCGGGTCCCACTACATAGTACTATTCAGGTGAATAGTGACATGGCCCCACTGCAAATTACTATTCACCATACTCCATTTTTCCGTCTCTTCGATTTAAGGCGCTCGCCACATCCGTAAAATGTTTATTACACTTGGGGTGTACCCGACTCTGATGATATCATAACAAGTGGTATCAGAGCTTTGAATCAGTGGGATTTATTCTTAGTATGCTCTGTGGTTGCAGCTTAGTCTGATCTTCCACATCAGAAAAGAGTTTCTCCCTAATACTTGAGGATCACCTTTTGGTTGCTATTCTTTGGAAGGCAGTGTGATCTTTGTGAGAGTGCGGTTGAAGAGGTTCTGGCTAAGGAAAGACTTGGTATTTAAGTGTGTCCATTGTGACCCACCTCTCTTTCCTGGGAAGCCTCTTGGTGCACGGTTTACAGTTGATTTACACTATTCCAGTATACGGTTAACAATATAAGGTTCTGACTAAGATCCAAAATGTCGGTGCCAAAATTTGAAGTGGAGAAATTTGACGGGTCCAATGACTTCAGGCTATGGAAACTGAAAGTGCAGGCATTGCTAGGTCAGCAAGGTCTTGCAGAGGCGTTGGAGGACCCAAGGTCATTACCTGATGACAAGAAGAAGGAGATGATGGTCAAAGCACTGAGTACAATACAGTTGAGTCTTGCGGACAATGTTCTGCGAGAAGTCATGGATGAAAAACCGATTCACTATGGAAGGCTTTGGAAGAAAAATATTCTGTAAAGACCTTGTCCAACAAGCTTTATCAGAGAAAGCGACTGTACACATTTAAATATTCAGGAGGAAAATCAATGCAAGAACATATAGATGACTTCAACCGGATGATCTCTAATGTTGGAGCAGCTGGAATTAAAGTTGAAGATGTTGATCAAGCTATGATCTTGTTGACTTCACTACCTCCGTCTTATGATAATTTCTGTGATACCATACTTTATGGTAGATCCGATATCTCAGTGAAAAATGTCAAAGAATCACTGATGATAAAGGAACATCAGAAGTTAGTAGCCGGATCCAATGTCGAAGGTCCTGCAGATGGATTGTTCGTGACGAGAGGGCGTAGTCAAGAAAGAGGATCGGGAAGCAAAAGCAAAAGAAGATCAAAGTCCAGAAAGCATAAATCTGTGAAGTGTTTTCATTGTCACCAGATGGGACATATCAGAAGAAATTGCCCAGAGAGAAAGGAGAAATCAGGAGATTCTGCCAACGTAACAATTGAAAGTTCTGAAGATAGTGATGCCGATGCTGGTTCGGCCTTGACAGTATTCACAGGTGACACCGGAAATGAGTGGATCCTGGATTCTGGCGCATCCTTTCACATGACGCCTAATCGAAATTTTTTCTCATCCTATAAAAAGCGGGAGGGAAAAGTTAGATTAGGAGATAATAGAATTATTCCGATTGCTGGTGAAGGAGATGTGCAAGTGAATTTGGACGATGGTACTAAAAGGACGTTTCATGCATGGCATGTACCAGAATTGGGTAGAAATCTGATCTCATTGAGTGCCCTTGACAATCGGGGGTACAAGTTCACTGGAGATGATGGCTTCTTGAAGGTATTCAAAGGCTCAATGGTGGTATTGAAAGGAAAGCTGCAGGGCGGGATCTATCTATTGCTAGGAAGCACAGTCGATGGAACTATTCTTTGCTTTATCCTCTGAAAGAAAGGATGATGCTACACGATTGTGGCACATGCGGCTTGGTCATATGAGCGAGAAAGGAATGACCATACTTGCTGGCAAAGGCTTGTTGAAAGGCCTGAAGAATTGTAAACTTAGTTTCTGTGAAAACTGTGTATTTGGAAAGCAGAAACGGGTGAAGTTCAATTCTGGCAAACACAATAGCAAGGGAATATTGGAGTATGTCCACTCGGATGTTTGGGGTCCAGCCCCTGTTAACTCCTTAGGTGGAGCTCGCTATTTTCTTACTCTGATAGATGATTATTGCATAAAAGTTTGGATTTATTTCCTGAAGAAAAAAGAAGAAGTGTTCGACAAATTCAAGCAATGGAAGGCCATGGTCGAGAAGCAAACCGGGCGGTCAGTCAAGAGACTAAGAACTGACAATGGCGGAGAATTTTGCAAAGAAAGAATTTGAGGAGTTTTGCAGAAATGCTTTGGGTATAGTGAGGCACCATCTTGTACTAGGAACACCACAAAGAAATGGAGTTGCGTAACGGATGAATGTAACGCTTCTAGAGCGTGCAAGATGCATGCGAATCAACGCAACACTTCTCAAATCATTTTGGGCTGAGGCAGTCAATATAGCTGTATATATGGTAAACAGATCTCCATCAACTGCTATTAATCTGAAGATTCCACAAGAGGTATGGTCCGGTCGACCCGTAAACTATTCTGATTTAAAGATATTTGGTTGTCCTGCATATGCTCATGTGAATGATGGTACACTTGAGGCAAGGGCAAGAAGGTGTATATTTCTAGGATATGCACGAGGGGTGAAAGGCTACAAACTGTGGTGTATAGAGAAGGCAAGTTCACCCAAAATCATTGTCAGTAGAGATGTCACTTTTGACGAAGCTGCAATGCTAAATCAGAAGAAGGAGTCTAACTTAGATGATGCAGAGACAGATCATGGTGCTAAGAAGCAGGTGGAGCTAGAGATTGACTGTGGAAAGGTGAAGCAAGAAAATGATATAATGAATCAGCCAAGTACTTCAGGGATTGCTCAACCTGAAGTAGAACAACAAGATGAACCTGACTATGAGGAAACTGGTGAACCAACTAGAAAAATAGAGCCATACAGTATTGCTACTGGCAGAGAAAGATGAGAAATCCAGAAACCAAAAAGATATCTGGATTCTGCTGCTTGTGCACTTGACTCATTAGATGCAGATCCTATAGCCTTTGCTTTGGCTATGGCGAATGGTGCAGTTGGAGATGAACCATGTACCTATCGTGATGCAATAGAAAGTAAGGAGTCGAAGGAGTGGCTGATAGCAATGAATGAGGAGATTGAGTCTCTTCAGAAAAATCAGACGTGGGAGCTGGTACAACTTCCAAAGGGAAAAAGAGTAGTTGGCTGTAAATGGGTTTACAAAAAGAAAGAAGGAATCCCTGGCACTGAGCCTCCAAGGTTCAAGGCGAGACTGGTAGCAAAGGGTTATACTCAGAAGGAGGGTGTTGACTTCCATGAAGTATTCTCTCCTGTGGTGAAGCATAGCTCTATTCGGATCCTATTAGCTATTGTAAGTACGTTTGACTTGGAGCTAGAACAGCTTGATGTAAAGACAGCGTTCTTACATGGTGAGCTAGAGGAGCAGATCTACATGAGTCAACCAGAGGGGTTCATAAGTCTTGGTAAGGAAAATCATGTTTGCCTATTAAAGAAGTCATTATATGGCTTGAAGCAGTCTCCAAGGCAGTGGTACAAAAGGTTCGATGCATTTATGATTGGTACTGGATATAGTAGAAACCAATATGATAATTGCATCTACTCTAAGGAGCTTCCAGATGGTTCGAAGATATATTTGTTGTTGTATGTAGATGACATGCTAATTGCAGCTCGTAATAAGGCTGAAATTAGTATGTTGAAAACTCAGTTGGGAAAAGAGTTTGAGATGAAGGACTTAGGTGCGGCAAGGAAGATTCTTGGAATGGAAATTCATAGGGAGCGACATAGTGGCAGGTTGTGTTTAACACAACAAAATTATATTATAAAAGTGCTACAACGCTTCAATATGGATCAATCCAAACCAGTTGGCACTCCGTTGGCTGCACATTTTAAGTTATCTTTGAAAGAATGTCTGAGAACTGAGGAAGAGGTGGAGCACATGTCTCATAAACCTTACTCTAGTGCAGTTGGCAGTCTCATGTATGCCATGGTGTGCACTAGACCAGACATTTCACATGCAGTGAGTGTGATAAGCAGATTTATGAGCAAACCTGGAAAGACACACTGGGAAGCTGTGAAATGGATCATGCGGTACCTAAAAGGTTCCACTGATGTCTGTTTGGTATTTGAAGGTCAGAAGAACCGTGGAGTTGTAGGTTATGTAGATTCGATTATGCAGTGACTTGGATAAAAAAAGGTCATTGATGTGCTATATCTTTACGGTCTTTGGATGTACTATTAGTCGGAAGGCGACATTGCAATCAACAAAGGGCATTGTCAACCATCAAGCCGAGTATATGGCATTGATCGAGGTCATAAAGAGAGTATTTGGGTGCACGGTCTTTTGGATAGTTTTGGATTGAATCAACATGTACCAATTGTACATTGTGATAGTTAAAGCGCCATTCATCTGGCTAAAAATCCAGTCTATCATGAAAGGACAAAGCACATTGACATCAGACTTCATTTTGTCAGAGAATGTATCAATAATGGTACTGTTGCAATTCGAAGATAGCCACAATTTGAAAACCCAGCCGATATGATGACAAAACCATTGCCGATTGACAAGTTTAAGCATTGCTTGGACTTAGTTAATATTTGCAGAGGTTGAAAGCTGTTGCAAAATGCAGCCAAGGTGGAGAATTGTAGAAAAAGTGGCCGGTGGCTGTGCATTTTGCAGCCACCGAATGTTGAAAAATCAAAAGGAGATTACTGTGCACATGCACAGTAATGTGATACACAGTTGTACCAATCGAAATATGCACAAGAACATGCACAAGAACTTTCAAAATCATCTATAAATAGAGCCTTCAAGCACGGTTTTAGCATCCCAGGCGAGAAGCATTTCCTCAGTTGTAAAGAAAGAAGCAGTGTAGGCTTCTTGTAGTGAGAGAAAAATAGAGAGTGTGTGTAAGAAAATTCCAAGAGTGTAGTGTGAGTATACACCGGGGGGTTTTGGATATATTCTCTAGATCTCTGTAGTACTACTAATTGTAGTAGAAGAGAGTCTCATTGGGGATACACTATATTGTAATTAGTCTTTAAATATAGTGGAGTATTTTTCGGAGTTTGGCCCGTGGTTTTTCCCTCAAAATTACAGGAGGGTTTTCCACGTTAAAATATTGGTGTGCAGTTATCTTGATCTATTTTGTTGGTGTGAATAGTAACGAGACTATTCATAAATAGTGAAGCGGGTCCCACTATATAGTACTATTCACGTGAATAGTGACGTGGGCCCCACTGCAAATTACTATTCACCGTATTCCATTTTTCCGTCTCTTCGATTTGGGCGCGCTTCCGCTCACATCCGTAAAATGTTTATTACACTTGGGGTGTACCCGACTCTGATGATATCATAACATTGGAGCACCAGCATTAGGACCTGCCATTACAAAGGACGATTCCATGGCTTACAAGTTGATAAAGAGTTACATTAGAAGCTTTGGGAATGGGGTTGTTTCACATTATAATGCTACTTTTGTGGTGAATCAGTTCACAGTTGCATACACCACTTGGGTTAATTTTGATGATGTGGAGGTAATCAGAGCCAAAGTTTCTTATGCCAAGGAAAGTGGGTTTCTTGGTTACAATGTGTTCCAAGTCCGCAATGATGAAAACTGGGTCCTTTCAAGGGCAGGTGAGCTACCACTTGCCAAAAATAAATCATCTTACCACCATGAGGTTATGAAAAACATTCTTTGAAATTGGATTGAGCCCACGTGTTTTCATTAGCTGAAAATATCTGACATATGAAGTTACGGAGTGCTAACTATTTGATAATAAGCTCCTGAATCCCAGCCTGTCAAACAATAATCGATTGGTGTGAGCACCATGATTAATTGATTATATATTTGTGTTGCCATATGTACAATATTCTTCCTTGTTTCTAAAATAACATATGGGTCGCTTCCTTTTGCAACACCATCCTTCAGCTCAAGAAGCAGATGAAGATCATCATAAGAGGAGACTGTTGATAATTGTCCTGCTTACTACTATGACTGTCATAATTCTGTTGGGAATAGTATTTTGCTACTGCCACAAAGGTAAGGATGTACTACCATTTCTCTTTTCTAAGAGTGATAAAATTGAGTTATATCATGAGTTTGACATATCTGCAGTTTCCCACATTTTTATTTCCCGTTGTTTTGGCAGGAACCGCAGCCACTATTACAAAAACATTACACAAAATGAGGAGATATTTGTCAGCACCAGAACAGCATATCGAAGGAGATGCTTCTGATTTGACAGTTTTCAGTTATCTCACAATTAAGGTGGCAACAAATAACTTCTCAAAAGATAATAAGCTTGGACAGGGTGGATTTGGCACGGTCTACAAGGTAACATTTGAAAATTCATGCTTTTTGTTTGTTAAATGCTTCACGTAAATTCATTCCCCTTTTTGTTTGTTTGTTAAATGCTTTTTGTTTGAAAATTCCCCTTTATTCTGCTTCTGCTGCTGCTTGGAAAATAAACTGTCCTTCCCCCCACCGCCACCAATTTCTCCTGTTCTTTTGTATCAACATAATGATAAATATATCCACTTAATATTGTTCTTCAACCCATGATTAAGGACTAAGCAATGCATCTCCAACTAACAGTTACTTACCTGGTAATGATCCAGCTGAAAAGGTTTCGCATAAAAATGCATCATTATATTTAACACATGCAATATCGGCAACCCAAGGACCTTTACTAACGTTGTACAATTGAACCAAAGAGATAATTTAAGCCTTTTTTCTCACAATCAAATCCTCCGAAGTCTCTACCAAGAGGGCTGCCTCCTCTCAATTAAATACTGAAGTACCTGTATTTGCAGTGAATTATCCTTGTTCTCGAGTGACTAATTTAATCAAAGGACATAAATACTAGGAATTTCCTAAAATTTCTCTTTCACTTTTGCAAACCCATCGAAGTTTCAATTTTCCACTTCGTAAACAACTTGAACACCGTAAAGGAAAGCTCTTTAAATATTTATGGACTATGGATATATATCAAATGTTTTGAGGCGTTCTGCTGCATCTACATCTTGATGATGCGCTGTCATAAAGCCACATCACAAAGTGTGAGTGCAGTCAAGTAATTTTTGGATGACTAAGTTATGAGTTTGTTCTTGACTTCTTGTTAGGGAAAATTACTGAAGGGACAGGAAATAGCAGCGAAAAGGCTCTCAGAAAGCTCAAATCAAGGTTTAGAAGAGTTTAATAATGAAATAACTCTTACAGCAAGACTACAACATGTGAATTTAGTTAGACTTCTGGGCTATTGCACAAAAAAAGATGAGAAGATTCTGATTTATGAGTACCTGCCTAACAAAAGTTTAGATCATTTCCTCTTTGGTATGTTATGTTATTTACCCTCTATTAAATTATTTATTTATTTAAATTAGAATATTAGTTTGTGTTTTGCTAGTTTAGATGTGTATGTTTGACTCTCCTAATTCTGAACTTGCTATTAAACTCAATTAGAGTTCGAACCAATAATGATTGTAGAATGTGCTGGGTGCAGCTAGATATTTTGGTGACTAATAATTCAAGATTATATTTAATGCAAATCCAAAGAAATCAATTCTTTTAGATTGGAACAAGCGTGTCAATATCATTGAAGGAGTTACTCAAGGCCTTCTTTATCTCCAAGAGTACTCAAATTTTACCATAATCCACCGAGATCTTAAAGCTAGTAATGTTTTGTTAGACCATGAAATGAATCCCAATATATCAAATTTTGGTATGGCTAGAATTTTTAGGAAATATGATCTTGAAGTAAACACAAGCAGGATTGTGGGAACATAGTAAGTAAATTGGCATTGATGACTTATCATGCTTGCTTCTTCATATCTCTAACCACTTCATGCTGGCTTTGTAGTGGGTACCTACCTCCTGAATATGTGAGAGAAGGCATATACTCAACGAAGTATGATGTTTATAGTTTTGGAGTTCTTCTTTTGCAAATCATTAGTGGAAAGAGGACTTCATGTTACTACGGCCCATATGAAAATATGAACCTTTTAGAATACGTAAGTTACTGAAAATATTTAGTTTCTATGATTATTCTATCTTTTTTTATTTTATGATATGATTTATTTATGATCAAGTACTCTTATTAATAGGCGTATGAGTTGTGGAGGGAGGGAAGAGGTGAGGAGTTTTTTGACCCTTCATTCGATGATACAGCATCACCATGTAAAATCATGAGATGCATGCAAGTAGCTCTGCTCTGCGTTCAAGAGAATAGTGCAGATAGACCTTCCATGTTAGAAGTTGATTCACTTCTCAAGAATGAAGCTGCAGCTATTGGTACTCCCAAAATGCCTGCTTTTTCAGTCAAAAAACATGGAGATCATCAGGAAGAATCGTCCATCAAGCTTCGTTCAATCAATGATATTACAGTTTCTGAACTAGAACCAAGATGATCAGCATGGAGCAGGACATGCATGCAACGCAGTAGTAGTATTCAGTTATGAATGAGGTTATTTTCGGGTTATATTATTTGACTTTGAGACTGAGTCATGGCACTCTAGCCTTGAGCTAGAGGCTCTACATTTGTTGAGCTTACAATGTGTGGGTTAACAACATTGTTGGGGTTAGTTTATGCAGGTTAAGTGCCATTATTAGGGAATGTGATATTTTGGGTCTTGGTCTCCAGATCCCAACTAAATACTAATACGATGTGACTAGCTAATTGAAAATAATATTGCCTACTTGACATGGTCAATTGTCAAACCTAACCATGAATGCAATAAGAGATCTTGTTGGAATATACTTCTCGATCTCCTTTTGACTATGATTCTGGGTAATACACCGTCGCTTAATAATAATATACACAAAAAATAACTTTTGCTTTCCGTATCTCATTGCCATTTACACAATATGTATATATATATATAAAGTAAAACCATGGTTATAAAAACGAACATAGTGGGCCATTGTTAAATCAATAAAAAGAAAATAAAATTTGGGGGGAAAAGAGGGTATCTCGACAAAGAAGAGGGTGCGAGAAGAATCAGGCGTCAGTGACAAGATGAATAGAGTAGCCATTGTTAGTAACAAAAGAATGCTAAACCCTAGACCCAAAAAAAGCAAAGGATGAGTCTTCTCTCCCTCTTGGGAGGTTTCAAATCTTCTTTTCCTTTCTTCTATCTCACTTTATGTCCCTCCAATAAAATTTTAACCCATATTTAATGATGAAATATTCATAATCTCTTATCTAATCATATGTTTTTTAAAACTATTTACAACTTTTGCATAAATTTAATTGATAAGAGAACAGGAAGTGGAAGGGGAAAAAGGGACAGATGATTTTTGTTCAATCTAAAGGAGGGAGGAAGAGAGTGTACACAGGGATTGAATCTTGCTGTTGCAAGATTTTCAGCGAGTTTGTCAATTGAATATAAGCTAAGAATGGACATTTGACTATGTCATAATATGAGAAAATTTTACATAAATGAACTTTATATCTAACATTATGCAACAAGAAAAATAAAAAGATATAAAGAGAAACTAGAGAAAATAATTTTAAAAAAATGTGAGGCCCAGTTAGGGATGACAATGTAAATTTTTTGCAAGAATATAGATTTTGGCAATAGGATTACGTCATTGAGGAGTTTTTATTTTTTTGCAAGAATATAGATTTCGCAATAGGATGACATCCTTGAGGCATTTTTCTTCCCATGAAGGTGGGATGGAGACGGGGATTGCCCGTGACATGGAGAGATCCATGCACCGATGACATTCTAATAATTTTACGATGGTATGGTACTATAGTTGAAAACTTATGTCATAGACTTGATTTAAAATATGAAGATTTTGGCTACAGTGAAAATTTTCATGAAGATGTCGAGGTCATCAATGAAAATTTTAATCTCATTTTCAACCCAAACCAAAAATACCCTTAAAATTATGATGATGCAATATTAGTTAGAGAGTCTAAGACTTATATCAATATTATTTGATTATTTTAAAATCCTCTTCTTTTGTTGAAAAAAAAATCACAAATTCATTAAATTTTTTGTATAATTTTTTATCTTTTAAGTATTTTTTAGGTCTCCATGAATTCCAATGGAGGGAGGGGATCCATGGAAATTGGGGATGGAGACCAGGACGAGAAAATTCAAGAGGAGTGGGGTGGGCATGCATGGGGAGACTACCCTCCGCCCTTGTCCAGTTGTCCTGACCGAATGTAATCCGTAGACCCACCAAGAATTTTTTTCTCTTTGCTTTTGGAGAGGAAACTTGAGTGAAAATAATAATCTACTATTATAATATTTGAGAGTTATTTCATAGAAACTATAATAAATGTCTTTTATACAGAGCTTTAGGGTACATGTGTTATTCATATAGTGATTTAAAGTCCACTTTTTTCAATATTTATGTCTACATATTTTTTTAACGTAACTTACAATTTAATTATTAATTATTAATAAAATCAAATATTGCAATTATTAAGGATTACATGAATCAATAAGATTAGAATTATTAAGATATATTCATGGGATTAAGAATAATTAAAATTATGATTTACAATTAAAGTTAAGAATAGAAAAAAAAATATAGAATTAAGAGTCATTGAAAAATGGATTAAATATAAATCTATTGGCCCCATTAAAATTCATTAATATTTTAATGGAGCCATTACAACAAAATATCGTGTGATATGAAAAAAAAAAGGAGAATGCCTTAATCAAATCAACAAAAAAGTATCAATTACAACAAAGAATAGTGTGATATGAAAAAAATGGGAAATACCTTGATCACATCAACAACAAATCATAAACTTTGAGCTCTTGCAAATTCCCCAAGAAGGTTAGATATTGTTTTCAATTAATATTTTGATCTGCTTAAGATTTTCTATTTTCATCTTATCATGATTTTTTATTTTATTCTCATCATTAATCCTAAATCCTTCAACTATTTTTGATTCCAATGTATTATGATCTTCATGAATCCTAAATCTCTAAATAAATTATTTTCTTTTCTCCTCCCTCTTTATTCTTTAGAATCTCAATAAAATAATTTAAAAGAAAATTTTCACAAAAATATATGTACAATAACTTATTGTTAAACATCTAATTCATTTTATAGTGATATGTATATAAAAAATTTATTCTCTTTCATTCACCCTTCTATTTTTTTCCAACCTCATAATAAAATAATTTCAAAGAAAGAAATTTACAAAACCATTATTTTGAACTTGTGTAATGCATGAGATAAATCTCTTTAACAAATATAATAATTATTATGAAAGTAATTTAATTTATTAATTAGATTAAAAATTAATAAGTAATAATAAAATTATCTACTTTTAAATTTTAAATGGAAATCAAATAATTCTAAAAATATTTTATTTATTTTCTTCTCATTCCTCATTTTTCAATAGTTTATAAGAAAAAGAATATGTATATTCAATTTTTTAGTCAAATTAAATAAATTATTTTCTTTTCCATTCTCTCGTTATTTTTTAGAATTGACAAAAAAATTATGTATAATTACTTATTATTGAACATATAATTCATTCTCTTTCACTCACCCTTGCTTTTTTTTTTTCTTTCAACTTCCTAATCAAGTAATTTCAAGGAAAGAAATTAATAAAACCATTATTATTTCAAGTAAAATTTCTTGAACTAATTTCATGAAAAATAATATTAGAGTAGTATACCATACAATTAAATGTCATTCACATTCTACTGTCCACTTAAATATAATCAATAATTCCACCATCCACTTAAATGTCACATATTGAATTTCACCATTCATTTAAATGCTCTCTATTGAGTAACTTTAAATTATAAATTTTTTAATTTAATATTTTTATTTCTTAAATTAAAAGTTTTTCAATTTTAATTAAAGATAATGGTTCTAGATAACTGTTGATAGAACTTTTCAATTTATACCTCTCTTTTTTTTCATATTAATAATAGTTACTGTGTTCTTTGTGTTTGGTCAGGGATGATAGATACCATTAAATGATTGTCGTTGTGCTTGCTGGCCAACCAAGAGGCTGAATATTATCGTAATAAAATATTTTAAATGAAAAAGTGCTTAAATTTTATTTTAGACTTTTTTATTGCTGTGCTTTTTTTTTTTTCCTTATCACGATAAAACACGTTTTTTTAGTATTTAGTATAAATTTGAGCATGTGTACGAGTATTGTCCATGTGAAGAAGGAATGAGATACAGGGTTAAAAAATAAACTTAATAAGGTTTGGGGTTAGAACATGAAAAATGAAAACATGGAGGGGTGAGACCATGAATAGCCTAGAGATGTGAGTGCGTAGGTCCCGCAACCACTCCTCCTCCAATGAACAACTGACACAAGGCAGCCACATCCTTACTTCATGCACTGTAGAACGCACCCAAGCGTTGTTATACTTTGACGAATTCAATTGATGAATTCTAGTTGCATGCATGCATACTCTAAGACGACTTCCCGAACAACTTGGTCCTTCATGGCAAGGGCATCTCAAGTGGCCATCCAAAAAATAGGCAAGTTGTGTCCAAAATATTCAGGTCAACTTTGAGCTCGTAGTTTCTCACGCCAGATGGATAAATTATCTTCGACAAGATAATTTCTTAAAACTAGTTGGGCAAATAATTGATATATTAGCTAGGACGGCAATGATGATGGTAAGTTATAATCTTCAATAATAGCCAAGGAGAAAGACAGAAAATTTATTGTGAGGTATAATTCATTGAAACAAGATGGGTAATCAATCAAATACTAGGTAGGACCACGATGATGATGGTGTAGTTGCAATCTTCAATAATAACATTTTATTAAAAGATTGGAGGAGGTCCATTTTCCACAATGACACTCATCTTGTCATTTGTGCTCTTCCCTCCCATAATCGATTTAGACAAATACTAAATAGGTTTATGATAAAATGTAAAATCATATGCAAAAATTGGTTTGTCCTCATTAGGTTTGCAATTTTTCAGAACTTATTTACATATTTTATAAATATGGTTTACAATTTTTTACATACTAATTTACATCTTTTTTGCATATGGTTTCATATATATATTATATTGACCTTTTTTAGTATTTGTCTTTAATTGGGTTACAATTTTTTAGTATCGGTTTACATGTAATCATCCATGTCTTAGAACATAAACCATAAAAACATGCAAAATCAATTTGTTTTATTGCCAACAGATCTTGATTCTCCTTCATCTTCTTCCTGTGAATGATGAAAAACGAGAGAGAGAAATGTGACGGAAAAGAGAATGAAAAATGAAGAACAGGATCTTGATTCTATGTATATATCATGCCAACAAATCTTAATTCTCCTCATCTTCTTCCCGTGAATCAACACTGAGTTAATTATTAGTTAGCGTTCGTTAGTTTAACCTCTGTAGTTTGTTAGCTCTTTTTATTATCTGTCACCGTCTTCACTATTGTGTATACACACACACATATACATATACACACATACATACATTGTACCAATCCCTAATTCTTTCCTTTCAATAATGATAACAATAATTTCTCTTCTCTCTTCTTTGTTATTATGGTATCAAAGCATCTCACATACTCCTTGACAAGGTTGATAAGGTTTTTGTTTTTTTTTCCTATGGTTTATATTCTTGCTTCTTATTCTAAAGCAACTATGCTAATAACAGAGCATCTCTATTATTATGAATGATGAAAAACGAGAGAGGGAGAGAGAATATGATAGAGAGAATGAAAGCTTTTGAAGGAATAGTGGGTGAGAGAGAAAACAAGGCGAAGAGAAAGAGAGTGAGAATCGAAGGGAAGTTTTTTTTTCCTCTTCTCATTTTATTATCCATATGTTATACTCCTATTTTTTCTTGTAGTAAGGTATAAGAGTATTATAATTTTATGGTGGTGTGCATATATTATTGGAGAAATTATAAATTTATGCAACTTTTAAAGTTAAATTTATTTATTTTATTGATTGAGTCAAGACAATTCATTTATTTTAATGTTATATGGAACAGGAATAAAGGGGTTAATGATGGATTTGGTAAATGTTCAATACCCATTTTACAACACTGCAAGTGGTATATGTTTTTCCAAGATATAATTTCACAGCTAATTGTGGTGGGGAGGATTGAGTTAGTGACAAAGTTGGTCATTGCATCTCAACTATTAAAATCTTATCTAACGCTTGAAATTTAAAGATTTTAATATAATAAAATAATTTCATAATAACTAATATTTATATTTTAATTTTTATTAGAATTTGCACTTTCTGTTCTGTCCTTTTCACCTCTCCCCCAAAGTCCACCACAACCACCCTTTTATTTCCCCTGAACACCATCTATCAGCTAAATCGTGGACGGTCACAGATCCAAATCTGCCTTTCTAAATCCTTAAATCCTTAGGAAAAACAATACCCAGATTTAAACTTGTCCAAACTGTTGAAAAGTAAAGAACACCAATGTAGATAAGGAAAATAGTGTAATTCAAACTTCGTATCCAATACGTTTTCAAAGGAGTGTCATTGCAGAAAACAAAAATAACTAAAAAACCACAAGTTAAAAAAAAAAAAAAGACCTTGACTGAAAGTATGGAGGAAATGATGCTTATGCCTTTAGTGAACTGCCTCATGGTTACTCGAAAAGTAACATGAATGAACCAAGAAGTTTTGTGTTGGTTGCTTCCTAAATATATTTATTAAGTACTTTATTTTAGTTTTCATGTTGCTTAATGTTATCGTATTTGGAATAGGACATTTTGAATGCAATATGGATGTGGATGATTGTAGATGACAGGTTGTGGAGTTGCAATTGCTCACGAGGGAATAAAGGTCATACTCGTGAGAGAGAAAAAACAGAAGGAAAAAGTCAACAAAAAGCGAGGGACACAGTTTGGAATGAAAGAAAAAAAGAATATGATAAAATCATAATTTCATTAATTTCTAAAATTTGTATATACTAAAGGATTAAGTTGGTGATAAATTTGCAAAGGCCAACCACAAAACTCACCATATAGTTTGACACTTCCGCTACTTAAGGTCTTTGTTTACAAAAGATGACTTGAAGATCATCATGACACCGAAGGAAAACGGAAGGAAGATTGGTGGATTTGTCATTCTAAAGGGCATGATTTTTCAATAATTAGTTGACTGCTTACAAAGGATTAGTGGCTACAAAAATCACAACCAAAGCACACAACCCAAATGTTTGCATTTATCAACAAAACCAACCCATATTATCTATGGTTATGTTTTCTGGATGCAGTAGGTTCATATATCAAAGCAAGATAAGTATTTAGATCACACTAAGCTAAGTACACATGCAATAATACAACGTAAAAGTGAAAGTCCTTCAATTCAAAATACATTGAGCTAAAGTGCATCATAACACTAGCAACCTAAAACACAAAATAGCAGTTCAAAGAAATAGTAAACACTAAATGTGAACAAATCAATGATATTCTCACTTGAAGGGGAGAAAACAAGTTGCATAAACAACAAAATTCCACTATGAATGTTGAGCTACCAGGAGCATAAATATATACATATGGATCCATTCATACTTTTAAAAAAATATATATATATTACAAAATGTGGATTAAAAAGTGAAAAGAATAATGAAATCCACAGGCATGCATAAGGCTTCCTACAAGTATCTAAATTCTATCTACACATACTATTCCGGATTCATTGGATGACCACCAATATGATTTGTAATGAAGATCACAATAAACCAGCAAATAAAAACAGTTTTCTGGTCCCCACAATCAAAACCAAGGGAAATGAATCTGAGTCATCATGTCCGACGTGATCCATCAACTGTCAACTGACTGTAGTGCAAAGATAAAGGTAGGAACCACATACATTGATCATTTAGTGTACATACTGCTATGACTATAATTTCCATCAGTATTCTAAATTAGATATCCGTGTAGCATAGTGCTATACGCTTTCCACAGACGAACATCATGACAAAATAAGTCAAAAAGAACCTGTAAAATAGAATCAAAAGAATACACTGATCAACAAAGTGAACCCTTTTTACAATGGCAAGACATGACAAAAATATGTTCAAAATTTTCCCAAATTTTGCAAAAGGAAAACCACAATTGACCTAAACAAGTCCGACAAGCATATACAAAATCGATGTGTTCATTAAATATCTCCTCTTTGATTTGAACATTAACCTCCAAAGCATGTTATAAGAAGCTTACAACAAACTGTATATGAACAAATAAAGAGAAGAGGAAGGAAAAAGGCTATGCTAATTGTAAAAGTATTCATGTTTGGAGTCTTATTATAGTAGTGCAATTGGGCTAGGATTGTACTAGTCCTACACACTTGCCAAGAATATGAGCATAATTAGGAGTAATAACTATTAGTGATTGTTTCACCTCTCACATACATCACCATATTATTTAGGATTCTCCTTTTCTCCATCTTTACATTTTTTCATATAATGTTAACACTATTAATGTTAAAATCATGTCACCATATTTCATAATCAAGTATCCAGAACACAATGAACCCAAACATACATACCTCAGAACGTCTTAAGAGAGTAGCAAGGACAACTATCCATTCTTTAAACTTGACAGAGCATATATGAGCCAAGAGAAAGTCAGTATCCAACCGGCTCTGTAATGTTCCCATTTGAAGCTGATAACATAGAATAGTGTTCATTAATGAAAAGCAAAGAAACTAAACTAAAATAAAAATAATCGATACACGCTTGTAGCAAATTATCCAAGATATTGGCATCATTGCAGTATGCAAATTGGCTTTGGCCGTAAATTATCAGTTATTCATTCTAAGAAATTAATCATATTCAAGGTTTATTTGCTGCATCTAATGAAGAAAAATTATTATTTTTTTACTGAAAATGTCATGATATTTTTTCAATTAAAAAAGAAATTTCATGAAACAGAAAAAAAATAATGCACAATGAGGAACGATTAAGTTCCCTCCAATATCATTAAACATTTTAGAGAAACTCATTGAATTTTTTGGGTTATAGCAGCAAAACTACCAAATAAACCCATGCATTTTTTGTACACTAAAGGCTACAACTAAATACAACTAACAAATTAGGTGGTCAATGAAAAAGTTTGTGCAATCAACAGAGTATATATTCAACTAAGGGTTGCACAAATAACACAAAGGAATTTTAGGTCACTACAATTTAAAACCAACGAAGTGCATTGAACACTCAGCATGAGAGTTTTGTTTTCCAAATAATTAAATCTCAAACCTTTTGGCTAATTAGTTCAAGCCCTGAAGCAAAATTCTCCAACCTAGCACTCCCATATTTTTCACGTTGTAGATACTCCTGCAAGTAATTGTCATTGAACAATTTAAACACTTTAACTACAATAAATTTATCGGAAGAGGCATTTCTCAGCAAGATCTTCTCACCACCAAATCAAACTGAGTGCCTTTTACAAATGCAACAAGCTTGGAGAGCTCTTTCCCCGACATCAGGTAACTAGCATGGTTTTCTAAAATATTCTTAACAGAGGTAACATGAGCACTTTGCTCCTTGAATGAGGTGCTGCTCGATAGAAAATTACTCGTTAGAATGGTTAGTAACTTCAATGACAAGGCAATTGAAAAAACAATGCACTGAAATGGACATGAACCTTTATCCAGTGACTGCTTCCTCTCACTAGATTGGAAAAGGAAATAGCCTAAAATTCTGGGAGACAGTTTATCCAAATCACTTGATGCTTGGTCATATTCCCTACCAGATCTTAGCAAGAACCTCACCTAAGGACCCAAAAACAATATACTGAAGAAAAAGTTCATGATAAACTAAAATGAATAATATTACTTGACCAACTAAAATGTATAATATGATAGTGTTTCAAAACAATACCAGTTCCCCAGCAAGCTCATACAAAGATTCATCAAGTGTTGCCTGCATTAAGTTTTGATAAATCGCATCAATGACACCACTTAAATATTTTAAAAAGAAGGGAAATAAAAAAATGATTGAAGTGGTCAATCCCAAACCTGCAATAACGTAAAGCACAGTATTGACTGATAGCAGGACCCTCTAGTTTAGCAATCACATGTCATATTTCCATATGAAATGAATTTGATAGTTTGATATAATAAATACACACACACACATACATACCATTCAATCTTATTAAGCCTCAAGAATATATTGTCATGACCTAACTTAGAGTGTGACCGGCGCATAGGGAACATGTTTCCTAGCAAGCCTTTACCCACAACCATTCCAGAAGAACAGGCAGAGCCTCTATTTTCTATCATTTCCCAATTTCAATAATATCTACTGGTTCAATAAGCCATTCAATCTCAAAACTAAGTAAACCCATCTTTTAAGTCCAAACATAAAATCAATTATCACAACTTTGTCAAAATTTATTTGACACAACACTAATCATACAATTTGAGAACCCTGCCTGTGATATATGGAGCAACTGACATACTAAAAGATGCTATTTTTAAAATGATTTCGACAATAAAAGAATGCCTTATCAAGAAGGCTTACTATTTTAGCATCGATTAACAGCTAAGCCAGACAAAATTGGCACTAGCACCTGTATCTGGAAAAAAATGAAGGACAACGGAGTGAGTTTTGCAACTCAGTGAGAGATAGGATATCCATAGTTTACTAATTGCAAGTATAAAACAATGTAAACATAATAAGATGTATGTACTCATAAGAACATGGTTTTAATCATAACATGAGATTTCTTGAAACATAATTTTATATAATCGCATAAAACCAATAGGGAGCTATCCAAAGTAGAACAATAACAAGTCCAGACATGACCCGAAGTCATGTGCGGGTTAGCACCACACCTGCGAACTGGAGTTGGCCCGTAGCCATACAAGTCCAGACATGACAAAAGTGATGTGCGGGTTAACACCTCACCTGCTAACTGGAGTTGGCCTATAGCCAAATACAAGTCCAGACATAGCTGCAGCTATGTGCGGGTTAGCACCCTACCTACCAACTGGAGTTCCATGGTGCACCAAGACTAACGTCCCTGCCGTTAGCTACAGTTTCTACTTAGGTTCACTCCCAAAACATTTCTATCATTTTCAATCTTATAATTTCATAATCTCTGTCTCAATATCATAATTATCAACTCAATAATTCTCACAAATATAGTCATTCATTTTTCCAACACAAATCCAAATTCTGGATATTCTTACATTCTTTGTTTATTTTGTTTTCCCAATCATGGTCTAACCATGACTCCATAATTTAACATAATTTAAATACATATATAATATCTTATAACCAAACACGAGAACTTCGAAACTTTCACACTCCATTTCATAAACACATTTCAATACAAATTCATAATTTCTCAACTAACTTCATGACTATTTATAAATAAAATCCACTAAGCAAAAATATAAAACACTTTAATAGCATATATATTCATAATTAAAATTTACTATGCAAAGAGTAAACTGTAGATACACTATCTACTCACAACAATGGTTCTCTCAAGGAACCGAAGACCATTCCTCAAAGCCACCAAACTCATCGGTTGACGTCCGTTTGATCTATAACACTAAGAACAAGCCAACAATAACATATATGAGCTAACAATATTACCAATTAACATAAATTAGCTCAAAATCCCCAATTATTCTAAACCTAGGGTTCTAAAAACCCCAAATTTTCCATTAACAATCACACAAGGAGGTCAAAGAGATTAATGGGACAATAGCGACACTTACCCACTATACCAAGAGGAAGAATAGAGGGAGGATACACCCCAAGACTCGCGGGCTCCACCATTTCATCTCCTAGAGAGAGAAACCGCGAGCAAGCAAGCAAAGAGAGATAGAATCGCAGCCGCTAGAAAGAAGGGAGGGTACGACACAGCTGCTGTTGTGCGGTGGCAGCAGTGGCGGTGATGGCGGCCGGTGTTGTTATGGAGGAGTGAGAGCGTGGCATGAGAGAGAGAGAGAGAGAGAGAGAGAGAGAGAGAGAGACCACGACGTCGGCGACTATAGGAAGGATGAGGGTGGCACACCAGTGATAGCAACTCAACAATGGCGTGACGATGGGTGGCGTGGCAGTGGTTCCATGGAAGAGGGAAAGTGTTGAGAGAGGAAGGGAGAAGCAGTGCGCACAGAGGAAGAAAACAAACGTGGAAGGGAAAAAAGAATAGGGAAGGAAGGGAAAAAGGAAAAGATAAAAAGGAAAAGGAAAAAAAAGAAAAGAAAAGGAAAAATTAGTTTCACATACTGTATATTATGCCAACATGCCAATAGGATTTTATTTATTTCAACTTATGTCATACACAAATCTCATTTATTTTATCTTTTCGTATTGACAATTATTTTATTGACACTGACTAAATAAATTATTCAGTTATCACAACAAGATCCATGTTTACTTTTAATTTACCATATTCACTATTATTCATGATTATTATTATTATTATTATTTTAACATGGACTAATTTAATTTACCGGGCCATCACATATATAGTACAACACCCAATTAAAAACTCAAATGTTCTTTTCTCTTGTAATGAAACAAAGAGCAATATGTGTAGACTAAACATAATAAAATTTTGTCGATCCAGAGAGAGAACTCGATACCAAATAAACATTCAAATTGCCACCTCTTAACCAATTAGGCAATGCAACATTCAAATCACAAACAAACTCAATCAAAGAGCAGAAATCCTTGCATGAATATAAAACTTGCTAATTGTTATTTAAAATGAAGCTAATTGTTAATTAAAATGAATCAAACAATTCTTGTTTATGGGGTAGCACTGATAAAAGAAAGGGAACAAAAATATCAGATCAAGAAATGCCAGAATGATAATGCTTTTACATATGAAGAGATCTATTTAGAAAGGCTAGTGAGTCTTACAGGTATGTAGTAAGCCACAGCGTGATACCATCTCCGTTGAAAGCATTCCTCAAACAATCTATATAGAAACCAAAAAAACAAAAAGACACTTAGACAACTATAATATACAGAGGAAAAAGCATTATAACTTAACCCCAAAAAAAAAAGGCAACAAAATGCAGACAACTTTGCAGTGGAGAAACAGTGGAGATACCTTTCACATTGAAATGTGAAACTACTCATAATGTTAGATATTTTGTAATTCTCTTTTTATCTCTTTATCCTTTTCAGGTTGGTCTTGAATATAAACATAATAATACTGATTTTACAGATTAATATTCACATTATATTTTAGGAACGTTAGTTTTTCTCATTCCTCAGTTCACTTTTAAGCATAACTATGAAAAAAAATCATAAATATGATAATTTTTTTTAATGATAATGTTATGGTATCATCATAGTTGGATACACTCCAATTGTTATAGACACTTTACAGATGTAAGCGGAAGCGCGCCCAAATTGAAGAGACGGAAAAATGGAGCACGATGAATAGTAATCCGCAGTGGGGGGCCATGTCACTATTCACATGAGTAGTACTATGCAGTGGGACCCATTTCACTATTATGAATAGTACTTGTTACTATTCACACTAACAAAATAGATTAAGAGAATTGCACACCAATATTTTAACGTGGAAAACCCTCCTGTAATTTTAAGGGAAATACCACGGGCCAAACCCCAAAAAATACTCCATTATATTTAAAAGTAATTACAATATAGTGCATCTCCGGTGAGACTCTCTCCTACTATAATTTGTAGTATTACAGAGATCTAGAGAATATGCCCAAAACTCCTAGTGTATACTCACTCTACACTCTTGGAATTTTCTTACACACACTCTATTTTTTCTCTCACTACAAGAAGCCTGTACTACTTCTTCCTATACAGCTGAGAAATGCTTTTAGCTTTTGATGCAGAAACCATTCGGCTTCAGCCTCTATTTATAGATGATTTTGGAGAGTTATTAACCTCCCGTGATTTTCGGCATTATCATGTGAAGTCACTGTGCATGTACACAGTAACTTCACATGATTTTTCTTCGTTCGGTGGCCTTCAATTACTGACCATAGTGGCAAAAGGCAAGCCACTGTTCTTGATAGATACACATCCAATATCTCTTCTAGTCCTATTTCATAAAAGAGAAAAGCACAATTATTTTCATCCCTGTCCATTCATGCTACCAACCGAGCTTCTATATAATATTAACATGCAGGAGCATGTACAAATGAAGCCTTTAATAACACCGAGGTAGAAATTTGATAATTGAAATGCCAGAAACTTATAGCTTTATTCTTGACATGCCAAACAAAAATGGTATCCAGCACCACATGGAATATGAAACCAAGTTTGAATAGCAGTATTTTTCCAAGTGAATAGTTTCCAATGGCATATCACTTCATGTGTTAGGCAACATTGCAGAAAATTGTATTCTTTGGTATACTTGATTCCAATTCCATATTAGAAAGACTGGGATTCACTCAAAGTAATAAGCAAAGTTGAAACCAAAAGAAAAGAATAAATGCTTGAAAGACATACTCTGTTGATCTTCCAGCAGCAGCAACAAATCTGCCCAACGACGACCATCAGTTTTTCTTGCAACATTTACAACAACATCAAGGTACCCGGAAAATTCCGGATAAGATCACAGGTCTTGTAATACCCCATAAAAAAAAATAGCACCACCGGTGCACCCTTAAAGGGGGGTGCACCATATACGTGCCTTTTACATTTTAATTCACCATTCCCCTTTCTTTCTTTTTCACGGACAGCTCCCCCCCCCCCCAAAAAAAAAACACTCCTCTCCTCTTCTTCTTTCTTTTTCTTTCTTTCTACATTCCTGCAAGCTTTCTCTCGCATCCAGCCACCGTCGCTAGCATCCAACCACCGTCGTCACCACTGTAGGGATGCTACCAGCAATAGCACGTGCCCCTTCTCCTCCGTTTTTATCTCTATCTTCCTTGCTGTCATAGTTTCTCCCTCTAGAAGAGAAACCAATGGTGACCGTGTGATTTGAAGTATTCCTTCCATCTTGTCTTCCTCTTTGAGCAGTGGGTAAGCCTTAAATATGCCTTATTGAATCTATTTAACTTCCTATGGGATTGTTCATGTTTGATTTGGGGTTTTTAGAACCCTAGGTTTAGCACAATTGGGGATTTTGAAATTTAGAGCTAAATTGTATAAATTGGTGACATTTTTTAACTCATATATATTGTTATTGTCTTGTTCATAGAGTTATAGAGAAAAAGGATGTCAACTAGAGATTTTCGATAGCACAAGGATTATTCTATGGTTCTTTGGGAACCATTGTTGTGAGTAGATAGTGTATCTGCAGTTTACTTTTTGCATCATAAATTTTAATTATGAATATATGTGCTATTAAAGTGTTTTATATTTTGCTTAGTATATTTTATTTATAAATAGTGATAAAGTTAGTTGGAAAATTATGGATTTGTATTGAAAATTGTTTGTGAAATAAAGTGTGAAAGTTTCAAAGTTCTCGTGAGTAGCTATTTACATAGTGGCATTGTTTTAAATTATTTTGATGGGAGAAACTATATTAGTATATTTGATAAAAAAATTTATTCTAAGTTACTTGGATTGTTTGGTTAGCTTGATTGGTTGATTTTCTTAAATATAATGGTTATTAAATATGATTTGATGACTTGGTTGAGATTATTACTAGCTCTCTTTGTTGATTTCATTAATGTCATAATTTTTGCTATATATATTGTTCAATGTGCATTGGAAAAATTCATTATATTGATATTTGCAAAGTTGGATTAATATGAAAATTGAATTTTAGATTTCTGAATTCTGTTTGATAAAACTTTATTTAAGAAAAACCATGATGGGTTCTAAGATGGAATTACCGCTAGCCATAGCTAAGAGAATTAATGGCAATACCACTCGCCATAGCGAAGAGATATAATGGCAATGCCCCTAGCCATAACGAAGAGAATTAATGGCAATAGCACTCGCCATAACGAAGAGAAGTAATGGCAATGCTGCTAGCCATAGCGAAGAGAAGTAATGACAATATCGCTCGCCATAGCAAAGAGATATAATGGCAATACTGCTTGCCATAGCGAAGAAATATAATGACACTATCGTTTGCCGTAGCGAAGAGATATAACGGCCTATGTGCACATAGTTTCTTTTAGTGAGATAAAATTTGAAAGAACCTTATTTGATAAATAATAAATCTTATGATTTACTGGTTGAGATTGCTCCCCAAATGAGATTTATGCTTCTTATGTAACCCTCATGAGTATTTGATAATAAAGTAAATTTTATGTGAGAATAAGGAATTGGAGAAAGTAGTGAGAAAGTGTGTTTAGTATTTTTTTTTTTTTGTTTACTTAGAAATGAAATTTCAAAGAGTACATATATGTTATTATGTCTATATTGTTTTATACTTGCAATTAGTAAATTATGGATATCCTATCTCTCACTGATTTGCCAAACTCACTCTGTTACCTTCCCTCCTTTTCAGATTCAGGTGTCGATCCTAGCTTTATGCTTTCTCCAAGAGATCTTTATCTTTTGTGTGGTGAGTCACTTTTGATCTCATAGCTCGTGTGTTTAGGATTGTAGCTCAAATGTGTCACAGGCAGGGTTCGAGACGTGATTATGTTTTTCTTTAAAACTTATTTGGATGTAATGGTTTTTATATTATGTTTCTGAACTAGGATTGAAACAATACATTAACTAATGTTTTATATTTGATTCTTTCGGATTTGGATATGCATATCTACTGAGAAAATTGTATTATTTAGTATCCTAATTGTGTTGAGGTTCTGTTATGCTACAAGGAAATGTTTTCCACAGGTTTGTATTTGGGGATTGTCTAAAAACAAAGGAAACTCCGTCTATTTTTCTGGAAAATCTTCATGTAAGGCTTGGTGGGGAACATATTCCCTATGCGCCGGTCACGGTCTGGGTTGGGTCGTGACAGGTCTTCTCCAAAAGTGTGCTTTTACCATGTTTGGGAACTGAGATCTGATTCTTGTTAACATTTGGCCTGAGAAATTTTAGCATGAAAATGAACAGGGAAGACTAAGACAAATCGGCAATGGCGTTTGGCACCAAAGAAATTCCTTTATTCACACACAAGCAAAGGAAAATGCCAAGAAACTAACAGAAAACTACCAGATTGCCTTAGCATCAAATTATCAACAATTTTTATACAGTAGGAATGATACGATCATGACAAATTAAAGCACAACCATTGCTTGAAATTCACAAATTTGACTGAAATTATTAACCTTTCCAAATTAAAGTATCTGGATATATCCGCTTCAAACACTGTAAAAAGAAGCCACTGGAGACAATGTGAAAAATGAGGCTTCTCTGCTGATAGATCTGCCAGCCTTAAAGCTTCCTCAAATTTGTCCCTCTAGCAGACACAAATAAATCGGAAATAATCACACAGGATATCTCTCTTACGCCTTTCTCTAAAAGAATAACTCATTAAGAGAGAAAAGACAATATTATTTAAAAGAACTACCAAAGCATTAAAATGAAATCCCAACTGCAGCCTGACATAACCATGCTCTCTAATCTCTCTGAACATGCAACTACTGTGCAGTGCCACACTGTTTAATCCTTCTTGCACAAAAGAATTCAAAAGCTAAGAAGAGAGAAGTGCATAGTCAGAGAACAAGGAATCCTCTTCATTCTTCATAAACATAAAAGGGTATACTCCACTTGCTGTGAACATGTATTAAACGCATCCTCTGTGCTAATCTTAAGAATATTTTTTCACAAAATCTTGATGTGTTTTGAAGCAATGGGATATTATTTACGGAAAAGTAAGAAAAATGACCTCGAAAAATGTAACATAAGACCAATGAATTCAATGAAATCCAATATCAGGAACAAAATAATTAATATACCACTTGATACAAAAAATAAATAAATATTCTACTCAGTTATTTTCCTTAAAAATCCCGGCGTGACAAAGTAAAATCAATTAATAGACTTATCAATTCATCAAACATGAACATAAATGATGAAATATAGCAATTTTTTTAGATCCTTGTCGTGTCGATAGACATGAATTTACAAAATTCCTCTGCGAGTTTATAACAGAAGTCCAAAAGACACCTAATAAAAATATGTTCATGACTCCTATCTGTATAATAAAACAATGATTCTTGAGTGTGCTACACAAATGAGATGTACTGGACCATATATAACATGCCATGCCATGCTGGAAAGATCTCCCTTTAGTGCATTCCATGATCAAGGCAACTAAGAGACCAACAATATTCCCACCCCCCCAACCCCCAAACCAAAAAAATATATGTGTATATATTAATGTAATACCTGAAGAAGATGACAAAGCAGACAGTGCAATATTGTTTGTGCTTGAGGAGATGACTCAAAACAAGGAAACTCTGCACTTGCTGAAAATGACATTCTCTGGGAAACTCCAACAACTACACCAGCATTCGGAAGAAGTACTAGAGGGTATACTTCACGATCAAACTCAAGCTCTGGATCCAACTGAAAAAATTGAGTCTCAAATCAGCAAATTAACTGATTCCAAAATAAGGAAACCATTGAATTTTAAAATGGCCTAAAGCATTGCTTTTCTTGGTAGTTTACATATATCTAGTGGATAAATTTAAGATGACACAGCCATCGTTCAATAAGGAAAAACAGAAAGAAACTGAAGAGAACAAGTCAAATGCCTAGCCAAGTGCTTCACTAAGGGGGAAACCAGAGTATCAGATCGAATATGGGGCCAAACAACTGCAGAAAACCTCTATGGGGACCTACAATTGGTTGTGATTCTTATAGTAACAATGTCTGTAAAATGAATCTGAAGGAAAAAATGCAATATTGTTAAGTAAAGAAAATTCCGAATCAATGAATTCTAAATTAAGTTATGCATTACATCAAATGGTCTATAAGTAATCAGTATGTAATCTTGGTAAATATCCATCACCATTGGTTTGGCAAGCAATGGTTTTTGGAAAAACACATTGCTTTTCTCTTCTAGTCCTGCTTCACAATGAAAAAACACATTTATTTTCCTTTCATGCTGCCAAATGAGCCCGGGATTCTAAATATGTTAACATGCAGGAGCATGTACAAATGAAGCATTTAATAGCATAAACGTAGAAATTTGATGATTGAAATGCCAGAAACTTATAGGCTATAGTTTTATTCTTGACGAGCCAAACAAAAAATGGTATCCAGCACCAAATAGAATATATTACCAAGTTCAATCAGTAGTATTTTTCCAATGCCATATCATATCATTTCATGTAAAAGAACAGTAGAAAATTGTTTTATTTTCGGCACACTTGATCCCGTGTCTGAAGGAATTGAATTGAGCTCACTCCAAGTAATAAGCAAAGTTGAAATTGAAAAAAAGAAAAGAAGTACTTGAAAGACATACTCTGTTGATCTTCCAGTAGCAGAGAGAACAAATTTGCCCAATGACTGACCATTAGTTTTTCTTGTGACACTTACAACAACATCAAGCGACTCCAAAAAATTATGGATAAGATCACAGAACTTCTCCAGAGGCATGTTTAGGAATTGAGATCTGGCTCTGGCTTATATTTGGCCTGGAGTAATTAGAATTAAAAGTAAACAGTCAAGACTAATACCAATTGGCAACAATGTTTGGCACCAAAGAAATTTCTTCATCCATGATCAAGCAAAGGAAAATGCCAAGAAACAATAAGGAACTACCAGATTGCATTAGCACCAATGGAATGCCAAAAAAAATAATCCTTTCCCAAACAAAATCAGCGGTCGAACAAGAATCAGATATTTTTACATGAAAAGAGTTTGTTAACTTATGCAACAACAACAATGGAATGATGGATTCCCCTCATAATATTTGGCACCAAAATTGTTTGCCTTGAAGCAAAGGCATGGTTTATAATAGAACACAATGTTGTTTAATCCCATCTAGTGAGAAAAAGCTTGGTGATTGTTGTCATTTAAAGTAACATCTTCTCATAAGCACAACCACTGGTTGAAAATTTGATTGAAACTATTAAGTCCTTTCCAAATTAAAGCACTCGGATACATCCACATCAAATTTGGCTTATATTTACTACTTTCAAAGATTACGTTGAGGGTTTTTATTTCTTAGAGACGAATTTGTCCGATAATATTTTTATCTCGGAACACTCTAGGGGGTTTACTCTAAGCTATAAGTTAAAAGAATTCCTTTAAACAAAAGGATCAAAACAAATAACCACGTAATTATGGTCTCCAATCTCTCTGAATGCACAATTATTCTTCGACAAGAAAACCAAGAATAGAAGAGAGGAGTGCACAGTCAAAGAATAAAGGATCCTCTTCAGTCCAAATAAACACATAAGGTAGGCATATATTCCATTTGGTGTAAAAACTAGGACAGTATTACACGAATTCCTGCTAATTTTAAATTATTTTCTCACCAAAATCTTGGCTTGTTTTGAAGCAATGGGATATTAGTTATGGAAAAGTAAGAATAAAGACCTTGAAAAATTCAACAAAAGACCAACAAATTTCATGAAACCCAACTTCGCGACAAAAAATAAATAACATACCACTCAGAAAGAAAAACATACAAAATATTCTACAAATTCTTCTTCATTAAAATTCCTTATTATTTTGTTTATAGACTCAATCAGTGGTCTCATTAAAATAATTTCATATCAAGTTCAGATATATTCCACAGCCACTGACAAATAATATTGTTATATATGGACTGAATCTAATCGATCAAGAGTAAGGATAAAATTGAAACTCACAGTTGAGGACAAACTAAAGTCACCATAACATATGTTGAGACGTGAAAACCACCCTGAACCGCATAACGAGATAACTGACCATACAAAGGAGTGCAAAATTTTCAAATGCACAAAAACTTGTCTAAGTTGTCTATTTGTGCATCTCCCGCATCTTCTTCATGGTAAAGATTGATGCTTCTCTCGAGATCCCATCAAATCAGCTTCAAATATCTTTGAATCTTATTGTTCCGTTTCCTCCCTTATGCTCAAATCTTCGAATCTTATGCTCAAATCAAACCTTCCTCTTTTTTTCTTTTTTCTTTTTTTTTGGGGTCTTTCAATTACACTTTTCTCCAAGTCTTCAATATCTTCTTTACTCACACAACGGGCCGCGGAAGTCATTGATTGTACATGTGCAGGGAACCCGGACAGCTCAAAGCAAGTGCCTTGGTGAAATCCATCACTAAAATAATCATTGGTCAAACAGATAATGTAAAGGTGATTCCCACCATACGTATTAGGTGCAATCCTGATGGTGTTGAATACATTACTGTTGTGGGCAACCAAAGCAGATTTGATGCGTGTGGTGTCAAAATCAGCCCATGAAGAACGCCTAGCATCTATTGATAGGAAACATAAAGCAATTCCCAACCATTCATTTGGGGGGTAATCACATGGGATTGATACAGAGTTACCATCTTGTCGGTGAACAAACCACGATGGAATTTCGCGCCCAGGAATCACCATTTCCAACAAGACCTGGCCGGGATCTTGGCTTGGCGATACAAAGGCTCCACATACAGTTGATAAAATATTGGATTCAGAGATATCAAGTGACCAACATTCCCATGCCTTCAGTTTTCTTATACTCGATGGGAGCTCTGGCAAACACTGAAGGTCTTTGCAATAATCGAGCTGAAGGCATTTAAGCTTTGGAATATCATGAAAATTTATTGGTATGCCAACAAAATCGTTATAGTACAGATCCAAGTCCGTTAAAGACAGGTAGGGGCCAAAATTAGGGGGGAATGTTTCTTCGGTTAGATTGCAATAACTCAAGTTTAGAGTGCTCAACAAATCGGCAAGGCATACAAGCTCTTTGCAACCACTGAAGTCCAAATCTTCAAGGCCAACCAAACGTCCAAATGATGTCGGTAGTTTCTTTATGGAAGTCTCCTTCAGAGAAAGCCTTGACAAGCTTTTCATGCATTCCCCAAATTCTGGGAGACTTTTAAAATTCGAACAACCATCAAGAATTAATTCATTTAGGGAACTCATCTCTAATTTACCTGGAAGAGCTTCAAGCCTTGTGCATTTAGTTAAATCCAATAGAGTAAGGCTCTTGTGCTGTACAACAGATGGGTGAACCTCAGTTAGGGACTTACAATGTGCAAGAAGTAGTGTTTGAAGTATGGGAAGCTCAGAAAGATCAGGTGTTTGTTCTAATTTATCAGAACCACTCAAATCCAGATGCTTCAACTTTCCTAAATACTGATCAAAATAGAGAAACGTTAAAATGCTATCATCTTTTATAAGGATCAATAATGTTGGAAAAAAATAATAATAATAGAGCTCTTAATGAAAGGGTCATACCTTTTTTCCATGCCATAGGTTTTCGATATTGCTGTGTTGTAGTCTGATTTCAACAAGTTCATATTGTTGATCTGAAAGGGGTAGAGTTTTAAAAGGATATCCCCACCAGTGAAGAACTTTTAACGAAGTAGGAAGGCTACTAAGTTCATATTGTTGATATGAAAGGGGTGGAGTTTTAAAAGGATATCCCCACCAGTGAAGAACTTTTAACCAAGTAGGAAGGCTAGGAAGGCTACTAAGGTCATATTGTTGATCTGAAAGGGGTAGAGTTTTGAAACGATCATCAATCGACCAGCCAATAGCTTTTTCCCGAGTACGAAGGCCACCATAGTCACGTTCATTAGCTACTATATTTGACAAGATGAGAAGCTTTAGTTGAGTCATATTTGAGAAGACTTTTGCACTCCTCCTGGGTAGTTTAAGAACTTCTGGCTTTGGTAAAACTATACCTTGAATTTCTCGAGATCCCTACATATGTACACACACACAAAAAAAAAAGGGAAGTCATGTAATCTTACAAAAAAAAAAAGGTGTAAAATACAACATTTAGAAAACAATATCACGAATGCATTGTTTAGTGAGTATCTTAATAATAAAGGTTTAAATTAAGTTTTTATCACTTCACTTTACATTGAATTACAATTGATTCCTATATATATATACTAAGTCCAGTAATCCTAAACATTTTCAAATAAATATTGTATATGGTAACCTAATTCATATCATCTTGAAAATCTATCACCTAAAACTAACAACATAATTCAACCCAACAAAGTTCTAAGAGGCCCTCATAACTCCTCTCACTTTCCTCCACTTATTACTTTAATTTTGTCCTCTCATAATCTCTCAAATTGAATAGTGAATCATCTATGATAAGCTCAAGCTTAAAAGTTAACAATATGGAGGGATATACATTTAGAAACATATACAACTATAGAGATTATAATTGAAATGAGAAAAATATAGTGACTAATTTATAAGTAGATATAAAAGGTAGGAATCAAAGACAAAATTTAACCCAGCGATATTCATTTTAGTTAACACCAAAAATCTAACAAATGTTTAAAAAAATTTACACCTACTTCATTATTTGCAAGTACGAGATCAATGTCCTCCTTAGTCCATAACCTGCTTCGTTGGCCAAGTTTATTTGGAGATTCTTGGATGACAATACTCCTACCCATATCTTGAAGCAAATCATGCATTTCAAATGCATCATATTTCTTATAAAAACGATTATATTTCTCATTTATCTTGACCAAAGATCTATCAATCAAAATGTTAATACCAATCCTAACACCCTTATAACCACATGATTCTAATAATTTTATCAGATCATCTTTTTCCCATCCTTTGAAGAAACAAGAGATATCTAGAAAAATATCCTTTTCTGTGGCATCTAAACTGTCGTAACTTATTTTCAATGTATCATGAATTTTGGCAAGAGGAGTGCTCTTCATTTTTCCAATAGTATCTCGCCAGACATCAACAGATCTTCCATAAAGATGGGGACCCAATACCTCAAGCGCTAATGGAAGACCACCACTATATTTCACCACTTCTTTGGCCAAATCCAAATACTTTTTGTCAGGCTTCTTTTGTTTAAAAGCGTTCAAACAAAAGAGATCAAAAGATTCACTATCGACCAAACCTTGAACCTCATAAGTTCCATGTACTCCATAACTCTTTAGTAATTGTGTATCTCTTGTTGTGATTATTATTCTGCTTCCTGGACCAAACCAATCCTTCTTCCCAGCCAAATTCTTTAATTCAACGTCATCACTAACATCATCGAGAACAAGAAGAACTTTCTTGTTGCTTAAAGAGTTTTGTATTTTTTTTCTGTACGTCATGCTCATCATCTGAAGCATTTACACTTATATTTGCCTTAGCAAGAAGTTGTTTTTGTTTATCAACAATTTTGTTGCTCACACGTGCCTCCCTAACATTGGCAAGGAAGCAACTTACTTTGAATTTTTCCCAGATGTCTTCATAAACTGCTGTAGCAATAGTTGTCTTTCCTATGCCGTCCATTCCCGATATGCCTATAAAGCGAACATCATTCAGCCCTATACCTATATACCTCATTACTTCCTTCACCCTTGAAGCAATCCCTACAAGGTTCTCTGTAGATGATGGCAATTTTGGAATCAACTTGTTATGTATGTGATCAGCAATGCTTTCCACAAGTGTTGCCTCATGTCTGTATAGGAAATTTTCATCAGTCTGGTAACAAAGACAAGCAAAATAAAGCAACTAATTATAAACACAAGTTCTCATTTAATATTTTGCGTATCAATGGCAAAATGCTAAACATAAAACTCGACAATCTATGAAGAAACCAACTCAACTAAAAAAGTTTGGTTATCTCAGGAAATGAATTTGTAACTAAAGGTTAGTCCCTTGAGCGAGCCAGAAGGACTAAACTTCTGAGGGAAAATCATGGTTTCATCAGAGCATTGAAACTAAGGAACAAGAGACCGTAGTTGAAATGCATACCGTAACTTCATTCAACATCAAAGTTTAATATATACACGGGTGATTACCTGCAACTCCTGCTTTCAAGAATAATAGTTAAATATATACTTCTGTCATTTCCCATGACATTAATTTTTCCTAGGCTAGCTATTAGATCGCATTTCTTATACTAGAGAATTTTTTAAACTTTCCTCGAGAAGCATATTGCATATAAATTGAACCAGGGTATAGTTACAAGAGATTTGATAAGCTGATTAATTGAGTTGGTAGGGGTTTTGTTTCATGATCTTCTCTCTTATGAAATGACGACGTTGAAAGTGATTTATAGGCTGCATGGTTACCACATATAAATTGCATAGTTCAAACGATTTAATTTTACTGATTAATTGTTTTAGCCATATTAACTCTAGTTGCAAGTGCCACAACACAATGCAGTGTGCTCGGTTTAGAGTTTAAGCGATTAATATTATATTTAAATATAGATACAATATAGCCATCATATATCTAAAAAAAATATTATTAATTGTTAAATTTAAATCTGATTTGGTGGCCCTAATTCTGACAATTATAATTGTGATTTGACTGAACCAAATATATCAATTAACTTATACGTTTTAAATTCGAAATTAAAGTTAAATTTAAATCTGATTTGGTGGCCCTAATTATGACATTTATAATTGTGACTTAATTGAACCAAATATATCAATTAGCTAACACGTTCTAAATTTGAAATTAAAGTTCGTTTGGATTGTAACATGTGGTGCATGATTTATATTATTTTTATTTTCTTTTTCAATAAAATGTGTGATTTCTAGTAGTGAGAGAAATTAGTTTCACAAAACGATACACATTTGAAACCAAAGATAATATTCATTTATTCCCTTTTAAATTACTTAAAATTTTTATGGTTTAATATAATATAATTAACTTATCTATTTAACAAATCCAATGGTTTGTTAGTTGTACTTAATTAATTATATGAATTTAATTTTAATACATTGTTATCCAATCAAATTTTCTTATGTAGATGACTTTTAACGTAGTGGGGTGAGAATCAATCATTTTTTTTTATTAATATTGCAAAATATAATTGAATAATTGTGGAAAAAAATTTGCATTATCTGTGCATCAAATTTAAACTCTAATTATATTCATATGTAAAATATTTAATTTATTAACTATCAATCTCATTCCTGACTATACAATATAACAATGTTCTTTTCTTATTTTAACTTTTAAACATTAATGAAAAAGGTTACACAGAAATAGTTTATTTCTAAGCTAGCGTTTAGTTGCTGTCTCTGGGACAAAAATATAGGGATAGTAGGGACAGTGGAGACGGAGACAGAAAAAATATGGTCTTGTATCATGTTTGGTTGAAGAGATGGAGACAGAAAAAATATTGACCGTTGACCACCATTGACCGACGGCATTGATGGTTGACTTCTTGCGTTGACTGCCATTGACTGCACAACCAGCGACTGCGGCATTGACCTGCGACCGGCAATGTTGATTGTCAATGGTAGGTGACCAGACCACTGTCCTCGTTTTTTGTCTCCACTATCCCCACTTTTTGGAGGGACAGAAATACAAGAAATTTTTGTCTCTAAGACAGAAAAATTTTCCATCCCCATACCCCATCTCCACCACCAAACATGATACAGGGACAAACTTTCCCTATATTTCTGTCCTGGGACAACAACCAAACTCTGCTTAACATTTCACTATTTATAATTTATTTTATAGGATTTGATATATATATATAAAATACGATTCTTATTTTAGTTTCTCAAGGGCCCCGGTATTTTTTTTAATTCAAGAGTTATGATTTAATCATGAGTGTGTAAAACATTAATAAATTTAGTTAATAAAACATATGGTAAATTTTCAAACATAGGTTATTTTGAAGGTACTGATACTCATGAATATTATAAGATATAGGAGAAATCTCCATATTGTCATTCTCTTACTTATTTTCCGCCGTCATGCCTCGCTTAATCATAATAGCGGTGCAGTTTTTCGATATTTACTGCCAGCTTCTCTTTACTTTTCAACCGATCGATACAATTGGTGGATAAAATAAGGTGCTCAATCTTTATGGGCTATTGGGCTTCCAATTTGCCACAAAAGAGTTTGGAATTTAAGCCACAATCTCCTTGCCACTGTTGCAGATTGAATAACAAGTTTAATGTTGAGCTTGGAATTGGTTAATCTTCTTAGTTCATAAGGCTTATGGATTGACCTAGAAAATAGGGTGAACCGGGTTTTGATGATAAGCCAATGTTGAGGGAATGAACAAAGAAAGAAGATAGAGCCGCGGGCAAAAGAAAATAGAGAGGGGCAAGAAAGAGAAACAGGAAAATGAGGAAGGTCACGAGACTCATTAATAATATTGTTTTAATCCTATTTTAATCCCAAGACTAATACATATTCCTATCATCTCTCACGATAAAATTTAACCTACTGTCACTATAATTGTCCAACTTACCCTCATTTTCTTTAGATGGCATTAATGCTTACACAATTCTATATGGAATTTCACTCTTTTAGAGTGAAGAGATTGGTAAAGTGTAAAAGTAAGAGATTAATCACATGAAGTACACCAAATGAAAATTATTAAATTAATAGTAAATAACTCCTCACTTTTATACTTTATAAATTTCCTCATTTTAAAAGGAGTCTGTCGTAACCGAGAAAAGAAAAAAAAAAAAAAGGATGAGTTGCATCATGCACCTTAAGTGGTATATACCACTGTAGTCCCCCCTCCCTCTTTTTATTTTCCCTTCCCCTTGGTAGAAACATGATTTCTTCTCCTCTCTCATTTTCTTTCCTTCCACCCCGAACTCTCTCCCTCTTATCACTTCCTCCAATTCTTCTTCATCTTCTTTGTTTTCTTCTTCAAAAAATATCACCACCTCCTCCATCATCATCATCTCCTCTTCCCTTCCAACACCATAACTGCCTCCTCTCTCTCTCTCTCCTCTACTCCACTTTCTCTCTCTAACTCCATTAGAGAGAGCTCAAAGCTTAGAAGTTGTTGGAGTGATTTTCTTCATTAATTTTACTCTTGAAGTGGTAAATAAGCTTCTAAACTACTCTATTTAAATTGTTAAAGTTTCTAATTATTTTAGGGATATTGTTAGGTTTCTTGAACCCTTGAATTTGGGGTTTTGGTGATTTAGGGCTAATTGATGTTAATTGATGGCATAGTTAGCTTACAAATATTAATATTGTCTTATTCCTAGAGCAGTAGAGCAATCGGGCATCAACACTTGAATTGGTGGTATCAAAAGAGTTGTTCTTTGGTTATTTGAACCAATAGTTGTGAGTGGATAGCGTATCTGTAGGTTACTTTATGCATCATAATTATTGATTATAAATTTAGAATTATATGAAGAGTTTAAAATATATTAATATATGAGAAAATAATTTAATTATAAAAAGGGGTGCTTTATGTTTGAGATGAGAAATTTTCAATTGGAGATAAAAATTTGATTATTATGCTTATTTAAATATTTTTAGTCAAATTGTAGCGAATATTGAAATTTAGAACATCTTATATAAAACATCAAATTTGACTTTATCTTATATGTCTCATATAACTTGAGAATGGATTTTATATTGTAAGAGTATCCGGAATTTGGAGTTGTGTTGGAAATATGAATGATTGTATTTTTTAGAATTGTTAAGTTGATAATTATGATATTGAACCAGAGATTATGAAACTATAAGATTGAAATTGATTGAAATGTTTTGGGACTGAACCTAAGTAGAAACTGTAGCTAAAGCAGGGACATTAGCCTTGGTGCACCATGGAACTCCAGTTAGCAGGTGATGTGCTAAACCGCACATAGCTGCAGCTATGTTTAGACTTGTATTTGGCTAAAGGCCAACTTCAGTTAGCAGGTGAGGTGCTTACCCGCACATAGCTGCAACTATGTTTAGACTTGTATTTGGCTAAGGGCCAACTCCAGTTAGCAGGCGATGTACTTACCCGCACATGACTTTTGTCGTATCTGGACTTGTATGGCTATGGGCCAACTACAGTTAGCAGACGTGGTGCTAACCCGCACATGACCTTGGGTCATGTCTGGACTTTGTTATTGTTCTGCTTTGGATAACTTCCCATTATATTTGGATTATGTGATTATGTAAAGGTATGTTATCAAGAAATCTTATGTTATGGCTAAATCTATATTTTATGCATACGTGTATATTATTATGTATATATTGTTTTATGATTACATTTAGTAAATTATGGATATCCTATCTCTCACTGAGTTACAAAACTCACCCCATTGTCTTTCCACGTTTTTCAAATACAGGTGCTGGTGTTGGATCTGGTGTTCCTCCAGCACAACTTTAGTGAATCCTAAGTTGGTGAGCCCTTTTGTAAAGGCCTTTTTTTGTTGTCTCTCATATTTTGTTTAGCCTGTAGTTGCAAATTGCTTCATATGTCACATACAGGGTCATTGGATCTATGTTACACTTAGGTTTTAGATCTTATTACTCAGCTATGTAAATTATGTTATGAAAATGATTTGTAAACTTAATTTAGTTTATGTTTGAACTATATAATGCATTATATTTAATAGAGTTAGAAAACTAATTTGGTATTAAATCTGGAATATGCTGAGATGTTATATGCTGAAAGGGCACATTTCTAATAATACTTGATGCCCAAGTGCTGTAAATTTGTTTATGGATATGACAGGTTATAATTGTATTTGGGGAATGTCCAAAAAACAGAGGAAACTCTGTCCATTTTCCTAGAAAATTTTAGGTGTTTTAAGGTTTGCTGGGGAAGGTGTTCCCTATGCGTCGGTTATGACATAAGTTGGGTCATGACAAAGTTGATATCAAAACTTTAGGTTTCATTGTTTAATATGGAGCAAGTGTCCTTTAGTAGAGTCACAATTGTGTAAATGGTTGCCGGTCCATTTTCACAAAGCGCGACCCTATCAAAGGTCTAATAGGAATGTCTTCTTGAGTCTATTTTTAAATTGTCTGGTCTTATGTCATTCTTATTCTTAAATTCCTTTGTGTTCTGATTCTTTATTCAATCTATTAGTTACGATGCCTTCTAAAAGGCGTTAGCGCAATGTGAAGCTAGGAGATTATGATGCCTCTGATATAGAATCCGATCAAGCTCCCTCTCCCCCACCTAGAACGAGGGGGCAAGGTCATGGTGGAGGCTATAGAGGTCAAGGCCGGGGTGGTGGACATATGGTTAATGGTTGTGGTGGAAGTTGTAAAAGGACGGCTAGACCCGAACCCAAACTAGAAGAGGAATTTCTAAGACAATTACTGAGTATTAATCTAAGATCCGCCAATGAATTCCAAGTGTGTGGCCATCTCATTGATAGCATGCTTGGCCTGATGCTCGGCAGTTTTTAGTAAATATTATGTTTCTTTCTTAATGTTTTCTCCTCACATAATTCTTAACTTCTATTGTCCTGTTTGTGGCCTTGCGCTGCACACAAAAAATATGGTGTTGATCTTAGAGTAGAACCAGTCAACCATCAATGAGTTATAAGTCGTAACATAATCTTTTTATTAGTCCTTTTTGTCCTCCATTCTCTCAATGTCAGACGCTCACAATTGGGTGAGTGGCCTTTACGATAATCCAACAGGTTATTGGTAGTTAGAAAGAAAGAAAAATGGGGAGAAAGGTGTGGGTGGAAAGAGGTTGTCGATTCCAAATGAAATGGTAACTGAATTTTCGTATTTGGAGAAGCAGCCGGTGTCTGAGAATTGAGAGAATAATGAGCATATGATCCACAGAGGGAGATAGGGATGAAGTGCTGGCGGTGGTGATACTGATGAAATTGGAGGTGTGGTGATGGCAGGTGAAGAGATAACCATGATGATGATGGTGGTGGGAGTGGTAGCGGGGCATCTTCTCTTTTGATAACTGGCGTAGAATTATTTAATTGTTGATTTCATAACTAGGGAGGTGAGTCTAGGTTTAACAATTAAATATCGTCTTCAACTCTTCAGGAAAACACGCCCTAGCGAGATTGCTTTTGATAGTGACAACGTCACAATCGTGTCAAGTAGCGGGATTGAAATTTATTACTTTTTATATTTTGATTAATTTATTCTATGAAATTTTTATTTGTCATTAGTGCAAAACAAATTTTATAGAAATATTAAATTATATATTGTTATATCAATAAAAAAATATTTAATTTGATCATTTATTACTTTGACCAATAAAAGTATATAATTAGATAATTGTGTCAATTAAAATCCTCTAATTTATTCCATTTGTGCATTAGAGTTAAGAGTTTAATGATTATATATTGACAATGTAAAACTATTTTACACTGTCATTTAATTAAATCATTCAATTCGAATAAGTTTTCAAACAATGGATGTAAAATTCAACAATTTTTGTTAATGTGTTAATACATGATAAGATAATAGTGTAAAATAGTTTTACATTGTCAGTGAAAAAATTAAACTTTAAAATTAATCTCTTATTTTATTAACTTAAGTTACTTATAGTTTATGATACACTTAAATATCTTTTATATCTATATAAATATAAATCATTTTGATTTTAGTCAATCTAAAAAAGAAATTTGGCTTTTAGCCACTCTTTTTTTCTAATATTATGTTTTTTAGCAATTGCATCCTGTATTAAGGTCTCGAAAAGTATATTAGAACATGCATTTAATCCCTCTGAGTATTGAACATTTCATTTCTTTTTTTGCCATTAAAAATATATCCAAAACCTTTTTTGATACTTATAAATGTAACCACTTAATGATACTTAATGATACAAACTAATGGTAGGGAACAGAAACATAATATTAAAAAAAATGAGAGACTTAAAACCAACAAAAAGAGGAAATTAAATAAAATTAAAGTAGATTAGAATATGCATTTAATCCTTTTGAGTATTAAAAATTTCATTTTTTTTCCATTATAAATATATCCAAAATCTTTTTTGGTACTTATAAATATAACCACTTAGTGATACAAACTAATGGTAGGGAACAAAAACATAATATTAAAATAATAAGAGACTTAAAACCAACAAAAAGGGGAAATAACATAAAATGACTTATATTTATAGGACTAAAACGTGTTAAAGCCTTTATAATATTTCAAAGTTAAAATTGTATTTTGTCAAAACTGATGAAAGCGATCCAATCTGAACCAAATATAGTTAGATTGCATTAGTTTAGATTCAATATTTAAATTAATCGATGCATTTCAAATGGCAAGAAATTATATTATTTGGATAAAATTTAATCTTCTTGAAAACAGCATCGCGAATACTCCTACTAGAGAGGGCGTCTTATAATAAGATGAGAGAATTTTAAAGGAAAAAAAATGTGGAAGAAAAAATTAACACCAGATGAAACAATACACGATCATATCTCGTAGTAAATTAGTAGTCATAAACTCATAATACAATTATTATTTCAAGGAGCTGTACACCTACCATTTTTTTTTTATTTTAGTTTGCTTTATTTACTTTCAAGTATGTGCTTTGAGGGGAATTATTTTTGTGAACACCCGATTTTATGCGACCCATAAAACGAAAATTCAAAAATCAGCATATTTTTAGAGTTTAATCCATTCATAGAATCATATTGGTAGTTTAATTTTGTTAAGTGAAATTGTAAACCGTTTCAAGTTCTGTCTATAGTTCTTTACTGCAAACCATTTCAAATTCAATTAAGACCCTGCTTTTAGGTTCTTTTCCAGTTTTTTTTATTTCATGTCCATTTCGACAAAACAAAATAAAAAAAAATAATAATAATAATAAAAAGGCCCATTCTATGGTGGCCCATTTCAATTCTTTAAAAAAAATAAAAAAATAAAAAAATGAAAAATAAAAAAAGACAGAACATCACGGGGTTCTTTGACTCCTTCACGTGAATTGAAAAGAAAAAAACAAACAAAAGAAGGAAGGTGCAAACACAATGATGGAATCACTCTCCATTACTTGCAAAATGATGAATTCTCTTTCGGTGATGTGCCAGTAATCCCTACCAGCCAACCTGTTAAAGGTGAAAGATTAATGATTTTGGTCAACAAAGGGATGGCGAAAAAGATCATCATTCATCTTGGATCATCATCTGATTTGGATGAAAACAAAAAGAAAAGGAATAAAGACAAGGAGACAGGAGGATACAAAAGGGGGATTATCATTTTTCATTCGGGCTGGATTCTTTTGAAAAAAAAAAAAGCAGAAAGGAGTTTTCTTCCTTTTGGGAATTCTGAGGGAAATTGAAAAAAATCACAGCAGTTCAGAGAATAGAAGAGAACAGATTAGCATCGTGTGTGGTATATTTTTCTTTCTTGTTAACTTTGATTATCTTTTTTTAGATATATACATACACACCAAAGCCTTCTGATCATCTTCATCATCAATATCATCACAAACTCCTCATCATTCCTTTTCATCACCTTCATCAGTACCTACTTCAAACCATTATCATCATCGCAAAACAAAAATTAAACCAAGACACAATCACAAAAACTCAATTCATATACTCCTCAAAAATCAACAACACAAAGACTCCAAATTTCGCCAAGAGAACCAAATTACAACCAAAATCAAAGTCCAACACCCACATCCAAACATAATCAAAAGGGTTCAAAACAGTCCATGTGCATAAAAAAAAAACAGAAGTTAAAATATGAAAGATACATAAAAGGAGTATGTCTTCATCTGTGACAGAGTTCATCACCGCCGGCTCCTCTTTCCTTTCCTTTCCACACTCGCAGTCAGCCACTATCCCCATTCCTTGCAACTCATCGCAGCTTTCCCCTCTGGCCGTGACACTTCACCCCTGCCACTGTCGCGAACTCCATCACCGCCGTGTAACACCCAGCTGTGCTCGCAACCCAGCCGGCCACCTAGCAGCACTATGGTATCAGCCCCTTTCTTCCCCTGCCAGCCGCGCCATCCACTAGCACCCAGCAGTCCCTCTGCAGCACACTACAAAGGCCGCACGAGAACCCCCTCCCACCATCGAACAATAAACTCACAATCCCAAACCACCTCAGCTCAGCTTCAAGCTGCCCTAACCCCACGCCGCTCGCTGCGCCTTCACTCGCAGCAGCCCCGCTCGCAAGTCCTCCACCTCATGAAGCTTACTCCGCCAGGGCACCGTAGCGTAACCTCCTTCCCGCCGTGGCCTCGATCTTCCTCCTCGTGCGACCACGCCTGTGTTGTCACCCCACGCCGGTTACTCCATCAGGAACGCCTTCCCAGTCGCCTCGTTTGTTGCAAACCTACTTCCACTTAGTATTATTTTACTTTGGAAATTAGGATTGTTCTAGTGGCTAGCCTTTGGATATTTGTTTTAAAAATTGTGGGTCAAATTCCTTTTTGGCTGAAACTAATCTTTTGGGTTCAGGCTATCTTGTTCATTTGTAATGTATTGGGCTTAGTTTTTTTTTTTAGTAGTTGTTCACGTTTTTTAGGTAAGATTTGTCTGGTTTAGGATTTTTGGTTTCAATACATTAACAATGTCATTTTTGTCTTATGTCCACTTGGTCTTATTTCTCTTGGTTAAATGTCGTGGGCTATTTCTTTAGAATTGTTATGAATTAGGATAATTTTAGCTAGGTTCTGGTCTGTTCATTTTATGTTTCAGATATTAGTTCTACTTTTGGTTGAGGCTGGGTGTTTTGTTTTTATTCAAATACAGTTTGAGGTATTGGGCTTGTAGCTTTGGAGCTTCCACAAATTATTTTTTGGACGTTGGATTATTGGGCCAAGACAGTTTTAGGGTATTAGTTCATTTTGATATGATTTGGGTTTTCTTTACTTTGTTAAAAAAAAAAAAAGGAAAATATAAAAAAAAATTAAAAAAAACGAAAATAAAAAATATAAAAAAATAAAAATTCAAATTTAAATTAAATTAAATTATTTTATTTTGTTTTAGCCTGTAAATATTTATTATATTGCTGTTTGTAAATATTTATTGTTCTATATTATTGTTATGTATTATTTTTAATTTCATATAATAATCAAATTGTTTTAAATGAGGATGTTAATTTAGCTGTGACGGCTTATTAACTCAGTTAAACATCTGAGCTGTGATGGCTTGATGTTTTAAATTTTCGAACAAAAATTAGACTTTTATATAATTTGTATTACATGTAAATATTTTCTTTAATACCCTTTTATTCTTTAAATTTTAAATTAATCAATTATTTTTTAAATATTTTATTTTGAATAAAATGTTAATTTAGCCGAGACGGCTTGTTAACTGAATGTTTTGGACATCTAAGTTGTGACAGCCTGATGTTTCAAACTTTCAAGCTAAAATTAAATTTTATGACATTATTTTATTCTGTTTTGTATGTAAATATTTTTGTTCATTATTATTATTATTATTGTAAATATTTATTTAGTATTTATTTATGATATTATTTTATTATGTTTTGCATGTAAATATTCTTGTTCATTATCATTATTATTCTTGTAAATATTTGTTTAGTTATTCATTTATTTATTATTATTATTATTATTATTATTATTATTATCCTCCTCTTTCTTTATTATCTCAATTTAAATTAATTATTGAAATGTATATATTTTATTTCAAATAAAGAGGTTAATTTAGTCATGATGACTTTGTTAACTCAATATTACGGATACCTGAGTTGTGACAGTTTGGTATTCCGGAATTTTCTTATTCTAAAAGATTTTCTTTTATAATTTTCTTGAAATAAAAACATAAATAAATATTTTAAAAAAGGGGTTATTAATAATTTGCACAATTAATTAAGGTACCGTCTAAAGGACGGGTGTGTTAGGGGTGCTGTAGGATTAAGTTCCTACCCTTCCCTAAGCATAACCGACTCCCAAATTCAAATCTGGTTTCAAAGATCATTTTCATCGAATTAAATGGGTTTTCCATAATTTTCCCAATTAAATAAAATTTGGTGGCGACTCCATTTTAAATAAAAATCATTTTTCGCCGTCCCCGTCACGATACCGGTTGCGACAGATGGCGACTCCACTGGGGATGTGAGAGTCAGGCCTATAATAATTGATTGTGCTTATTATTATAACCTCATTTTTTCTTTCTTTGTCTTTTCATTTTGTTTTATTGCTAGTTGTCTATTATTCTCTTTCTTTTAAATTTTGTTGCAATCGTATCTGTATATATTTTCATATTTAATTCTTTGTGACCAATCTAGGATAGAAAATTCTGCTTTGTTTGTATATATTTTCATATTTAATTTTTTGTGACCACCCTATGATAGAATATTTTTGCACTGTTTGTATATATTTATATTTATTTCTTTGTGATTATACTAGGATAGAAGACTTTGCTCTGTCTGTATATATTTTGGCTTCTTTGCATTCTAGGATAGAAGACTTTTGTTCTATATTGTCTATTTTACAGGTGTTGTCGTGGGTAGTTTTAGGATTCCAGGTTTGTATGCTCTCTTCACACACAACACTCACACCTTAATCACACACGAGTGGGGCCCTATACCCGGGTCTGAGTGCAACTTGAGATAGGTAAGAGATTGTGTAGTGGTAGCCATTTAGGATGTTCATCCTGTTTGGTTATTGCGAAAATCTCGTCTAGAGTGTGACTCTTTTGTGAATATTCCACACCTAGTGGTTTACCTGCTGTTGTGGATAATATTCCGAAATGAGTCTTTAACTCTAGAGGCCGTAGAATCCTGAGTATATAGATCCACCTGTTGCAAGTATTCACAAAGTAGAATAACCATAGAACTATAGATTCACCTCCAGAGCTCAACTCAAATAGGACACAAAGAGAGCATACTCATTTTTTTTTAATTCATTTCTTTGTACATAAATTCTTTAACATGTTCATTATCACATTTTTCTTTGTTTTCCAGGTTTGTTAGAGAATCATATCAGAGTCTTGTTGTGAGTATCTTTGGAAAATGGAAATAAACATGAGATCAAACAATCATGAGGGAGAAAAATTGAAAAAGACTCTACATCTTAAAGCTAAGAAGCCTGACATAGAAGGTCTGAGATCCCTAGGTCAACTATTGAGCATGCCACAACGTCTTTCTCTCGCAAGGAAGTATGGAGAAATTTTGAATCTGTTAGAGGTGGAAGAACAGGTAGAGGCAATCACAGCATTGGCACAGTACTATGATCCTCCTCTCCGATGTTTTACTTTTCAAGACTTCCAGTTGGCACCAACTCTTGAAGAATTTGAGCGAATCTTGGGGTTACCACTAGAAGGGGAAAAACCTTATTACTATCAAGGCCATTATCCTTCCTTACATACAGTAGCAGCTGTCTTAAAGATCGATGTAAAGGATTTGCATGAGGCACAAAAGTGTAGAAATGGAACCAATGGATTCCCAAGGGATTATTTGGAGAAGCATATGCATGGCTTAGCTGAAGCTAAAGATTGAGACACCTTTGTAGATGTATTGGCTCTCACGGTTTATGGCACTGTTCTGTTTCCAAATATTGAAGGCTTTGTAGACTTCGCGGCTATCGATGTATTCCTCGCCAGAATTTCATGGTCACAATCCTGTTCCAGCCCTCTTGGCAGACGTTTATTGTACCCTAAATTTTTGCTATGAGAGGAATGGCAAAAGAATTTTATGCTGTCTACCGATGCTTTACGTGTGGGTCACTACACATGTATTCCAAAGAAACTACAAAACACTATGTCCGATTGAAGATCTAAAAATGCATCACATCAAGAAGAAGAATGGACAAGAATGGGCTCAAGACCTAGCCAAATTGAATGAAAAGATGATCCGATGGTACCCTTGGTGGGAAGACGGGCAGACTTTGACCTATCAGTGTGGAAGCTTCTCAAATGTTCCCCTCATGGGTACCCGAGGATGCATAAATTACAATCCAAAGATTGGTATCAAGGCCAACTTGGTTACCCCATGATGGGACCACCTCCCGAAGCTGCAATCACTCCATTTGTCTTGTATTACCAAGACTTTGAGGATCTTGGCATGCTACAGAAAGTCCGATTTGCTTGGAACAAGGTTGTCAGGAAAGGAAAAGAACTGGGAGTTAGAAGTCAGGCGAAAGAAAGCTACCGTCAATGGGTGAAGAATAAGGCTCAAGAGATTAAATTGCCATTCAGAACCTGGACAACAACTCCTCTTAACAAGACATCATCACCACATCTTGATGATGATGAGGGGATCAAAGAAATAAAAGAGAAGTTAGTCAGAGTTAAGCAGGAAAAGATGCAAGTTGAGGTTGAGTTGGAAAGTGCTCACCATAATTATGCAAATTTGAAGCAAGAAAGCACTGAGAGAAACCAACTTCTAGAGGGCACCACTAAGAAGTTAAAAATGGGGTATGACCACATGATGAAGACCAAGGAATGCCTCCAAGCTGCTAATAAAGAGCTAGGGCTTCGAAGGCAAGAACGTGACCAAGCAGTAGCCGAAAATCAACAGTTAAGGAAACTACTTCAAGATGCCAAAATTGCTGAGGAAGCCGCGCTAGCAAGAGAGGAACAAAGGAAACAAGAAATGAGAGAGATAAGCAAGGAATACCAGAGGAAGATTAGGGAATTAAAACAACACATGAAAGATGAGACCATGAAGTTTCAAACTGCCTTAGAAGAAGAAAAGAAAAGAGTTACAGATTTGGAGTTTGAGGTGCAACACCAAAGTCATATCATTCATGAGTTGAAAATTCATTTTTCAAATTTGGCAGGACTAGCTAACACAGCAATAGAAGATGCTCCAAGATACCTGGAAATAGCTGAGCAAGCAATTATCCCTTTTAAGACCCCAACTGGAATTCACAACTTTGTCAGCTACTGCAAGGATTTGGTTGGAAGGATGAAACAAATAATTGCCGAAAGAAGTTGAAGAGGCATTACTTTTTAGTGATGATGTTTTTAGGATCGATATATGGCTTTATGATGCACTTCTTTTGTCATTTCTGAGAATGGATGTAAAAAAAAAAAAAATGATGATTGTAATCCACTCCTCTGATGAATGAATGGTTGTTTCATTGTTTTGGTCTTATGGCAAAATCCATTAAAGTTAACTTAGTACCTTTGAACGAGACGTTTTGGGGAAAAGTTGAAACCGAAGATACTCACATCAAGACTTAGCACGATTGACAATCTCTAACAAATTGCAATATGTTTATCTTTTTACTTAAAATTTTTTTAACACAGGTGAAACATCGCAACCATTGGGCGCCCGAGGAAAGAAGATACCGATCTAACTCGAGTTCATAACACTAGAGCTCGGACCAAGATGGCAGGTGGTAATGGTGAATCAGGAGCGATCATCCCAACTGCAAATACTTCCGAATCAGGAAGAAATTTGGGCCTAGAAGTTAATGCAGTGAGGGGAAAACTGAATGAAATGTCAATTAACCAATTAAAATTGGAAGAGATGATAAGAGCCATGAAAGAGTCAATTGACTTATTGGGAGCTAATCAAAACTGAGACATGGTGAATGCGTCAGTCGATGTACAACCAGATGCTGCAATAATAACTGTACCAGGGGCATCAAATGCGGCTATAAATGTCACTCAAGGGATGAATGATGTGGATGTGATTCCGAATAACTCTCATGGGCAACCACCACTTACAATGCCATTAGTAATCCCTATTGGAGAAGGCTATCGTCCCTTAAAGAATGTTCATACTGATGGGCACGGGCATGCTACCCCTATTTGGGAGCCACCTTGAGTTGTCATCCAAAAGCAACCATTTTCCTCGGAAAATAGCCGTGCAAAGGCAGAAAAGGACAAGTTCAAAGAAGAATGGATGAAGAAGATTCATGATCAAATTAAAGCCATCCAAGGGCCTAACACTTATGGCTATATGGAAATTGAGCAGCTCTGCCCTCCTATCAATGCAGTGGTTCCAAAAGACTTCAAGATTCCTGACTTCTCAAAGTATGATGGAACGGGTAACCCTTTGTTCCATTTTAAGAATTATTGTACCAAGATGTCAATCTGGTCTAAAGATGAAAAGTTTCTCATTAGCTTTTTCCATGAAAGTTTAACCGAACCTGCTCTAGAATGGTATATTCAATTAGACCATTCAAAGATTTCTAGCTGGAGAGAACTGGTCGACCAATTCATGAATCAATACAAGTTTAACATGGAAATAGCACCAACTAGAGAACAGTTAAGCACGATGCAGAAAAAGAAGGATGAATCTTTTAAGCAATATGCTCAAAGATGGAGAGCTCTGGCTGCTCAAGTGCAACCGCCACTTATCCTATCCGAAATGTGCTCGCACTTTTTAGGAACCTTGGGATCTCCTTATATCGGAGCCATGGCGGAGCAAAGATACAAAGATTTCTCTGAGTTGATCACTGCTGGAGAAAGAATTGAGAATCTAGCCAAAACAGGTAAACTTCCCATGGGCAATGAAGACACAAGAAAAAGTTTCCCACCTAGGAAGAAGGAGACTGATGTAAACTATGTGCAGAGTCAACAACCCTTTAACCCAAGACATGCACCAATGCACCCAAGACCCCAAACACCACCATACCAAGCCTCAACCACTCCTTACCCATTTTACCAAACCACACAAACCACAAATACCATCCCATATTCCCCACCGCAAGTCAATAACATTCACATACGACCATACCAACCAGCTCGACCAACATACGCCTACAACTCAACTGCATCCTCAGAACTTCTCAAACACCACACCACCACGACCAAATGCTCAAAATCAAAGCCGTTCCCGATTCCAGAATTTGCCACCTTTCCCTAAACTATCCATTTCAAACGTTGATCTCTTTCAACGATTAGTTGAGGCCCACTTGATCTCGGCTTATCCTGTACGCCCATTAGAACCACCATATCCAGCTTGGTACAACCCGAACCTTACTTGCAAATACCACATGGACATAGCAGGGCATTCAATCGAAGATTGTGAAGGCTTCAAGACGGCAGTAAGAAGACTGATTGCTTGCGGTAGACTAGACTTTCAAGAGGAATCAAAACCAGATATTGTCCATAACCCGATGCCAAATCATGAAGGAGGAGGCCGGGTAAATGCTGTAGAGAAAGAAGAACTCCTGATAAAGAGGGTTTTGGATCTCAAAACACCCATGGAGAGAATTTTTGTTGGCCTTAACGAGTCTGGTTATGGCATCACAGCATCTGCTCTGACAATAACGGAGAATGAGAAATATGACATGAATTCAAACTGCCTATATCACCATGGAGCCCTTGGCCATGACATAGAAAATTGCCGGGATTTCAAGGCTCGAGTACAGGGATTACTCAACTTAGGAGTAATACAAGCGAAAAAGGGGCTGAATATCCCTGATGAGGTGAATGTAATTGAACCCTTTATACTTCGAGTACCACCACTTAATGTAGCTCCCAAGCCAGAAAAAGTGGTCATTACTGTCAAGAAACCTACACCATTTGAGTATAAGAGTACACATGATGTGCCTTGGAATTATGAGACTCAAGTCAAGACAAGTGGAGGCAGAGGGGAAACCTCGAAGGCTCGAGCAAATGAAGAGGTGACTGGTGTCATGGAGGTGAAAGGAATAACAAGAAGTGGAAGAGTTTATGGGCCCGGAGAGCTGGAAAAAGGGAAGTTTGTCCATGAAGGGTACGCTGGAAAAAGTTCAGATTCAGAAAGGAAGGAAAAGGAAGATGAAGAAGAAGAGTTCCTAAAGATAATGAAGCAAAGCGAGTATGATATTCTAGAGCAATTAAAGAAGACTCCCACTAGAATATCTCTTTTATCATTAATCATGTCGTCTGAACCTCATCGAAAGGCAGTAATAAAAGTTTTGAAGGAAGCTTATGTCAAGCCTGACGTCTCATCGGAAAACGTGGTCAATATGGTGGATCCAGTGAAACGTGTTAGCATGATTACTTTTTCAAATGAAGAAGTTGTTTCACAGGCTAACCCACGGGCACTATACATAACCCTCAAATGTAAAGGTTACATAGTGCCCAGAGTTCTCATTGATGGAGGATCAGGATTGAATGTCTTACCTGTGTCAACTTTAAGCTATTTGTCGATGAGTAAGGATGATATATTGCCACAAATGATGGTAGTGAAAGCTTTTGATGGAGCGAAGAAAAGCATCCTAGGGGAGATGGTTTTGTTACTGGAGATCGGCCCGAGCAAATTTGAAGTATTGTTCCAAGTGATGGAGATCGAGTCAGATTACAATATGCTGCTCGGAAGACCATGGATAAATGGTGTTGGTGCTGTCCCTTCAACCTTGCATCAGAAGGTCAAATACATTGAGAATGGTTCAGTCATCACAATCCATAGAGAAAAAGAGATCCTGGTATCTAAACCAGTGACATTGCCATATATTGAAAATGTGGAGCTAGTAGAGAATAGTTCATGGCACAACTTGGAGGCAGTAGGGCTGAGGCAAGAGCAAGATAAATCCCTAATGCAAAATCAGGTAGTGGCTCACATCATGGCCAAGAGTGGATATCTGAAAGGAAAAGGACTAGGACCACAACTGCAAGGCTCCCAAACTCCCATATCGGTGTCAGAACAGGCTAACCGATTTGGTCTAGGATATGAGACCTCCCTGGATGACAAGATGAGTGCCTTGGCTCTGGAACAGAATAAATAAAAAGAGAAAATGAAGCTGATTCCTCACTTGAAAGAAACATTCCCTGGTCCAGCTGAAGTGATTGTGGCCGGTGAAGTTCGCACCCCTTGTTATTTCTCCACCATCAACACCTTGGATGCTGAGAAAACTGAGGAAATCAACAAAGTCCAAGTTGCTAGCAATGATGAGACGCTGATGAACTGGACAGCTGAACCAATACTTGATGTTATCGCTGAAAAGTAATTTGTTGGGTTGTATTATTCAAGAATTATTTATGCTTTTGTTTATGCTACTCAGAGATATCATTTGAATGAATTCGCATGATTTTCAATAATCTTTCTATATGTTTTCCATTTTCCTCGTTTTTATTTCTATTCCTTTTGCTTTCTCCTTTTCTGTTATGTTTTTCCCTTACCATTCTCAGTTCGTTAATTTTCATTTTCCATGCTGTTTTATAATCCACCATTTGGTTTATCATTCCAATCCACCACAATTACTTTCCAGGAATTTGAATGTCATAGAAATTTTGCCACATGAAAAGGAATTTGGGAGCTTATCAATTGATTCTCTTGCTGCACTTGACTACGATAACCATGAGTTTGAGGATGATGAAGAAGCTATTGAACAGTTTTCAAACCTCCTGGATTATTCAGAAAAGGGATTTGACTTAGACAATGAGGTGTTTGAGGTGATTAACATGGGCACCGAAGAAGACAAAAAGGAGTCAAGATAGTGGAAAATCCACGCATACGAAATGGTTGCATTGTTCAAAGAATTCCTGGATGTATTTGCATGGTCCTATCATGATATGCCAGGATTAGACTCAGAGATTGCTTCACACAAGATTCCTTTGTATCCCGAAGCTGAGCCAAAGAAGCAAAAGTTGAGAAGAATGCGACCGGACATGTCATTAAAGATTAAAGAGGAAGTGACTAAACAGCTGGAGGCTGGATTTCTGGAGGTGTCCAGACACACTGATTGGGTAGCCAACATTGTGCCCGTGCCTAAAAAGGATGGGAAGGTCAGGATGTGTGTAGACTATCGGGATTTGAATAAGGCCAGCCCGAAAGATGATTTTCCTCTACCCCACATTGATGTTCTTGTTGATAATACTGCTGGAAATCACCAATTTTCCTTTATGGACGGATATTTTGGGTATAATCAGATTCCTATGGATATTCATGACAAAGGAAAAACTACTTTCATAACACCGTGGGGAACATTTTGCTATACAGTCATGCCGTTTGGATTGAAAAATGCCGGTGCCACCTACCAACGTGCTATGGTCGCATTGTTCCATGACATGATACATAAGGAGATTGAAGTGTATGTAGATGATATGGTTGCTAAGTCTAAGGAGGGAGATACAATTCTGCGAAAGTTGTTTGAAAGGCTCAGAAAATACAAGTTGCGGTTGAATCCGAATAAATGCATTTTTGGAGCTTCTACAGGGAAGTTACTCGGGTTCATTATCAGCAAAGAAGGGATAAAAGTGGATCCTGACAAGGTGAAGGCAATACAAGATATGTCTGCTCCCCAAACTGAACGAGAAGTGAGAAGTTTTCTTGGAAGGCTCAATTACATTGCTAGATTTATTGCCAATTTGACTAGTACTTGTGAGCCTGTATTCAAGTTGCTGCGAAAACATCAACCTGGGGAGTGGAATGAAGAATGCCAAGAAGCTTTTGATAAAATAAAAGCTTATTTAATGAAGCCTCCAATTCTGGCCCCACCCGTACCAGGCCGTCCTTTAATATTGTACCTCACAGTGTTGCCCACGTCTCTTGGGGCAATGTTAGGACAATATGATGAGTCCGGAAAGAAAGACCAGGCAATTTATTATCTGAGCAAGAAGTTTAATGACTGTGAATCTCGTTATCTGGCGATTGAAAAGACTTGTTGTGCATTAGTGTGGGCATCCAAGAGATTGAGGCAGTACATGTTATACTACACTACCTGGTTAATCTCTCGAATGGATCCATTGAAATACATATTTGATAGTCCTCATGTGTCGTTGAGAATGTCAAAATGGCAAGTGATGCTATCTGAATTTGATATCAAATATGTGACTCAGAAGTCTATCAAGGGAAGTATAATTGCTGATCATCTAGCCGAAAATCCTCTTGAGGATATACAGCCTATCATGTCTGAATTCCCCGATGGTGAGGTGTTAACAGTGGAAAAAGATGGGATAAAAGAGGAGAATGTACGGAAAATGTACTTTGATGGGGCCGCCAATATGAATGGGTGTGGAATAGAGTCAGAGTAGTGTCACCACCGGAAAACAAGCAGTTTCCATCAAGTTAGATTTTGAATGCACCAACAACATCGCAGAATATGAAGCATGCGCGAATGGTTTGCAAGCTGCAATTGACCTAGGGATCAAAGAGTTAAAGGTGTTTGGAGATTCTGCGCTCATAATCTGCCAAGTTAATGGAGAATGACGTACGAAGGATCCAAAACTGGTGCCTTATCAAAAATACTTGTCTCGATTAATTGAACAATTTGATGATGTGTCATTTTCTCACTTAACTCGAGACCATAACCAATTTGCGGATGCATTGGCAACCCTGGTTGTAATGACAAAATTGGAAGTCCATACCAATGTCCAACCCATCCACGTAGAGGTGCAAAGTGAACCGATATACTGTGACAATGTGGAGATTGAGCCAGATGGCCAACCATGGTATTATGACATCAAGCAGTACATTCAAAAAGGAGAATATCTGACTGGAGCGAATGAAGTGCAAAGAAAAACAATTCAACGATTGGCCATGACCTTTTTCCTAAATGGTGAAGTCCTTTACAAGCGGAGTCATGACACTACTCTCCTCAGATGTGTAGATGCTCATGAAGCTCGAATGATTATGACTGAAATCCACGAAGGAATCTGTGGAACCCACGCTAATGGACATATGATGGCACGCAAGATCCTAAGAAGTGGATATTATTGGTCTACCATGGAGAATGACTGCATCAATTATGTTCAAAAATGCCAAAAATGCCAAATATATGCAAACCGAGTTAATGCTCCTCCAGTTCCGTTGCACAACATGGTATCTCCTTGGCCTTTCTCAATGTGGGGCATGGATGTCATTGGCCCTATCAATCCTAAAGCCTCAAATGGTCATCGTTTCATTTTGGTGGTGATAGACTATTTCGCAAAGTGGGTGGAGGCTGCTTCATATGCTAACATCACACAGAAAGTGTTCCTCAGATTCATCAAAAGAGATATCATCTGCAGATATGGGATTCCAAAAAGAATTATCACAGATAATGCTCCTAACCTCAATGGTGCCGAAGTTCAAAAATTCTTTGAGACTTTCAAGATCAAGCACCACAACTCAGCTCCTTATAGACCTTAAATGAATGGCGCAGTCGAAGCTACAAATAAGAATATCAAGAAAATCATCGCCAAGATGGTGGTGAATTATAAAGACTGGCATGAAATGCTGCCTTATGCTTTACACGCATATCGAACCAACATACGATCAAGCACAGGGGCAACTCCCTTCTCATTGATCTATGGAATGGAAGCGGTATCTCCTATAGAAGTGGAAATCCCGTCCTTAAGGGTTCTGATGGAGTATGAGTTAGAAGAATCTGAATAGATAAAGACCCGATATGAACAGCTCAACATGATAGAGGAGAAAAGACTGACAGCTATTTGTCACGGCCAGTTGTACCAAAGTAGAATGGCTAAGGCTTTTAACAAGAAGGTCCGTCCTAGAGATTTTTATCCAGGAGATTTGGTTCTGAAGAAAATTCTCCCTAATCAAGAGGATGCACGGGGCAAATGGGCTCCAAGTTATGAAGGTCCTTACATTGTCAAACAAGCGTTCTCAGGTGGAGCGTTGATTTTGCAAAACATGGATGGACAGGAATTGCCCAAACCAATCAATACTGATGCAGTCAAAAGGTTTTATGCTTGAAAAGATGTTGAAAAAGCCCGTTAGGTTGAAAACTCGAAAGAGCGACCTAAGCAAAAATTAGGGTAAAATGAAAAGAAAAAGAAAAAGAAAAAGCTCGTTAGGTTAGAAACTCGAGAGAATAACCCAGGCAAAAATTAGAGCAAAAAGATAAGCATCATTTCAAGCAACCTATACTGGGACAATTTTTAAGTGTTGAATTTGTCCAGTGAATCAAGCTGACCAAGATTGAAACTGGGGCAATTTTTGGAAAGAAAAGATTTGAAGACATTATCAAAGATCATGGCTATGGTGTTCAATTTGCTGTAAGAAATCGATTGAATGAGCCGCAAAGAACCAGAACTGGGGCAAAATTTCATGTCTCTCACAGTCTTGTCTTTTGCTTTTATGTTGTTCCCACCTTTCAAATATCTTGTCATCCCATACACCAAGCAATAAAGATGTCTATTCAACTAACCTTTTCATTTCCTTTTCAAATGCATGTTTATTTATGATGTCTCGAGTAAGCATGAATTTAAGTTTAAAGTTATACAACCTAAAAATTCTTACAGCAATACATTCATGGCTAGCATCACGCTAAGAGAATTCAGAAGTTTCAGTCAAACTCGGCAGAAGAGCAATCATCATCCTAAAAAAGGGGAAAAGGAAAATGGGAAAGAAGTGAGCAAAGGTCCAGAAATAAAGAAAGTTTATGTCAGGAGGTCTAGCACATGAATTACGAGTTTGATCGGTTATAGTCTTCCTTGAGGCTCGCTTGATATGGTCACGGTTAGTTTTTCTAAAATAAACTGAAATTTGATGACTTGTGCATATAAAAAAAAAAGAGATAATGTGAAAATCGTTGTTTTCCATGATTGCCACTTTTTACTTTTCATGTCGGCCTCAGATTGCCACTTTTATTTTCCAGTCGGTCTCAGATTGCCAATTTACATTTCAAGTCGGCCTCAGATGCCACTTTTACTTTCCAGTCGGCCTCAGATTGCCAATTTACATTTCCTGTCGGCCTCAGATTACCAATTTACATTTCATGTCGGCCTCAGATTGCCAATTTACTTTCCAGTCGGCCTCAGATTGCCAATTTACATTTCATGTCGGCCTCAGATTATATTGCCAATTTACTTTCCTGTCGGCCTCAGATTCCCAATTTACATTTCATGTCGGCCTCAGATTGCCAATTTACATTTCATGTCGGCCTTAGATTTCCAATTTACTTTCTTGTGGGCCTCAGATTGCCAATTTGCTTTCATGTCGGCCTCAGATTGCCAATTTACATTTCATGTCGGCCTCAGATTGCCAATTTACATTTCATGTCAGCCTCAGATTGCCAATTTACATTTCATGTCGGCCTCAGATTGCCAATTTACTTTCCAGTCGGCCTCAGATTGCCAATTTACATTTCATGTCGGCCTCAGATTGCCACTTACATTTTCAGTCGGCCTCAGATTGCCATTTTCTTTCATGTCACCCTCAGATTGCCATTTTACTTTTCCCTCATCCTCAGATTATTATCTCAAAGTGTCATTTTTCTAATTAGTCTTTTAACATTTCTTGTAAGTTGTGAATTTGGGTCAAATTGGTTAGCCTTTGTTCTTTAAGTGATTCACGCATATTTGATTTCTGAACCGCATCATTTCATGTGACTTTACTTGAAAGTTTATGTCATTTTTGTTTTGGATTTAGATTTCATTGCATGGTAAGCATTGCTGAACAAAATCGATGTTCATGTCTTTACTCATTCCTTATGAAGACAATATTTAAAATTCAAATTTTGTATTATAAGAAATGAGTAAAGAGGGGCAACTGTGAACACCCGATTTTATGCGGCCCATAAAACGAAAATTCAAAAATCAGCATATTTTTAGAGTTTAACCCATTCATAGAATCATGTTGGTAGTTTAATTTTGTTAAGTGAAATTGTAAACCGTTTCAAGTTCTGTCTATAGTTCTTTACTGCAAACCATTTCAAATTCAATTAAGACCCTGCTTTTAGGTTCTTTTCCAGTTTTTATTTCATGTCCATTTCGACAAAACAAAAAAAATAAAAATAAAAAATAAAAATAATAAAAAGGCCCATTCTATGGTGGCCCATTTCAATTCTAAAAAAAATAATAAAAATAAAAAAATGAAAAATAAAAATGACAGAACATCACGGGGTTTTGTTTCTTTGACTCCTTCACGTGAATTGAAAAGAAAAAACAAACAAAAGAAGGAAGGTGCAAACACAATGATGGAATCACTCTCCATTACTTGCAAAATGATGAATTCTCTTTCGGTGATGTGCCAGTAATCCCTACCAGCCAACCCGTTAAAGGTGAAAGATTAATGATTTTGGTCAACAAAGGGATGGCGAAAAAGATCATCATTCATCTTGGATCATCATCTGATTTGGATGAAAACAAAAAGAAAAGGAATAAAGACAAGGAGACAGGAGGATACAAAAGGGGGATTATCATTTTTCATTCAAAGGGGGCGGGGGGATTCTTTTGAAAGAAAAGCAGAAAGGAGTTTTCTTCCTTTTGGGAATTCTGAGGGAAGTTGAAAAAAAAAAAAATCACAGCAGTTCAGAGAATAGAAGAGAACAGATTAGCATCGTGTGTGGTATATTTTTCTTTCTTGTTAACTTTGATTATCTTTTTTTAGATATATACATACACACCAAAGCCTTCTGATCATCTTCATCACCAATATCATCACAAACTCCTCATCATTCCTTTTCATCACTTTCATCAGTACCTACTTCAAACCATTATCATCATCGCAAAACAAAAATTAAACCAAGACACAATCACAAAAACTCAATTCATATACTCCTCAAAAATCAACAACACAGCACCCCAGCCCCCTGTCAAGAGAACCAAATTACAACCAAAATCAAAGTCCAACACCCACATCCAAACATAATCAAAAGGGTTCAAAATAGTCCATGTGCACCAAAAAACAAAAAAAAATAGAAGTTAAAATATGAAAGATACATAAAAGGAGGATGTCTTCATTTGTGACAGAGTTCATCACCGCCGGCTCCTCCTTCCTTTCCTTTCCACACTCGCAGTCAGCCACTATCCCCATTCCTTGCAACTCATCGCAGCCTTCCCCTCTGGCCGTGACACTTCACCCCTGCCACCGTCGCGACCTCCATCACCGCCGTGCAATACCCAGCTATGCTCGCAACCCAGCCGGCGACCCAGCAACACTGTGGTATCAGCTCCTTTCTTCCCCTGCCAGCCGCGCCATCCACTAGCACCCAGCAGTCCCTCTGCAGCACACTACAAAGGCCGCGCGAGAACCCCCTCCCACCATCGAACAGCAGACTCACAATCCCAAACCACCTCAGCTCAGCTTCAAGCCGCCCTAACCCCCACGCTGTTCGTTGCGCCCTTCACTCGCAGCAGCCCAGTTCTGCAAGTCCTCCACCTCGCGAAGCTTACTCCGCCAGGGCACCGGTCGCGTAACCTCCTTCCCTGCTATGGCGTCTCGATCGTCCTCCTCGTGCGACCACGTCTGTGTTGTCACCCCCATGCGAAGCTACTCCATCAGGAACATCTTCCCAGGCTGCTCTGGTTTGTTGCAACTACCTACTTCCACTTAGTAGTATTTTACTTTGGAAATTAGGATTGTTCTAGTGGCTAGCCTTTGGATATTTGTTTTAAAAATTGTGGGTCAGATTCCTTTTGGGCTGAAACTAATCTTTTGGGTTCAGGCTATCTTGTTCATTTGTAATGTATTGGGCTTAGTTTTTTTTTAGTAGTTGTTCACGTTTTTTAGGTAAGATTTGTCTGGTTTAGGATTTTTGGTTTCAATACATTAACAATGTCACTTTTGTCTTATGTCCACTTGGTCTTATTTCTCTTGGTTAAATGTCGTGGGCTATTTCTTTAGAATTGTTATGAATTAGGATAATTTTAGCTAGGTTCTGGTCTGTTCATTTTATGTTTCGGATATTAGTTCTGCTTTTGGTTGGGGCTGGGTGTTTTGTTTTTATTCAAATACAGTTTGAGGTATTGGGCTTGTAGCTTTGGAGTTTCCACAAATTATTTTTTGGACGTTGGGTTATTGGGCCAAGACAGTTTTAGGGTATTAGTTCATTTTGATATGATTTGGGTTTTCTTTACTTTGTTTTTTTAAAAAAATAAATAAATAAAAATTAAAAAAATGAAAATAAAAAATATAAAAAATAAAAATTCAAAATTAAATTATATTATATTATTTTATTTTGTTTTAGCCTGTAAATATTTATTATATTGCTGTTTGTAAATATTTATTGTTCTATATTATTGTTATGTATTATTTTTAATTTCATCTAATAATCAAATTATTTTAAATGAGGATGTTAATTTAGCTGTGACGGCTTATTAACTCAGTTAAACATCTGAGCTGTGACGGCTTGATGTTTTAAATTTTCAAACAAAAATTAGACTTTTATATAATTTGTATTACATGTAAATATTTTCTTTAATACCCTTTTATTCTTTAAATTTTAAATTAATCAATTATTTGTTAAATATTTTATTTTGAATAAAATGTTAATTTAGCCGAGACGGCTTGTTAACTGAATATTTTGGACATCTAAGTTGTGACAGCCTGATGTTTCAAACTTTCAAGCTAAAATTAAATTTTATGACATTATTTTATTCTGTTTTGCATGTAAATATTTTTGTTCATTATTATTATTATTATTGTAAATATTTATTTAGTATTTATTTATGATATTATTTTATTCTGTTTTGCATGTAAATATTCTTGTTCATTATCATTATTATTCTTGTAAATATTTGTTTATTTATTCATTTATTTATTATTATTATTATTATTATTATTATTATCCTCCTCTTTCTTTATTATCTCAATTTAAATTAATTATTGAAATGTATATATTTTATTTCAAATAAAGAGGTTAATTTAGCCGTGACGGCTTGTTAACTCAATATTACGGATATCTGAGTTGTGACAGTTTGGTATTCCGGAATTTTCTTATTCTAAAAGATTTTCTTTTATAATTTTCTTGAAATAAAAACATAAATAAATATTTTAAAAAAGGGGTTATTAATAATTTGCACAATTAATTAAGGTACCGTTTAAAGGACGGGTGTGTTAGGGGTGCTGTAGGATTAAGTTCCTACCCTTCCCTAAGCATAACTGACTCCCAAATTCAAATCTGGTTTCAAAGATCATTTTCATCGACTTAAATGGGTTTTCCATAATTTTTCCAATTAAATAAAATTTGGTGGCGACTCCATTTTAAATAAAAATCATTTTTCGCCGTCCCCGTCGCGATACCGGTTGCGACAATTTTTATATGGGATTTGAATTAATAATAGACTTAAATATGATATTATGAGAGTATTTCTCACTATTATTATTTGGTTAGAGGTAGGGGATAGGCTAGAGATCAACATATCTTACTCCCCCACCCTAGGGTGTGTGATGTAATTGCAATCTTCATTAAGAGGTGATAATTAGCACATGATTGTTGAGTAATCAATAGGTAGGAGGGGACGGCTAGCCAACTGGGCAATGGGAAGGGGAGGGTTTGCCTACGCAAAAAGATCGAGCTAGGTTGTTCGGCCGGTCCACCCATACTTTCACAAAGTGTTTTATAAAGTATATAATATATTTTCTGAAAAAATAAGGTAATTTTTCAAGAAAATTAATTAATTCTTAAATTTTTTAAACACTCTTGAATAAAGTTATAAACAAAAATTAGAAAATAATTAATTTTTATTTTATATAAAAATAGAAAAGTATTTAAAATAATTGGATTTTGGTTTAATCTTTAATTGTCATCATGTGAAATGAGACGCCTTAATGGCTTGCAGCACCATCTACTTTGTTATCATGTGAAAGAACCTTTATGCTTTAGTAAATAATGTTATTTACTATGAAATTAATCACTCAAAATAAATAGGGGATAAAATTTGGTGAAAGTATTTAATTTGAACTTATGTAAAAAATTCACATTAAAATTTTATCAACTATAATAATGCCTACATGACAAAAAAATTTAGCATTAAAATAATTTTATTATTAATATGATACATTAAATAGATGATACCAATGGCAGATCGTAGCTTAGACAATAGGGCGCACATTTTAAAAAAAAAATTGTATATATTTTGTGTGTGTGTAAGAATTTGATTTTTATATACTATATAATGCAAGCATTACTGTTATCTAGATAATGCAAGTAAATAAAAAGTTTATTACTATAGAGGTCCTTCTAACTTTACTTAACTTTCAATTAAATCCCTATATTTTACAAATTTATAATTAAGTCCCTATATTTCACTAAAAATTTTAATTAAATACCTATAGTTTAATAATCTATAATTAAGTCCTATATTATATGAAATGTTTTCAATTAAGCCTATATAACTTAAAAAATCTGTGATCAAGTTCTTATAATTTTGTGCAGTATAGGGTTTTTTTGAAATTCTATGTGTAATTAGATTAAAATTTTTTGTACAATATAAGATTTTAATTATAAATTTTTATATTATAAGGACCTAATTAAAATTTTTTTATACAATATAAGTACTTGACCATACTTTTAACCTATAAGACTCTAATTAAAAATTGAATAAAACGGTAAGCACTTCCAGAATGATCCCCTGTTTTTTCTTTTTGGTCAAAACTCTAGAATAATTAACCCTAAATAAAAAGCACTTTGTGGTTGCTATTGTTACCAATTGTCTCACAAAGGCCCATATAAGCAACATATCAATGCATCAAAAAATATAAGCTACACATCACACGCTTATTCAGTCCATATATTCATATTTCAAATAAAATGCATGTTGAATCACCTTTGAAAATCTAAGGCTTATTCAATTAGAAAAAGGAATCTGACCAAACAAAAATTAGAAAAAGGAACACGCATTAGTCAAGGAAGCGAGTTTTTGGGATTTTTTTTTTCTCAAATATTTAAATGTTTTTCAGAGAACTCACTTTTGGCAAGATTTTATATTAAAATTTATCATTTTACTCTTTCAAAAAAAAGGGGCAAAATTTCATAATTAAAAATAATAATTTTTATTGTTTTAAAATTAGTACTAAATGAGATTAATGGATATGTATTAACGGTGTAAATCTATTTTACATCATTCCTACACACTGTCAATCAATTAAAATTTGACACATTCATTAATTGTTGAGAAAATTAAAAGGAATGATGCAATTACTAAAATAACATTGATATGTCAAGTTATTGATTGACGGTATAAATAGATTTATACCGTTAATGTATACCAATTAATTTCTCATGAAATGCCATATTCCATGTAATTTTCTCACAAACATCATATTCTTTCACTAAATCCATTCAAAAACCATATTAGAAAAATGACCCTAAACTTAAATATACATAGAAGTAACTTTTATTTTGATTATTTAATTTCATGCAATTTTATTTTGATTTAATTTTCACGCACATAATCATCTAATTATATATTATTATATTAGTTATATTAATTACAAAGACTTACTTATCCTTAAAGTCTCAGCCAGCGAGATTCGCAACTTGTATCAATGCATCTCTCCATCTTCTAGCCCTCTCACTATTTTTTCCAAATTTCTTCTCATGTTCTTTGCTTATCTTAACCTTTTAAGTTTTAAACACCAATAAAAAGATTACACAAAATTAGTTTGTTTCACATTTCACCGTTTATAATTTTCTTCATATATTTATTTATTCCTAAACTTGAATAGGTAGAAGTAAATTTTATTTTGCGTTCTTATATTTATGGCAGACTATGAAGTATTGATACTTGAAAATGACTGATATTTATCTAGTATCAATACTTACTGAATACTCTAAGTACTTATTAAATAATAAGTAAATATTATTTAAATATAAATTAATTCTTATAAAATATTAAATATTATAACTAAATAAATTTAACTACTATTATGTCCTTTCAGATTTTATCTTTTTTTAAATATTTTTACTTGGACATTATAAAAAATTATTTATTTTATAAAATAATTATTTTATTAATTATAATTTTATATTTTTATGTAATATATCCTCTTCTACCCGTGTCCTAATTTTATAAATTTTCTTATCCGTCACCCCTACCAATGCATCATAGATGGCACACAATAATTTAGTAAAACAAATAGACCTCATAGCTCATAATTGGTAAGGCAACTTACTTATCCTTGAAGTGAAAGCCGGAAACATTAGCAACTTGTACCAAAGCATCTCTCCATCTTTCAACCTTGTCACTGTTTTGTCCATATCTCATCTCATGTTTTTGGAAAGCTTCCTCAAAGATATCTCACATCAGAAGGCTCCACATCATAGAAGACTGGCACGAACTCTAGCCCCATGTTCTTGCTACACTCAACAATTTTGCGGAGCTCATCCAAACACCAAGAGGAGGAAGCATAGTTTGGTGAGAAAACGATGATTGCAAACATTGATTCTTCAATTGCTTTCAAAAGCTCTGATGAAATAGCTTCACCACTCTCAAGGCACTCGTCATCTCTGAATGTTTTGATTCCCTTCCTGTCCAACGCAGCATACAGATGGTCAGTGATCCCTTTGCGAGTGTCTTCTCCTCTGAAACTCAAGAACACGTGATACGTGCATGATCGTGGTGGTGGCGGGACTGAAGCAGAAGGCGGAGAGGAAGAGGAGGCTTCACCAACAACCGATGCCATATGTTCAATTCAATTATCTCAAGAATATGTGTGTTGTGGACTTGTAGTTTGTAGCAGAACAGTGTTCGTAGGGTTGTGGCTTTAGAGACAATAAATTGTAAAGAGCAAGGATCGTGTGTGTGTGTGAATGCAGGAAAGTGAGTGGAAGCTTCACAAAAATGCTATTATAATACCTAAAAAGTGGATATCTATTGAGACATCCGCTTAATAACTATTGAATGTGATGGTGGATTCCACACATTTTACCTATCACCTCACATCCAATAGTTATTAAGTAGGTGTCTCAGTAGACATCCACTTTTTGGGTGTTTGAATATCACAACCCGAAAACTTCATGGGTTGGGTGGTAGGACAAAGTTGGAGAGAGAGAAATAAAGGCCATTTTCATCATAATACGGGTGGGGCTTTGATTTGTTGACTAAATGTTAAAGCGAGAATATTCTTGTGCAGGAAAGAGCGTCGAAGCTTTTAAAAGTTACTTGCATGTTTAATAAAATATTGCAGTTTTTTATGAATTTTTAAAGTTCGAAAAATTTTCAGAAACTTAAACGAAGTTTATACAGAAAATAAGATCAAAGGACAGAGGTGCAGCTTCTTCAATTACACATCCATCATTACATGTGAATGCCTTGTCATCGATGAATCTTTCCAAGATTTCCTTGTCATATTTTGACGAATTCAATTCTAGTTGCATGCATACTCTAAGACGACTTCCCGAACAACTTGGTCCTTCGTGGCAAGTGCATCTCAAGTGGCCATCCAAAAAATAGGCAAGTTGTGTCCAAAATATTCAGATCAACTTTGAGCTCGTAGTTCCTCACGCCAGATGGATAAATTATCTCCGACAAGGGAATTTCTTAAAACTAGTTGGGCAAATAATTGATATATTAGGTAGGACGGCAATGATGATGGTGAATTATAATCTTCAATAATAGCCAAGGAAAAAGACAGAAATTGTATTTTGAGGTATAATTCATTGAAACAAGTTGGGCAATCAATCAATATATTAGGTAGGACCACGATGATGTCGGTGTAGTTGCAATCTTCAATAATAGCATTTTATTAAAAGATTAGAAGAGGTCCATTATCCTCAACGACACACATCTTGTCATTAGTGCTCTTCAACCAATTAAAGTACAAATACTAAAGGATAAAATATAATACTATACCTAAAAATTGATTTGTTCTCAATTAGTTTATAATATTTTGTGTACTGATTTATAATTTTTCTGTATATAATTTCATATTTTATGCTGATCATATTTAATATTTGTTCTCAATTAGTTTATAATTTTTCAGAACTAGTTTACATGTTTTGTACACATGATTTACAACTTTTTACATATTGGTTTACAATTTTTCTGCATATGGTTTCACATTTTATCTTGAACCTATTTAGTATTTATCCTCAATTGGCTTACAATTTTTTCATAACTAGTTTACATGTTTTATGAATATTGTTTACAACATTTTGCATACTGGTTTATAACTTCTTGTAACACACATTTACAATTTTCTAAGTCCAATTTCCAATAATGTCAAAAAATCTCAACTTCTATCAGAGTCTTTGTTAATTCATTTTGTTGCTAGAAAAACCAAAAAAAAAAAAATCATATATGTCTTGGATATAAATCACAAGCACATGAAAAATCAATTCATTTTGTTGTCAACAGATCTTGATTTTCCTTCATCTTCTTCTTGTGAACAATGAAGAATGAGAGAGCGAGAGAGAAACGTGATAGAGAGAGAGAGAGAAATATGATAGAGAGAAAATGAAAGATGAAGAACGGGATCTTGATTCTATGCATATATCATGCCAATCGATCTTGATTCTCCTTCATCTTCTTCCTGTGAATGATAAAGAATGAGAGAGGGAAACGTGACAGAGAGAATGAAAGTTTTTGGAAGAATAGTGGGTGAAAGAGAGAAACAAGACAAAGAGAGAGAATAAGAGAAGTTTTTTCTTTTTTCTCTTTTCATTTTATCCTTTTGTATGTCACACTCCTATTTTGTCTTATAGTGATATGTAAGTGTATGGTGATTATGTTGTGGTGTGCATATATTATTCCTCATAATAGTAGTGGTGGAGGGATGAGAGAGAGAAAGAAGAATGGTAGATCAGAGAAATTATAAACTTATATAAATTTTAAATTTAAATTTATTTATTTTATTGATTAAGTCATAATCATTCATTGATTTTAATATTATAAGTAACGGGAATAAAAGGGCAGACCAACATAAGGCAGGTGAAGGAATCCAACCCATAAAAGGAGGACGCTAAAATACAAGAAGACGTGTTAATGATGGATCTGGTAAATGTTTAATACCCATTTTACAACACTGGCAAGTGGTATGTCTTTCCAAGATATAATTTCACGGTCAATTATGTGGTGGGGATGATTAAGTTAGTGACCAAGTTGGTCCTTTAATCTTAACTATTAAAATCTTATCTAACATTTGAAATTTAAGGATGTGTTTGGCTTGTGAAAATATTTCCTCGCTATTTTCATTTCCTGAAAAAGGATTTTCATTTTTAGATTTTTAAAATTAAGAAATGCATTTGGTTTGTAAAGATGGATTTTATTTTCAAAAAGTGAAATAATGAAAATATGTTTGGTTTATCTATTTTTAAGATGTATTTCTCAAAATCAAATTTAAGATAATAAAATTGTTAATTATTGTTTTATATAATCATTAATTTATATCTTTATGAATTTTTATATTACTTTGAGTAATCTTTTTTGCATTAAATATATTTATTATTAAATCTCTTTATTTAAAATATATTTTATTTATTTACTTTAATAAATTTTAAAAAATTATAACACCAATTCCATTCATACCCCTCACTCAATATACTTGAATATCAATGTTCCATGACATCAGGAAGCCTGAAACAGAATTTTCTAAAACTCAGCAAATTTGAAAGAAAGATTGTGTTAGATCCATAGAATATAGATGCTCGAGATCCAATTACATAGTGACTAATTTTGTGAGTGACTAATTACATAGTGACGATAATTTTGAATTATTTTTATAGGAGAAACTAATTTATTATATTTGATAAAAATTTCATTTTTCAGCTACTTGGATTATTTGGCTAGTTCAATTAGTTAATTTTCTCAAATATGCTGGTTACTAAATGACTTGATGATTTGGTTGAAATTATTGCTAGCTCTCTTTGTGATTTTATAATGTCATGATGTTGTTATGTGTTATTTCAATGTGCATTGGAAGAGTTTATGATATTTGATACATCCAAAATTAGATTAATATGAAGATTAAATTTTAGATTTGTAAATTGCGTTTGATAAAAATTTATTTAAGAAAACCATAATGGGCTCTAAGATAGAATTACTGCTTGCTATAGCGAAGAGAATTAATTAATGGCATTACCGCTTGTCATACCGAAAAGATGTAATGACCTATGTGTACATAGTTTTTCTTAGTGAGGTAAAGTTTGAAAGAACTTTATCTGAGAAATAATAAATCTTATGATTGATGGGTTGAGATTACTCCCCAAATAAGATTTATGCTTCTTATGTAACCCTCATGAGTATTCGATGATGAAGTTAATTTTTTTTTAGAATAAGGAATTGGAGAAAATGTGAGAAAGGGGATTTAGTAATTATTTTTGAGAGTTTGCTTAGAGATAAAATTTCAAAGAATTCATATATGTTATTTTGTTTATATTGTTTTCTGCTTGCATCTAGTAAACTATGGATATCTTATCTCTCACTGAGTTGTAAAACTCACCCCATTATCCTTCATTTTTTTTTTCAGATACAGGTGCTAGTACCAGTTTTATTTTTCCGATTTAACTGTTAATCGATATTAAAATGGTAAGCCTTCTTGAGAAGACATTCTTTTATCATTGAGATCCTTTTAGAAATAGTATCTTTTAATATGTCAGTTGCTCCGTATGTCACAGGCAGAGTCCTTGGACTTAGAATATTCTTGTGTTTGAGATTTTATTGCTTAACTATATATATTATGTTATAGAAAGGATATATAAACTTAATTTGGTATTAAGGTTCGATTGTTAATCTGGATTATGGTTAATACATGTTAGTTTATACTGAGATAATGTCATATTCTGGAAGGGTACATTCTGAGAATGCTTGATGTCTAAGTGCCATAGTTATATTTGGGGATATTGCAGGTTGAATTTTTTTTGTTTGGGAAATATCCAAAAAATAGAGGAAACTTTGTCAATTTTCCTAGGAAATTGTATATGTTAAGGCTTGTTAGAAAGATATTCCCTAGGTGCCGGTCTTGGCTTAAGTTGGATCATGACATTAGGTCACTCCAATTTAAAACCAACGAAGTGCATTGAATACTCAGCATGAGAGTTTTGTTTTCCAAATAATTAATCTCAAACCTTTTGGCTAATTAGTTCAATCCCTGAAGCAAAATTCTCCAACCTTGCACTCCCATATCTTTCACGTTGTAGATACTCCTGCAATTAATTGTCATTGAACAATTTAAAAACGTTAACAACAATAAATTTATCGGAAATGGGCATTTGTCAGCGAGAGCTTCTTACCACTAAATCAAACTGAGTGCCTTTTACAAATGCAACAAGCTTGGAGAGCTCTTTCCCTGACATTAGGTAACTAGCATGGTTTTCCAAAATATTCTTAATAGAGGTAACATGAGCACTTTGCTCTTGAATGAGGTGCTGCTAGAAAATTACTCGTTAGAATGGTTGGTAACTTCAATGCTAAGGCAATAGAAAAAACAATGCACTGAGATGTAGATGAACCTTTTATCCAATGATTGCTTCCTCTCACTAGAACGGAAAACGAAATAGCCTAAAAAAATCTGGGAGACAGTTTATCTGAATCACTTGATGCTTGGTCATATTCCCTACCAGATCTTAGCAACAACCTCACCTGAGGACCCAAAACAATTATACTTAAGAAAAGTTCATGATAAAATAAAAATATTACTTGACCAAATAAAATGTATACCAGTTCCCCAGCAAGCTCATACAAAGATTCATAAAGTGTTGCCTGTGTTAAGTTTTGATAAATCACATCAATGACACCACTTAATATTTTAAAAAGAAATGAAATAAAAAAAATGATTGAAGTGGTCAATCTCAAACCTGTAATAACTGTAAAGTAGTGTATTGACTAACAGCAGGACCCTCTAGTTTAGTAATCACCTATCATATTTCCATATGCAAATGAATTTGATAATAAATACACACACATACATACCATTCAATCTTATTAAGCGTCAAGAATATATAGTACAACACCCAATTAAAAGCTCAAATGTCCTTTTCTCTTGGAATGAAACAAAGAGCAATATGTGCGGATTAAACATAGTAAAATTTTGTCTATCTAGAAAGAGAACTCGATACCGAATAAACATTTGAATTGCCACCTCTTAACCAATTAGGCAATGCAACATTCAAATCATAAACAAACTCAATCAAAGAGCAGAAATCCTTGCATGAATATAAAACTTTCTAATTGTTATTTAAAACGAAGGTAATTGTTAATTAAAATGAATCAAACAACTCTTGTTTATTGGGCAGCATTGATAAAAGAAAGAGAATAAAAATATCAAAAAGAAAGAAATGCAAGAATGATAATGCTTTTACATATGAAGAGATCTATTTAGAAAGGCTAGTGAGTCTTACAAGTATATAGCAATGTCACGACTCAACGCTGGCCATGACCAGTGTGTAGGGCTAACACTTTAATGGAAAAAATGGACAGAGTTTCGTTTGTTTTTCGGATATTTCCCAAAATACAAGACCTGTATGATGTTACAATCACAGTCTAAACCAAGATAATAGATAAGTATTTGTACATATATACATGTATAAGTCCATAATTAGGGAGTTCGCATACTATCCATCCATACAAAATGTACGATAAGTATAAACATGATCATAAACTTAAACACCACTAATCCAGTCCCTGCCTGTAATCAAATGGAGCACCTAAGCACATACAATTTGTCAAAAAATTAAGAGACAAGAAGCCACAAAATAATGGCCCATACACCATTGTTGGGCTCACCAAAAGGTAGTGACTCAATCCTACTGAGTGGGAGGAGTGAAACTCGGTGCTGCACTTAAATTTGTAATAGAGAAAACAACCATTAGGTGAGTTATGAAAATTGGTGAGGAATAACATGTTTACAATTAATTGGAATAAGTTCCAAAATAATGATGGATAGTAAAATAATAATAATAATATAAGATATTAATGAAACTAAGTGAGTATAGAATCAACATACAAATCTCTGATAGTGATAATATAGAATTATGGGATTTACACATTAAAAAGAAGTTTAAGGAGGTTTCTAAGTCAAAACAACGTCCAAATCGATCCCACAACTGGGCGGCCCTTACCCAACCCTAGAGTGGTTACAACTTACAAAGCATCTGGGCAGACCTTACACCTATCCCCAGTGCCTAATAATATCAGTATACTGGCCTAACATACCGAGCTAGCAACTCCCCTGCTAGCTGACGTTTATCTCAAGGTGCACCATAGGCTAATGTTACCGCCTTCAGCTATGATTTATGTCAATGATTCCTCCTTTTAAATCAAACTTAAGTTTCATTCATCTATTTTCCTTTCAAGAAACCAATCACCTCAGTAAAACATAAAGAGTGCATCTGGGCAGATTTCACACCCATCCCCAATGCCTGATAATACTAGTATACTGGCCTAACATACTGAGCTAGCAACTCCCCTGCTAGCTGACATTTTTCTCAAGGTGCACCATAGGCTAACGTTACCATCGTCAACTATGATTTCTGTCAATGATACCTCCTTTAAAATCAAACTCAAGTTTCATTTATCTATTTTCCTTTCAAGAAACCAATCGCCTCAGTAAAACATAAAGAGTGCAATTGTTTTCAATCTCCTTCAGGTGCAAAAGAATAAATTAAAACTGTGTTTGGTTCTTAATTCACCTTGCTTAAGAAAATAAATTCATGAAGCTTTTATCCAAAACCATAAGCATTTCAAAAATATACTTCTCTTATAATCTAATTCCAATATAGCAATACATAACATTGTATCAAATCGTGTAGAGTGTTTATCCCAATATCAATAGTGGTTATTAAATCTCATTGCATATTGTTCCTAAAAGATAAAAATTTTAAGGGTACTTGAACTAATCCATACAACTTTCAAGACATGAATAGAATAAGAAAATCATTTTGCTTGCTAATGCAAAATAGATAACAAATATATGCAATATAGATATTTAAATACATAGAACTAAATACCAATTAACCATAAACATATTATTCACTCACATCACAATCCAAGAATATGGGGCTCCAAGCCTATGTCATGGTAGAGTAGACAAGACAGGATGCCTACCCATAATATCTGACACCACAAACATCATCACATAATCATCAGTCATCATTTCACATAAAAGATTATGCCTAGTAACTTCAAATAATCAAAACCCCCAAATTGAGATCCTAGGGTTACACATTAGAGCTTTATAATGCTATATCCACAATATAACTTAACTAACTCATGAAATTGGAAGTAAGATTGAGTTCCATAATATCTTTGATAGCCCAAGGAAGGAAAAAGGAAGAATAGGTGTTGTTATCCCCTCAAAAGATTGAAGCAACAACCTCAGCTAACCCTGCGGATGGTGGCATAGTGGTGGCTGGCGGTGAAGGAGAGAGGAGTGGCTGGTGCTAGGCTGAAATTGAGAGAAAAGGATCGAATGAAGAGAGGAGGTGCTTCCTCTGTTTTGGTTTCACGAAACATACAAGGAAAGAAAGAAAATGAGGGGTGTGTGTGTGTGTGTTGGTATATATATTGGGTTAGGTTGTCTCAATATTCACTTATTTATATTTCCTAATTTCAAGTTAGTACTCTCATTTATTTTACTCTTCATCAACTTTAAAATATAAATATAAATAAGGGAAGTACCCCATTTGGATTTAAATAATATATCACAAAAATTAAAATCCCAACAAATTAGAATCCAAATATTGGGTTTTAGTTCAAATTCAGGAATTTTAAGATTTTACAAATTTGTGAGCTAAAAACGAAGCGTTTAAAGATTTCATAAAATTCATTTAAAATCATTCTTTAACTTACTTCCCTATTGGGAAAAATTATTGGGACTTTTGATCCCAATCATGTAATTCTATCATATAGCCCTCTAAGGACGTGTAGGATCTAGACTTAGTGAAATTCATGACTCAAAATGGCAGATACAGATAATTGGCACCTTTCCTTTGCTTTTTTTAAAAAATTCTAATATTTTTATTTAAAACTAGAGTATTACAAGCAAGCTACAGTGTGATACGATCTTCGTTGAAAGCATTCCTGCAACAACCTACATAGAAACCAAAAAAAAAAAAAACATTTAGACAACTATAATACACAGAGGAAAAAGCATTATCACTTAACCAATAAAAAAGGCAACAAAATGCAGATGACTTTGCAGTAGAGAAACCTTCTTTTACATTGAAATGTGAAACTACTCGTCACATATCAGATACATGTAGAAAAATGTTAGATATTTTGTAATTCTCTTTTTTTTTCCTGTTTTTCTTTTTCAGATAGGTCTTGAATATATAAACCTAATAAAACTGATTTTGCAAGTTAATATTCACATTATTTTTTAAGAACATTCAATATCTTTTCTAGTCCTCAGTTCACTTTTAAACATAACTATGGAAAAAAAAATCACAACTATGATAATTCTTTTTAATGATACACATCCAATATCTCTTCTACTCCTGTTTCTCAAAAGAGAAAAGCACAATTATTTTCATCCCTGTCCATTCATACTACCAAATGAGCTTCTATATAATATTAACATGCAAGAGCATGTACATATAAAGCCTTTAATAGCACCAAGGTAGAAATTTGACAATTGAAATGCCAGAAACTTATAGCTTTATTCTTGACATGCCACACAAAAGTGGTATCCAACACCAAATGGAATATGAAACCAAGTTTGACTAGTACTACTTTTCCAAGTGAATACCTTTCCAATAGCATATCACTTCATGCTAGACAACATTGCAGAAAATTGTATTCTTTGGCATACTTGATCCCAATTCCATATTAGAAAGATTTGGATTCACTCAAAGTAATAAGCAAAGTTGAAACCAAAAGATAAGAGTAAATGCTTGAAAGACATACTCTGTTGATCTTCGAGCAGTAGTGAACAAATCTGCCCAATGACAACCATCAGTTTTTTCTTGCAACACTTATGATAGTCTAAATATACTTGAGAAGAGGGGGTTGAATCAAGTATATCTTTTTACTAAGTTCATGCACACTCACAAAATTTATCAGATTTTCAGCTAATATCTCCTGTTGTGACAGGAGACTTTCAACGAATCTTATATAAAGCTTGTTTTAAAATGAGCACTTCAGCTTTGAGAAAAATGAATCAGTTAAGAAAAACGTGATTTTTCTTTCTTTCAAAAGAATCTCTGTTTTAATCAGCTTCCAGGAAAAACCTTTTAAATAAAAAGCAATTAGAGAGATTAAGCAACAATGAAATAAGAGATTAGGGAAGAAGAGCTTAGACACAATATTTTTATACTGGTTCGGTTCCCTATCTCTGGAACCTACATCCAATACCTACCCCAAGGTAGGATTTCCACTAACTAACTGAAATTACAAATATGATTGGAATCCAAACCCAGATTCCTAATCACCACAACAAAGCTCTAAAAGCTCAACCAACAAAAACCAGAAACAAAGGAACTTTCCAAGTTCCTACAACAAAAGCTCACAGATGGCTTTTCTCTAAAAGCCTCACAACTGATAGCCTTTAGTAAAAGATATAGCTCTCTGTTTCCTCTCAAAGGTGATATTCAGTAAATAACAGATATGATAAGCTCTCAGCAAATTTTAAGCATGGCTCAAACAGTGAAGAAAAAGAATGACGGAAGGCAGTATATTTTCTCTGAATAAAGTGCTCCTTTTTTTTGCCATAATGTGATGTCTGCTACTTCCTTAAATGGAAGAGAATTTTCTAAACGTTGCAGACTGAGGAGAGGGGCCAACTAGCCCTTGTCCTTTCCTTTTGTGGTGGCATTATCTACACCATTCAAAGTTTTGTACTTGTGCCACTTGTCCACTCATCTCAGCCTCTTCTTTTTCTTCTAGAATATTATTAGCTATCATTCTCCTTTTATTCCAATCCAAAATGAACCAATCATCAGATATTTTCGTTTTGAATTTTGGTCCTTCTTTATCCAATGTGCAGCTACCACTTCAGCATGTTTTTCTTCTTAAAAAATGCACAGCACTGCTGGTCTGAGAGTCTTCAACTCGAGTTGGAGATTTTCTATGTTCTTTGCTTAATTTATGATATAATACACTGAAACACTTAAGCAAACACATCAATAAGGTCATAATGATATTTGTCATCACTAATTAGGATCCATAAACCAACAACTTACAACAACATCAAGGTACTATGGAAAATTCCGCATAAGATCACAGGTTTTCTCCAAAAGTGTGCTTTTAGCATTTTTAGGAACTGAGATCTAATTCGTTTCAACATTTGGCCTGAGAAATTTTAGCATGAAAAATGAACAGCCAAGACTAAGACAAATCGGCAATGACATTTGGCACCAAAAAAATTCCTTTATTCATGCACAAGCAAAGCAAAATGCCAAGAAACTACAGACAACTACCAGATTGTCGTAGCATCAAATTACTATCAATTTTTATATAGTAGGAATGATAGGATCGTGACAAATTACAGCACAACCATTGCTTGAAATTCACAAATTTGATTGAAATTATTAACCTTTCCAAATTAAAGTACCTGGATATATCCCCTTCAAACACTGTAAAAAGAAGCCTCTCGAGAAAATGTGAAAAATGAGGCTTCTCTGCTAATAGTTTTGCTAGCCTTAAAGCTTCTTCAATTTTGTCCCTCTAGCGGACACAAATTGTGATAACCGAGAAAGGAAAAATTTTTTTAGTAAGGTCCACCAATGGGCTTTAAGTGGCATGACCACCATATTTCCTTCCCAAAGTCTTTTTCTTTCTTTCGCTGCCTCCATTCCCGTCACTTTTCTTTCCCCCATTTCTTCCTTTCCTCCTTCATTTATTTTTCTTCTTCCTCTCATTTCTTCCTCATCTCCCTCCATCACATATCAACACCACCTCTACACTATCCAACTACCATCACCATCACCATCTCCTCATCATCATCATCATCACCACCACCACTATTTCAAACATCGTACCTCCTTCTCCCCTATCTCTAGCCATAGTTTTCTCTCTCTAAGTGGGGGAAACTGTTAGAGTGGTGAGTATTAGATCGTTTTCTACCTCTAATCATCCTCCTAGAGTAATGGGTAAGTGAGAATCTTGCTCTATTTATTTTATTTAGCTCTTTATGTAGTTGTTAATTGTAGATTAGGGTTTAGGGGACTCTAAGTATAGAGATTTGAGACTTTTTAGTATATGGAGTTAATTAGTGTAAATTAATAGTATTGTTAGCTTGCTAATATTGTATTTATCTTGTCCTTAGAGTTATATAGCGTATGAGCATCAACCATTGGATTGGTGGCACTTGGGTGTCAATCTTTGGTTCTTTGGAACCAGTTTGTGAGTAGATATTATATCTATAGTTTACTTTTTGTATAGTAAATTTTAATCATAAAAATGCTATTTAATTATAAAGAGCTATTAAAGTGTTTTATATTTACTTAGTGGATTTTATTCATAAATAGTTATGAAGTTAGTTAAGAAGTTATGAATTTGAATTGAAAACTATTTATGAAATAAAGTATGAAGGTTCGATGTTCTTATGTTTGATTAGTTTGATTTGTTAATTTTCTTAAATATGATGATTATTAAATATGACTTGATGATTTGAGTGAAATTATTGCTAGCTTTCTTCATTGATTTTATAATGCCATGACTTTGATACTTGCTATTTCAATGTGTATTGGAAAAGTTTATGATATTTGATACTTGAAATGTTAGATTAATATGAAGATTGAATTTTATAATTGTAAATTGTGTTTGATAAAAATTTACTTAAGAAAACCATGATGGGTTCTAAGATGGAATTACCGCTAGCCATAGCAAAGAGATATAATTGCAATACCGCTAGCCATAGTGAAGAGATATAATGGCAATACCATTTACCATAGCGAAGAGATATCATGACATTACCGCTCGCCATAGTGAAGAGATATAATGGCATTACCGCTTACCGTAGCAAAGAGATGTAACGGCCTATGTGCATATAGTTCCTCTTAGTGAGATAATAAAAGACCTTATTTGAGAAATAATAAACCTTGTAATTTATGGGTTGAGATTAATCCCCAAATAAGATTTATGCTTCTTATATAATCCTCATGAGTATTTGAGTATTTGATGATGAAGTTAATTTTATGTGAGAATAAGGAATTGGAGAAAATGTGGTAAAGGGGATTTAGTAATTATTTTTTTGAGTTTGCTTAAAAATAAAATTTCGAAGAATACATATATGTCAATATGTTTATATTATTTTTTGCTTACATCTAGTAAACTATGGATATCTTATCTCTCACTGAGTTGCAAAACTCATCCCGCTGTCCTTCATTTTTTTTTTCAGATACAGGTGTTAATACTAGTTTCATTCTTCTGGCTTAGCTGTTAATTGATGCTAAAATGGTAAGCCTTCTTGAGAGCATTCTTTTATCATCAAGATCCTTTTAAAAATAGTATATGTTAGTATGTTAGTTGCTCCATGTGTCACAGGCAGGGTTCTCAGATTGTATGATTAGGTTTGTCTTTAGAGTTATGTATATGTATGTGTTTGGTTAGGTAAAATAAGTTTCGAAAGAGTTGTGATAATTGATTTTATGCTTGAACTTAAAAGCTGGATTTACTTAGTTTTGAGACTGGATGGCTTATTGAAGTTGTAGGTATTGTTGAAAGTGGAAAATGATTGAAAAAGAAGGGAGATTCTGCCCATTTTCCTAGAAATGGTTTTGTGGGTAAAGGCTTGCTAGGAAACATGTTCCCTATACGCCGGTTACACTCTAAGTTTGCTCGTGACACAAATAAATAGGAACTAATCACACAAGATATCTCTCTTATGCTTTTCTCTTAATAAAATATATCATTAAGAAAGAAAAGACAAAATATTGTTTAAAAGAACTACCAAATCATTAAAATGAAATCCTAACTGCAACCTGACATAACCATGCTCTCTAATCTCTCTGAACATGCAACTATTATGCACTGCCATACTGTTTAATCCTTCTTACACAAGAATTCAAAAACTAAGAAGAGAGTAGTGCATAGTCAAAGAATAAGAAATCCTCTTCATTCTTCAGAAACATAAAAGGCAGGTATACTCCACTTGCAGTGAACATGTATTAAATGCATCCCCTTTGCTAATCTTACTAATCTTAAGAGTATTTTCTCACAAAATCTTGATGTGTTTTGAAGCAATGGGATATTATTTATGGAAAAGTAAGAATAACGACCTCGAAAAATGTAACATAAGACCAATGAATTCAATGAAATCCAACATCAGGAACAAAATAATTAATATACTATATGCAACAATAAATAAATAAATATTCTACTCAATTATTTCACTTAAAAATCCCGATTCAATGCTTGACAATGGTATATTGATCTTCAAGGTAAAATCAATTAATAGACTTATCAATTTGTCAAACATGAACATAAATGATGAAATATAGCAATTTTTTTAGATCCTTGTCATGTCAATAGACATGAATTTACAAAATTCCTCTGTGAGTTTATAACAAGCCCAAAAGACACCTAATAAAAATATGTTCATGACTCCTTTTTCTATATGTATAACAAACCAGTGATTCTTGAGTGTGCTGCACAAATGAGATGTACTTGACCATACAGAACATGCCATGCCATGCCATGCTGGAAAGATCTCCCTTTAGTACATTCCATGAACAAGGCAACTAAGAGACCAACAATTACCCCCCCAACAAACAATATAATATATATATATATATATATATATATATATATATATATATATATATATATATATATATATATATATATATATATATATATATATATAAAATGTAATACCTAAAGAAGATGATGAAGCAAACAGTGCAATATTGTTTGTGCTCGAGGAGATGGCTCAAAACAAGGAAACTCTACACTTGCTGAAAATGACATTCTCTGTGAAACTTCAACAACTACACTAGCATTTGGAAGACGTCCTAGAGGGTATACTTCATGATCAAACTCAAGCTCTAGATCCAACTAAAAAAATTGATGAGTCCCAAATCAACAAATTAATTTATTCCAGAATAAGGAAACAATTGAATTTTAAAATGGCCTAAAGCATTGCTTTTCTTGATAGTTTGCATAAATCTAGTGAATAAATTTAAGATGATACAGCCATCGTTCAATAAGGAAAAACAAAAAGAAACTGAAGAGAACAAGTCAAATCCCTAGCCAAGTGCTTCACTAGAGGGGGAAACCAAAGTATCAGATAGAATATGGGGTCAAAAAACTGTAGAAAACCTCTACGGGGACCTACAATTGCATGTGATTCTTATAACTAACAATGTCTGTAAAATGCATGCATATGAAGGAATGAATGTAATATTGTTAAGTAAAGAAAATTCCGAATTAATGAATTCTAAATTATGCATTACATTTAGTGGAGCCTACTAAATTATAAACATTCTTTTGCGATTAACTCACACCTACAAATATACCCTTCTGTTGTAATAGAATCATTCTCATGCCCTCCTCACCACCAACATTGTAATACCCCCAATTTAAAATTAAAGGGTTAGACATTTTTTTTTCGAACTCAGACGGGTGCCAGCTACCCTCACTGTCATTTCAGGTCTTGAATTTCACTAAGTCTGGACTCTACACGTCCTCGGAGGGCCATATGATAGAGTCATATATATTCTTGGGACCAAAAGTCCCGATAATTGTTCCTTAGAAAAAAGTAAGTTAAAGAGTGATTTTTAATAAATTTTATGAAATCTTTAAACACTCCATTTTTAGCCCACGAGTTTGTAAAATCGTAAGAATTTTCAAATCTGATCTAAAACCCAAAATTTGGGTTTTGATTTGTTGGGATTTTGATTTATTTTCTTATATTTTATTTGAATCCAAATGAGGACCTTAACTTAGAATTAAGAAATATAAATAACTGAGACCATTCCAATGGTCATATGACCGCCCTGGTGGTCAGCAGAGAGTAAGGCGATGCTGTAGCAAGGTAGGGGACTGCCTCAGCGGACATTCACCACCTAGGTGGTCAACAGTCTTATAAAAACCCCTCATTTTGAGTTTTTCAGAACACACATGACCCCTCCACCCCCCAAAACACAAAATCCTTACCTCTCTACCCCTTTCTCACCCCATTTTCTCAATTCTAACTCCAATCTTTCATTTCTAAGGCTTTAAGATATTGCTATTAATTCTGCTTCCTATTATGTTGTTGGTGTTAGTTCTTCACTGTTCATATCTCAAGTGAGGTTCACATTTCATTTGTGGTCTCTATGTTCTGCATTAGAGTTATTTTCATGAAAATAAGATTTACTGCTTGATTTTAGAAATACTATACAAGGATTTGAAGTTTACTATGGGATTATATGTTTTGAATTGCTGATTTTAGAGCATGAAATATGTTTTTGAGAAAACTCATGGGATTATATTAGTTGAATTGATTTCAAGTGTATCTGATGATAATTGTGATTATGGAAAGCTTTTATGTATGTTGAACTGAATTCTATATATGGTTTATGTATATGAAGTAGTTTTATACCAGATTTGCAATTTAGAGAAGACAATGAAATTATGATTGCAAACTTTGCTATTTTGAAGCATGATATTAAGGTTTCTAGTTATCAAAAGCTTAGTGGTTTGAATTATGTTTTAGAGGATAAATAAAAAGGATTTTAGAGCTTGAATCTTCATGAGATTCAGAGCAGTTGATGGCTACATATTCTGAGGATATATGAAATCATAAATGTCTACAAAGGGTAATCCCCTAGGTGTGATTTCATAGCCATGGTTATGCTAAACTCATATTGTTAGAGTTGTAAACTCATAACAACTCCCAACTACATATTCTATGGCTTTTAAAATCACAATGCCTTCAAACGAATGATTCCTTGGACATGATTTCATAGCCACAGTTATGCTAAGGTGAAACTGTCAGAGTTTCAAGAATTCAGATGCTCTCAAAATACTAAGAATTTATTGTTAATTCTATCCTTTCTATTGAAATACGTATGATTCCTGTTTAGAGAACAGTAACCTTGGTACATCTAACTACCAAGGAAGCGGTGTACCAAGCGGCCATGGAGGCAATCTTATGAAATGTAAGTCATGGTATATCTAACAGCCATGAAGGCAATTCCTTAAGCAACCATGGGCCAAACCATTATAATTTCAGTTAGGGGCTCTTGTTCATGAGGAACTTGGCATCCACATATCAGAGCAGAGATTACTATTTCTCTAGTAGCTGCTACACTATGAGCTTGTATGATTTCAAGCATAAAAGTGAATTGAGGAAATTGTTTTGAATTTGAAGAATAAGGATGAATATATATGTATGTGTGTGTGTGTGTACTTGATTATATAAGACTTATGTAAATCTTTTGAGTATTATTACTGTTATTATGATTTTATGCATTATTTCTTTGCTGTTTCATGAAAAGGGGTTTTAGGTGAGGACTCACTCACTGAGTTTTAGTTACAAAACTCACCCCTCTATTCTTCTCATATTTTATAGATATTGTAATTGCTGAAGGTATTTCCCAACCATCTTCTTTCAAGCAGCATAGATTCTAGTGGTAATCATTATTGTCATGGGTTTAAAGTGCTCCAGTGTAGATGCAAGCAGGATCCTGGACATAGTGCTTGTTTTAATTTGCATTTGGCATATTATAATTACATTTACTTGGTATATAATAACTTGCATATTTGGATAAGTGTACGTTGATTTATATATATAAATGATTTTAGGATTTGAATTTGAAAGACTTGTTACAAGATTTTAGATGTAATTATCTTGATTTTAGAGAACAAGTGGATGGTTTGCAAAAAATATAATAACTTAAACAAAGTTTATGAACAGAGCATGCATATAGAGACAACCAACAGGTCACGAGGCTTATGTGGGAACAGAATTTCTCAGGTGTCAGTTACGTGTCCAGGTTAGGTCATGACAAATGTGGCACACACACACACACACACTCTGACACCATAGCAAGTTAGTTATGCAAGTGACGTACATGATTCACCCATACTCTCTACTCTACTTTTTTTCCAAACTGCCCCTATACCCCTTTCATTTGTACATTTTAATCCTACTAGAAAATCGGTCTCTAAAGATACCCCCTCTCTTAAACTACTACCTTGTCTTCAAGGTGGAAGTATAGGAAACTCAACTTTATGTCTTCAGTAAGCTTTCCAAGAACTTTGAAAGTCTGATATGTCTTTCCATTTGATCAATACCTCCAGCTCCCTTTGAGAGTTTTTCCTAACGACCAATACATCTGAGTCCAGCAAGTAGGGGTTAAGGCATCACAATAGATGCCACACATTTCACTAGACGCCAAGAGCATAACTTTGGATTGCTGTTGTTGGCTAAGGATTACAGCTTGTCAGAGTCTCCTAGAATCTTGGAAGGGCTTCGTTGAGTTTTCTGCTGCATTGTTCTGTACTAGTACATGGAGCGGTTGTTTGAAGAGTAAGACCAAGTCCCCAAAATAAATTCCTCCAGAATCCTAAACCTTGCAACAAAAGGAGTGAAATATGCTAGCAAGGTAGTGCTTTCCTCTTGGGTCCCATGAATAGACTAGTCTCACCAATAGACTTTCTTGTACAAATATCATAAAAGTATTTTTAATCCTTCTGGGACACAGCATCAATAAGGACTTGTTTAGAGAAAATGAATGGATAGTCCCCCTTTTATGGAGCAATCCCTATCCTTGGCATGTACATTCGTGAGGTGTGTCTCCTTCTACCTTAACTCTTTCATTCTCATGACTAGAATGTGGGCCAACAACCAAAAACACAATGCAAAGCATTTTAATATCTCAGGTTATGCCTCAATGTTTCACTTCTCTTCTTCAATATCAGTGACTTCATATTCCCAAGTAACTGGACGAACGTGATTTGCTTCTTGGATTTTATGATATGAAGAACAATTTATCCATGTACTTCCTTTGATTGTAGGCCCAAATCATAGTAAAGAGGCTAGACAACACACTTAAGTAAAACAAGGCATGTTGCAACAGCTATTTTAAGTTTAATACCAGTAACATCAACTTGTTGGGCCTAGTCCATTCGACAAAAAAAAAAAAAAAACTCAGCCTTAGATTTTCTACAACCATTAAATCCCCTTTGTTGTCAACATATTGGGATTGGCCTAATAGCTTCCCCTCACCCCCAACATTCTCTTCATTAGAAATATGTTTCTCCCTTTGAATTTGGGCCTGGTCTACTGTCACGATCCAAATTAGACAATGACCGGCACATAGAAAATATCTTCCCAAGCAAGCCTTAACACTTAAATTTTTCTAGGAAAATGGACAGAGTTTCCTATGTTTTTTGGACATTTCCCAAATAAAATATAACTTGCAATATTTTCAATTTAACTTCACAGCAAATGGACATTGTAACATCCCCAAATTCATAACTAGATAAATTAATTGAATTCATGATTAAAATGAAAAAGAGAAAAACTAATATAAATTTCATGCAATATAATAAATAATATTAGAATAAGTAAGACATAAAGAATTATGAAAATGTCATTACTAAGTAGAAATTTTGAAAATACCTTACTATGTGGTAGAAATTATAAAACCACTCTTGACTTGTTAAAAAAAAAATATACCAATTATTTTATAAATGGAATTAGAAGAATTCCACTATCATTATCTAATTATAAAAATATCATTGTCTTAAATGAAGAAATTAATACATATGCCATCACTTTAAATATAATAAGACTTGTCATAAAACAAGAATGAATCTAAGCCATTGGATTAAAATAAAAAGGGGGGTAAATTGATATAGGATTTCCATTATGAGAATAAAATATAAAAGATTGTCATGATTTGGTTAAATAATTTTAGTGCTATGTATCTACACCTAACAATAATGATAAATACCTAGTGTTATGTATCTAGACCTAACAATAATGATAAATAATATTAGTGCTATTAGTGCTATATATCTACACCTAACAAAAATGATAAATAATATTAGTGCTAATAGTGCTATATATCTACACCTAATAAATAATAATAAAGTAAAATATTTTACAATATAAATTACTAAATTATGACAAGACAAAATATAATGCACCATTATATTTCTCCACTACATGAGCACTCAAGAAAAATAAATTGGAGCACTAAAACTACTCTTAAAGTCATGGCCTTAATAGGCCTATAAAAGGAGGAAGTGTGTGAGTTCATTTGTCTTTAAAACCTTAGAAACTCTCTAAGTAATCCTTCTCTCTTAATTTTTATCCATCATTTCTTCTTATGTTCTTCTTTTCAAAGACTTCCCTTCACTCTCCACACTTCATTCAAACACTTAAATCCTAAGCCTAAACATTCACTAGCCCTCACAAGAGTTGTAATCTTTAACTCTAGTGAGAAATATTTTTCTAACACTCAAGTTCTAGAGCCAAGATTCAAGGAGGGTCATCCACTCCAAGGACTCTTGCTCAAGCCAAAGAAAGAAGAGGAGGACTCTTTAGACCCTACACAAGAGGTAGGAGCTTCATCTTTAATTGTTCAAGCATTGTTGGCTTCTTAACCTTGATAGAATGCCTCCAAGTTTGAGTTATTGTCAAAAGTTTTGAATGATTATTTGTAAAATATATTTTTAGAAATATAACATGTTCTATTCTGTTATGAGTAATTTTATGATGTTATCAAATTCAAATATAACTTAAAAAGATTGTATGTAAAACTTGATTTAATAAAGGTAACTTAAGACATGAAAATGGTAAGTGCTGGAATTTCTAGTTGTTTCTGGCAGCAGATACTTGAAATCTACTGCTCATAAAATATGAAGCATCTCGAACTAAAAATAATTTTACTATAAACTAGACTCATTATAGAACACTCTCCAAAAAGAATCACCTAAAACGGAGTTTTCTAGCCCAAAATATAAATTTTAAAGTAGAGCCTAAGACTGAAACTTTAAATCTGACCTTATAGTAGTAAAATAAGTGTAACTCACTCTAGAAAAAATGCAAATGGACTGATTTCAATTTTGTAGGAAAGCTAACACACATACAAACACACCTATGTATGCTATGTATAAAGTTTTGCACCACGAAAATACAGAATGAAAATACATTTTCGGGACAGTGTGCTGAGAAAGTCTGGAAGATAGTGGGATCCTCTGTAAAAGTGTAATTTGGAAAGGTTCGCTAAGGAAAGACTTGGTATTTAAGCATGTCCATTGTGACCCACCTCTCTTTCCTGGGAACCCTCCTATACATGGTTTACAGTTGATTTACGCTATTCAAAGATGTCAATGCTAAAATTTGATGAGTTAGGAATTTGGAACTACTCTTTACTAAGTCGAGATAATAAGTATACAAAGAAATTGTAAACTTTCTTCTAAAAGATGTCAAAACTATAAATAAAAGAATCAAGTCTTGTAAAGAGAGAATTTTAAGAATTTAAGTAGAATAATAATTTTCAAGAGATATATGAAAATCATAATAAAAATATATAAAGAACCAATAATAATGTTTTAAAGTGCATTAATATATTAATGGAATGCTAAGAGTACAAAGAACACTAAGACAAAAAGGATAATACTAAGACATCCATTACCTCTTAGGAACACTAGAACTCAACTTGATAACTTTGGTTGCTTAATAGGAATCATTTATGAAAATGTTTACTATGAGATTTATATGATATTATCCATGTTTCATGAAGTGAATTATAGTAATGTGAATGTATGGTGATGAGTTATGAAATGATGAGGATGAATGATTGATTGTCCATGATTTATTGTGATTACATGATGATATGTATACATTCATTTTCAAAAGAAAATAAAAAGTAAAGCTTGAAAAAGTAGCAATGAAAGTCCTGGAAAAGTGGACTTGAGCTAACTCACTCGCTTAACTCCCTAAACCGCTGAGATCACGGCAACGGAATGAAAATCAAAAAGGTTGTGGCGATGGCCACTATGAGCTCATTACCCTTTAGGTGGTCTAAGGCATTGATGCATTCATCCCCGTGAGAGATTGAGAAGTATATTAATGAAAGGAAATGGAATGAAAGAAAGATGAAAGTCCCTAAACAAGTAAATGTTGAGGAGAAGTAATCATGATATGCATACGCATTTTAAATTATTATTACCTATTAGTAATTCTCTATGATCTGTTTGTATACATGCTTAATTCATCAATGGATATTTCATAATGTTCAAGATTAGTTTAAAAGAAACTTCACTTCGCTAATCATGTTTGTGAAAGTTTGCAATTGAACTTACTTGTTCACCTTTTATAATAAACCCGAAGTGACTGGGACGACAATGATGACACGTTTAGTACAAGTTGAACTCCTACTGAGAAATCTCGATTTCTCACTCCTATATTTCTTTTCCGTTGTCGTTACTCAGAGACGATGTGTCCACTTGAAGCAAATCTGAGTCAGTAGCTAAGGAAGGAGGTGACACGTGAAGATTTTATAACTTCCAAGAATTAGTACTGATATTTAGTATGTTAAATTGTGAGAAATGTACTAGTAATGGTAGTATTTGCATTATTATGTGTAATAACTTATCACTATAGTTTATGCCCTATTATGACTCATGTATTAAGTAATTTTATTTCAGTTATGTGATGATAGTTCTACACTTAATTTCTTATTCCACTTATGTAATTAAGCTTAGTGTAATGTAACTCGGATTATTATCTACGTAGCGCTTATGTATTTCACTTCTCGTTATAGGCTTAAGTTTTCAAAAAGTAATTTAATAAAAAAATTATCCACTATCTTTCTAAGTTAATTTAAAAAGAAAATGAATTCAAGGCATATGACAACTAATAGAATCCAAATGTGAACTTAAGTATAGTTGGGTTCTACTAAGGTGTTACATTATGGTATCGAGCTTGCACCTCTCCCGAAGACGGTGTGGTTGGGACTAACCAAAGTGGAAGTCAGTGGGCATGTAATCGCCCTGGACGAGGATCGAGGAGTGATCGCTGGCGGCAAAGAGGGCACTGACAAGGAGCGGCTCTGCATGGTCCTCTAAGCGGAGGGGTACATGAATGAACCGACACACACCCGAATGAGAGGGGGATCCTAAGACTCAGATAGGTATGGGACTATATAGCTTGAGGAGGGCTTATATGAATTGATTGGTACTACCTATACCAACAAGATGCATCTTCTTTCCGGTAGCCTAAACTGAAAGAACTCCACGATTAAGCGTGCTTGACCTCGGGGTAATTTTGGGATGGGTGACCTCTGGGAAGTTTTCCTAGGAAGCGTGTGAGTGAGGACAAAGCATGTTGAAAAGACCGTGTTGGTTTGTGGGGACATTCGTCAATCCATAAAGCGTGAGGATGTTACAAATGGTATAATTAATGGAAAACCCTTAATTGTATTGTTTGATTAAGCCAACACACTCATTCATTTCATATGATTGTGCTAATAAGTTGAGACTGTGTATATCGACTTAAAATTATCTTAGTTGTCTCTATACCCACTATAAATCTTGTTAGAGGATGACCAAGCTCGCCTAAATTGTGAATTTGAGGTAGCCGATAAGATTTTTCATCATGATTTAGTCTGTCTACCCTTGTCTAGTTTTGATGTAATCTTGGGCATGGATTGGCTTTGCCAACCGTGTTACTACATTGTGCAAATAAGTCACTAGTGTTTCTTCCCAAACCATCTTTACCCAATCCCTCTAAACTTGATAGAAAGGTACGGCTATACCTAAACTCCATCATCATGGGGGAATAGCAAGTGAGACCCAAAGCAAGATAGAAGCGGTGCAACAATGGGAAACCCCTACCACCGTGAAGGAGATTAGGAGTTTTCTAGGACTAGCCAGTTATTATCGAAGGTTCATTAGAGGTTTTTCCCAAATTGCCTTACCCCTCACCAAGGTCGACAAGGAAGAATTCAACTTTTATATGGAGCCCAGAATGTGAAGAAAGCTTCCAAGAATTGAAGAAGAAACTAACCACTACCCCCTGTCCTAATCTTACCTAACCCAAAGGAGAAATTTGAGGTTTATTGTGATGCCTCAAGAAGAGGACTAGGATGTGTTTTAATGCAAAATAGGAACGTAGTAGCCTATGCCTCTAGACAACTCAAACCCCACGAAGTTAATTACCCAACCCATGATTTAGAGTTAGCATGCTATAGTTTTGCCTTAAAAATCTGGAGACATCATCTTTACGGTGTAAGGTTTGATGTATTTTACGACCATAAAGTCCTGAAATACCTTTTTGACCAAAAAGAACTCAACATGAGACAAAGGCGTTGGATGGAATTTTTGAAAGACTATGACTTGGGTTGAACTACCACCCAGGAAAGGCAAATGTGGTAGCGGATGCTTTGAGTCAAGTCTTTGCATACCAAGCGTGGCTCATGGTAAAGGAAAGTGAGTTGATAGAAAATTTTAGGAACCTCAACTTGGGACATGGAAAGTCTTTGGACCAATTCGGTTAAGTCAATTAAGGATAACCCGGTAGCTTTAAGGATCAAATAATCCAAGCCCAAAGAGAAGACGAGGATTTCTTAGAACCTTAGGCCTTGTTGAAGCAGAAAGCCTGAAAGAGTTTGTTCAAGATATGGAAGGAGTGTGGAGGTACCAAGGGAGAATTTGTGTACCAGCAAAGATGGACTCAGAGCTAAGATTTTGGAAGAAGCCCATAAAGTCAATTTAGCATACACCCTGGTATGACTAAGATGTACCATGACCTAAAAAGGATGTTTTTGGTGGCCAAGAATGAAAGCGGAATGTGGCGAATATAGTGGGAAAATGTTTGGTGTCAAAAAGTGAAGATAGAACATCAAAAGCCCTCCTAGGAATATTGCAACCTCTCAAATTCCGAATGGAAGTGGGAAGGAATATCCATGGATTTCGTGATGGGATTTCCAAGAACACCTACTGGACATGACTCCATATGGGTAATCGTGGATAGACTAACTAAATCTGCTCACTTTTTACCCATAAGAGCAAACTACCCTTGGAAAAATTAGCTCAGACTATATATCCAAGAGATAGTAAGGCTCCATGGAGTACCCAAGACTATTGTCTCGCATAGGGGACCCAAGGTTCACTTCAAGATTCCAGGGAGCCTTGCAAAGGCGTTTGGCTCAAAATTATGTCCTGAGCACGCCTATCACCCTCAAACCAGATGGACAATCAGAAAGAACAATTCAAACCCTTGAGGATATGCTGAGAGCATGTGTCTTAGATCGGCCAAAAAGTTGGGATAAACAGCTTCCATTGATTGAGTTTGCATATAACAATAGTTACCATACTAGCATTGGGATGGCACCTTATGAAGCCTTGTATGGTAGAAAGTGTCAATCACCACTTTGTTGGTGTGACCCAAGTAGCAGAGTATTTTGGGCCCTGATTTGGTAAAGGAGACAACTGAACAAATAAGGAGAATTAGGGAAAAGATTCTCACTGCTCAGAGCAGGCAGAAGAGCTATGCTGACAAAAGAAGGAAGCCTCTCGAATTTCAAGAAGGGGAACACGTATTCTTCTTGGATTACTCCTACAATGTGTATAGGTCGTGCAATGAAAATCAAAAAGCTAAGCCCTAGATTCTTAGGACCCTTTCAAATCCTCAAAAAGATAGGTCCTCAAACCTACCAAATTGCATTACCTCCAAATCATCCAACCTACATAATGTTTTTTTCATGTGTCCCAATTGAGAAAGTATCAATCGGACCCCAATCATGTGTTTGAGCCAGAAGCTATACAATTAAGAGAGGACCTAACTTTTGAATTACCACCAATGAGGATCGTGGATCGTGGCACTAAGCAGCTGAGAAACAAATCTATATCTCTGGTCCGAGTGGCCTGGTGACAAGATGGAATGGAAGAACACACTTGGGAACTCGAGGAAGATATGCGAGAAAGAATTTCCGAATCTATTCACGGGTAACAAATTTTGAGGACAAAATTTTTAATAAGGAGGGAAGAAATGTAACATCCCCAAATTCATAACTAGATAAATTAATTGAATTCATGATTAAAATGAAAAAGAGAAAAACTAATATAAATTTCATGCAATATAATAAATAATATTAGAATAAGTAAGACATAAAGAATTATGAAAATGTCATTACTAAGTAGAAATTTTGAAAATACCTTACTATGTGGTAGAAATTATAAAACCACTCTTGACTTGTTAAAAAAAATATACCAATTATTTTATAAATGGAATTAGAAGAATTCCACTATCATTATCTAATTATAAAAATATCATTGTCTTAAATGAAGAAATTAATACATATGCCATCACTTTAAATATAATAAGACTTGTCATAAAACAAGAATGAATCTAAGCCATTGGATTAAAATAAAAAAAGGGTAAATTGACATGGGATTTCCATTATAAGAATAAAATATAAAAGATTGTCATGATTTGGTTAAATAATTTTAGTGCTATGTATCTACACCTAACAATAATGATAAATAATTTTAGTGTTATGTATCTAGACCTAACAATAATGATAAATAATATTAGTGCTATTAGTGCTATATATCTACACCTAACAAAAATGATAAATAATATTAGTGCTAATAGTGCTATATATCTACACCTAATAAATAATAATAAAGTAAAATATTTTACAATATAAATTACTAAATTATGACAAGACAAAATATAATGCACCATTATATTTCTCCACTACATGAGCACTCAAGAAAAATAAATTGGAGCACTAAAACTACTCTTAAAGTCATGGCCTTAATAGGCCTATAAAAGGAGGAAGTGTGTGAGTTCATTTGTCTTTAAAACCTTAGAAACTCTCTAAGTAATCCTTCTCTCTTAATTTTTATCCATCATTTCTTCTTATGTTCTTCTTTTCAAAGACTTCCCTTCACTCTCCACACTTCATTCAAACACTTAAATCCTAAGCCTAAACATTCACTAGCCCTCACAAGAGTTGTAATCTTTAACTCTAGTGAGAAATATTTTCTTAAGCACTCAAGTTCTAGAGCCAAGATTCAAGGAGGGTCATCCACTCCAAGGACTCTTGCTCAAGCTAAAGAAAGAAGAGGAGGACTCTTTTTAGACCCTACACAAGAGGTAGGAGCTTCATCTTTAATTGTTCAAGCATTGTTGGCTTCTAACCTTGATAGAATGCCTCAAGTTTGAGTTATTGTCAAAAGTTTTGAATGATTATTTGTAAAATATATTTTTTAGAAATATAACATGTTCTATTCTGTTATGAGTAATTTTATGATGTTATCAAATTCAAATATAACTTAAAAAGATTGTATGTAAAACTTGATTTAATAAAGGTAACTTAAGACATGAAAATGGTAAGTGCTGGAATTTCTAGTTGTTTCTGGCAGCAGATACTTCGAAATCTACTGCTCATAAAATATGAAGCATCTCGAACTAAAAATAATTTTACTATAAACTAGACTCATTATAGAACACTCTCCAAAAAGAATCACCTAAAACGGAGTTTTCTAGCCCAAAATATAAATTTTTAAAGTAGAGCCTAAGACTGAAACTTTAAATCTGACCTTATAGTAGTAAAATAAGTGTAACTCACTCTAGAAAAATGCAAATGGACTGATTTCAATTTTTTAGGAAAGCTAACACATATACAAACACACCTATGTATGCTATGTATAAAGTTTTGCACCACGAAAATACAGAATGAAAAATACATTTTCGGGACAGTGTGCTGAGAAAGTCTGGAAGATAGTGGGATCCCTCAGAAAGTGTAATTTGGAAAGGTTCTGCTAAGGAAAGACTTGGTATTTAAGCATGTCCATTGTGACCCACCTCTCTTTCCCCGGGAACCCTCCTATACATGGTTTACAGTTGATTTACGCTATTCAAAGATGTCAATGCTAAAATTTGATGAGTTAGGAATTTGGAACTACCTTTACTAAGCTGAGATAATAAGTATACAAGAATTGTAAACTTTCTTCTAAAAGATGTCAAAAACTATAAATAAAAGAATCAAGTCTTGTAAAGAGAGAATTTTAAGAATTTAAGTAGAATAATAATTTTCAAGAGATATATGAAAATCATAATAAAAATATATAAAGAACCAATAATAATGTTTTAAAGTGCATTAATATATTAATGGAATGCTAAGAGTACAAAGAACACTAAGACAAAAAGATAATACTAAGACATCCATTACCTCTTAGGAACACTAGGAACTCAACTTGATAACTTTGGTTGCTTAATAGGAATCATTTATGAAAATGTTTACTATGAGATTTATATGATATTATCCATGTTTCATGAAGTGAATTATAGTAATGTGAATGTATGGTGATGAGTTATGAAATGATGAGGATGAATGATTGATTGTCCATGATTTATTGTGATTACATGATGATATGCATACATTCATTTTCAAAAGAAAATAAAAAGTAAAGCTTGAAAAAGTAGCAATGAAAGTCTGGAAAAGTGGACTTGAGCTAACTCACGGCTTAACCCCCTAAACCGCTGAGATCACTAAGAACGGAATGAAAATCAAAAAGGTTGTGGCGATGGCCACGGTATGAAAGCTCATTACCCTTTAGGGTGGTCTAAGGCATTGATGCATTCATCCCGTGAGAGATTGAGAAGTATATTAATGAAAGGAAATGGAATGAAAGAAAGATGAAAGTCCCTAAACAAGTAAATGTTGAGGAGAAGTAATCATGATATGCATACGCATTTTAAATTATTATTACCTATTAGTAATTCTATATGATCTGTTTGTATACATGCTTAATTCTTGAATGGATATTTCATTAATGTTCAAGATTAGTTTAAAAGAAACTTCACTTGACTAATCATGTTTGTGAAAGTTTGGTAATTGAATCCTTACTTGTTCACCTTTTTATAATAAACCCAAGTGACTGGGACAATGATGACACGCTTAGTACAAGTTGAACTCCTCGAGAAATCTCGTATTTCTCACTCCTATATTTCTTTTCCGTTGTCGCTACAGAGACAGATGTGTCCACTTGAAGCAAACGGAGCTGTAGCTAAGGAAGGAGGTGACACGTGAAGATTTTATAACTTCCAAGAATTAGTACTCCGATATTTAGTATGTTAAATTGTGAGAAACAGACTAGTAATGGTAGTATTTGCATTATTATGTGTAATAACTTATCACTATAGTTTATGCCCTATTATGACTCATGTATTAAGTAATTTTATTTCAGTTTATGTGATGATAGTTCTACACTTAATTTCTTATTCCACTTATGTAATTAAGCGAGTGCGCAATGTAACTCGGATTATTATCTACGTAAGCGCTATGTATTTCACTTCTCGTTATAGGCTTAAGTTTTCAAAAAGTAATTTAATAAAAAAATTATCCACTATCTTTCTAAGTTAATTTAAAAAGAAAAATGAATTCAAGGCATAAGTGACAACTAATAGAATCCAAATGTGAACTTAAGTATAGTTGGGTTCTACTAAGGTGTTACATTATGGTATCAGAGCTTGCACCTCTCCCAGTACGGTGTGGTTCGGGGACGAACCAAAGTGAAGTCAGTGGGCATGTAACGCCAGGACGAGGACGAGGAGTGATCGCCGGTGCAAAGAGGGCACGGACAAGGAGCGGCTCCTCGCATGGTCCTCTAAGCGGAGGGGTACATGAATGAACCGATTACACACCCGAATGAGAGGGATCCTAAGACTGTATAGGTATGGGACTATACAGTTGAGGAGGGCTTATATGAATTGATTGGTACTACCTATACCAACAAGATGCATCTTCTTTTCGGTAGCCTAAACTGAAAGAACTCCACAGTTAAGCGTGCTTGACCTGGGGTAATTTTGGGATGGGTGACCTCCTGGGAAGTTTTCCTAGGAAGCGTGTGAGTGAGGACAAAGCATGTTGAAAAGACCCGTGTTGGTTTGTGGGGACAGTCGTCAATCCATAAAGCAGCAGGGGATGTTACAAATGGTATAATTAATGGAAAACCCTTAATTGTATTGTTTGATTCTGGCGCAACACACTCATTCATTTCATATGATTGTGCTAATAAGTTGAGACTGTGTATATCTGACTTAAAAATTATCTTAGTTGTCTCTATACCCACTATAAATGCTGTTAGGACTGACCAAGCCTGCCTAAATTGTGAATTTGAGGTAGCTGATAAGATTTTTCATCATGATTTAGTCTGTCTACCCTTGTCTAGTTTTGATGTAATCTTGGGCATGGATTGGCTTTCGGCTAACCGTGTGTTACTACATTGTGCAAATAAGTCACTAGTGTTTCTTCCCAAACCATCTTTACCCAATCCCTCTAAACTTGATAGAAAGGTACGGCTATACCTAAACTCCATCATCATGGGGGAATAGCAGTAGACCCAAGCAAGATAGAAGCGGTGCAACAATGGGAAACCCCTACCACCGTGAAGGAGATTAGGAGTTTTCTAGGACTAGCCGGTTATTATCGAAGGTTCATTAGAGGTTTTTCCCAAATTGCCTTACCCCTCACCAAGCTGACAAGGAAGAATTCAACTTTTATATGGAGCCCAGAATGTGAAGAAAGCTTCCAAGAATTGAAGAAGAAACTAACCACTACCCCTGTCCTAATCTTACCTAACCCAAAGGAGAAATTTGAGGTTTATTGTGATGCCTCAAGAAGAGGACTAGGATGTGTTTTAATGCAAAATAGGAACGTAGTAGCCTATGCCTCTAGACAACTCAAACCCCCACGTTAATTACCCAACCCATGATTTAGAGTTAGCTGCTATAGTTTTTGCCTTAAAAACTGGAGACATCATCTTTACTGTAAGGTTTGATGTATTTTCTGACCATAAAGTCTGAAATACCTTTTTGACCAAAAAGAACTCAACATGAGACAAAGGCGTTGGATGGAATTTTTGAAAGACTATGACTTCGGGTTGAACTACCACCCAGGAAAGGCAAATGTGGTAGCGGATGCTTTGAGTCGTAAGTCTTTGCATACCGCGTGGCTCATGGTAAAGGAAAGTGAGTTGATAGAAAATTTTAGGAACCTCAACTTGGGACATGGAAAGTCTTCTGGACCAATTCGGTTAAGTCAATTAAGGATAACCAATAGCTTTAAGGATCAAATAATCCAAGCCCAAAGAGAAGACGAGGATTTCCTTAGAACCTTAGGCCTTGTTGAAGCAGAAAGTCAAAGAGTTTGTTCAAGATATGGAAGGAGTGTGGAGGTACCAAGGGAGAATTTGTGTACCAGCAAAAGATGGACTCAGAGCTAAGATTTTGGAAGAAGCCCATAAAAGTCAATTTAGCATACACCCTGGTATGACTAAGATGTACCATGACCTAAAAAGGATGTTTTGGTGGCCAAGAATGAAAGCAGATGTGGCGAATATAGTGGGAAAATGTTTGGTGTGTCAAAAAGTGAAGATAGAACATCAAAAGCCCTCCTAATATTGCAACCTCTCAAATTCCCGAAAGGAAGAGGGAAGGAATATCCATGGATTACGTGAAGGGATTTCCAAGAACACCTCTTGGACATGACTCCATATGGGTAATCGTGGATAGACTAACTAAATCTGCTCACTTTTTACCCATAAGAGCAAACTACCCCTTGGAAAAATTAGCTCAGCTATATATCCAAGAGATAGTAAGGCTCCATGGAGTACCCAAGACTATTGTCTCGCATAGGGACCCAAGGTTCACTTCAAGATTCTGGGAGCCTTGCAAAAGGCGTTTGGCTCAAAATTATGTCCTGAGCACCGCTTATCACCCTCAAACCGATGGACAATCGGAAAGAACAATTCAAACCCTTGAGGATATCGAGAGCATGTGTCTTAGATCGGCCAAAAAGTTGGGATAAACAGCTTCCATTGATTGAGTTTGCATATAACAATAGTTACCATACTAGCATTGGGATGGCACCTTATGAAGCCTTGTATGGTAGAAAGTGTCAATCACCACTTTGTTGGTGTGACCCGAGCAGAGTATTTTGGGCCCCGATTTGGTAAAGGAGACAACTGAACAAATAAGGACAATTAGGGAAAAGATTCTCACCGTCAGAGCAAAGTGTAAGAGCTATCGACAAAAGAAGGAAGCCTCTCGAATTTCAAGAAGGGGAACACGATTCTTGCGGATTACTCCTACAACAGGTATAGGTCGTGCAATGAAAATCAAAAAGCTAAGCCCTAGATTCTTAGGACCCTTTCAAATCCTCAAAAGATAGGTCCCTCACCTACCAAATTGCATTACCTCCAAATCATTCCAACCTACATAATGTTTTTCATGTGTCCCAATTGAGAAAGTATCAGACCCCAATCATGTGTTTGAGCCAGCTATACAATTAAGAGAGGACCTAACTTTTGAATTACCACCAATGAGGATCGTGGATCGTGGCACTAAGCAGCTGAGAAACAAATCTATATCTCTGGTCCGAGTGGCCTGGGGACAAGATGGAATGGAAGAACACACTTGGGAACTCGAGGAAGATATGCAGAAAGAATTTCCGAATCTATTCACAGGTAACAAATTTTGAGGACAAAATTTTTAATAAGGAGGGAAGAAATGTAACATCCCCAAATTCATAACTAGATAAATTAATTGAATTCATGATTAAAATGAAAAAGAGTAAAACTAATATAAATTTCATGCAATATAATAAATAATATTAGAATAAGTAAGACATAAAGAATTATGAAAATGTCATTACTAAGTAGAAATTTTGAAAATACCTTACTATGTGGTAGAAATTATAAAACCACTCTTGACTTGTTAAAAAAATATACCAATTATTTTATAAATGGAATTAGAAGAATTCCACTATCATTATCTAATTATAAAAATATCATTGTCTTAAATGAAGAAATTAATACATATGCCATCACTTTAAATATAATAAGACTTGTCATAAAACAAGAATGAATCTAAGCCATTGGATTAAAATAAAAAGGGGGGTAAATTGATATAGGATTTCCATTATGAGAATAAAATATAAAAGATTGTCATGATTTGGTTAAATAATTTTAGTGCTATGTATCTACACCTAACAATAATGATAAATAATTTTAGTGTTATGTATCTAGACCTAACAATAATGATAAATAATATTAGTGCTATTAGTGCTATATATCTACACCTAACAAAAATGATAAATAATATTAGTGCTAATAGTGCTATATATCTACACCTAATAAATAATAATAAAGTAAAATATTTTACAATATAAATTACTAAATTATGACAAGACAAAATATAATGCACCATTATATTTCTCCACTACATGAGCACTCAAGAAAAATAAATTGGAGCACTAAAACTACTCTTAAAGTCATGGCCTTAATAGGCCTATAAAAGGAGGAAGTGTGTGAGTTCATTTGTCTTTAAAACCTTAGAAACTCTCTAAGTAATCCTTCTCTCTTAATTTTTATCCATCATTTCTTCTTATGTTCTTCTTTTCAAAGACTTCCCTTCACTCTCCACACTTCATTCAAACACTTAAATCCTAAGCCTAAACATTCACTAGCCCTCACAAGAGTTGTAATCTTTAACTCTAGTGAGAAATATTTTCTTAAGCACTCAAGTTCTAGAGCCAAGATTCAAGGAGGGTCATCCACTCCAAGGACTCTTGCTCAAGCTAAAGAAAGAAGAGGAGGACTCTTTTTAGACCCTACACAAGAGGTAGGAGCTTCATCTTTAATTGTTCAAGCATTGTTGGCTTCTAACCTTGATAGAATGCCTCAAGTTTGAGTTATTGTCAAAAGTTTTGAATGATTATTTGTAAAATATATTTTTTTAGAAATATAACATGTTCTATTCTGTTATGAGTAATTTTATGATGTTATCAAATTCAAATATAACTTAAAAAGATTGTATGTAAAACTTGATTTAATAAAGGTAACTTAAGACATGAAAATGGTAAGTGCTGGAATTTCTAGTTGTTTCTGGCAGCAGATACTTCGAAATCTACTGCTCATAAAATATGAAGCATCTCGAACTAAAAATAATTTTACTATAAACTAGACTCATTATAGAACACTCTCCAAAAGAATCACCTAAAACGGAGTTTTCTAGCCCAAAATATAAATTTTTAAAGTAGAGCCTAAGACTGAAACTTTAAATCTGACCTTATAGTAGTAAAATAAGTGTAACTCACTCTAGAATAATGCAAATGGACTGATTTCAATTTTTTAGGAAAGCTAACACATATACAAACACACCTATGTATGCTATGTATAAAGTTTTGCACCACGAAAATACAGAATGAAAAATACATTTTCGGGACAGTGTGCTGAGAAAGTCTGGAAGATAGTGGGATCCTGTAAAAGTGTAATTTGGAAAGGTTCTGGCTAAGGAAAGACTTGGTATTTAAGCATGTCCATTGTGACCCACCTCTTTCCTGGGAACCCTCCTATACATGGTTTACAGTTGATTTACGCTATTCGAAGATGTCAATGCTAAAATTTGATGAGTTAGGAATTTGGAACTACCTTTACTAAGTCGAGATAATAAGTATACAAGAATTGTAAACTTTCTTCTAAAAGATGTCTAAAACTATAAATAAAAGAATCAAGTCTTGTAAAGAGAGAATTTTAAGAATTTAAGTAGAATAATAATTTTCAAGAGATATATGAAAATCATAATAAAAATATATAAAGAACCAATAATAATGTTTTAAAGTGCATTAATATATTAATGGAATGCTAAGAGTACAAAGAACACTAAGACAAAAAGGATAATACTAAGACATCCATTACCTCTTAGGAACACTAGGAACTCAACTTGATAACTTTGGTTGCTTAATAGGAATCATTTATGAAAATGTTTACTATGAGATTTATATGATATTATCCATGTTTCATGAAGTGAATTATAGTAATGTGAATGTATGGTGATGAGTTATGAAATGATGAGGATGAATGATTGATTGTCCATGATTTATTGTGATTACATGATGATATGCATACATTCATTTTCAAAAGAAAATAAAAAGTAAAGCTTGAAAAAGTAGCAATGAAAGTCTGGAAAAGTGGACTTGAGCTAACTCACGGCTTAACCCCCTAAACCGATGAGATCACGGCAACGGAATGAAAATCAAAAAGGTTGTGGCGATGGCCACAGTATGAGCTCATTACCCTTTAGGGTGGTCTAAGGCATTGATGCATTCATCCCGTGAGAGATTGAGAAGTATATTAATGAAAGGAAATGGAATGAAAGAAAGATGAAAGTCCCTAAACAAGTAAATGTTGAGGAGAAGTAATCATGATATGCATACGCATTTTAAATTATTATTACCTATTAGTAATTCTATATGATCCTGCTTGTATACATGCTTAATTACTTGAATGGATATTTCATTAATGTTCAAGATTAGTTTAAAAGAAACTTCACTTCGGCTAATCATGTTTGTGAAAGTTTGGTAATTGAATCCTTACTTGTTCACCTTTTTATAATAAACCCGAAGTGACTGGGACGACAATGATGACACCTTTAGTACAAGTTGGAACTCCTACTCAGAAATCTCGTATTTCTCACTCCTATATTTCTTTTCCGTTGTCGTTACCAGACACAAATGTGTCCACTTGAAGCAACTGAGTCAGTAGCTAAGGAAGGAGGTGACACGTGAAGATTTTATAACTTCCAAGAATTAGTACTCCGATATTTAGTATGTTAAATTGTGAGAAACAGACTAGTAATGGTAGTATTTGCATTATTATGTGTAATAACTTATCACTATAGTTTATGCCCTATTATGACTCATGTATTAAGTAATTTTATTTCAGTTTATGTGATGATAGTTCTACACTTAATTTCTTATTCCACTTATGTAATTAAGTGAGTGCGCAATGTAACTCGGATTATTATCTACGTAAGCGCTATGTATTTCACTTCTCGTTATAGGCTTAAGTTTTCAAAAAGTAATTTAATAAAAAAAAAATTATCCACTATCTTTCTAAGTTAATTTAAAAAGAAAAATGAATTCAAGGCATAAGTGACAACTAATAGAATCCAAATGTGAACTTAAGTATAGTTGGGTTCTACTAAGGTGTTACAGACATCAAGCATTCTCAGAATGCGCCCTTCCAGCATAAAATAGTGTTTCAATATATGTTTCAAACATAATACCAAATTAAGTTTACAAATCATTTCCATAACATAGTTTGCATAGCTAAGTCATTAGTTCTTAAACATAAGCATAATATAAGTTCGAGAACCCTACCTGTGACATATGGAGCAACTGATAAACTAAACAAAATTAGGCTCTAGCATAAAGGCCTTCATAAGAAGGCTCACTAACTTGAAATGCACCTAAGGCTGAGCCAGAGGAACAGAACTAGATCCAGCACCAGTGCCTGTATCTGTAAAAAAAATGGAAGACAATGGTGTGAGTTTCGCAACTCAGCGAGAGATATGATATCCATAGTTTACTAAATACAATCATAAAACAATATAAACACAATAATGTATATGTAATCATAAAAATATAAATATAGCTATAACATGAGATTTCTTGAAAACAAAACCTTAAATAATCACATAATTTCAAGTATAATGGGGAGTTATCCGAAGTAGAACAATAATAAATCCAGACATGACCCAAGGTCATATGTGAGTTAGCACCACACCTGCTAACTGGGATTGGCTCGTAGCCATACAAGTTCAGACATGGCAAAAGTCATGTGCGGGTTAGCATCCTTCCTGCTAACTAGAGTTGGCCCATAGCCAAATACAAATCCAGACATAACAAAAGTCATGTGTGTGTTAGCATCCTTCTTGCTAACTAGAGTTTCTCACGGTGCACCGAGGCTAATGTGTCTGCCGTTAACTGCAGGTTCTAACTAGGAATTTTCCTCTAAATTAACTCAAAATCATGCACAACATTTTCCAACACAAAATCCATTCTCATGTTATATGAAATACATTAGACATAAAATATACTCAAATTTAATAATTAATATAAAATGTTCTAAAATTCAATATTTGTTACATTTCAACCAAAAATATTTAAATGAGACTAACAGTCATATTATGGCCTCCAATTAAATATTTTTCATTTCAAACATAAAGCCTCATTTTCAATAAATAAATTATTTTCTTCTATATCAACATACTTTCAGCTCTTTATATAATTTTATAATTGTTTATGATGCATAAAGTAACTTACAGATACACTATCTGCTCACAAATATTGGTTCAAAGAACCGAAGAACAACGCCTTTGATGCCACCAACTCAAGTATTGTCGTCCGATTGCTCTATTGCTCTAGGAACAAGACAATATTAATATTTGTGTGCTAATTACACTATCAATTAATATCAATTAATGCTAATTCACTAAAAACCCCCAAATTCAAGGGTTTAAGAAACCTAAATTAATTTTAAAATAATTAGAAATTTCAATAATTTAAATAGAGTATGATGGAAGCATACTTACCACTTGGAGAGTAGAATTGGTGAAGAAAATCACTCAAATTCCTTCATAAGCTTCAAGCTCTCTTTAATGGAGTTAGAGAGAAAAATGGAGTAAAGGAGAGGGAAAGAGAGAGAAGGTGATGAAGAGGAGGAGGAAATGATGATGGTGGAGGTGGTGGTAATATTTCTTGAAAAAGGAAGCTTAAAAAAAATGAACAAGAATTATAGGAAGGGAGAAGAGAGAGCTACGAGGAAGGAAGAAAGAAAAGAAGAAAAGAAAGAAAAGAAAGGGAAGGGAGTTTACGGGAGAGAATGAGTAACGGGAAGAAGAAGAGAGAATAAAAGAATAAAGAGGAAACTATAGTCATCTATACCACTTAAGGTGTACAGTGGTCCTTTCTTCAATTTTTTTTTTGGTTATCACATCTACTGGGTCACAAAACTGACCTGAAAGTTTGGTTGCCATAGGTGCTACCCTCATCTCCATTCCCAACAAATTCGTGAAGCTTCCAAGGAAAGAAAATTGAGCCTCCACTTCCATCTTCCATGCATTAGTTCGGTTAGCCATCGAAGGTGGCTCATCGGCCACCATATATGGGTTCGAGTCAGATATGGTGGTGGGGTTAGAGCAGCTTCTACGTGGACACAAACATCACTCTACTCCTTTGTCTCCGCTTTGTTCTCCTCCAAGTGTGGCTTGCCGATTAGTCTTCTCCGTGGTCGAAGATCTTCTACAACCTCGAGCTCTACTCCCCTATGCCTCTCCCATGTCACGAAAACCTCAAGGTTGCGTGACTCTTTTAGTGTTTTGGCTTTATTCTCCACCGACAATGGTTCATCGGTCATCACACGAAACTCTTTCGGTGGTGGTCGAGCTCTAGCAAGATTCATGTAGTAGCTAGCGTGAATATTCCGATCGGAAGTATAAGACTCTCACTGTCGTCCTCCTTGCTCTGTCCTTCCACCACACCTTTGTTCTTCATCTTTCCCGCCATGATGCCATTCATCGTGCCGCTCATAACAATGGCCACCTCTATGATCATTGCTGTGCTTTTGTTTGTCCATATGCAAATCAGGAGGTCAACTTCCCCACGGGCTTATATCCTAGTGATGCAAATAATCATCTCATGAATGAGGGAAGTGGTATGATTCTTGACACTAAGACCAGGAATCATTCCTGTCTTTGCGAAGGGAAGAGTGTCGCGAGTGTTCGCACCCTCATGCCTCCTTGGACCCTTATTCCTTTGGTCCTCCACAACCACTAGAAAAGGCTCTTTCTGTACTGGCAAAGAGCGTCTCGTCTCTTCTGTCAGTCTTGATTGTCTTCCCTCAGAAGTCGCATTATGCCATCCATCTTCCTCACCAAATTCTCCAATCTAGCTTCCATCGCAGCGTCCGTGATTGGCTCACATAGCTCCTTGAAAAGTAGCTCTGATGCCATTGATAGACACAAACAAAGAGATATAAAAATGGAGTATACTCATGTATTTATGGTAAGGAAAATTGATACAATATACAAAAACAGAGGAAATCCTGAGCACTATAGCAGCTTAAAGCTCTCCTAAATCAAATCAAGTAAAACACCTAAATATCCCCCTTCTAACTCACATCCACAAATATACATTTCTGTTGTAACAGAATCATTCTCATGCCCTCCTCACTACCAATGTGGCACACACACACTCTCACACCACAGGAAGTTAGATATGCAAGTGGCCCACATGATTACCAACATTCTCTACTTTACCCTTTTCCAAACTACCCCTATACCCCTTTCATTTGTACATTTTAATTCCACTAGAAAATCGGTCTCTAACATTTTATTTTTGGTTCTGGAATAACTTTGATTGCACTGATCTCTACAAGTAGGTTAGATGTGATCATAGACTTTTGAAACATAAATACAGTAGTAAATAATAAAAATTAAACAACGCAGGAATTGAGGAACACATATAACACAAAAACCAATGTATTATGCACAAACTTCTGGAGAGCTTGAGTATCAAGCTTGGAGTCGCACAGGCATTCAATATGATCCCAATTCCCTTATACGCATATTTCAGTAAAGCTTACCCCTAATCATACAAAGAGACTGTGTGAATAAGTGATGCCGATTCTGCCAAATCATACAACTCAACTGTTCCCTTTGTGGTACTAACAGCAAGAATTTGCTCCTCAATGGCTACTGAAGCACACACAGCATCACCACAAGCCAATCTCTTTTCTGCTTTAATGCAATCAACTTGCTTTAAACCTTTCTTACTTATGGAACATGAGACAAGTTGCCCATCAGAATACAAGACAAATAGCAACCTCAATGGAAGGTAAAGCTCCAGCTGGTTGATTTCAGACTTTCAAGGAAGAATGTGGTTGGACATAAGAACCTTTGGGAGAAAGACCATTGTCAAGAGAAACTGGTATTTGAGAATCTCCAACGCTTGCAGGAAGACATGCATCAAATTGAAAAGCCCTATAGAACTATTCAGGAGATCATAAAATGACAATAATTTTGTTATACATCAAAAGAAAGACATTGCTGTATACTCAACTGAATATGGTCAGTCTATCACTGACCAAAGAAATAGAAAATAGCTTAAAGTAGGATAGTGTCCATGATTGTTAAGGCCTGCATGTTTAAATTCCACTACTGCTAGAGTTATCATCGACTACTAACATTCAACAAGGTGTTGATAAAATCTATGTTGTCACCATGGTGACAAGGAGTATTAAAATGAAGAAAAATAATGGTGAATTGACTTTTATATACTCATTTATTTTTTATTGTTCCTTCCTCTTCTCATCTATCCCACCGTATCCATCAACAACAACTTTCTCATTGTCCCATTGTCAGTGGCATTGGGCATTCCGAACAATAGTTCTTGAATTTGACAAATGTTCACGTGATTTGCTGCGGAAGCTACCCCATTAAAATTAGATTTGAAGTGGATGGGATTTTGACATCTGGTATTGCAGAAGAAATGAGATTTTGCCCCACAATGAGATTACCAGCAAATATTTGAAGAAATCAAAACATAGCGTGGGAAAAACACACCGGGTTTAGCCAAAGTCTTTGCCAAGTTTTTTTGCTTTTCTAACCAGCGACAATGGCACATTTAGACATGTGGCTCGCCAGCTTAGAAAACCTATAGAAATTTGGAAGCATCGGAATGAAAACTAGGTGAGTGCTTATGTGGTTAAGATTATATAGATTTTATAGTCCTTAAAATTATGAATGTTACCCAAAGAACGTTGAAAATTAAATTTGCTGAATTTTGCTTTGTCCCATAAGTAAATTAAACATGGAATTGTGAGTTATTAACAGGTTATTAAATCCAGTTTTTCAATAATATCTGATTATATTTAGCCCTTTTTTCCTCCAAGTGACCTTAACCTCCTACCACTCTCCAAACGATCTACCTCCTTTTCTCCTCACTCCGCATCAAGATCTGTGTCTTTATGGAATTACTATTGTTGAGAAATTAGTAGTGCAAGGCCTACAATAACACAGTGGCTGATTAAAATACCAAGGGCTTGATTGCCTAAAAATAATGCCTATTACACAGTGCATTGTTGCTTGTTTTGGTCAAATGCAGCTTCTTTTTTTTCCTATTAGGGGCGGTGTTGATTTTTTCTTTCTGATTTCTTTTTGGCAATTGCCTCTAGTTTTTTAACTGAGACTTCAAAATAATGCTTCAGATCCTATTTTATGGTTGTGAACTTTAATGGACCCATGGAAGTGGTTGTCTTTGATAGGTTAACCTCTGATTCGATAAATTCCATCTGGAAAAAAAAAATTGGAGATAGTGTTGGCGAGGAGCTCCACAGGAAAAGCTTGGAATGCTCCTCTATTAGAACATGGAGAGAGAGTTTGAGACAAAAATTTGAGTTAAGAAGAAGATAATGAGGCTGGTGTTTCAAAAAGATTTTGTTGATGCAAGAGGATTGGTGCTGCTCGGAGGAGTTAGGAATGCGGTGATAGAAGGCCATGAACCCATAGGTTATGTGGTGCTTGTTAGGTTTGGAACCACAGTGTGCGCCTGCGAACAAAAGATAATTGTGGGGTGAAATTATAAATTTAAAACTTAAAATTAGGTACAAATACATCCTTGTCTTCAACCTCCGACTTCAAGAAATAATTCCTTTTTGCCAAAAATACTAAAACTCTTTAAATTGGGAATGAAACTCAAAAATTTCAAATTCCTTAATAAAGAAAATAGGGCAAAACTTCTCAAGATCGCGCACCCACTCCGATATCGTTGACAACAGTCACTCGGTGTTGGTGCAGAACCTCAAGGAACAGCCCAAGTTGCATCCTCGTAGTGGCCACAACTCCAGGCTCGGTGGCCGTGTCGGTTGGGGAGCTTGAAGCTGCAGCCTAGCATTGCAGGTGGTGGTTCGAGGCTTTTACACTTCACTTCATCAGATGTTTGGAGGCTTTCACTTCACTTAACGGTAGCCTCCATGCTGACGATGACGTGGTGTTGCAGGGAGGAAGGGGTTGAGGTGTGAAGGAAGAAGTGGTCTTTGCAAAAAGAATCGATGAGAGTAAAATAGCTATTGTGTTATAAAAAATAAGAATAGAGAAAATAATAGAGAAGAGGAGAAATAATAGTTTCATTTATAATCTGAAAGGTGCTCTATATGGAGCATCTAAAGGGCTATTTATAGACAAATGAAGAGAGATATAATATCTAATCAAATCATAACAGATTCTATCTAATCTAATCAAATCTTAACTAAATCACCTAAATATATGGACATCTATAAATGAATAATATTTCATAACACTTCCCCTTGGATGTCCATCAGGGATATGTCTCATTAAAACCTTACTAAGAAAAAATCCAGTGGGAAAAAATCTTAGTGAAGGAAAAAGAGTACAATATCCTTATAGTGGGAATGTAGAACTGTCTCATTAAAAACCTTATCAAGGAAAAACCTAGTGGGATAAAAACCTTGATCAAGGAAAAAAGAGTACAACATTTCTCCCCTCTTTAAAATATCACTTAAAATCTCATAATTGGTGTATTCTAATTTTATGAACTACTTTTACAAAGAAATAGGTAATAACTCTATCACTTGAACAAATTAGACATCAGTTCCTCTCTTTAGTTGAACTATCTAAGCCATGTTGTCCTCATATAAAGTTGTGCAATTTTCTTCAAAGACAATCTACATGATAGTTTGAACATGTTGATCCATTGCGTTTAGCTAGAAAGATTCACGAGCTTTATGTATTGCACTAATTTCTTTGTGATTTGAAGAAATAGTGACTATAATCTATCTTGTGCATCTCCAAGATATGATCATGTCTCCATAAGTGAAAGAAACCTGTTTGATATCTACCTTATGCAGATTTGATAAATATCCTGCATACTAATACACCCGAAGAAAATATATGCAATTTATCCATATAAAACTTCATAAGAGTTATCTTTCTGTAAATTGATTAACAAACAAACATTTTGTTTGTTAAACACTCGATCTGCAGGTCGAGACAGAATTTTGTCTTTCTAAGATCTTTCATCTCAAATTCTTCTTTTAGATCTTTTATGTCTATGGAAACTTCTTCAGGAGTTCCAATGATATTCAAGCCCTTAATGTACACAGCTACTATGAATCCAAATATAAACATAGGGAAAATGACATCATTTGTAAACGCCTTCTTAATCAAATACTCATTGAGACTGTTATACCACATCCGTCCAAATTGCTTTAGACCATATATAGATCTTTGTAACTTGATTAGTAAATACCTTGGGGATGTTCATTACATGATATTGATATTTTCAATCCTTCAAGGACTTTTCATGTAAATATCATTATCTAATGAACTGTATAGAAAGGCTATGACAACATCTATCAAATGCATGTTTAGCTTAATATACGTAGATAAGCTAATCAAATATCAAAACATTAATGCATCCACTACTAGGGAATACATTTTGCCATAATCTATACCATGTCTTTGTAAGAAACTTTGTGCTATAAATAGAGTCTTATAGCATATAATTTCATTTTTCTCATTTCGTTTTTTCACAAATACACCTATTTGTATCCCATGGGTTTCACACTTTCCGGTGCTTGGACTACAGGTCCAAAGACTTCATGTTTTCTAAGTGAGTCTAATTTAGCCTGCATGGCTTCTTTCCATTTTTAGCCAATCATTTCTACGTAGACATTTTTCAATGATTCTTGGCTCAAGATCCTCATTTTGTTGCATAATATTTAGCGCCATATTATATGCAAATATATTGTTGACAATAATTACTCATCAATTCCACCATTTTCCTATAAAGACATAGTATATTGAGATCTCATCATTTTCAATGATTATTTTCAGGTACCTGAACGTCTTATGGCGTTCCAAATATATCAAAATTTTGGATAGCAACAATGTCCTTATTATGTCTCTATTCTCTTCAACAAGAAGAGTATCATTTGCCTCCATAATATCATTTGGCCTCTTTGCCCCTCTTCTTTTTTGAGGATTTTTATTTTTGGAATCGACTAGTCTACCACGCTTCTGGTGTGTGATTTTTACATTGACCAATTGTCCAACAAGGACATCAATTCAGATTGGGGCATTTCCAACTAGTTAATAGAATTTAATTATCCTTTTCTATCATAAAAAAAATGCATATGGCAATTCATTTGCTGTTCTTTGCAAATGTATAATCGTTTGAACTTCTAGTTCACATTGTCTTGTGTGAGGATCTAAATAGAATATTGATGCATTATAATTTGTTTTTCTTTTCCAGTTGTGTCTACTCTCTTCCCCTGATGTTGGAAACATTATTTCTCACGAACTAAGCCTTAAAGCATCTCCCATTTGTATTTCAATGTATTTGACCATAAAGGGAGAATCATATCCAACATATATCTCCGATTTTCTTTGGAGTCCCATTTTAAAAAGAAATGCAGTTAGGACATATACTGCACTTCTGAAGTTCTTAAACTAGAACCTTTTGGCTGCAGGCCAAAACAATTATAGAGGAGATAATTATTGGCAATTTGTTAGCCTTATAGAAACAAGTGCTGTAAAATAATATGCGCCCAACTATAAATTGGGAGATTGTTCTCATGAGCAAGGAGTCTAGCAATTAACCGGAGGTCTTTCATAAGTTAATTATGCTAGCCAACTTTTTCTATATATGAACATAAATAATTAGATGTTCAACATTTATAGCATTGACCTACAAGCACCAAAAGCTTGAGAAATAAATTCACCAGAATCATCATGATCAACTGTTTTGATTGGATTACCAGGAAATTGTGCTCTTAATAATTTGCACAATTAATATCGCAAGTTTCAGGTTGCGAAATTATAATGAGCACATATATGACTATTTCATAGATGCATCTATTAAAATCATAAAATATTTGAAAGGTCCATATGGTGGATGAATTGATCCACGTATATCGACTTAAATTCCTTTTGGGAATTTAAGAGATTTAAATCCAATCTTTGCTTGTGAAGGCCATATAATTAATTTACTTTGCGAACACACAGTACAAGAAAACTCATTAAAATGAAGAATCTTCTGGTTCTTCAACAAATACTCATATGAGTTTTTAGTAATTTCTTACATCATTATTGCTTCAAGATGTCCCAACCGGTCATGCCAAAAGAAAATCATCCGGGCTAGTAAACATCAGGTTTACAATAGCATATGATGATTCAATTGTACTCATATTAGTACTGTAGACCAAAAGAAAGTGCAGACATAATTTTCTAACGCAACTTTCTTACTTGAAGCATAAGTTGTGATATGGAGGTACTCACTATTTTCCACACTTACTATCACAATATGATATACATTTTAGTGAATATCTTTGAGACTCATCAAGTCTCTTTATTACTTTTGTATCTAGTAGAGAATTATTTTTGTTTCTTCAAGAAACAAAATAGTAGCTCTTCTGGAGCCTTTATGATATCAATATTTCTAAATAATTTTGTTTCTTCGGGAAACATAATAGTAGCTCTTTTGGAGCTTTCAATCATACTCCAAAAACTAATAATCAAATTAAGATTTTATTATCTTATTGCAAAATGAGAATATCAAAATATGTCATCAAAGCATTAACATATCATGTAAGTGAAAAAAATTTGTCATGACATGATGGTGATATAAATACATGTATCACAATTACCTCAAAAATATTATTATCATATATTATTATTTCATGATATATTAATCATGATGAAATATAAAATTATCATGTGACATAAATCAATAAAGTAAAGATAAAAAGATACATCTAAATGGCTCATATTAATCATGAAATGATTTTATAATATATCTTGAAAAAGAATCGCTTTTACATTTTCTTATTCTCCTTTAATGATACTTAATAAGAATCAAACAAATATCTCAATGTACAACAATTACATGCCAAATTTACTTTAATGTCATCGCAATAACATTCATCACATTTATCACACTTGAAACCAACAATCTCTCCCTCAAAGTGTGAGGTTCAAATACAAAATGATGTGATCCCCACTTAATGGAAGCTTTCACGGAAAAACCAAATATAAAATCTTGGCCCTGTGCTCTAACCAAGGGTTGATACCACACCCGAGCACAAACAAATAGTCATGGCCTAGCCAAATCATCAGCTTTTATACCACTCTTGGGGTTATAATATTTTTGTCACATTCACTTCAGGGAATGGACGAGATCAACTGGGTAAATTTCATAATTTTTTTTTCATAAAAATTCATTATTTGATATCTTGTGAAGCCCTTTTCTTGATAGTGCTGCTTCAAGAGCACATTTGATACATTAAAGTCAAGAATATTTTTCAATATATATTTATCAATAATACAACTACAAGTGCTATTGTATTAGGCTCACAGTTCTTCTTTGTACTTTATCAAAGAGATCAGCAAGATCTTTTTAAAATATTTAGACATAATCTTTTATATAGGTAGTAAAGAAGGAAAATAAATAAATTCATTATATTATTCTCTTCAGGAGAATATGAGTGTTTAATATAAATACTCAATTAAAAAAAATTATATATTGCAAATACTCAAAATTATCCTTGGAGATACATTCACTTCAAGGAATGTAAATATGAAAATGTTCCTTATAAGAAATATACAAACTTAATTTAGAATGTCACACACTTTAGGTGATGTGAATAATAGATTCACTCATTTTGGAGAATAATCTTTTGGCATATTCACTCCTAGGAATATGTAAATCTCATTAAATAGATAAATAAATCTATTATATTTTCCTCGAATAATTTTGAATAATTAGGATACATTCACTTCAAGGAAAGATTATTCATTTTTCTGTACAATTCTCATTCACTTCTGGGAATGCTTCTCATTCACTTATGGGAATAATTGCCATTCACTTCTGGAAATGGTATAGGAATAGAATAAAGTAGAAGGAGTATATATCGATATATTCAAATAAACAAATTCAAAATTAAAGCAATTAATAAAAATTGGTTTGTGCAATTCTTTTGGAATGTTGTACTTTCTTGTTTATTAGTTTCAAGACCCATTGAGTAAAGATGAATCTCAACATATAATATTCAAGAAAAATATGGTTAGAATGTCTTACCTCAAGCCTTCCTATTCACCACCGTATACCGATGCTATAATAATAATATAGGGGAAAGCAAGAACTAACCAAGAACAAGTGCCTCCGTAAATGGCACTAGGAAAAGAATTGTAGCTTGTATCAAATGCTCTCTTAATTTCCACCATAAACTAAGAATCCTAGAAGAAAGAATATTGCATGCACTGTATTAATGCGAGCTTCTTCACTTTGAGAACAAATTCGTGTTGATAACGTGTTATAAAAAATAGGAATAGAGAGAATAATGGATAAGAGGAGAAATAATAGTTTCATTGATAATCTGAAAGGTGCTCTATATGGAGGATCTAAAGGGCTATTTATAGGCAAATGAAGAGAGATATAATATATAATCAAATCATAACAAATTCTATCTAATCAAATCAAATCTTAACTAAATCACCTAAATATATGTACATCCATAAATGAATAATATTTCATAACATATTGTACTCTTATTAAATATTAAAATATAAATATGAAGTGTTATGAAATTATTTTTTAAAACATAAGAAAATGAATTTCACCCCCTAGATTAAATTTCAATGGATAACATTTAGTGAACATGGTCCCAAACTCAGAACTCCTTATATGAGAATTCACCTGAAAACATAATCTATCACCTAAGCGAGTCTAACCTAATAAAAATCTTGCAATGTGATGGTTGAGATTTTGTCGCGATATGGTGCTTGGAACTGCACAAACATCACTTGAAAAGATTTATAGATTTTGTTGTTCATTTTTATTGCAAAATAGCAAAACAATAAAACCAAGAGATAGAAAGCTTTGGCCCTCCTTATCCCCACAACAAACAATTTTGGGTATCATTAAAATTATCATAGATGATGGCTTAGACAGGTTTTGTCGTCTTGAGTTGAGTCATGTCTCTCCTTCTCCATAAATCACTCACAAACATACATCATTTGCATTCATCCATGTTATTGCTAGTCATTCCCTTCTCTGCTGCTATCACCCCAAATAGAGACTTAGTAGCTAGGCTTTGCTTTATTGGCTTTTGTGAAGGCAAAAGTATATCTTATTGCGCGGGAAAAGATTTGTTGACTGCCTATATAGAATTAGTGGCTATAACAAATCATAACCTAAGCCTACAAACGAAGTGTTTCTATGCACACTATGGGATTTCAAATGCTTACACACTATTGCCTCCGATTGGAGAATACTTGTGGGGAGAAAAAGAAAAGCAAAGTGTTTCCATTTACCAGCAAATCCAACACCTATTATATATAATCATGTTTTTCGAATACAGTAGGTTCACACCAGAGCAGATTAAGCTTTTACGATCACAAAGCCAATTCAACATGCAATAATACAATGTAAAAGAGAAAGGCGTTCCATTTCAATTCAAAATAGATTGAACTAACGTACACCATAACTCTAGCACCATAAAACACAAAATAGCAGTACAAAGAAATAGTAAACACCAAGTAAATCACGGTAAACCAGCACATAACACATGTAGTTTTCTAATCCATCAAATCGTGTTGTGAGCTGGTGAAACCCAATCAGAAGATTACTTCAGTAGAAAACTAACGCGTACCACCCAATGCATATGTGAAATCTATATTCACTTTCATTTTTTTTTTCTTCCACATTTGCAATTGATGGCAGTTTCTCTTCCAGGCCCTCCAGCAAATCTTGATATTCAGCAAATGCTAAATGTGACTATAGTGCATAGATATCGAGCAAGAACCACATGCATCCATCATTTAGTGTACATACGGCTATGACTATAATTTCCATCAGTAATCTAAATTAGATATACTTGCACATGGTGCTATACGCTTTCCACATATGAACATCATGACAAAATATGTCAAAAAGAACCTGTAAAACTGCAGCAGAGAATACACATATCAACAAAGTGAACCCTTTTAAAAATGGCAAGAGATGACAAAAATATGTTTAAATATTTCCCTTACAGTTCAAAAGGAAAACCACAATTGGAGTTAAAAAGCATATGCATAATCAATGTGTTCATTAAATATCTCCTCTTTGGTTTGCACATTAAACTCCGAAGCATATGCTTCCAACAATTGTATACGAACAAAAGAGAAGAGGAAGAAAAAAAGCTATGCTAATTGTAAAAGTATTGGAATTGAGAATCAAGTATCCAGTACACAACGAACCCAAACATACCTTAGAACATCTTAAAGAGAGTAGCTGGTACAACTATCCACTCTTTAACTTGACAAAACACACATATGAGCCAGCGGAAATTCAGTATCCAATTGGCCCTGTGATTTTCCCATTTGAAGCTGATAACACGGGATAAAGATCGTTAATGAGGAGCAAAGAAACTAAGTTGAATAAAGATATAAGAATAAATCTAGACCAACTTACAGCAAATAATCAAAGACTTTGCATCATGCAATATGCAAATTGGCTTTAGCAGTAATTATCAGTTACTCCTTCTAAGAAATTAATCATATTCCAGGTTTTATTTGCTACATCTTATGAAGAGACATCATTTTTCTGAAATTGCCATGATCTCATTTCAATGGAAAAAGAAATTTCATGAAACACAAAAGAAGTAGAATACAGTGAGAAAGGAGTAAGCACCCCCCCCAGTATCACCAAACATTTTAAAGCAAAACTGATGATTGAATTTGTTGGTTTGTAGCAGCAAAACTACCAAATAAACCCATGCTCTTTTTGTCAACTAAAGGCTACAACTAATATACTAGGCCGTCACAGAAAAAGTCGGTAGAATCAACAGAGTATTCGATTAAGCGTTGAGCAAAATAGCATAAAGAAACGGGAGGCTAAAACGAGACAAAACAATGTCAGGTCACTGCAATTTAAAACGAATGAAGTACAATGAATAGTCAGCATAAAAGTTTTGTTTTCCAAATATTAGTTCAAGCCCTGGGAGCAAAATTCTCCAACCTTGCACTTCCATATCTTACACGTTGTAGATACTCTTGCAAGTAATTGTCACTGAAAAATTTAAACACTTCAGTTAAAATAAAACTATCAGAAGGGACATTAGCCAGCAAAATCTTCTCACCACTAAATCAAACCGAGTGCCTTTTACAAATGCAACAAGCTTGGAGAGCTCTTTCCCTGACATCAGGTAACTAGCACGGTTTTCTAAAATGAATACGATAGTGTTTCAAAACAATACCAGCCCTAGTAAGCTCATACAAAGATTCATCAAATGTTGCCTGCATAATTTGCAAATCACATCAATAATAATATGATATTACAAAGTTTTTAAAAGAGTAATAAAAAAATGATTGAAGCGCTCAATCTCAAACCCGTAATAACAGTAAAGCTTAATACTGACTAATAGCAGGGCCCTCAAATTTAGCAATCACTTGTCATATTTCATATGAAATGAAATGGATCATTTGATAATAAATACAAAAGAACACAAACACACACATAGATACATGCATACATACTATTCAATCTTACTAAGCAAGCCTCAAGATATATATTACAACAAACGATTAGAAATTCAAATGTTCTGTTGTCTTGGAATGCAACAAAGAGCAATTGCTGGGGATTAAGCACAACATAAATCGTGTCCAACCAGAGAGAAAACTAAATACCAAATATACATTTGAATTGCCACCCTTTTCAACATTGAAATCATAAACCAATTCAATCAAAGAGCAGAAACCGTGCATGAATATAAAACTTGCTAATTGTTATTTAAAATGAATCAACCAATTCTTTTTTAGGAGCAGTACTGATAAATTAAAAGAAAGATAACAAAAATATCAGAATGATAGTGTTTCTACTTCTACATAAGAAGAGATCTATTTAGAAAGGCTAGTGAATCTTACAAGTATATAGCAAGCCACAGCACAATAACATCTACTCTGAAAGCATTCCCCAAATAATCTATATAGAAACCAAAAGAATCAAAAACATTTACACAACTATAATACACAGTGGAAAAAGCATTATAACTTGAAATGAAAAAAGGCAACAAAATGAGATGACTTTGTAGAGGACAAACTGTAGAGCGACCTTTTTCACATTAAAAGGTGACACCACTTGTCATGTATCAGAGACATGTAGAACAATACTAAATATTGTGCAATTCTTTTTTTTTTCTTCTTTTCTTTTCTTATTCAGGTAGCTCTGAAATATAAACATAATACTTATCTTGCAAATTAATATTCAGATTAATTTTTTGAAGAACGTCAGTTTTCTTCAATCCTTGGTTCACTTTTATGCAAAACTATGGAAAAAGTTTCACAAATATGATAATTCTAGTTAGTGATACACATCAAATTTCTCTTCTAGTCCTGTTTCACAAAGAAAAAACACCTTCAGTTTCCATCTCCGTCCATTCATGCTGCCAAACGAGCTTCTAAATATGTTAACAGCAGGAGCATGTACAAATGAAGTATTTAATAGCACAAAGGTACAAATTTGATGATTGAAATGCCAGAAACTTATAGGCTATAGTTTTATTCTTGACATGCCAAACAAAAATGGTATCCAGCACCAAATGGCAAGCAGTAGAAAAGTGTTTTCTTTTTGGCACATTTGACCCCATACTTGAAGGAATTGAGCTCACTCCAAGTAATAAGCAAAGTTGAAATTAAAAGAAAAAGAAAGAAAAAGAATAAATGCTTGAAAGACATTCTATGTTGATCTTCTAGCAGCAGAGAACAAATCTGCCTAATGATGACGACCAGTTTTTCTTGCAACACTTATAACAAAATCAAGGCACTCAAGAAAATTCCGAATAAGATAGGTTTAGGAACTGAGATCTGGTTCTTGTCTAAACTAGGCCTGGAGTAATTAGCATGAGAAGTAAACGGCCAAGACAAAAACCAATCGGAAGAGGATAAGAGTAAGACAATCTCACAAACATACAAAAATAGCAACTAAGTCCTATAAAGATAAACCACGTATTGAAGCATGCCAACCCCTTCGTATATCAGCTAAAAGAACACCATAAATCATGCTATGTGCAGAGCACCAAAGAAATGCCAAAAAAAATAATCTTATCCCAAATAAAGTAAACAATCAAACAACAATGGATTACCCTCCTAATATTTGGCATGAAGATTGTTTGCCTTGAAATAAAGACATGGTTTATAATAGAACAAAATGTTGTTGTAATCCACCTAGTCAAACCCATCCAGCGGGGAAAAGCTTGGTGGTTGTTGTCATCTAAAGTGACATCTTGTGACCCGCCATAATCGTGCTCTCCAATCTCTCTAAACTAAAGCATTAAAACAAAATCCTCAACTGTAACCTGGCATAACCATGCTGTCCAATATGAATACACAACTGTCGCAACCGGGATGGCGACGGGGACGGCGAAAAATGATTTTTTTGTTTAAAATGGAGTCGCCACCAAATTTTTATTTAATTGGGAAAAATTATGGAAAAACCCATTTAATTTAAAGAAAATGATCTTTGAAATCAGATCTGAGCTCAAGCCTGCTATGCTTAGGGAAGGGTAGAAACTTAATCCTACAAAGACTCCTAATACACCTGCCTTAGACGGTACCTTAATTAATTGTGCAAATTATTAATAACCTTTCAAAATATTTATTTACATTTTTATTTCAAGAAAATTATAAAAGAAAATATATTTTTTTTAGAATAAGAAAATTCCGGAGTACCAAACTGTCACAGCTTAGGTATCCGTAATATTGAGTTAACAAGTCATTACTACAATTAACCTTTTTATTTGAAATAAAATATATACATTTCAATGAGTAATTTAAATTAAGATAATAAAGAAAAAGGATAATAATAATAATAATAATAATAATAACAATGATAATAATAATAAAATATAATAAAATATTTACAATAATAATAATAATAACGGGCAAAAATATTTACATGTTAAAATAAAGAAAATAGAACATCAAGCTTTCACAACTCATATGTTCTAAGATGTTAGTTAACAAGCCGCTCTCAAAATTAACTTCTTTATTTGAAATAAAATATTAACAAATAAATGACTAACTTTAATTTTAAAGAATAAAAAGGTATTAAAGAAAATATCTACAAGTAATACTTAATTATAAAAATCTAATTTTGCTTGAAAATTTAAAATATCAAGTCATTACAGCCTAAGATGTTTAACTAGTTAATAAGCCACGCTAAATTAACATCCACATTTAAAACAATTTGATTATTAATTGAAATTAAAAATAATACTAATAATAATATAAGACAATAAACATTTACAAATAAATTAAAATAATAATAAATGTTTACAAATCAAAAATGAAATAACATAAAATGACCTAATAAAATCTAACTTTGACTTGACAGGAATCACCTCGCCCTACGATCCTCCGTGCGAAGGAGGAATTCAAAGTCACGTAGTTCTTTTAAAGATAATTATGAGTTGATTGGATTTATTTTTAAAAAAAATTTTAGAATGTCAAGCTGTCGCAGCTAAAATAATCTAGAACATAGAATTAATAAGCCGTCGCGGCTAAATTAACTCTAATCTTAAAAACTGAATCATTGATCACTTGCATTTTTATTATCTTAAGCCGGTACAAATAAAAAATTTATTACTTACTACGAAGAGAGAATTGACTCAACTTAAAATCAAAACAAAGCTCATAAACAATAAACACAAAAGCTCATATAGAAATAAACAAACAACAACAGTCCAAATATTCCTACATTCATTCTCATTTTTATTTTATTTTAAAAGAAACAGCCCGATTATTTCATCAATTCTTTTACTCCTCTCCTTTTTTTAAAAAAAAAAAAACAAAAATTGTTAAACCCTTCCCCATTGGGCTTCTTTCTTTTCAGATTCAAAAATCTCTTTACTTAGCCCATTTTCTAGACACTGATGTTCCCAAAATGCCCCATCATTTACACCTTTTTCGAAATAAACAAATTCAATAGCATAACCCGTGGTTAAGTGAACCTAAATACCCACTAAGTAAAAAAACAACAACAATGTTTAAAAAAAAAGAACACAGACCAGAATTAAAAAAAAAAAAGAAAACAGAAGCCCAAACATTGAATTCAACAAAATAAAACAAAAATTAAAAAATTTTACTTTCTTTAACCTAAACACCCTCACACACGCACCTACACACACACAGAGATACACACACAACTACACACACGCACACTCTTACATATAGACGCAGAGAAGGATCGAGAGAGAGATCGAGAAAGAGATCGAAAGAGAGAGGAGAGAGCACGAGATGGAGAGAGAGATACGACGGTTGAAGGGCAGCGGAGCGGAGGTTGACAGGAGTTTCGTGGGTGGATACGCGACGGTGGGCTACGATCGGAAAACGGAGCGGCGATTCGCAGCTGCGGGCTTAAGAGCGCACGGGACTGAGAATACGGTGGCCGTGGAGTGTGGTTGATGGATTTTTCCTGCCCGATGGTGATGGTAGTGGTGTGGCAATGCTGGCGATAGTTCAAATGGAAGGAAACACCGTGGCAAGGAGAGAGAGGGAAAGAGAGAAGTCTGGTATGTGAGGGAGAAAGAGGGCCGATGGAGGAGAGAGAGGGAGTCACGGTAGGGATTCTGATAGCTATGGTTCGGGGACTTCAGTGACACTGCTGGCTGATCGAAAGGGAAGGAAAGGGAGACGGAGCCACTGGTCAAAGGTGGATGGAGGAGGTCAGCTTACGTATGTGGTGGTTCATGGGAAAGGGAAACTACGCGGAGGCCAGGAGGAAGGGAAGACGGAGCCGTTTACGTTGTTTCGAGGCTGGCTGGAAAAGAGTGGAGGATGGCAAGCGTTGCATGTGACTGGCAGTCAGCCAGCGATGATGCAGGGGGGAAGGAAGCGAGGCCGCAGCGAAATGGAAACCATGATGAACCTACCGTGGCCCTCCTCCCCTGTTGGTTATTTCTGGATTTTTAGTTCCCTTTCTTGGCTGTTGCTCTTGGTTAGTGTTGAAAGAAAGTTTTATGGTTTTTTTTTTGGTTTTGGGATTTTTTATTGTGAATGGATTCTTTTTAGTTTGGTTTAGAAAAGTTTGATGGTAGTGTAGGAGATATAAGAGCTGTGTGACTTAGATCTATGGCTTGCATTTTGATTTTGACTGACTCTAGGATTGAGTTTGTTTGTGAACTTGGATGACTGTGGATGATGACATTTTGTATGGTTGGGTTTTGTTTGTAATTGTTCCTATTGGTACTTTGGCTGTGAATTGATTTTTGGGTTATGAAAAAAGAACCATCATAGGATTTTGGTTTTGGCTTAAAGTCATGAGAAATGATTCAACAAGTTTACCTGTGCTTTCTTTGCTTGATCTTCCTTGTTCCTTTGTTTATTGCAAAGAGCCAAAAGTCGTGTCTAGAACTATGACAGAGTGAAAAAAAAAGGTAACGGGAATGAAGAATTCAGTTCTCCCCTTCTGTGTATCTCTTTCTCCATTCTTATTGCAGGTGATTCTCTAGGAGTCCCAGCTCATCACTGACGGAAAAATTTGTCCTCCTCCTCAAAGTGGAGAGACACCATCATATTATCCATCATTTCCCTTTGTTTTTTTCTCTGATTTTCCCATCTTCAACCATTCACGGAAATACCTTGGGGATCTAAAATCAACCTGTGACACATTCTGCCATCTTTTGTTATTATTATTTTTCTCAATTTTTTAAATTTTTAAATTTTTTTGTTTTGGTTATCAATTAGTGTTAAAAAAAAATGGGCCAATCCTGATTTCAATAACCGTTTTTTGGGCAATCAAAAAATGGACTGAAATTTTTGTAAGAATAGGCGGATCAAGTTTTCTTTTTTTTTTTTTTTAGATATGGACTGCAAGGTGACCTTGGAACAAAAACAAAGATGATGCACATGGATTAGTCTCTTTCATTATAATGTACATGGACCAAAAATTAAAAGGAATCATAGTTTAAACTGAATTTAGATTAATACACGAACCTAATATGAAACTATGTCAATTTGAATTTTATTTTTACAGGTCGGACAAAATCAGGTGTTCACAACAACCATTCTTCTACATTGTTTCATCTTTCTTTCTTACATAAGAAGAATACAAAACCAAGAATAGAAGAGAGGAGTGCACAGTCAAAGAACAAAGAAGCCTCTTTAGTCCCAAGAAACACATAAGAAACATGTAAAATATTCTACACAACTTTTTTTTTTCAATTAAAAGAACTTATTAGTTTGTTTATAGACTCAATTAGTGGTCTCGTCTAAATTGTTTCATATCAAGCTCAAATTCATCCCACACCTAATGACAAATACTATTGCTATGGACTGAGTCTAACCAAGAGGAACAAGGATAAAATTTAATACTCACAATTGAGGACAAATTGGAGTCACCATAACATATGCTGAGACTTGAAAATCACCCTGAACCGCAACATAAAGAGATAATTGGCCGTAAAGATTGTCTAAGTGTTCCATTTGTGCGTCTCCCCCATATTCTTCACAGTAAAGATCGATGCTTCTCACCAGATCCCATCAGATTAGCTTCAAATATCTTTGAATCTTATTGTTCCATTTCCTCAATTCTTCTGTTCAAATCAAACATTTTTTTTCCTTGGGGTCTTCCAATTTCACTTTTCTTCAAATCTTTAATATCCTCTATACTCACCCAATGGGCCGCAGAGGTCATTGATATTTTTATATATTCCCCATTGTCTAAAATTGAAAGCTCAAAGCAAGTGCCTTGGTGAAATCCGTCACTAAAATAATCATTGGTCAAACAAATGATGTAAAGGTGGTTCTCTTCACCAGATATTGGTTTAATCCTGTTGGTTTTGAATCTATTGTTACCATTGCGGACAACCAGAGCAAATTCAATCGGTTTCATTATAGACCATCGGTCATCAAATCTTAGTTGGAAACATAAAGCAATTCCGAACCTTTCATTTCGGGGGTAATCACATGGGATCGATATAGAGTTACCATCTTGGCGGTGAACAAACCATGATGGGATTTTGCTCCCATAAATCACCATTTCCAACAAGACCTGACTGGCACCTTGGCTTGGCCATACAAAAACACCACATACATTTAATAAAATATTGAATTCAGAGATATCAAGTGAATAACAATGGCGTGCCTCCAGTTCTCTTATACTTGATGGAAGCTCTGGCAAACACCGAAGCTCGTTGCAATAATTAAGCTTAAGACATTTAAGCATCATGAATATTTATTGGTATGCTAACAAAATCGTTCCAGCTCAGATCCAAATCCGTTAAAGACAGGAAATGGCCAAAATCAGACGGGAATGATTCTTCGGTTAGAAAGCAGTAACTCAAGTTTAGAGTTCTCAACAACGGTATTCCATCAGTGATATCAGGAAGGCATTCAAGCCTTCTGCAACCTGCTAAGTTCAAATCTTCAAGGCCAAACAAAGATCCAAGAGATATGGGTAGTTTCTTTACGGCAGTCGACGCCAAAGAAAGCCTTGACAAACTTTTCATACATTCCCCAAATTCTGGGAGATTTTCAAAATGCACACAAGCATCAAGAATTAATTCATTTAGGGATCTCATCTGTAATTTACCTGGAAGAGCTTTAAGCCTTATGCATCCAGTTAAATCCAACAGAGTAAGGCTCTTGTGGTGTGCTACAGATGGGTGAACCTCTGTTAGGTCCCAACAACTGTTAAGAACTAGTGTTTGAAGTCTGGGAACCTCAGAAAGATCTGGTGTTTGCTTTAAGTGATAAGAATGACTCAAATTTAGGTACTTCAGCTTTCCTAAAAACTTATCAGAGTAGAGAAACGTTGAGGCTATCATCTTTTATAAGGATAAATAATGTGAAAAATAAATTAATAGAGCTCTTAATGAAAGGGTCATACCTTTTTTCCACGCCATAGATTTTCGATATGGCTGTATTTCAGTCTAATTTCAACAAGTTCATATTGTTGATCTGAAAGGGGTAGAGTTTTCAAAGGATATCGCCACCAGTGAAGAACTTTTAACGAAGTAGGAAGGCTACTAAGGTCATGGAGACCTGCCGCCATATTTATTATGAGAAGCTTTAGTTGAGTCATATTTGAGAAGGCTTCTGCACTCCAGTGTCGTCCAAACCATCCTGTCCATAAAACTATACCTTGAATTGCTTCATATCCCTATATATATATACACACAAAAAACAAAGGAAGTCATGTGATCTTGGAAAAAAAAAAAAAGGAAGAGTAAAGTACAATCTATAGAAATTAAAATCATGAATACATGGTTCAGTGAGTATCTTAATATTAAAGGGTTAAATTAAATTTTTATCAATACATTTTATATCGGCTAAAATTGGTTCCTATATATATACATATATATTCTTTTTTAAACTAATTTGAGTAATAGTAAACATTTTCAAATAAATGTTATATATAGTACGTTAATTCATATCATCTTCTTCTTGAAAATCCATCACCTAAAACCTAACAAAATAATTCAACCCAACAAAGTTCTAAGAGGACCTCATAATTCCTTTCACTTTCTTCCACTTATTACTTCCTCCCATCATCTCTCACATTAAATAGTGAATCATCTACGATAAGCTCAAGATAAAATGTTAACAATATGAAGTGATCCATATTTAGAAACATATATAACTATAAAAATTATATTTAACTAAAAGGAGAAAAATATTGTGACTAATTGATAAATAGATGTGAAAAAAAGACTGAATTTAACCCAGCAATATTCATTTTAGTTAACACTAAACATCTAACAAATGTTAAAAAAAATTTACACATACTTTATTATTTCCAAATGCGAGAATAGTGTCCTTGGTAGACCATAACCTGCTTCGTTTGCCAGGATTATTTGGAGATTCTTGGATGACAATACTCCTACCCATATGTTGAAGCAAATCATGCATTTCCAACACATTAGTCTCCTCATTTATCTTGACCAAAGATCTATCAATCAAAATATCAATACCAATCCTAGCATTATAACCACATATTTCTAATACTTTTGTCACATAATCTGTCTTCTCCCTTTTGAAGAAACAAGCGATATCTAGAAAAATATTCTTTTCCATGACATCTAAACCATCATAACTTATTTTCAATTTGTCATGAATTTTGGCAAATGGAGTGCTCTTTGTTTTTTCAATAGCATCATGCCAAACATCAAAGGGTCTTCCACAAAGATGGGAACCCAATAACTTGAGCGCTAATGGAAGGCCATCACTATATTTCACCACGTCTTTGGTCAAATCCAAATACTTTTTGTCAGGGCTTTTTTGTTTAAAAGCTTTCAAACAAATGAGATCAAAAGATTCACTATCAACCAAACCTTGAACATTATAAGTTCCATGTACTTCATAAATCTTTAGCAATTGTATATCTCTTGTTGTGATTATTATTCTGCTTCTTGGACCAAACCAATCTTGCTCCCCAGCCAAATTCCTTAATTGAACTTCATCGCTAACATCATTGAGAACAAGAAGAACTTTCTTGTTGCATAAAGAGTATTGTATTATTCTTCGTCCCCCACACTCATCATAGAAAGTATTTGCACTTATGTTTGCCTGACCAACAAGTTCTTTTTGTTTGTCAACAATTCTATTTCTCTCACATGCCTCCTTAATTGACATTGGCAAGAAGGCAACTAGCGTTGAATTTTCCTTGGATGGCTTTGTAAACTGCTCTAGCAATAGTTGTCTTTCCTATGTCATTCATTCCCCATATGCCTATAAAGCGAACATCATTCAACCCAATACCTATATGCCTCATTACCTCCTCCACCCTTGAAGCAATCCCTACAAGGTTCTTTGTAGAAGATGGCAATTTTGGAGTCAACTTTTTATGTATATGTTTAGCAATGCATTCCACAAGTGTTGCCTCATGCCTATATAGGAAATTTTCATCAAGTCTGGTAAGAAAAACAAGCAAAATAAAGCAACTAATTATAAACACAAGTTCTCGTTTACTATTTTCATATCAATGCCAAAATGCTAAACATAAACCTCGATAATTTATGAGAAGAACAAACTCAACTAAACAAATTTGGTTATTACAAAATCTCAGGAAATAAATTTGTAACTAAAGGTTAGTCTCTTGAGCGAGCCAGATGGACTAAACTTCTGAGGGCAAATCATGGTTTCATCAGAGGATTACATGAAACTAAGGAACAAGAGATCGTAGTTGAAATGCATATTGTAACTTCATTCAACATCCAAGTTTAATATATACATGGTGGATTAACTAAAGCTCCTACTTTCAAGAAAAACTTAAATATACACTTATAAGTCATTCCCCGTGACATTAATTTTTACTAGGCTAGCTATTAGATAGCATTTCTTATGCTAGAGAATTTTTCAATTTCTTCTTGAGAAGCATATCGCATATAAATTGAATCAGGGTATAGTTACAAGAGATTTGATAAGGTGATTAATTGAGTTGATAGAGGTTTCGTATCTTATATAAGAAATGATAACGTTGAAAGTGATTTATAAGCTGCATGATTACCACGTGTAAATTGCATGGTTCACACGATTTAATTTTATTGATTAATTGTTTTAGCCATATTAACTCGAGTTGCAAGTGCCACAACACAATGCAGTGCATTCGGTTCAGAGTTTAAGCGATTTTTTTTTTCGCCGCTACACTTTAAGCGATTAATATTATATTCAAATTTAGATACAATATAGTCCATATATTTAAAACAAAAATTATTAGTAATTGTTGAATTAAAATCTGATTTGGTGGCGTAGTTATGACAATTATAATTGTGACTTGATTGAACCAAATATATCAATTAACTAATACGTTTTGAATTTGAAATTAAAGTCTGATTGGATTGTAACATGCGGTGCATTATTTATATTTTCTTTTTCAATGAATTGTATGATTTCTAGAAGTGCGAGAAATTAGTTTCGCAAAGTGATACTTATTTGAAAACAAAGATAATATTTATTTATTCCTTTTTCAATTACTTAAAATTTTTATTGTCTAATATAATCTATCATAATTAACTCATCTATTAAATAACTCTAATGGTTTACTAGTTGAACTTAATTAATTAATATTTTTTACTAATCAGTGTCATAAGAATAGTTAAGGATACATAAAAAAAAAAAAAAGGTTTTGAAACCTAGTGATGGGCTCTATACATTGAAAATATAAAAACTCATCTTTCAAAGATAAATCTTTTTTCATTCACTTTCTTAACTATTATCCCTGTGGCATTAATGCGAAATCCATTAATTAATTATATTCACATGTAAAATAGTCATTTAGTTTATTGATTATAGATCTCAATCCTGACTATATAATACAACAGTTTTCTTCTCTGATTTTAACTTTTAATTACCCATGAAAAAGGCTACACAAAAATAGCTTGCATATAATATTTCACTGTTTATAATTTTTCTTTATATATTTATACTTTAAACTCGAATATGTAGAAGTAAATATTATTTTGTGTTCTAATATTTACGGCACACAATAATTTAATAAAACAAATAGACCTCATAATTGGTATGGCAACTTACTTATCCTCGAAGTCCGAGCCAGAAAGACTAGCAGCTACTACCAAAGCATCTCTCCATCTTTTAACATTCGCACTGTTTCGTCCAAATCTCTTCTCATGTTTTTGGAAAGCTTCCTCAAAGCTTCCCTTTTGATATCTCACATCAGAAGGCTCCACACCATAGAAGACTGGCACAACCTCTAGCCCCATGTTCTTGCTGCACTCAACAATCTTGTGGAGCTCATCCAAACACCAAGTGGAGGAAGCATAGTTTGGTGAGAAAACGGCAATTGCAAGCATAGATTCTTCAATTGCTTTCAGAAGTTCAACCGAAATGACTTCACCTGTCTTAAGATCCTTGTCATCTATGAATGTTTTGATTCCCTTCCTGTCCAACGCAGCATACAGATGGCCTGTGATCCCATTGCGAGTGTCTTCTCCTCTGAAACTCAGGAACACGTGATGCGTGCATGATCGTAGTGGTTGGATTGCAGCAGAAGAAGCAGGAGAGGAAGAAGAGGCCACCGATGACATATGTTCAATTCAACTCTCTGATGCCTGTGGCTGGTTAGCAGAACGGTGTTTGCGGGGTTGTGGTCAAAGCATAGTTATCAGACTCGACCCGGAGGTCGACTCGGTCAGGGCACTGGGTCACTGGTTCAACCAATGGATCACTGGTTCAACCGGTTGAATCAGGTATAATTTATAAAATAAAGATATATAATATATATTATTCTTTACATACATTGTAACAACCATGGAGCTTGGCCTAGTGGATTGGAGGCGGAGCTCACAACTTGGGCGTCCCAGTTTCGAACCTGGCATTGGAGTTTTTGAAAAAAAATTCCATGATGCTTGGTCAACGGCGATTCAATGCACCGGTTTAATGGTTTCGGTGAAAAGATTCACTCGGCTTGACCTTTGACTCGATTCACTCCCGATTCTGTCCGGGTTTGACCAAGTTTGATCGGTTCAAATGCAGAACCGGTCCAATCAAAGAGTATTATTAAAGAAAGGACAAAAGAGTGAGTAAATAAAGACCGCGCGTGTGTGAATGCAGGAAAGTGAATGGAAGCTGCTTGGGTTGGGGTTGGTTAGGACTTGCCACAAAGGTGGAGAGAGAGAGAGAGGTTGAAATCCATTTTCAACGCGATATTGGGTGGGAATCCTAGGCTTGGTTCGCTATTGCCAATCTACCATGAAAGAAAATTATGAGTAAACTCTAAAAACAGTACCTATCGATTTTTAAATTGAATAAACTAGTATTTTCATTCGTGTGATCTACAGGAGATAAAATTAAATAAATTTTAATTTTAATTTATGAAATGACCATATTATTAAAGGATTGTGTAAAAGCAATAAAAATATTAATAACGTTATAACATAAATAAGAAATTAAAATTAATTCATTTAATAAAAAAGGAAAATAGCATATGTAATAAAAAAGGAAAATAGCATATGTAATAAATTTTTATGAATTTTAAAGCTAGTAAAATTGTCAAAAGTTAGAAGAAGTTTATAATTATATATAGAATAGTAAAGTGGCTTCATCATCGCCGGGAGAAAACAGGTTTGTGGATATTAGAGATTCTTTCATTAAACGCCAAAATAGATGAAGCCAATAAAGGAGCTACTTAAGTTCTATATGTTTACAAAAAGAAGAGTTGGAGATCATCATCATATGATTTCGCAACAATTAATGAAAGCAAGGGATAATATAATGATTATTAGAATATAAAACTATTTATGTACCTGCCTATCATTTTAAATTTTTGAAAGAGATATTTAATAACACCAGTTAAAAGAATAAAAACTTTTAGAGATAGCCAGATTTTACTTCTTTTTTTTTCACGTGATGTAAAATTTAACGGAGGATGGCTGTTATGCCATTCAAGGAGGGCAAGATTTCTCAACGATTGCTTGACTGATTACAAAACATTAGTGGCCATAAAAATCATAACCTAAGCCTACAAACAAAGTGTTCACGTTTTCTTAATACAGTTGGTTCCCACCAGAGCAAATTAAATCTTTAGATCACTAGCCAATAACACATGCAATAATACAATTTAAAAGAGAAAGGGGCCTTCCAATTCAATTCAAAATAGATTGGGCTAACTTACACCATAGCTCTAGAACCCTAAAACACAAAATTGCAGTACAAAGAACTACTAAACACCAAATTAATATGAACAAATCCATGATATTCTCACTTAAGGGAAACAGTCAAATTCCACTATGAATGTTGGGCTACAAGGAGCATAACTATATACAGATGAATGCATTCGTACTTTTTCAAACAAAAAAAATATATTACAAAATGTGGATTAAAAAGAATAATGAAATCCACATACATGTACAAGCCTTCCTACAAGTATCTAACCTTTATATACGCGTACTATTCTAGATTCATTGGATTATTACCAATATGATTTGCAACAAAGATATGGTAAACCAGCACATAAACCCATTTTTCTGGTCCCCACAATCAAAAACTCAAAGGGAAATGAAGCACAGTCCTCATGTTTGACATCATCCATCAAACCATCATGTGAGCCAAGGTGAAACGCAATGAGCAGATTACTTCAGTAGGAAGCCAACGTGTACAACATAATCCGTATGTGAAATCAATATTCATTTCATTTTTTTATTTTTCCCACATTTGCAAGTGATAAAAGTTTATCTTCCGGATCTTCCAGCAAATATTGATATTCAGCAAATGTTGGGTGTGAGTCGCGACTGCAGTGCACAAATAACAGGCAGGAACCACATACATTAATCATTTAGTGTACATACTGCTATGACTATAATTTTCATCAGTAATCTAAATTAGATATACCTACAACGTTGTGCTATATGCTTTCCAATGACGAACATTTTGACGAAATAAGTCAGAAAGAACCTGTAAAATAGCACCAAAAGAATACACTGATCAACAAAGTGAACCGTTTTTCAAATGGCAAGGGATGACAAAAATACCTTTAAATATTTCCCCGACAGTGCAAAAGGAAAACCACAATTGGAGTAAAAAAGTCCTACAAGCATATGCATAACCAAGGTTTTCATTGTATATCTCCTCTTTGGTTCGAACATTAATCGCCAAAGCATTAATAAGCTTCCAGCAATCGTATATAAACAAAAAAAATAGAAGAGGAAGAAAAAAGGCTATGCTAATTGTAAAAGTATTAGAATTATTATCACACTAGCTAGGAGTCTTATTATCGTAGTGCTATTGGGCTAGGCGTGTACTAGTTCTACACATTTGAGTATTCGACCAAGAATATTATTAGCATAATTAGGAGTAATAGTTTAGAGACTTAGGAGTTATTATTGATTGTGTCATCTCATCATATACATCACCATATTACTTAGAATTCTTTTTATCTCCATCGTTACTTTTATTTCGTATAATGTTAACATTATTACTGTTAAAATCATGTCACCATATTTCAGAATAAAGTGTCTAGTACACAAAGATCCCAAAAATATCTCAGAGCGTCTTAAGAGAGTACCTAGAACAACTATCTCCTCTTTAAATCTGACAGAAAACATGAGCCAGGAGAAAGTCAGCATCCAACGGCCTGCGTAATGTTCCCATTTGAAGCTGATAACACAGAATAGTGTTCATTAATGAGAAGCAAAGAAATGAAATTAAAAATAGTAGAATATATCTAGACAAGGTTATAGCAAATGATCCAAGACTTTGCATCATTGCATCAGTATGCAAAAATGCTTTAGTAGTAAATTATCAATTGAGGGTGAGTCTTAGTACAGTGGTAATGTTGTTGCTTTGTGATCTAGAGGCTAGATGTCATGGGTTCAAATTCAAGAAACAGTCTCCCCGCAAAGTGGGGGTAAGACTACATACATCTACCTTTATCCCACCTGGTGAGAATCTTGTGCACTGACCTGTTTTTTTTAAGAAATTAATTATATTCAAGATTTGTTTGCTACGTCTTATGAAGAAACAACTTTTTTATGAAAATGTCATGATCTACTTCATAGGGAAAAAAAAAATCATCAAACAGAAAAGAGAGTACAATGAGGACCTATTAACTAGCCTCCAATATCATTAAACATTTTAGAGAACAGATTGAATTTGTTGGGTTATAGCAGCAAAACTACCTAATAAAACCCATGCCCTTTTTGGTCAACTAAAGGTTACAAGCAAATGGGTACCAATATACTAGACGGTCACAAAAGAAGTTTCTAGATCTACCAGGGTATATAATCAGCATGAAATTGCATTGAATAGTCAGCATGAAAGTTTTGTTTTCCAAATATTAAAATCTCAAACCTTTTTGCTAATTAGTTCAAGTCCTGAAGCGAAATCTCCAACCTAGCACTCCCATATCTTTCACGTTGTAGATACTCCTGCAATTAATTGTCATTGAACAATTTAAACACTTTAACAACAATAAAATTATCAGAAAGGACATTAGTCACCAAGATCTTCTTCACTACTACGTACTGAACCAAACTGAGTGCCTTGTTGTTAGAATGGTTGATAACATTGATGCAAGAGCAACTGGGAAAAACATTTCACAGAAATGTTCATGAACCTTGTATCCAACTGCTTCTTCTCACTACAACGTAAAAAATAATAATAATAATAATAGCCTAAAAATCTGGGAGAAGATTTTATCATAATCACTTGATGCTCGGTCGTATTCCCTGCCAAATCATACTAAGAATCTCACCTGATGACCCAAAACAAAACAAATAAGAAAAAGGTCATGATCTCCACTACAAAATATATTACTTGACCAATTAAAGTGAATAATATGATAGTGTTTCAAAACAATACCCGTTCCCCAGCAAGCTCATACAAAGATTCATCAAGTGTTGATGCTGCCTCCATAAGTTTGTAAATCACATAATTTGATATCACTTAAGTTTCTAAAAGAGAAATAAAAAAAATGATCGAAGTGATCAATCTCAAACCTGTAATAACGGTAAAACATAGAATCACCTCATATTTCATATGAAGTGACATTGATCATTTGATGATAAATACACAAAAACACACACACATGCATACATTCATACATACTATTCGACTTTACATAGAAATTCAACATTTGCTATTTTCTTAGAATGCTACAAAGAGCAATGTGTTCGGATCACATCAGAAATTTTGTCTAACCGGAGAGAAAAACTCTATACCAGATAAAAGTTTGACTTGCCAGCCTTTTCACCAATTATGCAATGCAACATTGAAATCGCAAACCAATTCAATCAAAGAGCACAAAACTTTGCACGAATATAAAACTTGGCAATCATTATTTAAAATGAATCAAACAATTCTTATTCATAGGGCAGCAGTAATAAAGGAAAGAGAATAAAAATATCAGAAAGCAAGAAATGCCAGAATGATCATCATTCTACGTATGAAGAGATCTATTTAGAAAGGCTAGTGAATCTTACAAGTATATAGCAAGCCGCAGTGCGTCACCATCTCTGCTGAAAGCATTCCTCAAACAGTCTATATAGAAACCAAAAAATAAAAAACACTTACACAAATATAATGCAGTGGAAAAAACATTATAACTTAATAAATAAAAAAGCAAACAAAATGCAGAAGACTTTGCACTGGATAAACCGTAGTGCGACCTTTTTCACATTAATAGGTGAAACTACTTATCAGATAAGTGTAGAAAACATATTAAATATACTGTAATTCTTTTTTCTTTTTAGATACGTCAGAAATATAACCATAATACTTAGTTTACAAATTAATATTCATATTAGTTTGTGAAGAACGTCAGTTTTCCTCAACCCTTGGTCCATTTTTAGGCATAACCATGAAAAAATTTAACGACTATGATAATTCTCGTTAATGATACATATCAAATTTCTCTCCTAGACCTGTTTCACACATTAAAAAGCCACATTTATTTTCCATATCTGTCAGTTCATGCTGCCAAACGAGCTTCTAAATATATTAATACGCAGGCAGGAACATGTACAAATGAAGCACTTAATTTTGAAATGCCAGAAACTTACAGCTTTATTCTTGACGCATGCCAATCAAAAATGGTATCCAGCACAAAATGAAATATATTACCAGATTCAAGGAGTAGTATTTTTCCAAGTGAACAATTTCCAATGGCATATCATTTCATATAACACATAACTGTAGATTTTTTTTTATTTCTTTTTGGCATACTTGATCCCATATTAGAAAGACTTGAGTTCATTCCAAGTAACAAGCAAAGTTGAAATCAAAATAAAAGAATAAATGCTTGAGAGATGTACTCTATTGATCTTCCTTCCAGCAACAGAGGAAAAAATTGGCTAATGATGACGACGATCAGTTTTGCTTGCAACACTTACAACAGCATCAAGGCACTCCGGAAAATTCCATATAAGATCACAGGTTTAGGAACTGAGATCTGGTTCTTGTTTACATTTGGCATGGAGCAGTTGGCATCAAAAGTAAACCATTAAGACTAAAACTAATCGAAAGAGGATAAGAGTAAGACTATCTCACGAACATACAAAAATAACAGTATGGACATATGCATTGAAGCATGCCAATGCCTCCGTATATTAGCTAAAAGAGATGTCGTGACTGAATAAAAAAAAAAAACTGAAGTGAGGTGCATGGTGCACCTTAAGTGGTGCGAACCACTGTAGTTTCCTCTCCTTCTCTTTATCTTCTCTTCTCCGAGCAGAAACGTTATTTGCTTCTTCTCTCAATTTTTCTTCCCTTGCTTCTCGTAGCCTCCCCCCTCCTCATCACTTCCATTTATTTTTCATCTCCTTTGCTTTTGTTATCAAGAAACATCATCACATCCATCATCATCATCATCTCTTCCTCCTCTTCATCATCTTTTCTCTCTTATCCTCTCCTTTACTCCATTTTTCTCTCTAACTCCATTAGAGAGAATTGAAGATTTTAGAAGCTTTGGGAATGATTTTCTTCACCAATTATACTCTCCAAGTGGTAAGTAAGCTTCTACCATACTCCATTTAAATTATTGAAATTTCTAATTATTTTAGGATATTGTTAGGGTTCTTAAACCCATGAATTTGGGGATTTTAGTGAATTGGAGTTAATTGATATTTATTGACAGTGTAATTAGCTCACAAATATTAATATTGTCTTATTCCTAGAGCGATAGAGCAATCGGACGACAATACTTGAGTTGGTGGCATCAAAGGCGTTGTTCTTCGGTTCTTTGAACCAGTATTTGTGAGTAGATAGTGTATCTGTAGGTTACTTTATGCATAATAAACAATATAAAATTTTATAAAGAGTTGAAAATATGTTGATATAGAAGAAAATAATTTATTTATGGAAATTGAGGCTTTATGTTTAAAATGAAAAATATTTATTTGAAGGCCATAATGTGATTGTTATGCTTATTTAAATGTTTTTGGGTGAAATGTAATAAATATTGAATTTTAGAACATTTTATATCAATTATCAAATTTGAGTATATTTTATGTCCAATGTATTTCATATAACATGAGATTGGATTTTGTGTTAAAAAGTATTCTGGAAGTGGAATGTGCATGATTTTGAGTTAAATTGGGGGAAAATTCCTAGTTAGAACCTATAGTTAACGGTAGGGACGTTAGCCTCGGTGCACCGTGAGAAACTCTAGTTAACAAGAGGGATGATAACTCACACATAGCTGCAGCTATGTCTGGATTTGTATTAGGCCATGGGCCAACTCTAGTTAGCAGGAGGGATGCTAACCCGCACATGACTTTTGTCATGTCTAAACTTGTATGGCTACGGGCCAATCCCAGTTAGCAGGTGTGGTGCTAACCCACACATGACCTTGGGTTATGTCTGGAATTATTATTGTTCTACTTCGGATAACTCTCCATTATACTTGAAATCATGTGATTATGTAAAGTTATGTTTTCAAGATATCTCATGTTATAGCTATATATATGTTCTATGAGTATATGTACATTATTATGTTTATATTGTTCTATGATTGTATTTAGTAAACTATGGATATCCTATCTCTCGCTGAGTTGCAAAACTCACCCCGTTGTCTTCCATTTTTTTTACAGATACAGGTGCTGGATCTAGTTCTATTCCTCCGGCTCAGCCTTAAGTGCATTTCAAGTTGGTGAGCCTTCTTGAGAAGGCCTTTATGTTAGAACCTTATGTTGTCTAGTTTGTTAATTGCTCCATATGTCACAGGCAGGGTCCTCGGACTTATATTATGTTTATGTTTAAGAACTAATGACTTAGTTATACAAACTATGTTAAAGAAGTGAATTGTGAACTTAATGTGGTATTATGTTGGAAACATATGTTAAGATATCATTATATGCTAGAAGGGCGTATTCTGAGAATGCTTGATGCCCATTTGCTGGAATTTAAACTGTAAATGTTGCAGGTTGTATTTTATTTGGGAAATGTCTGAAAAACAGAGGAAACTCTATCCGTTTTTCTGGAAAATTTGGTGTTTTAAGGCTTGCTAGGGAAGGTGTTCCCTATACGCCGATCATGACCTAAGTTGGGTCGTGACAAGAGAACACCATTAAACAGACTATGTGCATATATAGATTCAAAGGAATGCCAAAATAATGATAATAATAATAATAATCATCCTCTTCCTCCTCCTCCTATCCCAAATAAAATCAACAATAAAAAGGGAATCACAGCTTGTTTCATGTAAAGAGTTGGTTAACTAATGCAACAACAACAATGAATTCCCCTCGTAATATTTGACATAAAGATTGTTTGAATTGAAGTAAGTGCATGGTTTATAATAGAAAACAATGTTGTTTTAATCCATATAGTCAATCCCATCTACTGAGGAAAAGCTTGGTGGTGGTAGTCCTCTAAAGTAACATCTTCTCGTAAGCACAACAATTGGTTGAAATTCGTAAATCTGATTGAAACTATTAACTATTGGGTCCTTTCCAAATTAAAGTACCTGGGTATATCTGCTTCAAATACTGTAAAAAGGAGTCACTCTCGATAATATGAAAAATGAGGTTTCTCTTCTCTCTGCTGATAGATCTTCGAGCCTTAAAGCTTCCTCAATTTTGTCCCTCTGGCCGACACATAAATAAATAGGAACTAATCACACATGATATCCCTTATTCCCTTTTCTCTAAGGAATAACTCATTAAGAGAGACAAGATGAAAAATAGAGCAAATCCCTAAATTTTTCTGACAAAAATCACTGATAAATTCTTCCCTGAAAAATGGAAATTCCCAACATTGCCCTTGAAAATTTAAGACATGGACAAATCAATCCTTTTGTAAGAAATAATTTGTCGAGGGGATAGCATTTTTCAAGCACTAATTTGTCCAAACAATGACTAATCTGGCTTACATCTACAATTCTTGGAGAATGTGTTGAGGGACTTTATTTCTAAGATACGAATTTATCACGTAATATTTTTGTGTGGAAACACTATGTGGGGGGGGGGGGGTTTACTGTAAAATACAAGTCAAAAGAGCAAGGATGAACTTAAAGTAAAGCATTAATTCACCCAAAAAAGTAAAGCATTAAAACAAAATCCTCAACTGTAACCTGAAATAACCATGTTCTCTAATCTCGACGAATACACAACTATTCTTCTTCATTGTTAAATCTTTCTTTCATACACAAGAAGACTACAAAACCATGAATAGAAGAGAGAGAAGAATGCACAGTCAAAGAACAAAGAATTCTCTTCAGTCTTGAGAGAAAAAGAACGAGCATTGAACACATCCTCTGCTAATTTTAATTACGGAAAAGTAAGAATAAAGACCTTGACAATAAAAGACCAATGAATTTCATCAAACCCAACATCACGACAAAAATAAATGGCATACAATGGCATACCACTCGGCATGGAAAACATATGAAAATAGGTGCTTTCTCCGGTACCCCAAATTTTTTTCAGGTACCAATACCCTCACTCTCTGTTAACCGGTTTAAAGGTTACCAGTTACTTAAAACTTTATTTTTTAAATTTAAAATTTGACACAAAAATATTTAAAATTCTATCTAACCCCTCACAGTAACCGTTCTCATCTCCAGCACTCAAGTAACTTGTCTAGCCATCAAGAGCCAAAAACAAGAAAAAAAAACAAAACAAAACAACCCAAGGCACTAGCTGCTGCGCTGCTCCTCTCTTCGACGCCATTGTTTAGGTAAGAACATGTTCCCTCTTCTTCTTTTGTTTTCTTTGTTTTTTTTTTCCCTTTTTGCTGCTATTGATTTGAGGTTCGACCTCTCCATTTCATAAAATGAGGAAAAAATGGCTTGTGATTCTTACATTTACAGAACCCACTATAATGTGCTAAACGAATCATGTTGAGGGATTCGTTTTTAATCCTATGTTTAACTTGCATTTTCAGGACCAATTTGTAATGAGTACTTGTATGTTAAGATGTTGCGGTACCATGTTGAACCGAGAATATTGGATGGATAAATTATGCTCCACAAAGGATAGCTCAATTGTATGTTATCCTATAGCTTTGCTTCTCCTACTTGTTTGTGTCATTACTGATATTGTTGTATTATGCTTGTTTGCTCTAAGTATCTTGTCATGAACCCAGTCTATTTACGCGTTTTCTCCTTATAAGGGGACCAAAAGGTGCTATAATAAGGCACTATGTGAAAAGAACCTCAATGTATTCCTAATAGCAAAACCTTCCTTTCACCCACGACAGTTTCGTACTTGTGTTGGTTGTTGAAAATTCTGGAGATATTCTGAAGACAGGATTTGGGAAAGAAATCGATAGTCATGATGCTTGAAATGTTGGGGAACAAAAATCAGCATGAAGATCTGAAGTGATTCATTTTTCGTTTTGGCGAATTTTGTTTCTCTCCAATTTTTTTTCCTGCTGTTTTTTATTCAGTAAAAGCAAGCATCTTGCTGATTTTGGCAATCTTTCTTTTTTATTTATTGTGGGAATAGTCATTCCACTTGCTGCCAAGGTTATTAGTGCCTTATTATTTCTTTTATTATGATTCATTTTTGTTTGTATTTAAAGGAACATGCTATCAGGAAAGCTAATATGGGTGCACAATTACTGAAGAATATTTATGGTAGCAGTGCGTCTATTTCCGCTGTTGTAGAGTTTGGACAAGAGGGCTATCAGTGCGTCTTATTGAGTGTTACCTCAAGAAATCCCCCATGTCAGCTGCTGGAGTTTTTGTTTTATATAACTGAGAATAGTTTCAATTTTTCTCAAAAAATATTTCCTTCTTGGGCAGCCGGTTTCAGATTAGACTCATATTTTATTGTTATTAATTAATTTAATGTCTAGATCAAAATTATCATAGCTGTAATTCCAACTTCTGAGGGTCTTAAGAAAGTGGTTTTTGTTGCTTTTTCTTTTGGCTATTTGTTTCTATTGACGAAATGAAATTTAAAAAAGAGTTCTCTTGCAAACAAACGTCGTTGTCTATTAATGAATTTCTGCTTGTAAATCATATAGTTTGTTTTGTAAATTGTGGTTCTCAAGTTCAATGAGATCATTTTTTTTTAACAGGCGTCACCGGCCTTGAAAACATAAAACCAGAGTTCATCGTAAATATTTAATATCAAAATTACTATCACTGCACATGAAGAGCATGAACATATCTTGTTTTATCAAGTAGAACGAACTTTATGGTACATCAAGGAGTTGAATGAACATTAACTATACAAATTCTACAGCATGTGGGTACATCCAAGTTACAACCGCTGCTATCAGCATTAGCCTTTCAAAATTTCGGAGACTTAACTATACAAGCTCTAACAACAGCATTTGGCTATATCCAAGTTCCAACCACTGACATCTGAACTAAAATTAAGGATTTTGGTTCCCACTTCAGTAACCTCGCAGTTGAGGTTCTCGACTAGTGAAGGGCACATACCCAATAAGAATCCCCATTCTACCGCCAGGCTTCAACTGATCATAAGGAGCAAACTCCGGCCAACCTTTTCTTCCATCTGTCAACACACAAGAATTACTCAAATGATTGAAGTTAGCAATTTACAGTAACCATAATTTTACTTCTAAAAAACAAGGGACTTAATCACAAGGCCGCTGTAATTCAATTATCATGGATATAATATGACATTCAAGTATCTTGATTATTGGAAAGTACAAATCTTATTTCTGCTATCAGGAAAAATAATCTTTAAATAGTTTGACCTGATAATTTCAAGACATTTTAATTGATGCCAAAACTAGAGTGAACAAACGAACAAAAGTACAAAGCGTGAAAATCAATCACAAACACTTAATCAAAATGAAAAGGATGATTGAATAACATCAAAACTTAATTAACATCATCAATAACTGACTACATCATCGCCCCCAACATAGAACTATGCATTGCCCCCAATGCATGCAAGATAAAATAGAGGGAAAAAGGAAAATAAAACTCGTTCAATTGGACTTGGATTCGGAGGCCTCATCCGTCTCTTCTTCAGATTTCTCCTCTGCCTTATGGCCCTTTTTCCTTTATGAGGAGGCATGGGTGGACGTGCCAGCGATCTTTGCTCTTTTTCGGGCTATGATCCTACAATTAAAATACAAGCTGATGAGTGACATTAAATTAATAAAGTGGGGTAATGTAGAACCAAGACAAAAAAATTCCAGCCACACAATCTAATTTCAATGGAACACTCTCCAATGAGCTAAAGAACAAGTAAAACCAAGATAACACATTCAACAATTTAGCTCCATTGCAACATTGTCCATGCTACCAATGTAAATTAAAACAGCCCCTAGTATGATGGTTCCAGCCAATATGACTCAAATTATATAAAGAAATTTCATTGAAAGATCAAACAAGATCTATGGCAAAAGTGACAGCAAGAATGCTCAAGTCTTTCATTGAACAGTGAGCAACAAATCAACTAGAAGCATTGAACAGTGATCAACAAATCAACTAGAAGCAATCAACTTGATCAACCATACAAGCACCTTCCAAACTCAAGCATTGTTCTTTCACATTTTTTTTCCTTTTTTGTGTGGCAGCACAGTTGAATTAGCTAACCATAATTTTTGTGTTTTGCTTAAGAGGTTGCATTCTTGATGGCCTTCACTATATTTTAGATTTTTCTTGATATTGCAACATTGCATTGTTGCCTCTGACGCATGTTTATAAAGACACAAACATGAATATGAAATCAAAGAGAGGAAAAGATAATTGAACTTTTGGTGCCCATTAACTTGTTCAACTTTTCTATGATAATAAAATTGCAGTAGTATGTCGTTGATTAAGGAAGAGTGACAGGAGCGGTGTAACATTTTAGAGGCAGATGGCCGAAATGGTAAACAACATCTTTGTTCTAGTAATTATTTAATTAAGGGAAAACAAAAAAAAGGGAAAGAATATGATTAAAATTTGATGTCAATGCTGTCAATCCTTTCTCAATTCTCAAAGATATTAGAACCTGAAGAATCCAAAAATTGAAATTTGGAGTGTTATATCCACTGCCCTTTCTCTCTCAAACTAATTTTGTATTTTAATATCTATCCAAATTTGATCTACAGTTGCATTAGTATGTATTTAAAATAAACTAAAAAGGAGATAGAAAGTGAAATTATTCATATATGAAATTCTTATATGAGCAAGTTTGAATGTCATGCATGCAAAGATACAAGAGCTGCATTTATTTGTGTTATATTATAAAGGAAAAACATATATGACTAATGGCCTGCAAGCCCTGGCCTGGCATAGACATTATTGTCCGAAAATATCAACATGGAAAGGATAGTTAAAGAAATAGCATTTTTCAAGCAATTTGTCGAACAACTTCTAAGCATATCTTGGAATACAAGAGAAAACCAAATAGCAACTACCCAATAGCGACCCAAGCGCTAGAAACAGGATTTAATAAGTGAACAAAACTGACCTTGGGGTCTTGAAGTGCAGATCCCGCACTTATAACAATAGGCGAGACAAAGAAGAAGTGACAGAGAAGCATGGTGCACTTACACTGTGGAGAAGTTTGTGGTGATGAGTCACGATCTACACCGCGCCGTTTTCGGTCGATCCTGCGCCGTGCGCCGTCCGTGAGGGATGTGTTGGCGAGGTTGGAGACCTCGTAGAAGGAGAGGAGGTGTTTTGGTGTTTAAAGACACAGAGTTCTTTTTCAAAATTGAAGAAGTTAAGGAAATAATAACACAATTTTAACAAAACAATGAAGTTTACTGGTTTACCAGGTTGAAGTTTTTATGATAATTTATATTAAAATTTAAATATAAAAGGATCTATCATTGGTTGACACATGTGTAGGATACTGATACCCTTATATTTTGATGGGTACCAAAGCAAAAACCATGAAAATATTCTACACAATTTTTTCATTAGAAGTCCTTATTAGTTTGTTTATAGACTCAATTGTGATCTCGTTTAAATAGTTTCATATCAAGTTAAAATTTCTTCCATGCCCAGTGACAAATAATATTGCTTTGGACTTAGTCTAACCAAGAGGAATAAGGATAAAATTGAATACTCACAATTGACGACAAATTGAAATCACCATAAGATATGCTGAGACTTGAAAACCATCCAGAGCCGCAACATAAAGAGATAACTGGCCACACAAAGCAGTGCCAAATTTTCAAATGCACAAAAACTTTTCTAAGTGTTCTATTTGTGCATCTCCCCCATATTCTTCACAGTAAAGATTGATGCTTCTCGCAAGATCCCATGAAATCAACTTCAAATATCTTCCATTTCCTCAATGCTTTTGTTCAAATCAAACATTGTTTTGTGGCGTTTTTTTTGGGTCTTTTAATTTCGCTTTTCTTCAAATCTGTAATATCTTCTATACTCACCCAATGGGCCGCAGAAGTCATTGATAAATCTATAGATTTCCCTTTGTATAGAATTGACAACTCAAAACAAGTGCCTTGGTGAAATCCGTCACCAAAATAATCATTGGTCAAACAGATAATATAAAGGTGATTCCGTTCAAGCCATAAAGGTTTAATCCTGTTGGTGTTGAATCTATTATTACCACTGCGGACAACCAAAGCACATTCGAGGTGTTGTTCTATTATCCACCTTCTACAAGACTCACCAAATATTACTTGGAAACACAAAGCAATTCCCGACCTTTCATTTTTGGGGTAATCACATGGGATTGATATAGCGTTTCCATCTTGTCGGTGAACAAACCAAGATGGAATTTTGCTCCCAGAAATCACCATTTCCAACAAGACCTGACCGGGATCTTGGCTTGGCGATACAAAGACACCACATACATTTGATAAAATATTGAATTCAGAGATATCCAGCAAATGACACTGGCGCGCCTCCAGTTCTCTTATACTTGATGGAAGCTCTGGCAAACACCGAAGGTTGTAGCAATAATTGAGCTTAAGACATTTAAGCTTTGGAAGCTCATGAATACTTATTGGTATGCTAACAAAATAGTTCCCACTTAGATCCAATTCCATTAAAGACGGGAAGTGGCCAAAATTTGGCGGGAATGATTCTTCGGTTAAACCGCAGCCACACAAGTTTAGAGTTCTCAACAACGGTAGGTTTCCATAGTCACCAGCGCTCAAAATTTTCAGGCGCTTCAATCCATCATTGATATCAAAAAGGCATTCAGGGATTTTGCAACCATGTAAGTTCAAATCTTCAAGGCCAAACCATGGAAGTGATGCGGGTAGTTTCCTAATGGACGACCTATGCCTCTTTAGAGAAAGCCTTGACAAACTTTTCATGCAATCCCCAAATTCTGGGAGATTTTCAAAACGCGAACAATAATCAAGAATTAACTCATTTAGAGAACTCATCTGCAATTCACCTGGCATACCTTCCAGCTTTTTGCATTTAGTTAAATCCAATAGAGTAAGGCTTTTGTGATGTATCATAGATGGGTGAATCTTAATGAGGCTCGAACAGCTTTTAAGAAGCAGTGTTTGAAGTATGGGAACCTCAGAAAGATCTGGTGTTTCCTTGAGTTGAAAGGAATAACTCAGATTTAGGTACTTCAGGTTCCTTAAAAACTGATCAAAATAGAGAAATGTTAAACTGCTATCATCTTTTATAAGGATAATATGGAAAAAAATTAATAGAGCTCTTAATGAAAGGGTCTTACCTTTTTTCCATACCAAAGTTGTTCAATTTTGCTATCTATCAGATTGATTTCAACAAATTCATATTGTTGATCTGCGAGAGGCAGATATTTTAAAGGATAGTGCCACCAATCAAGAACTTTTAACGAGGTAGGAAGGCTACTAAGGTCATAGAGACCTTTCGCCGTATTTATTATCAGAAGCTTTAGTTGAGTCATATTTGTGAAGGCTTCTGCACTCCAATTTTCTTCAAACCATCCTGGCCATAAAACTATACCTTGAATTGCTTCAGACCCCTATATATGTATATAAAAATGAAGTCATGTGATCTTACAAAAATGAGGTAAAATACAACCTATAGAAAATAAAATCACAAATGCATTACTTAATGAGTATCTTAATATTAAAGGGTTAAACTAAATGTTTATCACTACACTTTACATTGAGTTAAAATTGGTTCCTGTGTTTTTTGTTTCTTTTTAAACTAAGTCCTATAATTGTAAACATTTTCAAATAAATGTTGTATATAGTATGCTAATTCATATCATCTTCTCAATTCCATCACCTAAACCCTAACAAAATAGTTCAACCCAACAAAGTTCTTAGAGGCCTCATAATTCTTTTCACTTTCTTCCACTTATTACTTTTGCCTCCCATCATCTCTCACATTGAATAGTAAATCATCTACGATAAGCTCAAGTTAAAAAGTTAACAGTATGTAGGTATCTATATTTAGAAACATATAACAACTATAGAGATTCAAAATGAGAAAAATATAGCAACTAATTTAGAAGCATATGTAAAAGGTAGGAATCAAAGACGGAATATAACCAAGCTATATATATTTGTTTTAGTTAACATCAAGCATCTAACAAATGTTAAAAAAAATTTGCACTTACCTTATTATTTTTAAGTACGTGATCAACATCCTTATTAGACCATAACCTACTTCGTTTGCATGGATTTTTTGGAGATTCTTGTATGACAATACTCCTACCCATGTCTTGAAGCAAATCGTGCATTTCGAACACGTTACTCTCCTCATTTATCTTGACCAAAGATCTATCAATCAAAATATCAATGCCAATCCTAGCATTATAATCACATATTTCTAATAATTTTGTCACATAATCTGTCTTCTTTCCTTTGAAGAAACAAGCAATCTCTAAAAAAATATTTTTTTCCCTAATATCTAAATTATCATAACTTATTTTCAATGTATCATGAATTTTGGCAAAATATGGAGTGCTCTTTATTTTTCCAATAGCATCATGCCAGACATCAACGGATCTTCCACACAGATGGGAACCCAATACCTCCAATGCTAATGGAAGGCCACAACTATATTTCACTACTTCTGTGACCAAATCCAAATACTTTGTGGATGGCTTTTTTAGTTTAAAAGCTTTCAAACAAAAGAGATCAAAAGATTCACTATCAACCAAAACTTGAACCCCATAAGTTCTTTGTACTTTATAAATCTCTAGCAAATGTGCATCTCTTGTTGTGATTATTATTCTACTTCCTGAACCAAACCAATCTGGCTCCCCAACCAATTTTTTTAATTCGATTTCATCACTGGCATCGTCAAGAACAAGAAGAATCTTCTTGTTGCACAAAGATGTTTGTATTTTTCTTTGTACATCATGCTCATCATCTGAAGTATCTACACCTATATTTGCCTTGGCAAGAAGTTGTTTTTGTTTATCAACAATTCTGTTGCTCTCACGTGCCTCCCTAACATTGGCAAGAAAGCAACTAACTTCGAATTTTTCTTGAAAGGCTTCATATATAACTCTAGCAATAGTTGTTTTGCCAATGCCGCCCATTCCCATTATGCCTATAGAGCGGACATCACAATTCAACCCAATATCTATATGTCTCATTACTTCCTCCACCCTTGAAGCAATCCCTACAAGGTTTTTTGTAGAAGATGGCAATTTTGGAATCAACTTTTTATGTATATGTTCAGCAATGCGTTCCACAAGTGTTGCCTCATGCCTGTATAGGAAATTTTCATCAAGTCTGGTAAAAAACACTAGCAAAATAAAGCAACTAATTATAAACACAAGTTCCTGTTAATATTTTGCGTATCAATGGCAAAATGCTAAACATAAACCTCGATAATCTATGAAGAACAAACTCAACTAAAAAAATTTAGTTATTACAAAATCTCAGGAAATGAATTTGTAACTAAAGGTTAGTCCCTCGAGCAAGCCCGATGGACTAAACTTTCTGAGGGCAAATCATGGTTTCATCAGAGGATTACGTGAAACTAAGGAATAAGAGATCGTAGTTGAAAGGCATATTGTAACTTCATTCAACATCCAAGTTCAATATATACATTGTGATTAAATACAACTCCTACTTTCAAGAAGAATAGTTAAATATATATACTTAAGTCATTCCCCATGACATTAATTTTTCCTAGGCTAGCTATTAGATCACATTTCTTATGCTAGAGAATTTTTTAATTTGAGATGCATATCGCATATAATTTGAACCAGGGTATAGTTACAAGAGATTTGATAAGCTAATTAATTGAGTTAATAGAGGTTTCGTGTGTGTGTGTGTCTTTATATATATATATATATTGCATAGTTCACAGGATTTAATTTTATTAATTGTTTTAGCCATATTAACTCGACTTGCAAGTGCCACGACACAATGCAGTGTGTTCGGTTTTGAGTTTAGGCGATTGATATTATATTTAAATATTTAAATTTAGATACAATATAACCATCATATATTTAAAATAAAAAAATTATTATCAATTGTTAAATTGGCCATAGTTATGACAATTATAATTGTGACTTGATTGAACCAAATATGTCAATTAACTAATACGTTTTAAATTTGAAATTAACTCATGCGGTGCATTATTTATATTATTTTATTTTCTTTTTTCAATAAATTGTATGATTTCTATTAGTGAGAGAAATTAGTTTCGCAAAGTGATACTTATTTGAAAACAAAGATAATATTTATTTAATCCTTTTTCAATTACTTAAAAATTTTATTGTCTAATTTAATCTATCATAACTAACTCATTTATTAAATAACACAAATGGTTTATTAGCTGAATTTAATAATGAAGGGTTTTGTTAACTAGTATCCTAAGAATAATGATTAAGAATATTAAGAAATTATAAAACTTTATGATGAATTTTATGCATTAAAAATATAAAAACTTATCTCTTCAAGATAAATGTTTTTCTTTTACTTTCTTAATCATTATCTTTAGGGTATTGGTAAGCAAAATTAATTAATTAATTAATTATATTCAGACGTAAAATAGCAATTTAATTTATTGATTATAAATCTTAATCCTAACTATGTATAATATATCTGTGTTTCTTTTCTGAGTAACTTTTAATTACCCATGAAAAAGGTTACACAAAAATAGCTTGCACCTATTTCACTGTTTATAATTTTCATTATACATATACACACACTTTAAACTTGAATATGTAGAAGTAAATATTATTTTGTGCTCTTATATTTATGGCACACAATAAATTAGTAAAACAAATAGACATCATAATTGGTAAGTCAACTTACTCATCCTTGAAGTCCCAACCAGAATGATTAGCAGCTTCTGTCAAAGCATATCTCCATCTTCTAACCTTTTCAGTGTCTTGTGCAAATATCTTCTCATGTTTTTGGAAAGCTTCCTCAAAGCTTCCCTTTTGATATCTGACGTCAGAAGGCTCCACTCCATAGAAGACTGGCACTATAGATAGCCCCAGGTTCTTGCTACACTCAACAATTTTGTGGAGCTCATCCAAACACCAAGAGGAGGAAGCATAGTTTGGTGAGAAAAGAGTGATTGCAAACATCGACTCTTCGATTGCTTTCAGAAGCTCTGATGAAATGACTTCACCTGTCTCCAGGTCCTTGTCATCTATAAATGTTTTGATTCCCTTCCTTTCCAACGCAGCATGCAGATGGCCAGTGATCCCTTTGCGAGTATCTTTTCCGCGGAAACTCAAGAACACGTGGTACGTGCATGATCGTGGTGGTGGTGGAATTGAAGTAGAAGGAGAAGAGGAAGAGGAGGCTTCACCTACAACTGTTGCCATAAATTCAATTCAATTATCTCAAGAATATGTGTGTTGTGGTTTGTACTTAATTTGATTTGATCTGATTTGATGGCTATGGATATGGGTTCTAGTAGAGCGGCGCATATAATTGTATAAGGTTGTTGTTGGAGAGTAATAAGTACAGTACATTAGAGACTAAATTTTTTTGTTTTGACGGTTATTAGAGACTAGAGATCTCACCGTGTCCGAGAATTCCGTTCGTTGAGAGAGAGAAATTAAATAATTGCACGTCTTTTTGACCATGTTCATGTGAATGCTAAAGCCACTGCTTGTGGCTTAAGTCAAACATGAGGAGGCTAAAGTCAAATTTGAAGGAAAAAAAAAGGGGAAACGGTGCAAAAGTCACAGTTTGCAGCACCGAAAAACAAACTTTGACTGTGTTTAAAATCAAAATTTGTTGCACCTTGTCGCTGCAAGGAGAAATTTTGTACACGAAAGGAAGAGGTTCTCACCTACAAATAGAGATTTCCTCTATTAGTTTGATCATCCAATCTAGAGAATATATATATATATATATATATAGTATTTTTTAATAGTTTCTTCTATTTTTATAGAAAGAAGTGTATTCTCCTAACATAAGATAGGGTATTATTATTCTCTACTTATATTTAGATAGAGGTGTAGCTTCTATCTTTCATATAGTAAAAATCTTTATCGATCTTTTCTGTATTTTTTCATTATTATTAGAGATTTTTTCACGTAAATATTTTGTGCCAATTCAAATTCTCTCAAATCTATTTTAGTTGTATTACTCTATTTCCATAACTTTGATACCCATCAGAAAAGTGTGGTATAGAGACTAATTTAGTGATAGAAAATAATCAATCACTAAAATGATGATTTTGTCACCGAATTAATGACCAAACAAAGCTACTAATGGGGTGAAAAAATAAGTCACCAAATGGGTCACTAAATGAAAATAGTGACCGATAATATTTAATGCTTAAAATCACTGTTCATGAGAAAAATCAATCACTAAATAGGTAACTAAATTAAAAATAGTGATTGATTTAGTGATTGAAATTTCTTATAATAGGAATCCCTTTTTGCACAAAAAATCAGTCACTAAATCGGTTACTAAATTATCAATTAGGGACCGATTTAGTGATTGAAATTTCTTATATTAGGAATTACCTTTTGCAAAAAGAAAATCAATTACTAAATCAGTCACGAAATTATCTATTAGTAACTAATTTAGTGACTGAAATTTCTTATATTAGGAATCCCTTTTTGCACAAAAAATCAATCACTAAGTTGGTCCAATTTAGACTAAAATTTCTTATGTTAGGAATCCTTTTTTGCACAAAAAATCAGTTACTAAATCGATGACTAAATTATCAATTAGTGACCGATTTAATGACTAAAATTTGTTATGTTAGGAATCCCTTTTTGCACAATAAATCAATCATTAAATCGGTCACTAAATTATCAACTAGTGACCAAGTTAGTGATTAAAATTTCTTATATGAGGAATCCATTTTTGCACAATAAACCAATCATTAAATTGGTCACTAATTGATAATCTAGTGCCCAATTTAATGACTGAAATCTCTTATATTAGGAATCCATTTTTGTACAATAATTCAGTCACTAAATTATCAATTAGTGACTGAAATTTCTCATATTAGGAATCCTTTTTTCATAATAAATTAAAAATAAAATAGTGAGCGATTTGGTGGCTGAAATTTCTTATATAAGGAATCCCTTTTTGCACTATAAATTGGTCACTAAAATTAAAAATAGTTACCGATTTAGTGACTGAAATTTCTTATATGAGGAAGCCTTTTTTACACAATAAATCAATCACTAAATTAAAATAGTGACCAATTTAGTTATTGAAATTTCTTTTACGAGGAATCCTATTTGCACAATAAATCAGTCACTAAATCGGTCACTAAACTAAAAATAGTGACCAATTGCAGGTAGTGAGCTGATCTGCAACCCTTCATTCCGCCTAGCCTAGTCCGTCCTGCCATCGATTTCTCTCTCTCCCCCCTATCTCTCTGATTTCGTTCCAGTTAGTCAATTTCGGTTTGGTATTTTGTTGGTTTGGTTCCAATTATGTTCTTTGTTGTGAGTGATTTTTCATATTGTTGCCTTCTTTTGCCTGTTCTTTTGACTGGGGTGAAATTCGAATGTGAATAGGATCCTGAATTAATCTTGGTTAAGTAGGTTGTTGGCAACTCAATGCTTTTTGCAATATCAAATCTAACTTGTTCTGTTGTTATTTCACAAAACATATAGGTTGTTGTCTATGACTGAACTCGTTGTTGTTGCATTAAAATAGCATATCTTGTTAGTGAATTGTTGGTATGGAAGGTAGCCTGAAGTTATGTTATCAGCTGCATAATATTGTACTCTTTTTATTTATGTTACTGTGTAATGTTCTTGTTTACTTTTAAATTTGGATAACTTTATGTTGTGCAAAGTATGATAATAGTTAATCAAGGGTAAATGTCATGATTTGCAAAGATTAATTTTTTAAAAAAGAAACAAAAAGCCAACAAACTGACCAAAAACATGAAAACAACAAAAAACCAAGTGTACCCTTTTTCTTGGATCTTTTACATAAATGATTGTAAAGTTGAAGCTCATAATATATTTAAAGCAATGTTATTTCATTGTGTTAGATGAACATGAACTCTGAGCAAAAGGAAATCTTGATTGTAAAAGATTCTATGCGGCCAGGGAACTGCGATCTTAATTGCTATGTTTAAATTAAGATGACTGAAATTATATTATCTAAATGTTGTTTGAACCTCTTGTGTGTGTTCATTTTATCAATGTATTCCTATTGTTGTTACTATTCTATGCACTATTGTGATTTGAATAAGATTTTAAGTCTCTTGTGAAAATTGTATAAATCATGGTGAAGGAATCGAATGTATCCCTTTTTGGGGGGCAAATTGGTTGGGGATAGATAAAGATGTCAAAATGGGCTGAGCCCACCGGGTCGGTTCCCCAAACCTGCCAATTTAGCCAGCTGAGTTGAAGTTTTGAGCCCTCCAAAAAATTTCAACTTGCTTAACCCACCCCGCTTAACCCGTGGGTTTTGGCGGGTTGGGGCGGGCCTGGCCCGCGGGCCAAGTCTTTTTTTTAAAAAAAATTATAATTTATTAGTAAAAAGATTAAGAAATGGATGACCTATAAAAGATAAAAAGTAAGAAATGTATATACTCATCAATATAGTAACATTGTACAGTTGAGAATATTCACTCAAACTTAAAACTTAAAAATAAAACAGTGTCATAACTCACAAATAACACTATTAGCAATAATATTTTTTAATCAAAGTTGTTGTATGGTTGTTATGAACTTTGAAAAATTGGGTATACATAAATAAAAAATATTTTTTAAAAAACATTTTAAAGAAAAATTTAAGAAAACATTAAAAAATATTTTTTTGAAATTTTTTTAATTTTTTGGTGGGTTAGCACGCTAATCCCCCCTAAAATGGGCTGGACTGACTATTTCAGTCCATATTTTTTTAGCGGGAAGGGCCTACACGGGACAGGCTAGCCCATTTTGACACCCCTAGGGATAGATGTAAGGTTTGGCCTTATTACAACTTTTTCCTATACTTATTTGAAATGGACTCCATCATGTTTTTGGCATATGCTAGGTTACCTTCTAGTCAATAGCGTGATCAACTTGTATGCCTTAGGGTAGTGAAAGCTTTGTTAGGAAATGCCTTCATAGATCTCATGCATCTTTTATTTATTTTATTTTTTTGGGTATTCTTTGGGTTTTTTCATTGGGTTGCAGAATGTATCTTATCTAAAAGGGATTAGTTGAAGTGGTTGTAGGTCTTGTTTTTCCACCTTATAAGTTCACAAGATGCTTTGTTTTCCATATATATATATATATTACTTTACTAGTTAAAACAATGACATTTTTTCTCCTATTGGTCCATGTTATTTTGTTCTTGCATAAGTGAATATATATTGGGATGTGACAATATATCTTGTTATTTAGAATAGATTGCTTTGTCTCTTCTTGTTGCTTTTTAAAATCTTGCTGCCATTGCTTTATTTGTGTGAGTTCATCTTGGATACTTCTTATCTTTATATAAATTGAATTTGTCTTATGTCGTAGACTATTTTGGGATCATTTGTTCATGCAATGCTTGATCTTGTCATTTCTTACTATTAGGAAATGCTCAGTTACTTGCAATTTATTTTGAACTAGTTGAGATAATCTTTCTTGCCTAGTCATTTAATTGAACATGTTTTGCATCTTGGTTCATGTATTCAACAAGTATAATTTCAAGCCTTGTAAGTATAACATAATAATATTGGTTCCTTGTTGCCAAATCCTGTTTTATAGGTTCCAGATGCTTCAAGTATATAGATTTGTGATGTTTTCATGATGTAAAAAGCTCTGTAGTTACTAGTGTCATTGAGGACTTTCCTTCTGACAAATTAAAAATTTGCATTTGTTACCAAATGTGCGATTAATGAATTTGTGAGCTAAATAAATGCAAGGAAACTTGATAGTCATTTATAATTATATGCTCCTTAATCTTCATGAAGTTTTCATACACAATTTGTGATAGTTTATTAGTTTGATATCTTCATATTTCAACTTATTCTGAGTACTCTTGACTATTGGACTTATAAAATTATAAAGTTGCATCTTTTTTCTTTGCTAAATATTCAATTGAGGAAGTAGAGGACTCACTTGAAAGGTTTGAAAACTCAATTATTGAGGAAGTGGAAGACTCATTAAAAAGGGTTGAAGGCTCAGTAGAGGAAGTAGAAGACTCATTAGAGATGGTTGAAGGCTTGATTGAGGTAGTGGAAGACTCCATAGAAGTTGTTCAAGACTCCATACTAACCGTTACAGATTCAAAGGAGGTAGTTCAAAACTCAATGGAGGTTGTTGAAGACTCATGTGGAAGCAAGAATTAGTTATGACAATGTTGAAAATTTATTGTCCAAATAGTTTTTAATACATATATCTATTTTTATTTTAGATTATAAGGCTTTGTGTTGCTATAAAATTTGAAATATTTGGATCGAACTTTGTTGTATGATGTAAACTACTTGTTAAAAGTATAGTAGCAATTTTTAAGTTTGTTTGTTTGTATATTAATATATAATTTTTTGTTTCATGATATATATTTAAATTTTAAAAATGAGATTTCAAAATTTTAAATTTTTTCTTTTTTTAAGGGATCATGCATTGGTGACCGATTTATCAATCACTAACATTTAACAAAATCAATCATAAAGTTAACGACCGATTTATCAGTTGCTAATAGTACACTAAACCACCAACCAAAATTAGTCGTATGAATAGAAAAATCGGTCACAAGATTTAGTGACCGATTTATCAGTTGCTAATAACACACCAAATCACTAACCAAAATTTGTCATATAGATAGGAAAATCGGTTACTAAATCGGTCACAAGATTTAGTGACCGATTTTATCGATCATTAGTATTTTAGCCACCATGGTATTAGCAACCTCTATTTTCAATCGCTAAATCAGTCACTAATCATTGATTTTTTTTATAGTGTCAATATTGGTATCAGAGCCACTGGTTATAGTCCACGCTGCAAGTTACTATTTATGGTCATTGTTTATACATGCAGTTGTATACTTTTGCAGTATTATTAACATATACTGGATTTGTTCCATACACAGTATAAATATACAGTATTGTTCATGTATATGGTACTATTCACAGTGATAAAGTGAGAATCGATTTAGTAGAGAAATTTGAATATATGTACTAGATTTGTTCCATATACGATATATGGTACTATTCATATATATGGTACTATTCACAGAGAAAAAAAAGGTGAGATCCGGTCTAATAAAGAAATATTAGATCCTAGTAAACACCATGGTAGCAAAATTTGAGATTGAGAAGTTCAATGGGAATAATTTTTCCACGTGAAAACTGAAGATGAAGGCAATGTTCAGAAAGGAGAATTGCTTACCAGCAATTGAAGGATGGTAATGCTGTTATCAATCTGCATCTTGCAATGGTAGATTTAGTATTGTCAAGTGTTGCAGAAAATAAGACAGTAAAAGAGATTTGGGATACTCTTGGCAAATTGTATGGATATTTCTAAAGAGGAGACTATATACTTTTCAGATGAGTGAGTCCATATAGGTGAGGGACCACATCAACAATCTGAACACCTTACTCTCCCAGCTTACAGTATCAGAATATAAAATATATGGAGAATGAATGTGTGGAGCTTTTACTTCAAAGTTTACTTGACTCATATGATCAATTCTTCATCAATATCACAAATAATAATATTGCCAACTATCTATCCTTTGATGATGTTGTCAGTGCTATTCTTGAAGAAGAGTCCAAGCACATGAATAAGGAAGATATATTGGAAAGCTTAAAGCAAGTAAAGGCGTTGTTGATGACGAGAGGAAGATTAATGGAGCATGACTTTAGTGGGAGTCATGGTCAGAGTAGATCAAAATCAAGAAGAAAGAAGAACTTCAAATGCTACTATTGTGGCATGGGAGGGCACTTGAAGAAAGATTGTCAAAACAATAAGAAGAACCATAAACCTTTAAAGGATGTATTGCGAGTACCTCTGAGGATGGAGAAATCCTGTGCAACGAGACAACAATTGGTTCTAGAGGCAATAAACAACTAATTGATGTTTGGAGAATGGATTCAGAAGTAACATGGCAGATGACTCCACACTATGACTGATTTTACAATTACAAACCTATCTCAGAAGGATCTGTGTTCATGGGAGATGACCATGCCTTAGAAATTGCTAGTGTTGGTACTATCAAAATAAAATTGGTTGATAGTTCCATTTGAACAATTCAAGGAGTGCAACACATGAAGAGCTTGAGAAAGAATATATTGTCTATTGGGCAACTGGGTGATCTTGAGTACAAGACCCATACTAAAGGTGTGATCTTAAAAGTTGTTAAAGGTGCTGTTGTGGTGATGAAAGCAGAAAAGACCATGCAAATTTATAAAGGCTTCAAGGAGATACATTGCCGAAGGCATATCCATCAGTTACATCAGCAAGTCAAGAAGAAATGACAATGATGTGGCAATGCAAATTAAGGCACACGTCGGAACTTAGTTTGAAGGTTCTTATGGAACGTAATCTCATTCCCGGGCTCAAATCGGTGAATTTACCATTTCACAAGCATTGTATTACAAGCAAGCAGTATAGATTGAAGTTTAGTAAATCAACTGCTCGAAGCAAACACATTCTAGACTTGATTCATTCTGATGTGTATGAGTCACTAGAAATGTCCCTAGGAGGTGCAAAATATTTTGTGTCATTAATTGATGATTACTCCAAGAGACTATGAGTGTACCCAATCAAGAAAAAGTCAGATGTATTCCCAATATTCAAGGATTTCAAAGCAAGAGTAGAACTTGAATTTGGAAAGAGGATCAGGTGTTTGAGAATAGAAAATGGAGGAGAATATATAGATGGAGATTTTCTAGCATTTTGCAAGCATGAGGGCATTTAAAGGCAATTTACAGCTGCACATACACCTTAGTAAAATGGTGTAGCATAGCGGATGAACAGGACTTTTCTAGAAAGAACAAGAGCAATGCTGAGAATAGTAGGCTTAGCTAAGTCTTTTTGGGTAGAAGCAGTCAAAACTGCCTGTTACGTGATTAATCGGTCGCCATCAACCATGATTGGTTTAAAGACACCAATGGAAATGTGAAATGGCAAGCTAGTGGATTACTCTTCTCTACAAGTGTTTGGATGTCACGCAATGTCATTTACAACTCCTAAGAATGAACAAAGTTTGACTCAAAGTCCAGGAAATGGATATTCTTGGGTTATGTTGGCTATAAAGGGGTATTACTTGTAGAATTCTACTACTTGCAAGGTTTTTGTCAGCATGGATGTTATATTTGCAGAAAATGAACTACAAAGTGAAGAAAGAAATGACATCATTGTTAAGGAGACAACTACGGTTTAGATAGATGAGAAATATGGTGAAAAATATTCTGAAAGCAAAACTAGAGCATGATGAAAAAGTAACAGATGAGGCCAATGATATAGAAGTTAGGCGATCAACAGCCCAGACAAAACCACCATCATGGCACTTAGACTATGTTATGGCAAGTCATGATGTATTCTATCTTCTGATAGAAGAAGGAGAGCCATCAACCTTTCAAGAGGCTTTGAGTAGCCCATATGCTTCTCTGTGGATGGTAACAATATAGGAAGAAATGGAGGCATTGTATAGGAACAAGGAACTTGTTGTACTTCTAAAAGGTCAAAAAGCTATTAGTAACAAATAGGTCGATAAAATCAAATGAGACGGCAATGATCGAGTGGAACGATATAGTGCAAGAATGGTGGTAATAAAAGGATTTGCTCAGAATAAAGGTATTGATTTCAATGAGATATTTTCTCTAGTTGTCAGACTTACCATTATTAGAGTAGTGCTAGATATGTGTGCTATATTTGATTTATATCTTGAGCAGTTAGACGTGAAAACTGCTTTTGTTCATGGGGAACTTGAAGAGAAGGTATATATACTCCAATCAGAAGGCTTTGAGGAACATGGAAAAGAAGACTTGGTTTGTCGGTTAATCACATCTCTGTAAGGTCTAAAGCAGACACCAAGGTGTTGGTTCAAGAGATTTGATTCCTTCATAATTTGCCTCGGATATAACAGACTAAGTTCAGACCATTGTTCATACTACAAGAGGTTTGGTAACAATGTTTTCATTATTTTGTTGTTGTTCGTGGATGACATGTTGGTAGTAGGCCCCAACAAATCGAATCCAAGAATTGAAGGCACAGTTGGCAAGGGAGTTTTATATAAAGGACTTGGGACCCACAAACAATATTTTAAGGATGCAAATTCACCAAGACGAAAAGGAAAGGAAGATCTGGCGTTCACAAAAGAATTACTTAATGAAAATCTTGTGGCACTTCAACATGTTCTGTAAGCCAGTTTCAACCTCACTTCCTATGAATTACAAATTATCCTCAAGTATGTGTCATAGTAGTGAAGTAGAGAGGATGGAAACATCTCGAGTACCATATGCATCAGTGGTGGGAAGCCTTATGTACGCCATGATTTGTATTAGGACAAATATTGCTCAATTAGTTGGGTTGGTCAATCGGTTTATGACAGATCCAGGTAAAGAGCATTGAAATGCTATTAAGAGGATCCTGAGATACATTAAAGGAACTGCTGGTGCCGCACTATATTTTGGAGGATCAGAGTTCATTGTCAAAGAATATGTTAATTCAGATTTTGCAGGTGATCTAGATAAAAGAAAATCTACAACAAGCTATATGTTCACACTTACAGGAGGAGTTGTGAGCTGGTTATCCAAGTTACAGACTGTTGTAGCTTTGTCTACTACAGAAGTTGAATATATGGCAGCTGCACAAGCTTGCAAGGAAGCTATTTGGATTCAAAGGTTAATGGAGGAACTCAGGCACAAATAGTCAAAGATATTGTGTATTGTGATAGTCATATTGCCTTCCCCATTGTAAGGAATACAGCCTTTCATTCTAAGACAAAGCACATAGGAGTTTAATATCACTTTGTTTGAGAAGTAGTAAAAGGGAATATGGACATGCAAATGATTCACACGAAAGATAACCTAGCAGATGCTATGACAAAGCCAATCAACACTCGTAAGTTTAAATGGTATAGATCTTCTTATGGCCTATCAAAAACGTAGGTAGCATGAAACTGACAAGATGAGAAAAAGTTTTGAAAGCTCACTAGAAGTGACTTTAGGTGGGAGATTATGAATTCTAAAGCCACTTTTTGTGGCTTAAGTCAAATATGGAGGAGGCTAAAGTCAAATTTGAAGAAGAACAAAAAAAAGGAAACAATGTAGTAGTCATAGTTTGCAGCACCGAAAAGCAAACTTTGATTGTATTTAAAACCAAAGTTTGCTGCACTATTTCAATGCAAGGAGAAATTTTGTACACAGAAGGAGGAGGTTCTTGCCTATAAATAGATGCCTCCTCCATCAGTTTGATCATCAAATCTAGAGAGAAAACTATATATAGTATTTACTAAGAGTTTCTCCTAATATAAGATAAAGCGTTATTGTTCTCTCCTTATATTTAGAGAGAGGTGTAAATTTTATCTTCCATATAGTGAAAATTTTTCTTGGTCTTGCCTTGGTTTTTTTCTCATCATTAGGGGATTTTTCACACTTTAGTTCACATTTTCTCAACTTTGTTTTAGTTGCATTATTATATTTCCATGACTCTGATATCCCACAATTTAAAATGTACTTTAAAAATTGTAATTATCATTCATTTTACTTTACAATATTTGAAAATGACTATATTATCATATTTAATTACACCTGGCAATAACAATTGATTTTAATTTATAATATTTAAAAGTCATATTAAAAATCTAGAATAAAGAATGTGAAGTTATGGATGTTATGCAAGTATTCCTGGCTAGATGGTAGGACAATGATGGAGAAAGAGAGAAATTAATGTCATTTAATTTTTCATCATGACCGGTGTCAAAGCAAAAGTATTCTTACTCAGAAAAGGCCAACAAGTTGTTACAGCCTCACGTGAGGTCAATTTCTTGCTTATGGAATTTCACTTAACAAAATACACTTATATTGAGTTTCTTGCAAAATTGCAAAGGGGAGGTTGTGAGTCAAATAATTCGCTGCTTGCGAATAGTGAAACCAAAAATCAAAAAATAAGAAATTAAGGGGTGAAGAATTCGCTGGTAGCGAATTAAATCAATAAACAAACATTAAAGGAAATGAATCGTGGCAACAAATTATGTTCCTGTACTTTAATTGTTCTGTGGCCACTGCTCTTCTCAGAAATTATTACGCTCTGAACTGCTCAATTTTTAACAGCAAGTTATCTTTGACTAGTCATTTCAGAGAGATGGGATTTCACGAGTAACTCGTGGATAATTAAAAATTATTTCATATGTGTATATAAATTTAGTAACTTCCTTTTTTAAAATTATTTACTTTCTTTAATTAATTTAGTTAATTTAGTTTAGGAGAATATGCTTAGCTTAATTTGTTAATTTAGTTTAATTAATTAATTTTAAATTAGTTAATTTAGTTACATGAATTAATTTAGTTAATTTAATATCAAGTTACTTGAATTAGTTTAGTTAATTTTAAGTTAGTTTAGTTTAGGAGAATATGTTTGGTTTAATTTGTATATTTAGTTTAATTAGCTAATTTTAAGTTAGTTAATTTAGTTAATTTAATGTTTCGTTTCTTGAATTAATTAGTTAATTTTAAGTTAGTTTAGTTTAATTTGTTAATTTAGTTTAATTAGTTAATTTGAAGTTAATTAATTTAATGTTTAGTTACTTGAATTAGTTTAGTTAATTTTAAATTAGTTTAGTTTAGGGAAATATGTTTAGTTTAATTTTTTACTTTAGTTTAATTAGTTAATTTAATATTAGTTAATTTAGTTACATGAATTAATTTTGTTAATTTTGTTAATTTAATGTTTAGTTACTTGAATATGTTTAGTTTAATTTGTTAATTTAGTTTAATTAGTAAATATTAAGTTAGTTAATTTAGTGACTTGAATTAATTTTGTTAATTTTAAGTTAGTTTAGTTTAGGGGAATACGTTTAGTTTAATTTTTTAATTTAGTTTAATTAGTTTATTTTAAGTTAGTTAATTTAGTTACATGAGTTAATTTAGTTAATTTAATGTTTAGTTACTTGAATTAGTTTAGTTAATTTTAAGTTAGTTTATTTTAGGGGAATATGTTTAGCTTAATTTGTTAATTTAGTTTAATTAGTTAATTTTAAGTTAGTTAATATAGTTACATGAATTAATAGTTAATTTAATGTTTAGTTACTTAAATTAGTTTAGTTAATTTTAAGTTAGTTTAGTTTAGGGGAATATGTTTAGTTTAATTTGTTAATTTAGTTTAATTAGTTAATTTTAAGTTAATTAGTTTAGTCACTTGAATTAATATAGTTAATTTAATGTTTAGTTACTTTTAAGTTAGTTAGTTTAGTTACTTGAATTAGTTTATTTAATTTTAAGTTAGTTTGGTTTAGGGGAATATGTTTAGTTTAATTTATTACTTTAGTTTAATTAGTGAATTTTAAGTTAGTTAGTTTAGTTACTTGAATTAATATAGTTAGTTTAATTTAGGGAAATATGTTTAGTTTAATTTATAATTTATTAATTTAGTTTAATTAGTTCAATTTCATTTTATGCTTTTCAATTTAAGCAATCCAAATTTAAATAAACGAACTAAGTTTGATCATCACCCTAAATAGAACAACATTATATCATATAATGGATAATACAATCACATACTCATATAGTTATAACAAATGAACTACTACTAGCCCCCTTTATATGTTTTCCCCTTCTCTTTTGGTTTTTTGATTGTTGGTTGGGTATATCTACTAGTTGGTGGGGGATCTTTACGCAAGTTATATCTACCTGTATCTTGCCTACCTTGTTCCCCCCACACTGTCAGCTCTCTCAGTTTGGTCTTCCTCACTTACATCTCCTACTCTAGTAGACCCCTTAGCCTGACTTCTACTACTTGACTGACTTGTATAATGTGCAAACCCCCCAGATTAACCTGTATAACCTGTAAACCCCCCAGGTCGACCTCCATAAATTGTTGACATTATGGCAGGATCTATCCCCCATTGCTGTATTGAGGGAAACTGAAATGGAAATTGCATTTGTGGACGATACACATTTTGTTCCTGCATGACAGGTGATTAATGCAAGTCCAAAGCTACATCCCCTTGGACAAGTGTGAACTTATCATGTGGTGGTGGTGGTGGTGGCGACGGCGGCAGCGGCTAAGGTGGTAAGGTTTCATTATCCTGATTTAGTAGTGTCAATCGTAGATGCACATAAGTATTCTCCCTATACCAATGGGGTATCCCTGCAAAGGCTCTCTTACCAAGGGATGGTCTCCCCACTGCATCCATATCTCCACCCATTGATTATCACTTAGATGATATTTATATCTCTGTCAAGCTTGATAAATGGATATTTTATCTCTTTGATAGTATACTTTCATTATTTCTTTTTTTTTTTTTAATTTGAAGTGAGTTTAGTTAGTATATGTTTAGTTTAAGGGAATATATTTAGTTATTTTTAAGTTAGTTAATTTAGTTACTTGAATTAATATAGTTAATTTAATATTTAATTGCTTGAATTAGTTTAGTTAATTTTAAGTTAGTTAATTTAGTTAATTTAATGCTTAGTTTCTTGAATTAATTTAGTTAATTTTAAGTTAGTTTAGTTTAGGGGAATATGTTTAGTTTAATTTGTTAATTTAGTTTGATTAGTTAATGTTAAGTTAGTTAATTTAGTTAATTTAATGTTTAGTTACTTGAATTGGTGTAGTTAATTTTAAGTTAGTTTAATTTAGGGGAATATGTTTAGTTTAATTTGTTTAAGGGAAAAGTGAGTAATGTTAAACTTTCAAAATTTATATATTTAATTAGTGTAAGATAGTTTGTGTTTAAAATTAATATTGATGACTATTTTTTTAAGGTTTTTTTTTTTTATGGATTGATATTTAGTAACATATTTATTTAGTAACATTCTTGTTATTTTGTTGTTATCTTAAACTAAATTAATTTAGTTAATTTTAAGTTAGTTTAGTTTTAGGGGAATATGTTTAGTTTAATTATTTAATTTAGTTACGTGAATTAATTTAGTTACTTAATTTAGTTATCTTATTTTACTAATGGTGTTGTTGTAATCCTACAAGTGGATTACCATTATCCATTTATTGCAATTATTTATAGCATTCCTAAAATACCCTAACTAAGAAACATGTTTAACCAATTTATATTAATCCAAGTTTTAAACAATCCAAATTTAAATAAAGTTCAGCTTCATATTATACTTTTCAATTTAAGCAATCCAAATAGAACAACATTATATCATATAATGGGTAATATAATCACAAAATCATACAATTATAACAAATGAACTACTACTATCCTCTTTATATGCTTTCCCCCTCCCTTTTGGTTTTTCTGATTGTTGGTGGGGTATATCTGCTAGTTGGTGGGGGATTTTCATGTAAGTTATATTTATTTGCACCTCGCCTGTCTTGTTCCCCCAAATTTTCACCTCATGCAATCAGATGGGTGCCACTCTATGATCTCAAAGCAAATTAGGGGAACATTGTTGCTCCTTAGCAATGTGCACAGATATGTAGTTAATTTAATGTTTAATTGCTTGAATTAGTTTGTTAATTTTAAATTAGTTTAGTTTGGGGGAATATGTTTAGTTTAATTAGTTAATTTTAAGTTAGTTAATTTAGTTACGAGAATTAATTTAATGTTTAGTTACTTGAATTACTTTAGTTAATTTTAAGTTAGTTTAGTTTAGGGGAATATGTTTAGTTTAATTTGTTAATTTAATTTAATTAGTTAATTTTAAGTTAGTTAATTTATTTACGTGAATTAATTTAGTTGATTTAATGTTTAGTTGCTTGAATTAGTTTAGTTAATTTTAAGTTAGTTTAGTTTAGGGGAATATGTTTAGTTTAATTTGTTAATTTAGTTTAATTAGTTAATTTAGTTACGTGAATTAATTTAGTTAATTTAATGTTTAGTTACTTGAATTAGTTTAGTTAATTTTAAGTTAGTTTAGTTTGGGGGATTATGTTTAGTTTAATTTGTTACTTTAGTTTAATTAGTTAATATCAAGTTAGTTAATTTAGTTACTTGAATTGGTGTAGTTAATTTTAAGTTAGTTTAGTTTAGGGGAATATGTTTAGTTTAATTTTTTAATTTAATTTAATTAGTTAATTTTAAGTTAGTTAATTTATTTACGTGAATTAATTTAGTTGATTTAATGTTTAGTTGCTTGAATTAGTTTAGTTAATTTTAAGTTAGTTTAGTTTAGGGGAATATGTTTAGTTTAATTTGTTAATTTAGTTTAATTAGTTAATTTAGTTACGTGAATTAATTTATTTAATTTAATGTTTAGTTACTTGAATTAGTTTAGTTAATTTTAAGTTAGTTTAGTTTGGGGGATTATGTTTAGTTTAATTTGTTACTTTAGTTTAATTAGTTAATATCAAGTTAGTTAATTTAGTTACTTGAATTGGTGTAGTTAATTTTAAGTTAGTTTAGTTTAGGGGAATATGTTTAGTTTAATTTGTTAATTTAATTTAATTAGTTAATTTTAAGTTAGTTAATTTATTTACGTGAATTAATTTAGTTGATTTAATGTTTAGTTGCTTGAATTAGTTTAGTTAATTTTAAGTTAGTTTAGTTTAGGGGAATATGTTTAGTTTAATTTGTTAATTTAGTTTAATTAGTTAATTTAGTTACGTGAATTAATTTAGTTAATTTAATGTTTAGTTACTTGAATTAGTTTAGTTAATTTTAAGTTAGTTTAGTTTGGGGGATTATGTTTAGTTTAATTTGTTACTTTAGTTTAATTAGTTAATATCAAGTTCGTTAATTTAGTTACTTGAATTGGTGTAGTTAATTTTAAGTTAGTTTAGTTTAGGGGAATATGTTTAGTTTAATTTGTTAATTTAGTTTAATTAGTTAATTTTAAGTTAGTTAATTTAGTTACATGAATTAATTTAGTTGATTTAATATTTAGTTATTTGAATTGGTTTAGTTAATTTTAAGTTAGTTTAATTTAGGGGAATATATTTAGTTTAATTTATTAATTTAATGTAATTAGTTAATTTTAAGTTATTTAATTTAGTTACTTTACTTCTTCGCTAATGGACTGAAGCATGAAGCATCCACTTTTGTGAATTAGACTGGTGCTGATTAAACAAATTAGTTGACAAATTTTTTTTTATCATACACTTTTATGAATTAATTCTACATTTGTGAATTAGACTACCATTGTATTTTTGTGAATTTATTCTTTCTCTTATGCAAAATAGGAAGTCTGACTTTACCTAACCATTCACAAGCTTGACTTTTCGACTTTTATATGGCACAAAACAATTAACTAGCTAGGAAGGTATTAGACTCGAATATGCTAGGGGTAACATTTCGACTTCACGCAAGGGACGCGGGCAGGCTGGGCAGCAGGGAAAGGAGTTCGCTTCCAGCGAATTGAGGCCAAGCCAAAACACTTATGGAACATAATATGATGTTAGCGAATTGCGCACCCCTTGATTTCTTGTTTTTGGTTATTTTGAATCACATGGGAGCAGCGAATAGTATTTCCCCACCCATACATCCTTAATTACCTCAAAAGCATCATATCTCGATATTAAACACCTCTGACCTCCATATCAAAATTAAAAAACCGTCACGTGAAGTAGAATGATTTTTAAAGATAAAAAGCAGTTTTACACTTCCACTCATTAGGAAATGTTTGGTTTTGGATGAAAAAAATTGAAGGAAAAAGCCATTCCTCTTGTGTTCGGTCTTCTTTTGCCCTTAACCGTGTTACAGGTTGGAGACGAGCACTACCTTTCAAATTCCAATTAAAAAATGAAGGCCTTTACCAAAAATAAAAAAAAATAAAAATTACTCATATAAATAAATTTTGTTTTACTTTACATATAAAATTTAATTAATTTAATTTTTACTTTCACTTATATCCCTCCACTAAACACACTCTTAGGTTATTTTTTAGAAGGTAAAAATGATACAAATTTTTTATGATTAATCTCTATATATAATTTTATATATAAAATTTCATGATAAAAAATGGTAATTTGACAACCAGCAATAAGCTGTAAACATGGTCAAATTTGACAACTATCCCGACCCCTTCTTTATTTTTCCAAAGTAAATGGCAAGGAGGAATAGCGGATATGCCATGGGTATCGATCAATGGCCAGTTCTTAGGTGCGGATGGCTAAGTTTGTGGCAATGTGAATATGGGTATGATTGGAATAAAAATAAATATCACAATTACCTTTAAACCCTTCTCCTCTACCTCCCTTTCTCTTTCCATCTCTCTTCCCTGATAGGCTGATACTTATCCATTTAGCGCGCGCACACATTGTCAATCCTTTTCTACATCCATTCCACACAAAAATAAAGCGAGTAAGAGCTTTGACCATGAGAGCATGAGCCTGTGATTTGACCCAAAAGCTCCTCCCTTTCAATTTCCTCATCCCCACCAACATTAACAATGGCCTTCATCACGCCGCCCATCTTTCTCCTATAATTTGGGATGTGAACTACGAGGAGCTCGTGAAATACAATATTAAGCTTTATATACAGGATCCCAAACATAAATCTTAGTATTACTTTCCTTTCTTCCTCATAATTTTTTTCTCAATGGTTAATTTAACAATTTTAGAATTTAAAGGGTTTATTCTAACAATATGCCGATTCTTCAAGATTACCATGATGTTGATGTTGTTTATGCATACTGAATTTTGCCTTTCGTGAATATACAATTAGTAGAAGTTTGTTTATTTCACTGTTCTTTGACAGAACCATAGGTGGTCAGATACTAATAGAGCTCTCAAATTGCTAGTGGCAGGGGAGGTTAACTGTTTGGGGGAGATAAGACATAAATGGATGGTGGGTGGGCGGAATGGCTTGTGGGGAAGAAGGTGGTGTGAGCCTGTGAGGTGAGAGAAAGAATGGAAGGGTAAAATGGGTAACTAATCTTTAAAAGCAATTTTTTATAAATGTTAAAATATAAATATATTTTAAGTACATTTAATTTTAACCATTATATTTAGTTTTTGAGGATGAGATAAAGTGACAACATGGTTATAAATTCAGCAATCCCCATCTAACACTCACCATGGAATAACTATGCAGATGCCATTCTAAGGGTTTGTTTAGTTTTACTTTTTAGATTTTAATTTTAATTTTTAATTTTTTTAGTATTTCAGGATTTTTTAAAAAAAAAATTGAAGACTAGAAATAAAAATTGAAAACTAGATTTTATAGTTTTTACAATTTTTAGTATTCCATTCACAAAATTTGAAAAATTAAAATGAAAATTGAAAGCAAATAGACTCAAGGGAGTAAGTAATTTGAATGAAAAGGGTATAAATTTTAGAGTAAATAGATAAACTAGTTCTTCAGGAAATTTTTTTAAGATAATTTCTCCTCCAAAAACCAAAATTAAATCCATGGTTCATAAAAATTTCAATAATAGGACACATAAGTTCTTCTATATGTTTGATTCTTTAACACTAGCAAAGTTACACATATGACTTGTTAATAGAATAAGTGACGCGTGTGTCATTTGAAGTATAATTAAATTTAAAATTATTCATTTTGGTGATTGAAATTATATAAAATAAATCATTTTAATCTCCATTACAAGTCATAAAATAGCTTATTTCATGCAAGTTTAGACACAGAAATAAGTGCATCCGAAATGGCATCATTTTACTTGCACCCAATGTTTTAATGATCATTGTATTGTATTATATTTGTATAAGTCCACTAATGAAAAACCAACAAAGGGACTAATATATCCGTCATTTTCAATCTTGAAGGATTGTGGGATCAATTTATTTTTTTTTAGGAACTAAATACTCAGGTGCAAAAATTTTGAAAGATCAAATAAGAGATTCAATCTAAATTTTATTGTTCACTTTTGTTTTTTTACTTTATATGTGTATTTTTTCATATATAGGGAGTACAAGATGGCAAGACAGTAAAACCAAGAGACAAGTTATGCGCCCTCCTCATGCCCCGATTTGGGGTGTCGTTGAAATCATTGAAGATAATGGCATAAAGTGGCTTCATTGTCCCTCGAGTCATGCCTAGCCTTTTCTATAAACCACTCCCACATGCATCTTTTGCATTAATCCATGTAATTCCTTGTCATTCGCTCCTCCACCATTGTCCCAAACAGAGCCTTAGTAGTTAGGTTTTGCTTTATTGGCTTGTGTGAAGGACAATATACATATATTATTGTGCAGGAAAAGTGTGCTTGATTGATTATGAAAATTAGTGGCTATAAAAATCATAACCTAAGTCTACATACAAAGTGTTTCGATTTGCCAGTCAAACCAACCCCTGTTATATATGATAATGTTTTCTGAACAGTAGGCTCACACCAGAGCAAATTAAGTCTTTAGATCAGTACGCCAAGTCAACATGCAATAATTAATACAATGTTAAAGAGAGAGGCCTTCCAATTCAATTCAAAATAGATTGAGCTTAACGTACACCGTAACTCTTGCACCCTAAAACAAAAAAATAGCAGTACAAAGAAATACTAAACACTAAATATGAACAAATCCATGATATTCTCACTTAAGGTAGAAAAAAATAAGTTGCATAAACAATAAAATTTCACTATGAATGTTGAGCTACAAAGAGCATAAATATATACAGATGGATCCATTTATACTTTTATGAAAAAACCATATTACAAAATGTTGATTAAAAAGAATAATTGTTGGTTTATGGATCCTATTAGTGATGACAAATATTATTATGAACCAATTGATATGTTTGCTTAAGTGTTTTTAGTGTATTATATCTAAAATTAAACAAAAAACATAGAAAATCTCCAACTCGAATAGGGGACTTTGAGACCATTAGTGTTATGCAATTTGAAGAGCAAAATATATGTTGAAGTGGAAGCTACATATTGAATGAAGAATGATCATATTTTAAAATGAAAATATCCAAAGAATGCTTCATATTTTTTTTTACTAAGAATAAAGGACAATGACAGCTCATAAACTTCGAGAAGAAAGAGAAGAGGCAAAGAGATAAAGATAAGTGGCACAAGGATAAAAAAATCTTTATAGGGTAGGTGCTACCACCATTCAAGGCAATTAAGGACGAGAGGTAGCTAGCCCCTCCTCTTGATCTACAACAATATGAACCTTTTCCCAATTTAAGGAAACAACATACATCAAATCATTCGAAGAAAAAGAGCATACCATTCAAAGTAAATATTTTGCCAAAAGGATATTTCTTCTTTTTCTTCACTGTTATGGACATTACCTACATTTTTCTAAGAGCTTATTATTTTTGTTTTTCATTGAATATCATCTATTGAGAGGAAACAAATTATTTCTTAATCTTTAGAAAAGGCAAAAACCATTTGTGAGTTGTTGTAGTAGAAACTAGGTTCCTTTGTTATTGAGCTTTGGTTGTTGAACTTTGTGATCACACTTGTGTGTGAGTCTTGATTGTTTCTGGTTAACTTGTAATCTTGGTTGTTTAGTGGAAATTTTACCTTGAGGTAGGTACTGGATGTAGATTTTAGAGATAAGAAACCGAACTAGTATAAAACATTGTGTTGAACTCTTCTTTCCTAATATCTTATCTCACTTTTATCAAAACTCTTTAAATTTGATTCTTAAAAATAGGGGAGTTTAGAAACTATCAAAATTGAGTTTTTCTTTTTCAGAAGAAATTTGTTAAAAGTCTTCTATCACAACAAGAGATATTTGCTCAAAGTTTGATAACTTAGTGAGTGTGCAGAAACAAATTAAAAAGATATACTTGATTCAATCCGTTCTCTAGACTATAAATAATGAAATCCTCAAACATGCACAAGCCTTCCTACAAGTATTTAACCTTCATCTACACATACTACTCGGGATGCTTTGGATTAGCACCAATATGATTTGCAACAAAGATCACGGTATACTAGCATGTAAACATAGTTTTCTTGTCCCCACAATAAAATCCAAGGGAAATGAATCACAGTCCTCATGTTCTGACATGATCCATCAAACTGTCATGTAAGCCAACGTGAAACCCAGTCAGCAGATTACTTCAGAAGAAAACATGTACCGCACAATCCACATATGAAATCTATATTCAGTTTCATTTTTTCCCACATTTGCCAACTAATGAAAGTTTCTCTTCCAGGCCTTCCAGCAAATCTTGATATTCAACAAATGCTGGGTGAGACTGTAGTGCACAAAAAATAGGCAGAAACCACATTTATCATTCAGTGTACACACTGCTATGACTATAATTTCCGTCAGTAATCTAAATTAAATGTACTTGCAGCGTGGTGCTACATGCTTTCCACAAATGAATATGATGATGAAATAAGTCAAAAAGAAGCTGTAAAATCGTATTAGAAGAACATACTGATCAATAAAATGAACCCTTTTTAACACGGCAAGAGCTGACAAATATATGTTTAAATAATTCCCTTACAGTGCAAAAGGAGAACCACAATTGGAGTAAAAAAAGTCCTACAAGCATATGTATGTATAATAGATTTGTTCATTAAATATCTCCTCTTTAGCATGCACATTAACCTCCAAAGCATGTTATAATAAACTTCCAGCGATTGCATATGAACAAGAGAGAAGAGGAAGAAAAAAGGCTATGGTAATTGTAAAAGCGGAGTCTTATTATACTATTGCTATTGGGCTAGGCTTGTACTAGTCCTACACACTTGACCAAGAATATTACCATAATTAGGAGTAGTAGGTTTGTGTTATTATTGATCGTGGTCACCTCATCACATACATCACCATATTATTTAGAATTCTCTTTTTCTCCATCTTTTACATTTTTTCATATAATGTTAACACTAGAATTACTCTTTTTTTTTTTGTCAGATTATTATTACTAAAGTCATGTCACCATATTGAAGAATCTAAAGTGTTCGGTAGTACACAATGAATCCAAACATACCTCAAAACATCTTAAAAGAATAGCCAGGACAACTATTTATTATTTAAACTTGACAGAGCACATATGACCCAGAAGAAGTCAGCATCCAACCGGCTCTGTAATGTTCCCATTTGAAGCTGATAACACAGAATAATGTTCATTAATAAGGAGCAAAGAAACTAAACTAAAATGAAAATATTATAATATATCTAGACAAGCTTATAGCAAATGATCCAAGAATTAGCATCATCGCTGTATGCAAATTGGCTTTAGAAGTAAATTATCAGTTATTCCTTCAATGAAATTAATCACATTCAAGGTTTGTTCGCCATATCTTATGAAGAAACATCATTTTTTCTGAAAATGTCACGATACTTTTTCAATAGAAAAATAATTTCGTCAAACAGAAAAGAAATAGAGTGCAACGAGGAACGATTAAGCACCCTCCAATATCATTAAACATTTTAGAGAATGACTGATTGAATTTGTTGGGTAATAGCACCAAAACTAGCAAATAAACCCATGCCTTTTTTCGGTCAACTAAAGGCTACAATGTGACCAAATAAGTACCAATAAACTAGGCGGTCAAATTAAAAGTTCGTAGCATCACCAGAGTATAATATTCGATCAAGGGTTGAAGAAAATAACAGAAAGGAATGGGAGGATACAAGGAGGCAAAACAATGTTAGGTCACTGCAATTTAAAACCAATGAAGTGCATTGAATAGTCAGCATGAAAGTTTTGTATTCCAAATGTTAAAATCTCAAACCTTTTGGCTAATTAGTTCAAGCCCTGAAGCAAAATTCTCCAACCTAGCACTCCCATATCTTTCACGTTGTAGATAGTACTCCTGGAATTAATGTGTCATTGAACAATTTAAACACTAACTACGATAAAATTATCAGAAGGGGCATTAATAACCAAGATCTTCTTACTGGTAAATCAAACTGATCGAGTTCCTTTTTGTCAGAATGGTTGACAACTGATAACATTGATGCAAGGGTAGCAGAAAAAACATTTCACAGAAATGTACGTGAACATTTTCTCCAATGAGTACATCCTCCCAGTAGAATGAAAATTATTCGAATCACTTGATGCTTGGTCATATATATTCCCTACCAGACCTTATTAGGAACCTTGCCTGGTGACCCAAAACAAAAATAGTTAAGAAAAAAGGTCATGATCTCCTGTACAAGATATATTACTTGACCAACTAAAATGAATAATATGATAGTGTTTCAAATCAATACCAGCTCTCCAGCAAGCTCATACAAAGATTCATCAAGTGTTGCCTGCATATAACACAGTACTGACTAATAGCAGGACTATCAAGTTTAGCAATCACCTGCCATATTTAAGATGAAATGAATTTGATCAGTTGATAATCAAATACACACGCGCGTACATACATTCATACATATTATTCAATCATACTAAGAAAGGCTCTAGATATATGTAGTACAATACAAAATTAGAAATTCAAAATGTTATGTACTCTTGGAAAGCAACAAAGAGCAATATGTGAAGATTTAGAAAATCAGAAAATTTTGAGGTAGGTTTGAAATATAAACATAATACTTATTTTACAAATTGATATTCATATTATCTCTTGAAGAACTTCAGGTTTCCTCAATCCTTGGTTCACTTTTAAACATAACTATGGAAAAAGTTTAACAAATATGATAATTCTCGTTAATTTCAAATTTCTCTTCTAGTTCTGTTTCACGATGAAAAAACACATTTATTTTCCATTCATGCTGTCAAATGAGCACGAGCTTCTAAATATGTTAACATGCAGGAGCATGTACAAATGAAGCATTTAATAGCGCAAGCATAGAAATTTGATGATTGAAATACCAGAAACTTACATGCTATAGTTTTATTCTTGACAAGCCAAACAAAAAATGGTATTGGGCTACAGTTTTGTTCTTGACAAGCCAAACGAAAAATGGTATCCAGCACCAAATGGAATATATTACCAAGTTCAATCAGTAGTATTTTTCCAATGGCATATCATATCATTTCATGTAACAGAACAGAGGAAAATTGTGTTATTTTTGGCACTCTTGATCCCAAATCTAAAGGAATTGAGTTCACTCCAAGAAATAAGCAAAGTTGAAATTAAAAAAAAAAAAAAAATGCTTGAAAGACATACTCTGTTGATCTTCTAGTAGCAGAGAACAAATCTGCCCAATGACTGACCATTAGTTTTTCTTGCGACATTTACAACAACATCAAGTGACTCCAGAAAATTCCGGATAAGATCACAGATCTTCTCCAGAGGCATGTTTAGGAATTGAGATCTGGCTCTTGTTTACATTTGGCCTGGAGTAATCCGAATTAAAAGTAAACAGTCAAGAGTAAAACCAATTGGCAACAATGTTTGGCACCAAAGAAATTTCTTCATCCATGATCAAGCATAGGAAAATGCCAAGAAACAATAAGGAACTACCAGATTGCATTAGCACCAAAGGAATGCCAAAAACATAATCTAAACCCAAATAAAATCAACAGTCGAACAAGAATAAAATATTGTTACATGTAAATAGTCGGTTAACTAATGCAACAACAACAATGGAATGATGGATTCCCCTCATAATATTTGGCATAAAGATTGTTTGCCTTGAAGTAAAGGGATAGTTTATAATAGAACACGATGTTGTTTAATCCTATCTAGTGTGAAAAAGCTTGGTGATTGTTGTCATCTAAAGTAACATCTTCTCATAAGCACAACCACTGGTTGAAAATTTGACTGAAACTATTAAGTCCTTTCCAAATTAAAGTAGCCGGATACATCCACATCAAATTTGGCCTACATTTACTATTTTCAGAGATTATGTTAAGGTTTTTCATTTCTTAGAGACGAATTTGTCCAATAATATTTTTGTCTCGGAACACTCTCGAGGGTTTACTCTAAGCTATAAGTTAAAAGAGCAAGGATGAACATTCCTTTAAACAAAAGGATCAAAACAAATCCCCAACTGTAACTTGACATAATCATGCTCTCCAATCTCTCTTAATGCACAATTATTCTTGTACAAGAATACAAAACCAAGAATAGAAGAGAGGAGTGCACAGTCAAAGAACAAAGGATCCTCTTCAGTCCAAATAAACACATAAGGCGGGCATATATTCCATTTGGTGTAAAAACTAGGACAGTATTATTACATGAATCCTTGCTAATTTTAAATTATTTTCTCACCAAAATCTTGGCCTGTTTTGAAGCAATGGGATATTAATTATGGAAAAGTAAGAATAAAGACCTTGAAAAATTCAACAAAAGACCAACAAATTTCATGAAACCCAACTTCGCAACAAAAAAAAATAACATACCACTCTAAAAGAAAAACAACCAAAATATTCTATACATTTTTTTTTTCATTAAAATTCCTTGTTAGTTTGTTTATAGACTCAATCAGTGGTCTCATTTAAATAATTTCATATCAAGTTCAGATTTATTCCACACCTATTGACAAATAATATTGTTATATATGGACTGAATTTAATCAAGAGTAAGGATAGAATCGAAACTCACAATTGAGGACAAACTAAAGTCACCATAACATATGTTGAGACATGAAAATCACCCTGAACCGCATAACGAGATAACTGGCCATACAAAGGAGTGCAAAATTTTCAAATGCACAAAAACTTGTCTAAGTTGTCTATTTGTGCATATCCCCCATGTTCATTATGGTAAAGTTTGATGCTTCTCCCAAGATCCCATCAAATCAGCTTCAAATATCGTTGAATCTTATTGTTCCATTTCCTCACTGCTTATGTTCAAATCAAACATTTTTTTTGTTTTTTTTTTTTGGGGTCTTTCAATTACACTTTTCTCCAAATCTTTAATATCTTCTTTACTCACATAACGGGCTGCGGAACTGATTGATGGTACTTCTCCATCAAAGAGGTCGTCAGGCCTCAACTCAAACTCAAAGCAAGTGTCTTGGTGAAATCCGTCACTAAAATAATCATTGGTCAAACAGAAAATGTGAAGGTGATTCCTACCATACATTCGAGGTGTAATCCTGATGGTGTTGAATTTAATATCGTTGTGGGCAATCGAAGCAGATTCGAAGCATGTGTTTCCTGAAACCATTACACTAGAATGCTCATCACATATCGATAGGAAACATAAAGCAATTCCCAACCTTTCATTTCGGGGGTAATCACATGGGATTGATACAGAGTTACCATCTTGTCGGTGAACAAACCATGATGGAATTTCGCTCCCAGGAATCACCATTTCCAACAAGAACTGACCGGGATCTTGGCTTGGCGATACAAAGGCTCCACATACAGTTGATGAAATATTGAATTCAGAGATATCTAGTGAATAACAGTCGCATGCCTCCAGTTCTCTTATACTTGATGGGAGCTCTGGCAAACACTGAAGTTTTTCGCAATCATTGAGCTTAAGACATTCAAGCTTTGGACTATCATGAATATTTATTGGTATGCTAACAAAATCGTTACCCGTCAGATCCAAGTACGTTAAAGACGGGAAGGGGCCAAAATCAGGGGGGAATGATTCTTCGGTTAGATAGCAGTCAGCCAAGACTAGAGTTCTCAACAACGGTATTCCATCAATGGTAACAGGAAGGCATTCAAGGTCTATGCAAGATGCTAAGTTCAACTGTTCAAGGCCAACCAAACATCCAAGTGATGTGGGTAGTTTCTCTATGGAAGTCCACGGCAGATAAAGCCTTGACAAACTTTTCATGCATTCCCCAAATTCTGGGAGATCTTTAAAACACCCACAACCCATAAGATTTAGTTCATTTAGGGAACTCATCTCTAATATACCTGGAAGAGCTTCAAGCCTTGTGCATCTACCTAAATCCAATAGAGTAAGGCTCTTGTGGTGTACCACAGATGGGTGAACCTCAGTTAGGTTCATACAGCGGTCAAGAACTAGTGTTTGAAGTTTGGGAAGCTCAGAAAGATCAGGTGTTTGCTTTAATTGAAAACAATCACTCAAATCCAAATGCTTCAGCTTTCCTAAAAACTGATCGAAATATAGAAACGTTAAAATGCTATAATCTTTTATAGGGATAAATAATGTGGAAAAAAAATTAATAGAGCTCCTAATGAAAGGGTCATACCTTTTTTCCATCCCATAGGTTTTCGATAGCGCTGCCTGCCAGTCTGATGTCAACAAGTTCATATTGTTGATCTGAAAGGGGTAGAGTTTTCAAAGGATATCCCCACCAGTCAAGAACTTTTAACGAAGTAGGAAGGCTACCATGGTCATGGAATTGGAAATTTGCCCCAACAGTATACATTATGAGAAGCTTTAGTTGAGCCATATTTGAGAAGGCTTTTGCACTCCAATGTCGTTGTTCAACGTCAAAAGATCTGAAAACTATGCCTTGAATTGGTGCATATTCCTGTATATATATATATAACCATTTTTAACTCGAAGTAAAGTGTAGTCATAAAAATTTAATGCATTCGTGATTTTGTTTTCTATAGGTTGTATTTTACCTCTTTATTGTAAGATCACATGAAATATATATATATATATATTCTTTTAAACTAAGTACTATAATCGTAGCAATCTTCAAATAAATGTTATATATAATACGCTAATTCATATCATCTTCCTCTTGAAAATCCATCACCTTGAACCTAACAAAATAATTCAACCCAACAAAGTTCTAAGAGGCCTCATAATTCCTTTCACTTTCATCCACTAATTACTTATGTCCTCCCATCATCTCTCACATTGACTAGTGAATCGTCTACGATAAGCTCAAGCTAAATAGTTAACAATATGGAGGGATCTATATTTAGAAACATATAAAATTATAGAGATTATATTTAACTAAAATGAGAGAAATATAGTGACTAATTTATAAGTAGATATAAAAGGTAGGAATTGAAGACTGAATTTGACCTAGCTATATTCATTTTAGCTAACACCAAACATCTAACAAATGTTAAAAAAAATTACACCTACCTTATTATTTGCAAGTACAAGATGAATGTCCTCCTGAGACCATAACCTGCTTCGTTTGCTAGGATTACTTGGAGATTCATTGATGACAATACTCCTACCCATATCTTGAAGCAAATCATGCATTTCAAATGTATAATATTTCTCTTTAGAAATACTATTATATTTCTCATTCATCTTGACCAAAGATCTATCAATCAAAATATCAATACCAATCCTAACACCCTTATAACCACATGATTCTAATAATTTTGTCACATCATCTTTTTTCCGTCCTTTGAAGAAACAAGAGATATCTAGAAAAATATTCTTTTCTGTGTCATCTAAACTATTGTAACTTATTTTCAATGTATCATGAATTTTGGCCAAAGGAGTGCTCTTTATTTTTTCAATAGCATCATGCCAGACACCAACAGATCTTCTACGAAGATGGGAACCCAATACCTCAAGTGCTAATGGAAGACCACCACTATATTTCACCACTTCTTTGATCAAATCCAAATATTTTTCGTCAGGCTTTTCTTGTTTAAAAGCTTTCAAACGAAAGAGATCAAAAGATTCACTCTCGACCAAACCTTGAACCTTATAAGTTCCATGTACTTCATAAATCTTTAGCAATTGTATGTCTCTTGTTGTGATTATGATTCTGCTTCCTGGACCAAACCAATCTTGATCCCCAGCCAAATTCTTTAATTCGACTTCATTGCTAACATCATCGAGAACAAGAAGAACTTTCTTGTTGCATAAAGAGGTTTGTATTATTCTTTGCCCCTCATACTCATCATAAAAATTTGCACTTATATTTGCCTTGTCGGCAAGTTCTTTTTGTTTGTCAACAATTCTGTTTTTCTCACATGCTTCCCTGACATTGGCAAGAAAACAACTGACTTTGAATTCTCCTTGGATGGCTTCATAAACTGCTCTAGCAATAGTTGTCTTTCCTATGCCGCCCATCCCCCATATGCCTATAAAGCGAACATCATTCAACCCTCTACCTATATGCCTCATTACTTCCTCCACCCTTGAAGCAATCCCCACAAGGTTCTTCGTAGAAGATGGCAATTTTGGAATCAACTTTTTATGTATGTGATCAGCAATGTTTTCCACAAGTGTTGCCTCATGCCTGTATAGGAAATTTTCATCAAGCAGCAAAATAAAGCAACTAATTATAAAGACAAGTTCTCGTTTAATATTTTGCGTATCAATGGCAAAATGCTAACCATAAACCTCGACAAAATGAAGAACCAACTCAACTTAAAAAATTTGGTTATTACAAAATCTCAGGAAATGAATCTGTAACTAAAGTTTAGTCTCTTGAGCGAACCAAATGGACTGAACTTCTGAGGGCAAATCATGGTTTCATCAGAGAGTTACATGAAACTAAGGAACAAGAGATCGTAGTTGAAATGCATATTGTAACTTAATTCAACATCGAAGTTTAATATATACAGGGGTGATTAACTACAACTCCTACTTTCAAGAAGAATAGTTAAATATATACTTATGCCGTTCCCCATGACATCAATTTTTCCTAGGCTAGCTATTAGATCACATTTCTTATGCTAGAGAATTTTTTAATTTTCCCTCGAGAAGCATATTGCATATAAATTGAACCAGGGTATAGTTACAAGAGATTTGATAAGGTGATTAATTGAATTGGTAGAGATTTTGTATTTTCTGTCTTATGATTCATGATCTTTTCTCTTATGAAATGACGACGTTGAAAGTGATTTAGGCTTCATGGTTACCACATATAAATTGCATAGTTCACACGATTTAATTTTATTGATTAATTGTTTTAGCCATATTAGCTCGAGTTGCAAGTGCCACAAGCCTGCTGTGTTCGGTTTAGAGTTTAAACGATTAATATTATATTTAAATATGGATACAACATAGTCATCATATATTCAAAATAAAAAATTATTTGTAACTGTTAAATTTAAATCTGATTTGGTGGCCCTAATTATGACAATTATAATTGTGACTTGATTGAACCAAATATATCACTTAACTAATACGTTTTAAATTTGAAATTAAAGTTCGTTTCGATTGTAACATGTGGTGCATGATTTATATTATTTTGATTTTCTTTTTCAATAAAATGTGTGATTTCTAGTAGTGAGAGACATTATTTTCACAAAATGATACATATTTGAAACCAAAGATAATATTCATTTATACCCTTTTAAATTACTTAAAATTTTTTTTGTTTAATCTATTATAATTAACTTATCTATTTCATAAATCAAATGATTTATTAGTTGTGCTTAACTAATTATATGGATTTAATTTCAATACATTGTTATCCAATCAAATTTCTCATGTGGATGACTTTTAAAGTAGTGGGGTGAAAATCAATCATAGTTTATTGATATAGCAAAATATAATTAAATAACTATATAAAAAATTTACATTATTTGTACATTAAATTTAAACTCTAATTATATTAAGATTTAAAATATTTATTTAATTTATTAACTATGAATCTCAATCCCAACGACATAATATAACAATTTTCTTTTCTTATTTTAACTTTTAATTACTAATGAAAAAGGTTATACGGAAATAGTTTGTTTCAACATTTCACTATTTATAATTTTATTTATATATTTACACCTTCAATTATTTATTTTATAGGATTATATATATATATAGTATGGGTTTTGTTTTGATACTCCAAAGATTTAAACCTAAGGATTATGATTTAATCATAAGTTTTTAAAATATTAATAAATTTAATTAATAGAACACAGGATAAATTTTTAATCACAAATTATGTAAAAAGTATCAACACTCACAATTTTTATAGGGTACTGGAGAAATATTATATAAGAGGTCATGTTTACAGGAAGAGACAAGAGGAATGTGTATCAACCTTTGGATCAAAATTAATGATGAGGATTAAAATAATACTTTTGATGACTCACGTGACTATTTTACCTCTATTTCTCTATAGGGAGTGGTCCAAATGTCTATTATCACTCCTATTTATGGTGATTGTTAATTGATTTCTCTTTAATACATTTCTTATACTAAATCAAAAATAGTGGACAATAATTATTCTATGTTCATCATAATTTTATCTTAATTTATTATTGTCACTAGTTCATAATTATTATAACAATTTATTTTGAAAATTATTTATTATTTACATTTTTCTAAAATATTGTATTTGATGGATACTAAAAGAGTGAAAATAAAGATAACCAACATCTTTGATATTATTATTTAGCTCTAATATTGATGTACCTATTTAAAATTTTTTGATACAAAAATTATCTAAGTATTATAATAATTACTATTTTTTTGAAAAATATTAAGCAAAGATGAATATATATCAACTAAAAAAAAATTATAATATACAATGTACATATACAATCTTTTAACATCGAGTGTTAATATGATTAAATAAATATTATAGAAATAAATAATAACAAAATTTATTGTTATTGACCAATTCATTTTTATTACTTATTTTATTTTATATTTTCTGTAATTATGATTTTTAATATTATTATTATTATTATTATTATTTATTTTCACTTATTAATACTTTGATGAATTCACTGTTAATCTATTTATGTATTATTGTGTGAAGAACAATTTTAGAAAAAATATTTGATACATGATTATAAATACTTTTGTGAAATAATTTAATTGTAACTATTTATAATATTGGTGGTTACATAAAACTTATGACAGTAAAAAGAACGAAAACTTTCATTAGAAATATTTTAAAAATTATGTGCCCTTATTTTTTATCACTTATTTTACAGTAAGAGAAATGAATTGATCGTGTAGTGGGTAATTGATTAACATACGAGGGGAGGTTTGTAAAAAAGTCAAAACCAAATTAAAAATTGCGATATATGTTCATCAATTTTCACAAAAGGCTTTTTTGCACATGTAGCAATTTCCTTTAACAAATTAACATAAAACTATGATTAACATAAAACAATTAATCTTTCTTATTTTAATTAAGTATAAGAAGGGTATTAAAGGAAAATTAACTAACAACCACTATAAATAGGAGTGGCACTAAACATTTGGGAGGGACTATCTTTGTATTGTTGCTCTCTTTCTTATTTTCCTCTATCATGCCTCGATTAATCGTAATAGCGGTGCAGTTTTTCTATGTTTACTCCCAGCTTCTCTTTTACTTTTCAATCGATCGATATAATTAGTGGCTAAAATAAGGTGCTCCATCTCTATGGCCTTCCAATTTGCCACACAAGAGTTTGGAATTTAAGCCACAATCTTCTTGCCACTGTCGCAGATTGAATCACAAATTTAATGTTGAGCTTGGAATTGGTTAATCTTCTTGGTTAATAAGGCTTATGGATGATCTAGAAAATAGGGTGAACTGGTTTTGACAACAAGCCATTGTGGAGGGAATGAAGAGAGAGTCCCGCGCAAATGAAAATAGAGAGGGTTAAGAAACAGAAACAGGAAAATGAGGAAGATCAGGTGACTCATTAATAATATTATTTTAATCCTTACTGTTAATTTTAATCCAAAATCTAACATATGCTCCTCTCATCTCTCACGGTAAAATTTAATGTGATCCCACTCTAATTGTCCAACATATATTCACTTCCCTTTGATGACATCGATGATTATACAATTTTATGTGGAATTTGACTTCTCTAGAGTAAAAAAATTGGTAAAGTATAAAAGTAAGAGATTAACCATTCTTAAATTATCTAGTGAAATCTACATATGAAGGAAATACGATAAAAATTATTAATTCAATAGTAAATAACCCTCACTTTTATACTTGATAGATTTTCTCATTTTAAAGAAGTCAAATGCTTTTTTATGAGTTACCAACAATGTCTCACTCCCACCATCATCATAGTCTCCAGATGAGTCCTTTTTGTCCTCCATTCTCTCTATGTCAGACGATCACAATTGGGTGTGTGGCCTTTATGATAATCCAACAGCTCACTGGTTGTTAGAAAGAAAATGGGGAGAAACGTGTAGGAGGAAAGAGGTTGCTGGTTCCAAATGAAATGGTAACTGAACTTTCGTTTATGGAGAAGCAGGCGGTGTCTGAGAATTGAGAGAATAATGAGCGTATGATCCACAGAGGGAGATAGGGATGAAGTGCTGGCGGTGGTGATACTGATGAAATTGGAGGAGGGTAATGGCACGTGAAGGGATAACGATGATGATGATGGTGGCAGGAGTGGTTGCGGGCATCCACTTTTTTTATAACTCGCGTAGAATTATTTAATTGCTGATTTCATATTTTCATAACATGAGGTGAGTGCAGGTCTATCAATTAAATATTGTCTTCAGCAAAACACGCCCTGGCGAGATTGCTTTTGATAGTGACAACGTCACAATCACGTCAAGTAGTGGGATTGAAATGAATTAGGTTTTTATATTTTGATTTATTTATTTTATGAAATTTTTATGTGTCATTAGTGCAAAACAAATTTTATATAAATATTAAATTATATATTGTTATATCAATAAAAATATTTAATTTTATCATTTATTATTTTGACCAATAAAAATATATAATTAAATGATTATGCCAATTAAAATCATCTAATTTATTCTATTAGTACATTAAAGTTAAGAGTTTAATATCTATACATTAACAATGTAAAATTTTCTTATACTATCATTCAATTAAATAATTTAATTTGAATAATTTTTCAAATAATAGATATAAAATTTAACTATTTTTGCTAATGTATCAATTTATGATAAGATGATAGTGTGGAAAATTTTTACATTATCAATGAATAGAAATTAAATTTTAAAATTAATCTCTCATTTTATTAACTTAAGTTACTTATATTTTATGATACACTTAAATATCTTTTTGATCTATATAAATATAGATCATTTTGATTTTAGTCAATCTAAAAAAGAAATTTGGCTTTTAGTCACTCTTTTTTCTAATATTATGTTTTTAAGCCATTGTATCCTATATTAATTTGGTTCTCGAAAAGTATATTAGAACATGCATTTCATCCTTTTGAGTATTGAGATTTTCATTTTTTTTGCCATTAAAAATATATCCAAAACCTTTTTTTGATACTTATAAATGTAACCACTTAATGATACAAACTAATGGTAGGGAACAGAAATATAATATTAGAAAAATGAGAGACTTAAAACCAACAAAAAGAGGAAATTAAATAAAATTAAAGCAGATTAGAATATGCATTTAATCCTTTTGAGTATTGAAAATTTAATTTTTTTTTCCATTATAAATATATCCAAAATCTTTTTTGATACTTATAAATATAACCACTTAGTGATACAAACTAATGGTAGGGAACAAAAACATAATATCAAAATAATAAGAGACTTAAAACCAACAAAAGGAGGAAAAAACATAAAATGACTTATATTTATAGGACTAAAACGCGTTAAAGCCTTTATAATATTTCAAAGTTAAAATTGTATTATGTCAAAACTGATCAAAGATTTCCAATCTGAACCAACTATAGTTAGATTGCATTAGTTTAGATTCAATATTTAAATTAATCGATGCATTTCAAACAGCAAGAAATTATATTATTTGGATCAAATTTAATCTTTGTTCAAAATTGAACCAAACAGCATCGCGAATACTCCTACTAGAGAGGGCGTGTTATAATAAGATGAGAGAATTTTAAAGGAAAAAAAAATATGTGGAGGAAAAAATTAACACCAGATGAAAACAATACACGATCATATCTCATAGTAAATTAGTAGTCATAAACTCATAATACAATTATTATTTCAAGGAGTTGTACACCTAACATTTTTTTTGTTAGTTTGCTTTTTTTAGTTTCAAGTATGTGCTTTGAGGGGAATTATTTTTATATAGGATTTGAATTAATAATAGACTTAAATATGATATTATGAGAGTATTTCTCATTATTATTATTTGGTTAGAGGTAGAGGATAGGTTAGAGATCAACATATCTTACTCCCTCACCCGAGGGTGTATGTGTGGTGTAATTACAATCTTAATTAAGAGGTGATAGTTAGCACATGATTGTTGAGTAATCAATAGGCAGGAGGGGATGGCTATCCAACTGGGCAATGGGAAGGGGAGGATTTGTCCACACAAAAAGATCGAGTTAGGTCGTTCGGCTGGTCCACCCATACTTTCATAAAGTGATTTATAAAGTATATAATCTATTTTGTAAAAGAATAAGGTTATTTTTCAAGAAAATTAATTAATTCTTAAATTTTTTAAACACTCTTGAATAAAGTTATACACAAATCAGAAAATAATTAATTTTTTATTTTATATAAAAATAGAAAGGTATTTAAAATAACTGGATTTTGGTTTAATCTTTAATTATCATCATGTGAAATGAGACGCCTTAATGGCATGCAACATCATCTACTGTGTTATCATGTGAAAGATCCTTTATGCTTTAGTAAATAATGTTATGAATTTAATGGTTCAAAATAAATAGGGGATAAAATTTGTTGAAAGTATTTGATTTGAACTTATGTCAAAAATTCACATTAAAATTTTATCAACTATAATAATGCCTACATGACAAAAAAATTTAGCATTAGAATAATTTTATTATTAATATGATACATTAAATAGATGATACCAATGGTAGATCTTAGCTTAGATAATAGGGGGCATGTTTGAAAAAAAATTGTATATATTTATATGTGTGAAAGAATTTAATTTTTATATATTATATAATGCAAGTATTACTGTTATCTAGATAATGCAAGCAAATAAAAAATTTATTACTCTGGAGGTTCTTATAACTTTACTTAACATTCAATTAGATCCCTATATTTTAAAAATTTATAATTACTAAAATTTTAATTAAATACCAATAATTTAATAATATGTGATTAAGTCCTATATTATATAAAAAATTTTCAATTAAGCTCATATAAACTGTGATCAAGTTCTCATAATTTTGTACAATATAGGAACTTTTTTGAAATTTTATGTGCAATTTGATTAAAAACTTTTGTACAATATAGGGTTTTAATTATAAATTTTTTATTATAATGACTTAATTAAAAGATTTTGTACAATATAAGTACTTGACCATACTTTTAACCTATAAGACCGTAATTAAAAATTGAATAAAATGGTAGGCATTTCTAGAGTGATCCCTTGTTTTTTTCTTTTTTGTCAAAACTCTAGAATAATTAACCCTAAATAAAAAGCACTTTATGGTTGCTATTGTTACCAATTGTCTCACAAAGGCCCATATAAGCAACATATCAGTGCATCAAAAACATAAGCTACACATCACACGCTTATTCAGTCCATATATTCATATTTCAAATAAAATGCATGCTGAATCACCGTTGAAAATCTAAGGCATGTTCAATTAGAAAAAGGAACGTGACTAAACAAAAATTAGAAAAAGGAACATGCATTAGTCAAGGAAGCGAGTTTTTGGGATTTTTTTTTCTCAAATATTTAAATGTTTTTCAGAGAACTCACTTTTGGCGAGATTTTATATTAAATTTTATCATTTTACTCTTTCAGGGCAAAATTTCATAATTAAAAATATTAATTTTTATTGTTTTAAAATTATTATTAAATGAGATTAATTGTTATGTATTAATGGTGCAAAATCTATTTCACATCATTCTACATTGGCAATCAATTAAAATTTGACACATTAATTAATTGGTGAGAAAATTAAAAGGAATGATACAATTACTAAAATTACATTGATATATCAAGTTTTCATTGATTGACGGTGTAATGTAAACCAATTAATTTCTCAGTAAATGCCATATTCCATTAATTTTCTCATAAACATCATATTCTTCCACTAAATCCATTCAAAAACCATATTAGAAAAATGACCCTAAACTTAAATATACATAGAAGTAACTTTTATTTTGATTATTTAATTTCATGCAATTTTATTTTGATTTAATTTTCATGCATATAATCATCTAATTATATATTATCATATCAGTTATATTAATTACAAAGACTTACTTATCCTTAAAGTCCCAGCCAGCGAGATTCGCAACTCGTATCAATGCATCTCTCCATCTTCTAGCCCTCTCACTATTTTTTCCAAATTTCTTCTCATGTTATTTGCTTATTTTAACTTTTTAAGTTTTAAACACCAATAAAAAGATTACACAAAAATAGTTTGTTTCACATTTCACTGCTTATAATTTTCTTTATATATTTATTCCTAAACTTGAATAAGTAGAAGTAAATTTTATTTTGTGTTCTTATATTTATGGCAAACTCTGAAGTATTAATACTCCAAAATGACTGATATTTATCTAGTATCAATATTTATTGAGTACTCTAACTACTTATTAAATAATAAATAAATATTATTTAAATATAAATTAATCCTTATAAAATATTAAATATTATAACTAAATAAATTTAACTACTATTATGTCCTTTTAGATTTTATCTTTTTTTAAATATTTTTACTTGAACATTATAAAAAATTATTTATTTTATAAAATAATTATTTTATTAATTATAATTTTATATTTTTATGTAATATATCCTCGCCTATCCATGTCCTAATTTTTATAAATTTTCTTATCCGTCAGCCGTACCAATGCATCATAGATGGCACACAATAATTTAGTAAAACAAATAGACCTCATAACACACAATTGGTAAGGCAACTTACTTATCCTTGAAGTCAAAGCCGGAAACATTAGCAACTTGTACCAAAGCATCTCTCCATCTTTCAACCTTGTCACTGTTTTGTCCATATCTCATCTCATGTTTTTGGAAAGCTTCCTCAAAGCTTCCCTTTTGATATCTCACATCAGAAGGCTCCACACCATAGAAGACTGGCACAACCTCTAGCCCCAGGTTCTTGCTACACTCAACAATTTTGCGTAGCTCATCCAAACACCAAGAGGAGGAAGCATAGTTTGGTGAGAAAACGGTGATTGCAAACATTGATTCTTCAATTGCTTTCAAGAGCTCTGATGAAATAACTTCACCAGTCTCAAGGCACTTGTCATCTCTGAATGTTTTGATTCCCTTCCTGTCCAACGCAGCATACAGATGGTCAGTGATCCCTTTGCGAGTGTCTTCTCCTCTGAAACTCAAGAACACGTGATACGTGCATGATCCTGGTGGTGGCGGGACTGAAGCAGAAGGCGGAGAGGAAGAGGAGGCTTCACCAACAACCGATGCCATATGTTCAATTCAATTATCTCAAGAATATGTGTGTTGTGGACTTGTAGTTTGTAGCAGAACAGTGTTCGTAGGGTTGTGGCTTTAGAGACAATAAATTGTAAAGAGCAAAGATCGTGTGTGTGTGTGAATGCAGGAAAGTGAGTGGAAGCTTCATGGGTTGGGTGGTAGGACAAAGTTGGAGAGAAAGAAATAAAGGCCATTTTCATCATAATAAATGTTAAAGCGAGAATATTCTTGTGCAGGAAAGAGCGACGAAGCTTTTAAAAGTTACTTGCATGTTTAATAAAATATTGCAGTTTTTTTATGAATTTTTAAAGCTCGAAAAATTTTCAGAAACTTGAACGAAGTTTATACAGAAAATTTTGTGAATGCCTTGTCGTCAATGAATCTTTCCAAGATTTCCTTGTCATACTTTGAAGAATTCAATTAATGAATTCCAGTTGCATGCATACTTTAAGACGACTTCCCGAACAACTTGGTCCTTCGTGGCAAGTGCATCTCAAGTGGCCATCTAAAGAACAGGCAAGTTGTGTTCAAAATATTCAGGTCAACTTTGAGCTCGTAGTTTCTCACGCCAGATGGATAAATTATCTTCGACAAGGTAATTTCATAAAACTAGTTGGTCAAATAATTGATATATTAGGTGGCACGGCAATGATGATGCTGAGTTATAATCTTCAATAATAGCCCAGGAAAAAGACAGAAATTGTGTTTTGAGGTACAATTCATTGAAACAAGTTGGGCAATCAATCAATACATATATTAGGTAGGACCACGATGATGATGGTGTAGTTGCAATCTTCAATAATAACATTTTATTAAAAGATTAGAGGAGGTCCGTTTTCCTCAACGACACTCATCTTGTCATTTGTGCTCTTCCATTCCATTTAGTAAATCAATTGAGGATAAATACTAAACAGTTTAGGATAAAATATAAAACCATATGTAGAAAATAGTTTGTCCTCAATTGATTACAATTTTTTAGAAGTGATTTACACGTCTTATGAATATTGTTTATAACTTTCTACATATTGGTTTACAATTTTTTCGCATATGGTTTTATAGTTTATGCTGAACCTGTTTGATATTTGTATTCAATTAATTTATAATTTTTCAAAATCCGTTTACATATTTTATGCACATGGTTTACAACTTTTACGTACTGATTTATAGTTTTTCTGCATATAGTCTCACATTTTATCCTGAAACTATTTAGTATTTGTCCTCATATTGGTTTACAATTTTTTAGAATTGGTTTGCATGTTTTATGAATATGATTTACAACATTTTGCATATTGATTTATAACCTTTTATAACATGTATTTACAATTTTCTAACTCTAGTTTTTAATAATAATAACAAATTTCAACTTCTAGTAGAGTCATTCTCAATTTGTTTTATTGTTGAAAAACTGGAAAAACTAATCATCTATGTCTTGGATATAAACCATAAACACATAAAAAATCAATTCATTAGTGTCAATAGATTTTGACTCTCTTTTATCTTCTTCCTGTGAATGATAAAGAACGAGGAAGAGAAATATGATGGAGAGAGATTGAAGGTTGAAGAACAAGATCTTGATTCTATGCGTATACTATGGTAACAGATCTTGATTCTCCTTTATCTACTTCATGTGAACAATAAAAAACAAGGGAGAGAAAGAGAGAGAGAGAGAGAATGAAAACTTTTGGAGGGATGATGGGTGAGAGAGAGAAAGAGAGAATAGGAGGGAAGCTTTTTCTTTTTCCTTTTTTTATTTTGTTCCTTTATATGTCATACTCTTATTTTGTCTTATAGTGAGGTATAAGTGTATGGTGCCTTTGTGATGCATATTGTAGCACCCTAACTTTCAACACAATATGCCTAGGCCATAATGGTTAATCGTTAGTTTGTTACTCTTTTGTCTCAGAACTTTTCTTGATTTTAAACTTTGAAAATAAGTCTATGGAAATTATGACCAATTTTTTTTTTAATTATTGAAAGATCAAACTATGAGCCGTTCTCATATAAAGTATAGTGCATAAGTATCCATCATATAATATGTGATAATAGCACATCTCATCAATGTATTCTTAACCATCCATCACATAGCATGCATACATATCACAATAGAACACAATATAAACTGGGAACATCATCATAGCATAACATTGACTTTAATCATCATATCTAATAATAATAGTATAGAAGAATTCCACAAGTATAATACCATCACAAATATACCAAGCCCATCTATAGAGGTTGAGCATACAATAATTCAAAAGATAAGCATAACTACAACATGGCTAAACCCTTTATGGATGCACAGCTACCAACAACTAAGTAATGAGCATGCATGAAGACGAAACAACTCCTAAGCACTGCAAACAGGAAGGAATATATCTCCGCTTTCGCTGTGCCACTCTGATCTAAACTATAGTGCAACTCCTATGCCAGCATCTCAAGGAAGTCCAAGGACGTCGCCATTATCCTTGTTTGAAGACAAAGAAAGAGAGGGAGTGAGAAACTTATACAAGAATCTCAGTAGGGTTTTTTCGTCTCCACACACGTGTCATCATCATCATCCCCAGGAACCTCAAGTTTCATTATGAAAACAGTAGACATAAATAAGGTTCATTTAGTTAGTTTTAAAGGCATTAGCCAAGGTCTGTGTCTTTTAGCATAATTCTTAATGTCATGAATACATGATACCTCATTATGAATGCAAGTCAACACCATATGCAACATATCACAAGAATCATAATAAATAAACATGGCATAGAGAACATAAACCGTCATAACATAATCTTTCCTCTTTACTTTTTTAGGTGACTTAACTTTTTTGTTCTCTTCTAAGGGCCACCCTAATGCTCTCTCCTCTTGAGAGTTCTAGGTTATGAGCCCATACCTAAACTAGTCATTACTAGTCTACACTTACCTTCTTGATAAGCAAATTCCTGACTCCCAGAGTGCGAGATAGGGGGCATAGGATCACCACCTTTCATAGCCATCAATCACTACAAAAAAAACTTGTAAATTGTGGCAGGTTAATTATGGCGGTTCTAAAGAACCTCCATACCATACGTGAATTAAGGCGGTTTTATCAACCGCCATGATTTTAGTTACAAAAATGGTGGTTAGCAAGTAAATAATGGCGGGTTGCTATTTTAGCAAATAAAAAGAAAAAGGAAACCAATAAAGGTTTAGTAACCCTTCCCCCTCCCTTCCTCCCTCCTCGACTCTCCCCCCTGCTCTCTCTCTCACTAAAAGGCTACGCCACCCACTTCCATAAGCCACGAGCAGCCTCACCACACAAGTCGCGACCAGCCACCAAGCCACCGGCATAGGGGACCCTCCGTTGCACGCAGAACCCAAATGACCTAGACGAGAGTAGATCGGAGAAGAAGTGCCGATGCGAGATCGAAGACCGCTGCGCACAAGAAGTCCGAATGATCACATCCATGCGCAAACAGTGAACAGTGAATGGCCACCGCCACGCGCGCAAACAGGAAGACCGCCACGTCAGTGAGCTCCTTGCACAACCTCTGGGTCACCCTCCCTCGCGCCGCCATTTCTACGCACTAGAGTCAAGCAACCTCTGCTTTTCACTGTCCAACCTCTGCCTCTCATCTGAACTAGCTCACGATTTGTTGCTCTTGCTCAGCAATATTGAGACTTCAATGGATCTCATTTTCAATTTCCCCTTATCTTCGCAGTTAAGCTAGTGAGCCCTCTCTCACTCTTCTGTGGTTTTGCTTTTTATTTATTTTTTGTTTAAGATCTACCCCTATTTGTTAAATTAGTAGTGGAATGAGTTATTGATTGATGAAGTGCTGCAAAATTGTAGAATAATAGACAAATGTCTTTAGGTGATTGTGCACATAAACTTATAGGTGGACATTCTTATACAAAGGGCCTTCCTGGCAGGGAGAGAAGGCATGTTAGCATTGCCAGGGAGCTTGTTATGAGACCCCAAATCTTATTTATAGATGAACCTCTTTATTGTCTGGACAGGTGTTTTTCTTTTTCTTTTCTAAGACTTTCATTGTAGCAACTTTTGAGGTATAATTATCAAACTTTAGCTGTATATGTCGTTCATATACTATTGTTTACACCTCTACAAGTAGTTTGGCTAGTATGTTGAAATGCTATACTGCACTCAGCTGGAAATGATGGTCAATTGTTCATAGTCTGGCCTAACTATGCCTACTTGTTTCATTCCATTCTATTCCATTAATCGAAAAATAGTGTTTTGGTTCGTTTTTCTCATGCATGCCTTGCAAATGGCCCACACCATCACCTTGGTTCAATAGAAGCCAAGGCTATGAAATTGAAGTCTATAGCAAATCATGCTTTAGTAGTTTCATTATTTTCCAAATTTATGCTATGTTGCATTTCCTTGGAAATCCAATGTTATCAGTTGCTTGATTGTATTTCATATTTTTAAAGGCATATCCTTGTTGCTTCTTGGTATTCCTGCAAATTCCTGATGGTTTATGTCTTCATATATTTTTTATTATCCTTGTAATTTCTTTTTTCTTCAGTGTCTTAGCACTTTTAATGATGGTTACGTTGAAGAAACTAGCAAGCAGTGGTTGTACACTTATTTTCACCATTTACCAAAGTGGCACAGAAGTCTTTGAACTTTTTAATCAAATATATCTCCTTTCAAATGGGAATACACTGTTCTTTGGAGAAACATTAGCTTGCTTGCAAGTAAATTACCTTCTATCATGTTTTTCTATGGTACATAATTTCTTGTGTACACTATACACATATAACAAGGCATTGATTTTTGTTTTTTGGGTTCATAGGGTTGTTATGCATTAGTCACAAGTGACCATTGGAAGATTAGACGAGTGTGTGCAATGTTCTCGAAAGCACTTTTTTCTTAATGTTAAACTTCTTTGTAAGTAACTGGCATGAAATACTTCTCTTATTACTGACTGCATTATTTTAATATGATGAAGCACTTCTCAAATGCTGGATTTCCATGCCCAATCATGCAAAGTCCTTTAGATCACTTTCTACATGCAATTAATACAGATTTTGACAGGATAATTGCTATGTGTAAAAACTGGCAGGTAATTGTTTCTGGTACGGCATTTTCCTATGTCTTAGTCTGATTGGTGTTACGAGAACATAAGATTTCCTTGACAAGAAAAATATGTAAATGCTTGACATGTGTTTGTATACGTAGTTAAATTGTAATTAGTAATCATGACTAAAAAAGGTTGTAATTTCTATCTTAAAGATTTTTTTTTTAAAATTTTCTTAAGTTTTGTTTTGTAAGTCGGTGACTGGTTCATGGATTAGTATTGGTTCTCAGAAGGCTCCATCATAAGCTTGTTTAAATATTTGATCTCTGCATTTTGACTTCCTGGTCTGGCTGGATTTCTATTATGCTTGGACTAATGAGAGAGAGAGAGAGAGAGAGAGAGAGAGAGAGAGAGAGAGAGAGAGAGAGAGAGAGAACTGGATGATGAGTATTATATTGCTTTACCTTGTTTCTTATCACTTTCATTTAATAGAGAAACTCAAGCTTCTAAGTTCAAATTTTTGCTTGCTGTTTCAGTTTTTATAGAGAAGTTTTCTCACTTGCATAGTATTTGATTCTGCTATAGCCTCACATGAAGGTGCTAGTGACAATTCGTAAGTTTATGACATGCATAGTTAGAGCTTTACCAATTATCAGGTAGTTATATTATATTTACTCTGTTTGATATGAATAAACATCTAACAATGAGTTTATTTGTGCAGTCATGTCAATGAAAGTTGTATGTCTCAAAATTAAACTCCTTCTTTTGGGTTTTTTTTTTCTATGCTGCCATATAAAAGAGGCTAATAGTGTTAATAATGGTTGTTTTATCTACTATCTGGATTCTCCCTTTTGCTTTTATCTGCTACTGTTGGAATGATATGTTGTGTTTGCTGATGACCATGTGATTGTGCTGAAATGTTAATTAACTAGATTAGTTTTTTTTCCCTGCTAAGATATCATAATTGGGATCATTAACTAATGATATGATGATTGATTTTACACATAGATGAAAGCAAAAATAGATTAAGATACTACATTTGTTGGGTGCTCTTGTAGTCAGATGATAAGGTAAAATATGCATTACTTTCCTTCACTATTTTTTTCCTTTTTTCATTTTTCTTCCTCTAGTTTTCTTTTTAAAAAAGGCAGAGGGCTCAAGGATGAAGTAGGATATACATTAAGATGGCTTGGCTTCAAAATTTCATCCATGAAGAGGAAGATATTTTGCACTTTGGGAATTGAGACAATGTAAAACTGCATATTATTGCAATCTTGATTGAAAGGCATAGGCATTATTTTAGCAGTAATAGTGACTATTACTATTTTGCATGATTATTGTAACCATTTTTTTTAAAACATTAGTCTTGTAATTAGAATGGTTTAAAATTGTTGTAATAAATAGTTTTAAAAATTTTTCAAAAAAATTTCATTGTTAATTGCAGCGGTTCGAAACTGCAGCAATACACGTGAATTATGGCGATTGTACAAGATAATTGTGGCGATTTTGTTGTAACTGCCGTAATTTACCAAATGACGTTGGTAATAATGGCGATTCAAGGAACCGCCACTTGCTGAGAAAAATGACGGTTATAACCGTCGTAATTCACAAAAAAAACCACCACTATTTTCCTGTTTTGTTGTAGTGAATTCTTGGAGTCTAAAGGATCACCTCTTTGGGTCACCTCCCATAACCATTAATTCCTAGAGTCTGAAGGATTCTCTTATTGGATCACCTCTCATAACCATTAATACCTGGAGTCTAGAGAGTCATTTCCATGTGTCTTATGTCACCTTTAATCTTAGCATGTAAATTTAGAAATGGAAACATGAGCATATGATCATAGCTATCATCATGACTTATTACTCAACATTTCATGCTCATGAAACTTGGAATTTCTCTAAGTCCACAAATTTGGTGGAAATCCAACAGCATAACGGCTGAAAACAAAACTTCCCCAAATTCGCTTCATGCTGTAGAACAAAACAATTATGCATCTCAATCATTCATTCATAATCAGAACATGCAACAGTTCATCATGTAATTGATCACATAAGCATGCATCACATTCTTCACATATATCCATAAGCATGTTATCATCAACATCTTATTGAAAAGTGAACATGCTCTGATGCGAGCTGTCGCTACCCGCAACAAATTAAAATTTATAAAAGTGCTAAGTTGCACCAAAAATGTAGTAAAGGGCACAACTCAGGTCGTCTCACAAGGAAGTGTTACTAGTCAATTAGAAATTAGGGGTTTGGAGAATTAAGATTAAAGCAATTTAAATTAAAAGATAATAGCAACAAGGTAATAGCAACAATGAAGGAAGCACTAGTGCAAGGTATTCCTAGGATTGGAAATTAATTATCATTGACCAAACATTAAACCCACTGGTGGCTATTAGTAATAAATTACTAGCAATTCTACTAGTGATCAATCGACCTCTAGAATTTGATCAATGCAAATAACTAACAAACGACGATCGCCAATTTGATTAGAAATCACATTAATTTAATAAGCGAATTGATATAGCCTAACTGCCAATCGAAAAGTTAATTCTAATGTCCTCCCTCAAACATAAATCAACAGATCTATCAATTTATCCCCAAAGGGTTTCCCTAAACAACAATCGCCAATTTAGTTATCCCAATAAAAATTATAGCAATCACCACAATAATTATAGGAATAGAAACTGCAGAACATTAAGAAAACCAATGCATTTAATATAAAAAAATGTCTCAAACATCATCCTAATCCATTCGGAACCCTTACACTAGTAAAGAAATCTACTTCTCCATCTCTGAAGGATTACAACAATAAAGATAAAAGAACCTGGAAATAATAGCAATGATCATCGCTACGATCTCCAAGGCAAGCACCTCTATCAATGGAACCCTTAGAGAGAGAAGATAGAGAGAGATGTAGAGAGAGAGTTCTCCAAACTGAAACTCCAAAACTAAAAACAGGGTAAAAGTCTGTAACATTCCTATATATACTGCCTTCTAAAAATAGGCCAAAGTGGGCCCAAAAACAGATAAAATAAGGTCTTCTACGTCATCGCACGCGCCTTGACGCTCTTAGCGGCCAAGCTCACCAGTGAGCAATGCTGATAACAGTCAATCTTCTAGGTTCTGTTGAGCCCTACAACGCTATATAGAATAGAATTTGCCCTCGATACTAGAAATAGTGATTGTAGCCCTTTGAATAAGCTTTCCAACGCCACCAAAATCACCTCAATTGGAGATTTGTAGCTCCAGATATTGCAAAAATACTGACTAGAGGTCAAGTTTGACAGCATCAGAACATTAGCAACCTTTAATCTTGCAACTTGATTTTCACCAAGATACTCTTAGAACTGGGTTTTGAGTTAAACATAAAAGTTATAGAAGACTTCTTGAGCTTTCCAAAACATCTTTTTTGTCTCAATCTGATCTCTTGTTCTTGACATTTTGCACTTGATCCAAAGCTCCTGTGCATAAAACCATACTCAAAGAGACAAGTTAAACGCAACAGTTTGTAATTATAAATTATTCCCAAAATCAATGCAAAAGCCAATAGTTCTATCAAAAGAACACAATGAGGAATAAATTAAATGTCTAATTAATCACATCAATAACATAGAAAAACTCATGTAAAAAGCTAAGAATTAGAAGTAAGATAAGTGGCATAAAATACTCTTATCATGCTCCTACCCACTACGCCGAAAATCAAGGACCGGACTCAGCTAATGCATATGCTATGCTCAACAGGATATACACAACAGACTAGAGATCATCACTTGCATAATTCAAGAATCAAGCATGCATAGCCATCAATTCACAATTTTGCACAATTATTTCAAGTCATATAATTTTCAACTCAATCACATGAACATGGCCTTCATAAGATATCATTTACATTAATATCATCAAGTTATTGATAATTACACTTTAGCCCCAAATAGGGTCAAAACTGCAAATTTTTAAAATATGGATCAAAATGTAAATTCCCTTTCCAACACATTTTCTCAAACTAATGATCCTCAAAAATTAATTTTCACTTTAAGAGATCCATGTCACTTAGAAATAATTTAAATTCATCATAAAAAATTATTGTGGGCCATAAGCCAAATTTTATTATATTTTAAGGGTCAAAATACAAAGTTTCACATTCTTGACACATGCGGGTGCCAATGTTTCTAAAACTTATTCTTAACAGCATAAATGGTATTTTGAATACATGGATAAATTCAAATTATTATTAGATCTAATTAAACCCATTCGGCCAAAATTCTCTAATGATAGGTTCAAATCACAATTTTTTGCATTTTGCAAAACGGTCCAACCTAGCACTTGTGATTATGTTTTTAGATACCTAAGAGAACAAAAATAATTTTTACAATAATTTTTCACTAATTTGTAAGCTCATAAACAGTACCAAATAGTACTGTATAGTGCTGGGCAGTGTTAAAAAATTAGTTTCAAGAGCTATAAAAATTACGTTTTTGACCCTTTCTAATTATCGGCTTTTCCTAAGAAACTAAAAATAATTTTTACAACAATTATCATTAATTTTTACACTTAAGAATAGCACCAAACAGTACCTTACAGTATTAGATAATATAAAACAGTAGCCATAAATATCAATTCTTAAGAGCTTTGAAAATTACATTTTTTATCCTTTCTAGTTACTAGTTTTTCCTAAAATGCTAAAAATAATTTTTACAATAATTATTAGTAATTTTTGCACATATAAACAGTGCCAAATAGTACCTTACAAAATTAATTAATGTCAAATAGTAGCCATAATTTCAATTTCTAAAAGCTTTGAAAAATCACATTTTTAATCCTTTCTAGTTTCTAGTTTTTCTCAAAAATTATTCTAAGATACAGAAACCACTTGAAACCATTTTATCCCTTCGAAAAATTAAATAATAACCTTTAAAATAGAGGCAAAAATCAAAATTTCATTAATAAGGTTTTGTACAATAAAATCATATTTTTGCTACCTTTTGAGTTTCCAATTCTTTCAAAATTTCTTTGTACAATCAAGACACAATATTTAAATCTTAAGAAAAAATAAAACCCATTCCAAGCCCAGCATCACTATATGGCTGAAATATACACATGAATATGTCCATGATCAAAATTTTGATTTAAGATACAAGAGGCAAGTCTTGAGCTTTAGAGATTTAGGTGTTGACTAGAATCATAAACATGCCATGCAACCTCATTTTTAATCTTTATCATTATAAGGTGATGACTTGGAAATATAAATATGATGTGCAAAACTTAAAATATAAACATGAAAACACAAGTTCATTTTTAAGTCTTTAAGGTTTAGGTGATAACTTGAAATTTAAACATGATATGCAAGACTTGGAATTTAAACATGAAGATGCAAGTCCATTTTTAAGTCTTTAAGATTTAAGGTGATAACTTGAAATTTAAACATGATATGCAAGACATGGAATTTAAACATGAAATGCAAGAACTTGAAACATACATGAATGCAAGTCCATTTTTATATCTTACTAAGCTCAAAACTCAAGATTTTAAATGATGAAAATTTTAACCCCAATCAATCTTAACGAAATGGAAGTGAGTTTTAGAGTCCCTCAATACCATGGTTTCAAGAACCTTATTCTTGGACTTACCATCAAGCTCAAAGAGAAACAACAAAAAAAAAAACCAACAAGCATTTTATTTTTTATATTCTTTTGAAATCAAAAGTCAAGTCTTGAGCTTTAGAAGACAAATATCTTATGGTTTTATAACCACCATCAAGAAACCTCATCATTAAGCTATGGTCTTGACTATCATCCAAATCTCAACACCTACAACCGAAGCCATATGTTCAATTCAATTATATCAAGAGTATGTGTGTTGTGGACTTGTGGTTTGTAGCATAATAGTGTTCGTAGGGTTGTGGTTTTAGAGACAATTCGTAAAGAGATAGTAAAGAGCAAAGATAACGCGTGTGTGTGAATGCAGGAAAGTGAGTGGAAGCTTCATGGGTTGGGTGGTACCGTGGTAGGACGAAGTTGGAAAAGAGTGCCGAAGCTTTTAAAAGTTACTTGCACGTTTAGTAAAATATTGTAATTTTTTATGAATTTTTACAGCTAAAAAACTTTCCAAAAACTTAAACGAACTTTATATAGAAAATAAGATCAAAGGACAGAGGTCCAGCTTCCTTAATTACACATCCATGATTACATGTGAATGCCTTGTCATCGATGAATTTTTCCAAGATTTCCTTGTCATACTTTGACGAATTCAATTGATGAATTCTAGTTGCATGCATACTTTAAGGCGACTTCCCGAACAACTTGGTCCTTCGTGGCGAGTGCATCTCAAGTGGCCATCCGACGAACAGGCAAGCTGTGCTCAAAATATTCAGGTCAACTTTGAGCTCGTAGTTTCTCACGCCAGTTGGATAAATTATCTTCGACAAGGTAATTTCATAAAACCAGTTGGTCAAATAATTGATATATTAGGTGGCACGGCAATGGTGATGGTGAGTTATAATCTTCAATAATAGCCCTGGAAAAAGACAGAAATTGTGTTTTGAGGTATAGTTCATTGAAACAAGTTGGGCAATCAATCAATACATATATTAGGTAGGACCACGATGATGATGGTGTAGTTGCAATCTTCAATAATAACATTTTATTAAAAGACTAGAGGAGGTCCGTTTTCCTGAACGACACTCATATTTGTGCTCTTTCATTTCATTTAGTAAATCAATTGAGGATAAATACTAAATAGTTCAGGATAAAATATAAAATCATATACAGAAAATAGTTTATCCTCAATTGATTACAATTTTTAAGAAGTGATTTACACATCTTATGAATATTGTTTATAACTTTCTACATATTGATTTACAATTTTTTTGCATATGGTTTCACATTTTATGCTGAACCTGTTTAGTATTTGTATTCAATTGATTTATAATTTTTTAGAATCCATTTACATATTTTATGCACATTGTTTACAACTTTCTGGTTTATAATTTTTCTGCATATAGTCTGACATTTTATCCTGAAACTGTTTAGTATTTGTCCTCATATTGGTTTACAATTTTTTAGAATTGGTTTTGCATGTTTTATGAATATGGTTTACAACTTTTTGCATATTGATTTATAACCTTTTATAACATGTATTTACAATTTTCTAACTCCAGTTTTCAACAATAACAACAAATTTCAACTTCTAGCATAGTCATTCTTAATTCATTTTGTTGTTGAAAAACTGGAAAATGTAATCATCTATGTCTTGGATATAAACCATAAACACATGAAAAATCAATTCATTTTATTATCAACAGATTTTGATTCTCCTTTATCTTCTTCCTATGAACGATAAAGGACAAGGAAAAGAAATGTGATAGAGAGAGAATGAAAGATGCAGAACAAGATCTTATTCTATGCGTATACCATGTCAACATATTTTGATTCTCCTTTATCTGCTTCCTATGAACGATAAATAACACGAGAGAGAGAGAGAGAGAGAGAGAGAGAGAGAGAGAGAGAGAGAGAGAGAGAGAGAGAGAGAGAGAGAGAGAGAGAGAATGAAAGCTCTTGGAGGGATAATGGGTGAGAGAGAGAAACAAGACAAAGAGAGAGAAAGAGAGAATAGGAGAGAAGCTTTTTCTTTTTTTCCTCTTCTTATTTTATTCCTCCATATGTCATGTTCCTATTTTGTCTTGTAGTGAGGTATAAATATATGGTGACTTTGTAATGCATATATCGCTCCTCATAATAGTGGTGGTGGTGGGATGAGAGATAGGAAGAAGAATGGTAGATTGGAGAAATTACAAATTTATGTAACTTTTAAAGTTAAATTTATTTATTTTATTGATTAAGTTAGAACCATTCATTTATTTTAATATTATATGTAAGGATGGATCAATAGTCCCCAACGTGGGGAAGATGAAGGAATCCAACCCATAAAAAGAGGACACTAAAATACTAGAAGACAAGTTAAGGACGGATCTGGTAAATGTTCAATACCCATTTTACAACACTGGCAAGCGGTATGTTTTTCCAATATATAATTTCACAGCCAATTCTGTGGTGGGGAGAATTGAGCTAGTGAACAAGTTGGCCTTGCATCTCAACTATTAAAATCTTATCTAACATTTGAAATTTAAAGTTTTCAATATAATAAAATAATTTCATAAGAAATAATATTTTTGTATTTTGATTTTTATTAGAATTTGCACTTCCCATTTTGTCCTTTTCAACTTTCCCCCAAAGTCCACTACAACCACCATTTTATTTCCTCTGAACACCATCTATCAACTAAATCATGACGGCCATAGATCTAAATCCACCTTTCTGAAACCTTAAATCCATAGAAAAAATAATACCTATATTTAATCTTTTCCAAACTAATGAAAAGTAAAGAGCACTAACACAGACAAGGAAAATTTTGTAATTCAAACTTCGTATCCAATACGTTTTCAAAGGGGTGCCATTTGCAGAGAACAAAAGAAAACAACAAATAACTAAAAACCCAAGTCAAAAAAAAAAGATCTTGACCGAAAGTATGAAGGAAATGATACTCATTTCTTTAGCGAGATACCTCGCAGTTACTCGGAAAGTAACATGAATCAACCAAGAAGTTATTGTGATGATTGCTTCCAAAATATATTTATTAAATACTTTATTTATTTTAGTTTTCATTTTGCTTAATGTTATCGTATTAAGAATAGGGCATTTTCAATGCAATGTGGATGTGTATATGATTTGTGGAGTTGCAATTGCTCATGCGGGAATTAAAGGAATCAGTGCAAGGCTCTAAAAGGATGAAAAGGATGTAGAGAGCATTGAGAGTGTTGAGAGAGTTTGTGAGTGAATAATATCAATTGCATTACTTTTTAATTAATACAGATATGTAGTATTTATACATGGCTGTGATAGCTTACATGTAACAGGATACAATAACTAATTGTAACAGAAAATAACAACTTCAATCATTCTTTAACTAACTGAGAGTTGTTGAGCTATCTTATCCTTTATCCCTTTCATCCCTGCTCAAACTCAATAGGTTGTTGTCAGCAACTTTGAGTTTGTCATGAAACTGAGTGAATAACTTGGAGGAGACAGCCTTGGTTAATATGTCAGCAACTTGAGCTTCAGCAGGAATATGATTAACTTTGATATGGCCTTGAGCAACATGATCTCTAACAAAGTGCAAATCCAATTCAAAGTGTTTGGACCTAGAGTGGAGGACTGGATTGGCAGCAAGGAGGCTGTGCTATTGTTATCACAGTAAACTAGAGGAGGAGCAGGTAGGGGCTAATGTAGTTCACTAAGAAGAGATCTAATCCATATAAGTTCATAGACTAAGGCAACTAAACTTTGGTATTCAGCCTTTGTGCTTGATCTGGAAATTGCATGTTGCTTCTTAGATGACCAAGTAATGAGATTAGGGCCAAGATACACACAGTAGCCACTTGTTGATTTCTTATCATCAGGGTCAGAGCCCAATCTGAGTCACTATACCCTGTTAGCTTCATATCAGAATGCTTCTGGAGGTGTAACCCATGATGCATAGTCCCACTAAGATACATCAAAATTCATTTTACTACCTTCCAATGAGTATATAAGGGGGTTTGCATGAACCGCAAACTTTATTCACACAGAACGAGAGCTCAGGCCTGGTAATGGTGATGTATTGAAGGCTACCAACAATAGATCGATACAGGTAAGGGTCTTCAAGGGACTACCTTCTCTAGATGATAACTTGAGGGTAGCAGGCACAAGAGTGTGGTAAGCTTTGCAGCCTTCCATTTTAGCTTTGACTAAAATATCTTAGATGTATTTTGTCTGAGATAATAGTAGACCTCTAGCCTTAGTGTGCTTAACTTCTATTCCTAGCAAATAATGGAGTGGTCCCATATCTTTCAGGGAGAATGAAGCATTTAATTTGGACACCAATTCATTAATTTCTTGCTGAGAGCTGCCAGTTACTATTATATCATCTACATAGATGAGAATGTACAAGGTTGAGGTTCGTGTGATTCTTGTGAAGAGTGATGTATCAGATTTTGTTGACACAAAACCTAACTGCTGTAGAGCAGAAGACAACTTGCAGAACCAGGCCCTAGGGCCTGTTTTAGGCCATATAGAGCCTTAGTTAATTTATAGACTAGGTCCCCATTACTAACTTCATAACATTGAGATTGAACCATGAATACTTCTTCATTCAAACAATGCAATGGATAATACCAACCTGATGGAGGCAGGCTTTACTACTGGGCTGAAAGTCTCAGTATAATCAAATCCAATTATCTGATTGAAGGCCTTGGCAACTAGTCTTGCCTTATACTTTTGGATAGAACCATCTAGATGATATTTCACTCAAAATACCAATTTGCTGCTTATTGGTTCTCTGTCGGGGTTTTATGGTACTAGAGTCCAAGTGTGGTTTCTCATGAGGGTAGTGTATTCATCATCCATTGCTTGTTTCCAATGAGGAATGACTAATGCTTGCTTGACATAGGCTGGTTCTAGGCTTACTTGGAAGGCTTTTGGCTTGTAAATGCCACTCTTGGATCTGATTTGCATTGGGTTATTATTTTGTGAGGCGTCGCGTATTGTGGATGTTGGAACTGGTAGTGTGGGTGTTGGTTCTGTAGATGGAATTGGTGCTGAAGTATTGTTAGGTAGGATATATGCTGCAAGTATGGCAGTAGGGGAAGGGACATGGACATGTTGAATTAAGGGAATTGAGGGAGTGGTGGTGTATGTGTTTGAGGGTGGTGGTGGGGTGTGTAAGGTGGCTGCACCAAATGGGCAGGCTGTAGGTTCAGTGTTGAAAAGGAAGGAGGTTTCATCAAAGGTGACATGTCTGGTTATAATGACTTTTCCACTTTTGCTTAGACACTTGTAGCCTTTATGGCTTAGCCAAGAAAGACATAAGGTGAGGATTTGAAGTCAAACTTGTGTTGGTTATAAGGTTTAAGGTAGAAAAGCATAAGCAACCAAAGACTTTGAGGGCATGGTAGGGTGGTGTTTTGTTGAAGAGTTTCTCTGACGGTAAGATATTTTGTAGTATGGGTGTGGGTAAGGAGTTTATGAGTTGAGTGGCTATGATGAAGGCATCTCCCTAATATGATAAAGGCATGGATGCTATAGCTAATAGTGTCAAACCAGCACAGGTAATATGCCTGTGTTTCCTGACAAAGGAACTTAAATGCACCACCACCAACCCACTTAAGACCATGCATGCATCACCACCAACCACCATCCATGTGAACCATGTGAAGAGCCCATTTTTTTTACTATTTTGCAAGTTGTTTGAATTTTATTTCAAGATGTTTGTTGTTGATTCATTGCATCCTTACCTATTTCTTTATCATCCTTGGTTCCTAAAATCACTATAAATAGGGCCAAAAACCTTATGTAATATCATCCTTGAGTTTAAGCATAAATTGATGGTTTGAGTTTGTGAGAGTTTTCTCTCTTGTTTCTGAGCCATTTTGGTATCAAGAGCAAGGTTTCTATCCCGGAGTTAAGTTTGAGTGGAAAAAATCAACGAAAAGCTTGAGTTTTGGGTGGTGTTTTAAGTGCACCAAGGCTGCCCCCTCCAAAACTCCACTTTATGGCCATTTTTTCGCAAAACTAACACTGCCATTGCGTCCGGAAGGTCGAAAAACCTTTGGGTAGCAAGTTTCAAGGCCAACGGAGCCTCCACGCGCTGACACGGTCTTCGCCGGAAAATTCGCCGGCAACGTCGCCGGAGTTGCAGAACCACCGTGAGCCGCTGCCGGACCACCGTGAGCCGCCGCCGGAATTGTCGCCGGAAAATCAAGGTAGAAGACGACCACGTCATCTGCCACGTCAACCTGCTGTGTCCAGTCAGCGACACATTAGCCACTCAACTTCTGCCACGTGTCACCAATCGCCACGTCAGCAACCCAGTCACCAAAAGGTTCAGAAAATTGCAATTAGACCCTTAACTTCTGATAATTGCAATTTAGTCCCTTAACTTTTGAAAATTATAATTTTGCCCCTCATCTTTTCAAAATTATCTTTTTACCCTTAATTCTCATAAAATTACTATTTTACCCCTAACTTCTAGAATTTTACCTAGCCTTCCAAAATTACATTTTTGCCCTCCAAAGTTCATAAATTGTAATTTTGGCTCCATACCTATTTGTAAAATACCAAATTCCTATAAAATTCCAAGTATGCTCTGTGGTTTAGCCAGATCCGATCTTCCACATCAGAAAAGAATTTGTTATTGGAAAAGAAATTGTGGGATTGTAAAAGGCACATTTCAGGAAAGATCTGGCCAAGGAAAGACTTGGTTTTTAAGGACGCTTAGCGCCACCTCTCTTTCCTGGGAACTTCCCTGGTGTTCTAATTACAAAACTATAATCTCCGATCCGGTAACCTGGTATTTCACAAAGTTTTCCTACACACAAAATGCCTCCAAGAAGACAAAATGAAGCAACTCTCCGAGAAATTCAAATGGAAGAAATGAGGAGACAAATCCAACACTACAGAAACGATGAGACGCACAAAGAAGCTCATAGAAGCACATCACATGCGATCAGACAATGATGAATCTAGTAGTGATGCATCATCGCTTAGAAGCCATCGTCCGCAAAGACAACCTTTTAGACATGATGACATCAAAGTAGAGATTCCAGATTTTGAAGGGAAACTTCAACCCGATGAGTTTGTTGATTGGCTTCAAACTGTTGAGCGAGTATTTGAGTACAAGGAGATACCAGAAGAAAAGAAAGTGAAGATCATTGCTGTGAAGTTAAAGAAGCATGCTTCCATTTGGTGGGAGAATCTTAAAAAGAAGCGTGAACGAGAAGGAAAAAGCAAGATCAAGACATGGGAGAAATTGCGTCGAGAACTAACTCGAAAGTTCTTGCCTTCTCATTACTATCAAGATAATTTCATTCAACTACAGAATCTTCGACAGAAGAACTTGTCTGTAGAAGAATACACCAGAGAATTTGAGAAGTTGATGATGAAGTGTGACATCCAAGAAAGGGAGGAGCAAACAATAGCTCGTTATCTGGGAGGACTAAACACTGACATTGCCCATCCAGTTCAGCTCCAACAATATTGGTCCTTAGACGATGTTATCCGTTTAGCCATAAGAGTGGAGAAACAAATACCCAAAAGATCTTCTTACAGAACTTTTTCCTCCACTGAAAATCCTTCCTATACCCACAAAACACCAACAGATCAACCCAGCACTTCAGACAAACCTCCATCCAAACCCATCACCACTGAAAACAAAACCAAGGCCGTCAAATGTTTCAAATGCCAAGGTTTTGGTCATATAGCCTCCAATTGTCCAACCAGGAGAACCATTACCATCATCAAAGAAGAAGCTTATGAAGGAACTGAACAAGAAGAAGATCCAGAAGAACCTGAAGGAGAAGAGGAGTTAGAGCCCGTATATGATGAAGAGCTCACTGCTGCTGATCATGGAGAATCCTTGGTGATTCGACGAAGCTTACACACAATGTCAGCAAAAGAAGAACCATGGCTAAGGCATAATATCTTCCATACTCGTTGCACTTCACAAGGAAAGGTCTGTGATGTATCATTGATAGTGGAAGTTTGTGAAAATGTAGTGTCCAACTACATGGTGGAGAAATTGAAGATGCCAACACAAAACCATCCACATCCATACAATTTACAGTGGCTCAACAAAGGTAGTGAAGTGAGGGTTTCTAAACGTTGCCTTGTAACATTTTCCATCGGTCAAAAGTACCAAGATCAAGCATGGTGTGATGTTATTCCTATGGATGCATGCCACCTTCTCCTTGGAAGACCTTGGCAATATGATCGTCGTGCCTTGTATGACGGTTATACCAACACTTATTCCTTCATCAAGGATGGAGTCAAAGTCAAGTTAACTCCTCTACCACCAAGTGAAGCTAATAAAAGCAAGAAAGAATCAAGACCATTAGTGACCTTGGTAACAAAAAAACAATTCAAGGTAACAGCAGGGGAAGCCCACGATGGAGGATTAGCAGGACATTTTGGAAGAGATAAAACTGTGGCTTTAGTAAAAGAAAGTTTCTACTGGCCGAGGCTTGAAAGAGATGTCAACAGACATATTCAACGATGTAGAATCTGCTACTTGGCAAAGACCAAAAGCCAAAACACGGGGTTTTATATCCCACTACCCATTCCAGAAGCACCTTGGGAAGATGTTAGCATGGACTTTGTCCTTGGACTACCTCGAACTCAGCGACAAAAGGATTCCATAATGGTAGTTGTGGACAGATTTTCAAAGATGGCCCACTTTATTTCATGTCAGAAGACCAATGATGCTGTTCAAGTTGCTGACTTGTATTTCAAAGAAATTGTGCGTCTTCATGGAATTCCTAAAACCATTACTTCCGATCGAAATGTGAAATTCTTAAGCCACTTTTGGAGAACCTTATGGAAGAAGATGGGTACCAAGCTTCAGTTCAGTAGTGCCAGTCATCCACAAACAGATGGACAAACAGAAGCAGTCAACCGACTTTTGGGAAATCTACTTCGAAGTTTTGTGGGACAAAAATTAAAACAGTGGGATATCATTTTGGCCCAAGTTGAATTCGCTTACAATAATTCAACTAATCAAGCCACTGGAAAATATCCATTTGAAGTAGTCTATGGCACTCGTCCACATAGTCCACTGGATTTGATCCCTTCATCTGACAAGCAACAATATAGTTCAGATGCAGATAGCCGAGCAAAAGAAATCAAAAAGTTGCATGAGCAGGTTCGAGAGCGGATCAACAAACAAAATTCAAAGTATAAAGCTCAGCGTGATAAACATCGAAAGCGACAAATTTTTAAAGTTGGAGATTTGGTATGGATCCATCTACGAAAGGAACGCTTTCCAAATCAACCAAATGCTAAGTTGTCCCCTAGAGCTGATGGACCATTCAAAGTCGTGCAGAAAATCAACGACAATGCTTACAAAGTCGAACTACCAGGAACATATGGTGTCTCTGCAACTTTTAATGTCGCTGATCTTTCGCCATATTTGGATGATGAGATAGAGCTAAACTCGAGGGCGAGTTTTCTCCAACCCGAGGAGTATGACAAAGGAACTTAAATGCACCACCACCAACCCACTTAAGACCATGCATGCATCACCACCAACCACCATCCATGTGAACCATGTGAAGAGCCCATTTTTTTGACTATTTTGCAAGTTGTTTGAATTTTATTTCAAGATGTTTGTTGTTGATTCATTGCATCCTTACCTATTTCTTTATCATCCTTGGTTCCTAAAATCACTATAAATAGGGCCAAAAACCTTATGTAATATCATCCTTGAGTTTAAGCATAAATTGAGAGTTTGAGTTTGTGAGAGTTTTCTCTCTTGTTTCTGAGCCATTTCCTTTCTGCAGACCATTTTTGCTGATGCACATATGGGCAAGAAAATCTATGTACAATACCATTAGAAGTCAAGTATTTGGTTAGAGCAGTAAATTCTTTTCTTTATCACTTTAAAACATCTTTAATTTTTGTCCAAGTTGTAATTTGGCCATCTTATGAAAATTAAGTAAAACATTATAAAGCTAAGACTTGCAGTGTAAAAGATAAATCCAAGTATATTTGGAGTAAGCATCAAGAAAATGTACATAGTATCTAGCTCCATTTATTGACGGAATTGGGAAGGGTCCCCAAATATCAGAATATACTAGTCCTAAAGGGTGCTGGTAAACAATTTTAGAAACTGGAAAAGGTAATTGTTGAGCTTTGCCTAAACAGCATGAAGCACACACATTATTGGATGCATGAAAGAGAATATTACAAGATTTTAAGACTCTTGACATTATAGGAATAGAAGGGTGTCCAAGCCTTAAGTGCAAAGCTGAAAAACTTCTTTATTTTGCAGTGAAGTAGTGAGTGCTGTAGGTTTGAATTTTGTCAAGATATCACCAAATGAGTATAAGCCATTCTTAGCGGTTCCTTGGAGAATTGTCTCCTTGGTACCCCGAGATTTAACCAAGCAAGTGTTAGGATGAAATTCTAGAAAGACATTGTTATCTTTAGTGAACTTTTGAACACTTAGTAAATTCTTTGTAATCTTTGGAACATGCAACAAGTTCTTTAAATGTAAAGAAGGAGATTCATGAGATGGCTGAAATTTAGATGTTCCAATGTGAGATATGTTCAAACCTGCTTCATTACCAACCAATACTTGTTCACCTCCACTGTAATCTTCTTTATCTATCAGGTTTGTAAGATCACGTGTCATGTGATGAGAGGCTCCAGAATCTGGATACCAATTTGGATCATAAAGTGTTGCTGGAGTTGCTATTGCATTGCCCACTGAGAGGTGTGCTCTTGGCCTAGGAGTTGGAGGCTGTGACTGAAACTGGTTCTGAAACTGATTGTTGAACCTATGCTAGCAATCAAGTGTGTGCCCTTGTTTTCCACATACTTTGGCAGGTTGGTTGATTTGAGAATCTTCCTCCCCTTCCTGAAGAACGACCTCCTCTATATATTGAAAGATCTGCCTCCACCTCCTCCTCTAGAGTATTGAAACCTTGTTGGTTGATTGTTGCCTTGCACAAGATTAGCTTCAAAACTCTCTCTGCCACGAAAATTTTCAATCATTTCTTCCTGATCCATGAGTAAAGCTTCAAGCTCTCCCACTGATATAGGCTCAACTCTTGAAACAATAGTGGTGATGAATGGTCCATATTCTTTAGGTAAACCATTAAGCACAGCATCAACATAGTCAGAATCACTTATTATAGCTCCTACAAATATCAAGGCATCAATTGTGCTATTGATTTCAAGAAGATAATCGGTTGTTGAACCTTCTTTCTTTGTGTTCCCTAGCTTGTTTTTCAATTGCCTAATTTTAACCTTTACTTGAGATGCAAAATAGGTTTCTAACCTTTGCCACATTTGATAGCAGAAATCACAACCAACCATTCAAGTAGTGAAAGGCTTACTCATTGAAGATAACAGCCAAGATTTGAGTAATGCATCTTGCTTCTTCCATTTCTGATATTCTTGTGAGATTTCACCTCCTTCATCTAACTTCTTAGGAATCTTTTCTCCAGTGATGTGATGCAACAAACCATGCCATTCAATCATAGCTTCTACTAGCTGTTTCCATTGCAGAAAACTATCCTCTTCAAGCTTCGAACCTACTGGGTTTAAGAGGGTGACTACAGCTTGCGATTGCATCCCTTGTTCCAGCGCAAGTCTCTGAAAGGATGAGAAAGATGCGGAGTATTGAGAGTGTTGAGAGAGTTTGTGAGTGAATGATATCAATTGCATTACTTCTGAATGAATACTGATGGAGCATTTATACATGGCTGTGATAGCTTACATGTAACAGAATACAAGAACTAACTGTAACAGAAAATAACAACTTCAATCATTCTTTAACTAACTAACTAACTAAGAGTTGTTGAGCTATCTTATCCTTTATCCCTTTGAGGAATAAAAGTCATACTCGTAGGAGAGAAAATACAGAAGAAAAAAGTCAGGAAAGACCGAAGGATGCGGTTTGGAAAGAAAGAAAATAGGATAGGATAAAATCATAATTTCATTCATTTCTAAAATTTTTATATACTATAAAGGACCAAGTTGGTGACTAACTTGCAAAGGCCTACCACAAAATTCACCATATATAGTTTGACATCCACTACTTAAGGCCTTTGTTTACAAAAGCTGAGTTAAAGACCATCATGACCTGCAAGGAAAATGCAAGGAAGATTGGTGGATTTGCCATTCTAAAGGGCAAGATTTTTCAATGATTAGCTGACTGCTTACAAAGGATTAGTGGCTATAAAATCACAAGCAAAGCACACAGCCTAAGTGTTTCCGTTTATCAACCAACCAACACATATTATACATGGTTATGTTTTTTGGATACAGGAGGTTTATACACCAGAGTAAGATAAGTCTTTAGATCATAGTAAGCTTAGTATGCATGCAATAATACAACGTAAAAGTGAAAGTCCTTCAACTCAAAATAGATTGACCTAAAGTACATCATAACACTAAAAAGAAATCAACGATATTCTCACTTGAAGGGGAGAAAACAAGTTGCATAAACAATAAAATCCACTATGAATGTTGAGCTACCAGGAGCATAAATAATTAAATATATACATATGGATCCGTTCATACTTTTACCAAAAAGTACATATTACAAAATGTGGATTGAAAGTGAAAAGAATAATGAAATTCTCACATACATAAGCCATCCTACAAGTATCTAAACTCTATCTACACATACTATTCCGGATTCATTGGATTATCATCAATATGATTTGCAATAAAGATCACGGTAAACCAGCACATAAAAACAGTTTTCTGGTCCCCACAATCAAATCCAAGGGAAATGAATCTTACTCGTCATGTTCGACATGATTCATCAACCGTCAAGTGAGTCAAGGTGAAATCCAATTAGTAGATCACTTCAACAGGAAACCAATGTGCGCCACAATCTATATGTGAAATCTATATTCACTTTCTTTTTTTTTTTCCACATTTGCAACAGATGATGAAAGTTTCTCTTGCAGGTCTTCCAGCAAATTTTGATATTTAGCAAATGATGGGTGTGACTGTAGTGCACAGATAAAGGCAGGAACCACATGCATTGATCATTTAGTGTACATACTGCTATGACTATAATTTCCATCCATAATCTGAATTAGAAATACCTGCAGCATAGTGCTATACGCTTTCCACATACGAACATCATGACGAAATAAGTCAAAAAGAACCTGTAAAATAGCACCAAAAGAAAACACTGATCAGCAAAGTGAACCCTTTTTAAAATGGCAAGACATGCCAAAAATATGTTTAAATTTTTTCCAAAGATTGCAAAAGGAAAACCACAATTGGCATAAAAAGGTACTACAAACATATGCATAATCAATGTGTTCATTAAATATCTCCTCTTTGGTTTGAACATTAATGTCCAAAGCATGTTTTAAGAAGCTCACAATAACTGTACATGAACAAAGAAAGAGAAGAGGAAGGAAAAAGGCTATGCTAATTGTAAAACTATTCACGTTAGGAGTCATATTATAGTGGTGCAATTGGGCTAGGCTCGCACAGCACACTTGCCAGTAATATTAGCATAATTAGGAGTAATAGTTATTATTGATTGTTTCAACCTCATCACATACATCACCGTACTACTTAGAATTCTCCTTTTCTCCATCTTTTACATTTTTTCGTATAATGTTAACATTATTACTATTAAAATCATGTTACCATATTTTAGAATCAAGTGCCTAGAACACAATGAACCCAAACATACATACCTCATAACGTCTTAAGAGAGTAGCAATAACAACTATCCTTTCTTTAAACTTGACAGAGCACATATGAGCGAGGAGAAAGTCAGCATCCAACCGGCTCTATATTGTCCCCATTTGAAGCTGATAACATAGAATAGTGTTCATCAATGAAAAGCAGAAAGACTAAACTAAAATAAAAATAATCCATACATGCTTATAGCTAATGATCCAAGATATTGCATCACCGCAGGGTTTTAAATTGCGGACCGCATCACGTGATGCGGCCGCAATATTGCGATTCTTGATCATGGTCCGCAACCGCATCAGACTGCAATCGCGGTGTGATGCATTTTCACACCCGTTGACTGCAACGTAACCGCAATGGGACCGCATCGGGCCGCATCGGGCCGCAACAGGCCGCAACAGGTTCTTTTTTCAAGTTGCAAATGCGCAAAAATTTCACACCGCATTAGCCGTAACACGCGTCGCGACGGCCGCATTATCCGCTACCGCAACAACCGCAACCATGACCGCATCCGCGACCGCAACCGCAATTTAAAACACTGCATCACCGCAATATGCAAATTGGCTTTGGCAGTAAATTATCACTTATGCCTTCTAAGAAATTAATCATATTCAAGGTTTATTTGCCACTGAAGAAACATTTATTATTATTATTATTATTATTATTGTCGTCGTCGTCGTTTACTGAAAATATCATGATATTTTTTTCAATTAAAAAAGAAATTTCATGAAACAGAAAAGAAATAGAGTACAGTGAGGAACGATTAAGTGCCCCCAGAATAATTAAACAGTTTAGAGAAACTCATTGAATTTGTTGGGTTATAGCAGCAAAACTAGCAAGTAAACCCATGCTTTTTTGGTACACTAAAGGCTACAACCAAATATAACAAAAACAACAACTAATAAATTAGGCGGTCAAAGAAGAAGTTTGTGGAATCACCAGAGTATTTTTTTTCTACTAGGGGTTGCACAAAATTACATAAAGGAATGTTAGGTAAATGCGATTTAAAACAAACGAAGTGCATTGAATACTCAGCCTGAGAGTTTTGTTTTACAAATAATTAAATCTCAAACCTTTTGGCTAATTAGTTCAAGCCCTGAAGCAAAATTCTCCAACCTAGCACTCCCATATCTTTCACGTAGTAGATACTCCCGCAGTTAATTGTCATTGAACAATTTAAACACTTGAACTATAATAAATTTATCGGAAGGAGCATTTGTCAGCAAGATCTTCTTACCACCAAATCAAACTTAGTGCCTTTTACAAATACAACAAGCTTGGAGAGCTCTTTCCCTCACATCAGGTAACTAGCATGGTTTTCTAAAATATTCTTAACAGACATAACGAGAGCACTTTGCTCCTTGAATGAGGTGCTGCTCAGTAGAAAATTACGCATTAGAATGATTGGTAACTTCAATGTCAAAGCAATAGAAAAAACAATGCACTGAAATGAACATGAACCTTTTATCCAATGACTGATTCCTCTCACTAGAATGGAAAAGAAAGTAGCCTGAAAATCTGGAAGACAGTTATCTGAATCACTTGATGCTTGGTCATATTCCTTACCAGATCTTAGCAAGAACCTCACCTGAGGACCAAATAATATTCTTAATAAAAAGTTCATGATAAACTAAAATGAATAATATTGCTTGACCAACTAAAATGTATAATATGATAGTGTTTTGAAACAATACTAGTTCCCCAGCAAACTCATACAAAGATTCATCAAGTGTTGCCTGCGGTAAGTTTTGATAAATCACATCAATGACACTACTTAATATTTTAAAAAGAAGTGAAATAAAAAAATGATTGAAGTGGTCAGTCTCAAACCTGTAATAACCTTAACGCACAGTACTGATTGACAGCAGGACCCTCTAGTTTAGCAATCACCTATCATATCTCCATATGAAATGAATTTGATAATTTGATAATAAATACACACACACATACATACCACTCAATCTTATTAAGCCTCAAGAATATATAGTACAACGCCCAATTAGAAACTCAAATGTTCTTTTTTCTTGGAATGAAACAAAGAGCTATATGTGTGGATTAAAAATAATAAAATTTTGTCTATCCAGAGAAAGAACTCGATACTGAATAAACATTTGATTTGCCACCTCTTAGCCAATTAGGCAATGCAACATTCAAATCATAAACAAACTCAATCAAAGAGCAAAACTCCTTGCATGAATGTAAAACTTGCTAATTGTTATTTAAAATGAAGCTGATTGTTAATTAAAATGAGTCAAACAATTCCCGTCTATGGGCAGCACTGATAAAAGAAAGAGAACAAAAATATCAAAAAGCAAGAAATACCGGAATGATAATGCTTTTACATATGAAGAGATCTATCTAGAAAGGCTAGTGAGTCTTGCAAGTATATAGCAAGCTGCAGTGCGATACTATCTCCGTTGAAAGCATTCCTCAAACAATCTATATAGAAACCCAAAAAAAAAACAAAAGGCATTTAGATACCTATAATACACAGAGGAAAAAAGCATTATAACTAAACAAATAAAAAAGGCAACAAAATGAAGATGACTCTGCAGTGGAGAAACAGTGGAGAAACCTTCTCTCACATTGAAATGTTAAACTACTCGGCATGTATCAGATACATGTAGAAAAATGCTAGATATTTTATTATTCTCTTTTTTTTTCTCTTTTTCTTTTTAAGGTAGGTCTTGAATATGAACATAATAATTCTGATTTTACAAATTAATATTCACATTATTTTTTATGAACATTAGTTTTCCTCAATCCTCAGTTCACTTTAAAGCATTACTATGAAAAAAAGAATCACAAATATGAATATTCTTTTTAATGATACACAACCAATATCTCTTCTAGATCTGTTTCACAAAAGAGAAAAGCACAATTGTTTTCATCCCTGTCCATTCATGCTGCCAACCGAGCTTCTATAAAATATTAACATGGAGGAGCATGTAAAAATGAAGCCTTTAATAGCACCAAGGTAGAAATTTGATAATTGAAATGCCAGAAACTTATAGCTTTATTATTGATATGCCAAAAAAAAATGGTATCCAGCACCAAATGCAGTATGAAACCATGTTTGACTAGTAGTATTTTTCCAAGTGAATAGTTTTCCAATGGCATATCACTTCTTGTGTTAGACAACATTGCAGAAAATTGTATTCTTTGAATACTTGATCCCAATTCCATATTAGAAAAACTAGGATTCACTCAAAGTAATAAGCAGGGTTGAAACCAAAAGAAAAGAATAAATGCTTGAAAGACATACTCTGTTGATATTCCAGCAGCAGAGAACAAATCTGCCCAATGACGACCATCAGTTTTTCTTGCAACACTTACAACAACATCAAGGTACTCAGGAAAATTCCGGATAAGATCACAGGTCTTCTCCAAAAGTGTGCTTTTAGCATGTTTAGGAACTGAGATCTGATTCTTGTTAACATTTGGCCTGAGAAATTTTAGCATGAAAAATGAACAGCCAAGACTAAGACAAATCAGCAATGCCATTTGCACCAAAGAAATTCCTTTATTCATGCACAAGCAAAGGAAAATGCCAAGAAACTATAGACAACTACCAGATTGCCTTAGCATCAAATTATCATCAATTTTCATACAGTAGGAATGATATGATCATGACAAATAAAAGCACAACCATTGCTTGAAATTCACAAAATTGACTGAAACTATTAAGCTTTCCAAATTAAAGTACCTGGATATATACGCTTCAAACACCGTAAAAAAAAGCCACTCGAGACAATGTGAAAAATGAGGCTTCTCTGCTGATAGTTCTGCCAGCCTTAATGTCAAGTCGCGTGGTTCTTTAGGGAGGGAGAAGGAAAACAAATTTTAGGTGAGGGGCTGTTTTGTCTTTTCTTAGGTTTTAAAAAAAAAAAAAATTTGAGACACAGAAGGGGCGTGGATTAAAACCACGAACCCCCCTTCCCTCACTCTCTAATCTCATACTTTCCCTTCCCCTCAATCTCTCACACACTCTCACGCTCCCTCTCCCTCTCTATTCCGTCTGCTTCTTCTTTCCCTTCTTCATTTACATTTTTGTTCCTCCATTTCAACCATAAATCACATAGTTGCTAATTTTTATCTTCAAAACTTGACACCCTCTAGCTCCCAAGATTCAAGATAAGTCTCTAATCTCAATTTCATTTCTTTTCTTTGTTACTCTAGCGTATATCATAAAACTAGTGAGCTCTAAAAAATGATAGATGAATATATGTTCGATATTTTAAGTATGAATCTAGTGAGTTAGAGGCTCTAATATTAATAGGTTACAGTGGGGAGTGTTAAGAGTTGATTTTCTCTAATTCTTAGGAACCCTAGGTTCCATAAATTGGGGATTTTGTTCAATGAGCTCTCTAATTGATAAATTGTTTTGAAATAAATTATTTAAACCCTTTAAAATGCTTATATTTGCTAGATTCTGTTGACGTGGAGCGAGCTACTCCCTCTGAAGCTATCAGGGAGAGGCCCAGTTGATTCCGTTGTATTGTGAGTGGCTATTTATATAGTGGCACTGTTTTAAATTATTTTTATGGGAGAAACTATATTAATATATTTGATAAAAATTTTATTCTAAGCCACTTGGATTATTTGGTTAGCTTGATTTGAATGATTTCCTTAAATGCAATGGTTATTAAATATGACTTGATGACTTAGTTGAGATTATTACTAGCTCTCTTTGTTGATTTTATTAATGCCATAATTTTTGCTATATATATTGTTTCAATGTGCATGGGAAAAATTTATTATATTGATACTTGTAAGATTGGATTAATATGAAGATTGAATTTTAGATTTCTGATTTATGTTTGATAAAACTTTATTTAAGAAAAACCATGATGGGTTCTAAGATGGAATTACCGCTAGCCATAGCGAAGAGAATTAATGGCAATACCGCTCACCATAGCGAAGAGATATAATAGCAATGCCGCTAGCCATAGCGAAGAGAAGTAATGGCAATACCGCTCGCCATAGCGAAGAGATATAATGGCATTACCGCTTGCCGTAGCGAAGAGATATAATGGCCTATGTGCACATAGATTTTCTTAGTGAGATATTTGAGAAATAATAAATCTTATAATTAATGGGTTGAGAATACTCCCCAATTAAAATTTATGCTTCTTATGTAACCCTCATGAGAAATTGAGTATTTGATGTTGAAGTTAATTCTTATTTGACAAATGAGCAATTGGCAAGAATAATAAGAAAGTGTATTGAGTAACTATTTTGAGATTTTACTTAGAAATGAAAAATTCAAAAGGTACTTCTGTTAAAATTATAGAAGAAATATGAAAATTGTGAACTACTATTCTTATTCATGAGTTTTACAAATTTGTATGGTTTACAAGCTACTTCATTTCATTTTAAATGCTCGTGCGTTGATTGGTTTCTCCTCCTTGTCCACTTTGTTTATAGTCCTCACTGGGTCTGTTTGACTCACCCCTCATTTTTCCTCCAGGTTTTCAGGTAGCTGAGTAGCAGGTCCTGGGATTGTTGTTGGCCCAGGATATTCTTTTTGGTAGGCCTCTATGATCAGTTGATGCTTTTTTATTGTTGACTCTAGTATATTTTGCAGCTATAGGACCTAGGTTAGGTATTTTGGTTATGTGTATGAGCAAGAGCTAAACATGATTCTTTTGTATAACTGGTCCTTACTATGTCAATAATCGAAAATACTGGAATGTACTGGCTGTTGATGTTGGTTTATGATATTATATTGTTTAACAAGTTAAATTTGATTTATGGATTGTTCAGTTTTTAGGGGAGGTGTTGCCGGATTTTCGGTAGCCAAATTAGTTAAGTTTGAGATTTATTTTAATGAGATCATGTCTTTAGGCTTGCTGGGTTCATCTAGCCTGTGCGCCGGTCACGACCTGAAATTGGGTCGTGACACTTAAAGCTTCCTCAATTTTGTCCCTCTATCAGACACAAATAAATAGGAACTAATCACACAAGATATCTCTCTTATGCCTTTCTCTTAAAGAATAAAATAAATCATTAAGAAAGAAAAGACAAAATATTATTTAAAAGAACTACCAAATGAAATCCCGACTGCAACCTGACATAACCATGCTCTCTAATCTCTCTAAACATGCAACTACTGTGCACTGCCATACTGTTTAATCCTTCTTACACAAAAGAATTCAAAAACTAAGAAGAGAGTAGTGCATAGTTAGAGAACAAGAAATCCTCTTCATTCTTCAGAAACATAAAAGGCAGGTATACTCCACTTGCTGTGAACATGTATTAAATGCATCCCCTGTGCCAGTCCTACTAATCTTAAGAGTATTTTCTCACAAAATCTCGAAGTGTTTTGAAGCAACGAGATATTATTTATGGAAAAGTAAGAATAATGACCTCGAAAAATGTAACATAAGACCAATGAATTCAATGAAATCCAACAATAGGAACAAAATAATTAATATACCACTTGCAACAAAAAATAAATAAATATTCTACTCAATTATTTTCCTTAAAGATCCCGATTCAATGCGTTACAATGGTATATTGATCTTCATCTTCAAAGTAAAATCAATTAATAGACTTATCAGTTCATCTAACATGAACATAAATGATGAAATATAGCAATTTTTTTAGATCCTTGGCATGTCAATAGACATGAATTTACAAAATTCCTCTGCGAGTTTATAACAGAAGTCCAAAAGACACCTAATAAAAATACGTTCACAACTCCTTTTTCTATCTTTATAATAAACCAGTGATTCTTGAGTGTGCCGCACAAATGAGATGTATTGGACCATATAAAACATGCCATGCCATGCTGGAAAGATCTCCCTTTAGTGCATTCCGTGAACAAGGCAACTAAGAGACCAACAATCCCCCCTCCCACCCCCAAACACAAAAAAAAAGGCTATAAATATATGAATCAATGTAATACCTGAAGAAAATGATGAAGCAGACAGTGCAATATTGTTTGTACTTGAGGAGATGGCTCAAAACAAGGAAACTCTGCACTTGCTGAAAATGACATTCTTTGGGAAACTTCAACAACTACACCAGCATTTGGAAGAAGTCCTAGAGGGTATACTTCACGATCAAACTCAAGCTCCGGATCGAACTAAAAAAATTGAGTCCCAAATCAGCAAATTAATTTATTCCAGAATAAGGGAACAATTGAATTTTAAAATGGCCTAAAGCATTGCTTTTCTTGATAGTTGACATAAGTCTAGTGAATAAATTTAAGATTATACAGCCATTGTTCAATAAGGAAAAACAGAAAGAAACTGAAGAGAACAAGTCAAATGCCTAGCCAAGTGCTTCACTAAGGGGGAAACCAAAGTATCAGATAGAATATGGGGTCAAACAATGGCAGAAAACCTCTACGGGAACCTACAATTGCATGTGATTCTTTGTTAAAAAAAATTGGTTTTGATGGCTTGATTTTTCAAGCTATTGGTAAACTTTGAACAACCTTCCAAGTTGGTGGCTAACAACCTTCAAACTTAGTGGCTAACAACCCTCAAAGTTAGGTGAAGTTTGGCAATGTTAGATGAAAGTAGGTGAAGGTAGATGAAAGTTAGGCAATGTTAGGCATTGAAGCTTTGAAAGTGGTGCATTTGGACTCTATAAATAAAGCATGCATTAGAGCTTCAAGGTATCCCAAGTCCATTGGCTCTTTTGGTGTTAGAGAAGTTTGTTCTAGTATTTTTGTTACTTCTCTTTTGTATATTGAGCATATACACTTGTGAGAAAAATACTGTAAGGTATTTTAGGGTGTATTTGGGGATTTGGGTTTGAGTAGAGTGTGTTCACCATTTGTATCTCTATCATATTTCTATAGTGAAATATTTTGTTGTCGTATTTGCCCGTGGATGTGGGCTTTAAGCTGAACCACGTAAATTTCTGGTGCCATTTATTTTACGCTTCCGCATATTTATTTTACACCACTCTGTTTGTGTCTTTTGGGCCCACCATTTCACAACAAACTGGTATCAAAGCTCTTATAGAGTTCTGGGAAAATTTGTTCGAAGATGTCATCCATGAAATTTGATATTCAACAATTCGATGGCCGCATCAACTTTGGGATGTGGAAGGTGCGGATGATGGCTGTTCTTGTACAGCAAGACTTGAAAGTAGCACTTTCTAACAAAGAAAAGAGGCCCGAGGCAATGAAAGAATATGAATGGGAAGATGTCGATCAAAAGGCTCTTTCCATTATTCAGTTATGCATTACAGACGATGTGCTGCAAGAGGTCCTTTCGGAGAAAACAGCAGAATCACTGTGGACCAAGTTGGAGTCATTGTATATGACTAAGATGGTGGCTAATCGTCTCGGTGTTTTGCAACGTCTGTATATGCTTCGTATGGCAGAAGGGACATCTATGAGAATTCACATAGCTGAGTTCACATCACTTGTGATGGAGTTGAAAAATATGGATGAGACATTCTCTAGTGAGCAACAAGCAATGATGTTGCTTTGTTCTTTACCTCATTCCTACAGGCATTTTCGTGAAACACTCATCTATGGACGTGAGCGTCTTGATATTGATGAAGTCAAGTCCTCACTTTTGTGTCGTGAAAGGATGGAGCATGATAGTGGTGATCTTAATGGTACCGCATCTGGCTTGGTAGCTAGAGGTAATTGGAAGAATATTAGTTCAAGTAGTAGCAGAAACAAAGGCAGGTGTAGATATTGTAAGAAAGAAGGGCATTGGAAAGCTGATTGTCCAAAGCTCAAAGATAAGAAAGATTTAAGTGATGCAGCAGGTGTTGCTGAAGATGCCGGAAATGTTCTCGCAGTATCAACCGGTTCAGTTGGTGATACTTGGATGCTTGATTCAGGCTGCTCTTACCACATGTGTCGGAACCGGAATTGGTTTACAACTTACCGGTCAATTAACAGTGGTATTGTTCTTATGGGAAATAATACATCCTGTAAGGTTGTCGGTATTGGTACAATCTGAATCAAGTCACATGATGGAACCATGAGAACTTTGTCTAATGTTCGGCATATTCCTGACTTAAAGAAAAATCTTATTTCTTTGAGTACTCTTGATTCTCAAGGGTATAAGTATTCTACTGAAGGTGGAGTTTTGAAAGTCTCCAAAGGTGCTCTTGTAGTGATCAGAGGTAGATTGGTTAATGATCTTTATCTACTTCAAGGTAGCACGATTATTAGTGCTACATCAGGATCATCTTCATCTGATTTAGATACTACTCGCTTGTGTGAGGCAGGAATGCCTGTGGTGAGCAAGCATGGTTTGCTTAGTGATCAAAAATTCGTTATTCCTGACTTTTGTAAACAACGTGTTTGTGGGAAGCAAACTAGTATTAGATTTAGTACTACCATTTATAGGACTAAGGGTGTTGATTCTAATTTGTGGAACCCAGTGCGTATCCCATCAAGAGGTAGTTTGCATATTTGAGTATGCCTATTGGCATATTGGAGAAGACAATTTTGAAAATTTGAAGCTTGATAAAATTCAAGCCAAGGTGGAGATTTGTTAAAAAAATTGGTTTTGATGGCTTGATTTTTCAAGCTATTGGTAAACTTTGAACAACCTTCCAAGTTGGTGGCTAACAACCTTCAAACTTAGTGGCTAACAACCCTCAAAGTTAGGTGAAGTTTGGCAATGTTAGATGAAAGTAGGTGAAGGTAGATGAAAGTTAGGCAATGTTAGGCATTGAAGCTTTGAAAGTGGTGCATTTGGACTCTATAAATAGAGCATGCATTAGAGCTTCAAGGTATCCCAAGTCCATTGGCTCTTTTGGTGTTAGAGAAGTTTGTTCTAGTATTTTTGTTACTTCTCTTTTGTATGTTGAGCATATACACTTGTGAGAAAAATACTGTAAGGTATTTTAGGGTGTATTTGGGGATTTGGGTTTGAGTAGAGTGTGTTCACCATTTGTATCTCTATCATATTTCTATAGTGAAATATTTTGTTGTCGTCTTTGCCCGTGGATGTGGGCTTTAAGCTGAACCACGTAAATTTCTGGTGTCATTTATTTTACGCTTCCGCATATTTATTTTACACCACTCTGTTTGTGTCTTTTGGACCCACCATTTCACAACATTCTTATAGTAACAGTGTCTGTAAAATGCATATGAAGGAATAAATGTAATATTGTTAAGTAAAGAAAATTCCGAATCAATGAATTCTAAATTATGCATTACATTCAGTGGAGCCTACTAAATTATAAACATTCTTTTGCGGCTAATTTATATCCAGACCTGCAAGAAATCCTCCTGTTTAAAAGCATTAGCACCTGGGGATGGATACCAAACCTGCAACAATGAACTTTCATGTAAAAACCTATCAGAGAAGTAAAACAGATAAATAATAGAGGGTATGGAAAAAGTCATAAACCTAGTAAAATGAAGGATCTATATATGGAATGAAAAAGATCATAACAGTCAATCACTTGCATGCCACGATGACCATAATCTAGCCATGAAACTTCCTCAATCAAATTTGTTTTATCCTCAGATTGGCCACAGCTGACGCAAAATAGTTCAACTGAATCAGTAAGATTCCTTTCATGTCCATCATCCAAATCAAGAAGCGACAGCTCCCCATTTGCCCTCAATATCAAACATCTAGAACAACTCATTTTCATAAGGAATGAGACACACAAGCAATCCTTTTTATCCTTAAAAAAAAAGGAAAGGCATGAAAGTCATCCCTCCCTATTTTTTAGGTTTGAACATTAACCTCCAAAGTATGTTACAATAAGCTTCCAACAATTGTATATGAAGTATGAACGCAGACTAGAAGAGGAAGAAAAAAAGGCTATGCTAATTGTAAACTATTGGAACTATTATCACATTAGGAGTCTTATTTTAGTAGTGCTATTGGGCTAGGATTGTACCAGTCGTACACACTTGACCAAGAATATTAGCATACTTGGGAGTAATAGGTTAGAGTTACTATTGATTGTGTGGCACATCTCACATACATCACCAATCAGCATGTCATTTAGAATTATCTTTTTCTTCATCTTTTACGTACTTTTTTTTGTATAATGTTAACACTATTATTACTGTTAAAGTCAAGTCACCATATGTTAAAAAGAGTAGTAAGGACAACCATCCATTCTTTAAACTTAACAGAGCACATATGAGCCGGGAGAAAGTCAGCATCCAACCAGCTCTGTAATGTGAAAAAAAATTTTAGCATAACTATGAAAAAATTCACAAATATGATAATTCTCATAAATGATACACATCAAATTTCTCTTCTAGTCCTGTTTCACCAAAAGATAAAAGCACATTGTTTTCCATCTTTGTCCATTCATGCTGCCAAACGAGCAGAACTATGTTAGCATGCAGGAGCATGTACAAATTAAATGAAGCATTTAATAGCACGAAGGTAGAAATTATGCCGGAAGCTAAGAGCTTTATTCTTTGACATGCCAAACAAAAATGGCATCCAGCACCGAATGGAATATATTCCCAAGTGTCTCCAAGTAATGAGCAAAGTTGAAATTAAAATAAAAGAATAAATGCTTGATAGACATACTCTGTTGATCTTCAAGCAGAGAACAGATCTGTAGGTTGTCTTGCAACACTTATGACAGCATCAAGGCACTCCGGAAAATTCCGTATAAGATCACAGGTTTAGGACTAAGATCTGATTCTTGTTTACATTTGGCCTGGAATAATTAGCATGAAAAGTAAACCACCAAGACTGAGAAAAGATACCACCAAACTTCAAACTATTTTTCACTCCTTTTAAAGCTACATAAATTCCTCCAACATTTTAAGCCATATCAAAGGAGAAGGTAACTCGGGTCCCCATGGTGATGAGTTCATGCCAGCCTTGAGTGCATCCTACCAGAGCTTGTTATATGCAAAGATTCGTGATTTTTTTTTATTTTTTTATTTTTTTTAAGAGGAGAAGAAAATAGCACGAAAGAGGATAAGAGTAAGACAATCTCACAAACATACAAAAGTAACAAACAGTCCTATAAAGAAAAACCATGCACCAAAGCATGCCAATCCCTTCATATATCAGCTAAAAGAACACCATTAGAAAGACTATATGCAGAGCATCAAAGGAATTCCAAAAATAATACTATCCCAGATAAAATCAACAATTGAACAAAAATCATAGCTTGTTTCATGTAAAGTTGATTAACTAATGCAGCAACAACGAGAGGTTTCCCTCGTAATATTTACCATGAAGATTGTTTAAAGTAAAGACATGTTTTATAATAGAACCCCATGTTGTTTAATCTACATAATCAATCCCATCTAGTGCGGAAAACCTTGGTGGTTGTTGTTATCTAAAATGTAAAGTAACATTGCATAAGCACAACAACTGGTTGAAATTCACAAATTTGATTAAAACTTTAACTATTAAGTCCTTTCCAAATTAAAGTACCTGGGTATATATGCTTAAAATACTGTAAAAAGGAGCCACTCTAGACAATGTGAAAAATGAGGCTTCTCTGCTGATAGATTGCGAGCTTTAAAGCTTTCTCTGGTAGACACCTAGCTGATAGATTGCGAGATTTAAAACTTTCTCTGGGAGACACCTAAATAAAAAGGAACTAATCACACATAATATCCCATATTACCTTTTCTCTAAAGAATAACTCATTAAGAGAGACAATAAAAAATAGGGCAAACCCCTCAAACTTTCTTAAAATATCGCCAAACAAATTCTTCCCTAAAGAATGAATCCCCAACATTATCCTTGAAAATTTAAAAAATGGAGAAATCAATCCTTTTGTAAGAAATTATATTTCATTTTTTCATCTTTCTTTCTTACACAAGGATAATACAAAACCAAGAATAGAAGAGAGGAGTGCACAGTCAAAGAACAAAGAATCCTCTTTGGTCTTGAAAGAGAAACACATATGGCGGGCGTACATTCCATTTGGTTTACACATGAAATTCATTCAAGAAATTTTCATCTCTATTTTTACTCGCTAACTAAAAGCACCATTTGTGTAAAAATCAGGACAAGTATTGCACACATCCTCAGTAAATTTTAAACCATTTCTCACTAAAATCTTGACTTGTTTTGAATTTCATGAGATCCAACATCATGACAAAAATAAATAACATACCACTCAGAATGAAAAACAAAAATAAATATTCTACACAATTTTTTCATTAAAAGTCCTTAATAGTTTGTTTATACATACCACTCAGAATGAAAAACAAAAATAAATATTATACACAATTTTTTCATTAAAAGTCCTTAATAGTTTGTTTATAGATTCCATTGATGATCACATGTAAATAGTTTCATACCAAGTTCAAATGTATTCCGTAGCTAGTGACAGATAATATTGTTATGGACTGAGTCTAACCAATAGAAATAATGATAAAAATGAATACTCACAATCGAGGACAAACTGAAGTCACCATAACATATGTTGAGAGTTGAAAACCATCCTTAACTGCAGCGTAACGAGATAACCGGCTGAACAAAGGAATGCCAAATTTTCAAATTCACTTGTTTGTGTCAAAGTTGTGTATTTGTGCATATCCCCCATGTTCTTCACGGTAAAGATTAATGCTTTTCCCAAGATCCCACCAAACCAGCTTCAGATATCTTTGAATCTTGTTGTTTCATTTCCTCAATGCCTTTTTCAGATCAAACAGTTTTTTGTTTTTTGTTGGGTCTTTCAATTTCACTTTTCTTCAAATCTTGGATATCTTCAATACTCACCCAATCGGCTACAGAGATCATTGACACTCTGCGAAATGCGTCTTTGTTTAAAATTGATAGTTCAAAGCAAGTGCCTTGGTGAAATCCGTCAACAAAATAACCATTGCTCAAACAGATAATGTAAAGGTGACTATCTGCTCCTTCTATAGGTATGTTCCTGTTGGTAATGAACCTGTTATTACCATCGTGGACAACCAAAGCACATTCAAGTTGCCGATTCGTAGACCGTCCAATAAAGGGCTTTGTCATTATTCGGAAACATAAAGCAATTCCCAATCTTTCTTTTAGGGGGAAATCACATGGGATTGATATAGAGTTTCCACCTTGTCGATGATCGAACCATGATGGAATTTTGCTCCCTGAAACCACCATTTCTAACATGACTTGACCAGGATCTTGGCTTGGCCGTACAAAGACACTGTATACATTTGATAAAATATTGAATAAAGAGATATCTAGTGAATGGCAGTGGCGTGCCTCCAGTTCTCTTATACTTGATGGAAGCTCTGGCAAAATCCGTAGCTGTTTGCAATAATTTGCCTTAAGACTTCTAAGCTTTGGAAGCTCATGAATACTTATTGGTATCCTGAGAAAATTATTTCCACTCAGATCCAAATTCATTAAAGACAGGAAGTGGCCAAAATTAGGAGGGAATGATTTTTCAGTTAGATAACAGTTACTCAAGTTTAGAGTTCTCATCAAGGGTAGGTTTCTGTAGTCACAAGTGCTCAAAGTTTTGAGGAACCCCAATCCATTATCAGGAAGGCATTTAACGTTTATGCAACTTTCTAAGTTCAAATCTTCAAGGCCAACCAAACACCCAAGTGATGTGGGAAGTTTCCTTATGGCAGTATTCTTCAAAGAAAGCCTCGACAAACTTTTCATGCATTCTCCAAATGCTGGGGGATTTTGTAAACGCGAACAATAATCAAGAACTAATTCATTTAGGGAATTCATCTCTAATTTACCTGGAAGAGTTTCAAGATTTTGGCATCCTCTTAAACTCAATAGAATAAGGTTTTTGTGGTGTACCACGGATAGGTGAACCTCAGTTAGGTACGAACAATATTCAAGTAGTAGTCTTTGAAGAGTGGGAATTGCTGAAAGATCAGGAGCTTGCTTTATTCTATTGCAATAACTCAAATCCAAGCACTTCAGCTTTCCTAGAAACTTAATTATCAAAATAGAGAAATGTTAAAATACTGTCAATATCGTCTTTTATAAGGTCAATGTGGAAAAAAAAAAATTAATAGAGCTCTTAATGAAAGGGTCGTACCTTTTTTCCATGCCAAAGTTGTTCGATTTCGCTAAGTTGCAGTTTGATTTCAACAAATTCATATTGTTGATCTGCAAGAGGTAGAGTTTTCAAAGGGTATCCCGAACAATCAAGAAGTTTTAACGAAGTAGGAAGGCAATTAAGGCTATCAAGTGTTGCAAAAGGCATTATGAGAAGCTTTAGTTGAGTCATATTTGAGAAGGCTTTTGTACTCCATTGTGCTCCAAAGTATACACCGCTTGAAACTATACCTTGAATTGCTTCAGTTCCCTATATATATAAACGAGAAGTCATGTGATCTTCTATGGTTAGCCCAAGCAAAAGTTACCAATATGGAAGGATCTAATTAGAAACATATACAGGTACAGAGATTTAACAAAAAAGAGAAAAAATATAGCAAATAATTTGAGTAGATGTAAAAGGTAGAAATCAAAAACTAAATTTAACCCAGCTATATTCATTTTAGTTAACATCAAACATCTAACAATTGTTGAAAGAAAAATTACACCTACTTTTTCATTTGTAAATACAAGATCAATGTCTTCTTTAGACCATAATCTGCTTCGCTTGCCAGGATCATTTGGAGATTCTTGATTTACAATACTCCTACCCATATCTTGAAGCAAATCATGCATGTCCAATACATGACTCACTTGATTTATGGTGACCAAAGATCTATCAATTAAAATAGCAATACCAATCTCAGCACTATAACCACACTTTTTCAATACACGTGTCACATAAGCTCTCTCCATTCCTTTGAAGAAACATGCGATATCTAGAAAAATATTTTTTTCCATGGAATCTAAACCCTCATAACTTATTTTCAATGTATCATGAATTTTGACAAATGGAGTACTCTTTATTTTTTCAATAGCACTATGCCAGACATCAACAGATCTTCCAAAAAGATGAGAACCCAATACCTCGAGTGCCAATGGAAGGCCACCACTATATTTCACCACTTCTTTGGACAAATCCAAATATTCTTCTATGGGTTTGATTTGTTTAAAAGCTTTCAAACAAAAGAGATCAAATGATTCATTTTGGACCAAACGTTGAACCTCATAAATTCCATGCACTTCTTGTATCTTTAACAACTGTACATCTCTAGTTGTTATTATTATTCTACTTCCAAGACCAAACCAATCTTGCTCTCCAGCCAAATTCCTTAATTGGAACTCGTTGCTTACATCATCGAGGACAAGAAGAACCTTCTTGTTCCTTAAAGAGTTTTGTATTATTCTCTTTCCATCATACTCATTATAAAAAATACCTTCATTTATATTTGCACGGGCAACAAGTTCCTTTTGTAATTGAACAATACTGTTTTTCTCACACACTTCTCTTACATTGGCAAGAAAGCAACTAACTTTAAATTCACCTTGAATGGCTTCATAAACTGCTCTAGCAATAGTTGTCTTACCTATACCGCCCATTCCCCATATGCCTACAAAGCGAACATCATTCAACCCAATACCTATATGCCTAATCACTGCCTCCACTCTTGAAGCAATCCCTACAAGGTTCTTTGTGGAAGATGGCAATTTTGGAATAATCTTTTTATGTATGTGTTCAGCAATGCATTCCACAAGAGTTGCCTCATGCCTGCATAGAAATTGTTTATCAAATCTGATAAGAAGGGCCAGCAAAATAAAGCAACCAAAATCATGGTTTCATCGGAGGATTACATGAAACTAAGGAACAAGAGATCGTAGTTGAAATGTATATTGTAACTTCATTCAACATCCAAGTTTAATCTACTCATGGTGGATTAACTACAACCCCTACTTTCAAGAACAATAGTTAAATATATAATTAAATATATACTTAAGTCATTCCCCGTGACATTAATTTTTACTAGGCTAGCTATTAGATAACATTTCGTATGCTAGAGAATTTTTCAATTTTTCCTTGGGAAGCATATCGCATATAAATTGAACCAGGATATAGCTACAGGAGATTTGATAAGGTGATTGAGTTGATAGAGGTTTCGTTTGATAAGGTGACTAGTTGAGTTTATAGAGATTTCGTATCTTATATATATATATAAGAAATGACAACGGTGAAGGTGATTTATAAGCTGCATGATTACCACATATAAGTTGCATGGTTCATACGATTTAATTTTATTGATTAATTGTTTTAGCCATATTAACTCGAGTTGCAAGTGCCTCAACACTTGATTTATGCAGTGTGTTCAGTTTAGAGTTTAAGCGATTAATATTATATTCAAATTTAGATACAATATAATCATCATATATTTAAACTAAAAGTTATTATTAATTGTTGAATTAAAATCTGATTTGGTGGCCATAGTTATGACAATTATAATTGTGACTTGATTGAACCAAATATATCAATTAACTAATACGTTTTGAATTTGAATTAAAGTTTGATTGGATTGTAACATGCGGTGCATGATTTATATTATTTTTATTTTCTTTTTCAATAAATTCTATGATTTCTAGCAGTGAGAGAAAATAGTTTCGCAAACAAAGATAATATTTATTTATTCTCTTTCCAATTACTTAAAATTTTTATTGTCTAATTTAATCTCCCATAATTAACCCAACTATTAAATAACTCAAATGGCTTAGTAGTTAAACTTAATTAATTAAGAGTTTTATTAACCTATGTCCTAAGGACAATAATTAATGATATATAAAAAACAGTTTTAAAACCTTTGTGGCAGGTTCTATGTATTGAAAATATAAAAATTTATCTTTCAAAAATAAAATTTTTTTCTTTTACTTTCTTAACCATTATCCTTAGGATATTGATCAGTAAAATTCATTAATTAAATATATTCATATGTAAAATAGTCATTTAATTTGTTGATTATAGATATCAATCCTTACTATATAATATAACGGTTTTCTTATCTGATTTTAACTTTTAATTACCCGTGAAAAAGATTACACAAAAATAGCTTTATCTAATACTTCACTGTTTATGTAGAAGTAAATATTATTTTGTGCTCTTATATATTTGTGGCACACAATAATTTAGTAAAACAGATAGACCTCATAATTGGTAAGGCAACTTACTCGTCCTTGAAGTGCTTGCCAGAAAGACTAGCAACTTCTGCCAAAGCATCTCTCCATCTTCTAACCTTCTCACTGTTTTGTCCAAATCTATCTTCTTGTTTTTTGAAAGCTTCCCCAAAGCTTCCTTTTTGATGCCTCACATCAGAAGGCTCCACTCCATAGAAGACTGGCACTATAGATAGCCCCAGGTTCTTGCTGCACTCAACAATATGTTGTAGCTCATACAAACACCAAGAGGAGGAAGCATAATTTGGTGAGAAAACATTGATTGCAAACATTGATTCTTCAATTGCTTTCAGAAGCTCTGATGAAATAACTTTACCTGTCTCCAGGTCCTTGTCATCAATGAATGTTTTGATTCCCTTCTTTTCCAACGCAGCATGCAGATGGCCAGTGATCCCGTTGCGAGTGTCATCTCCTCTGAAACTCAAGAACACGTGGTATGTGCATGATTGTGGCGGTAGGATTGAAGTAGAAGGAGGAGAGAAAGAAGAGGCTTCACCTACAATCGATGATGCCATATGTTCAATTCAATTATCTGAAGAATATGTGAGTTGTGGTTTGTACTTAATTTGATTTGATGCCTATGGCTTCTGCCAGAGCGATGCCTATAAGGTTGTGGTTTGAGTGTAATAAGTACAGTCTAGCCTGTGTGAATGAATGAACAAAAGTCAGCGTTAGCTGCTTGGGTCGGCCGGTTGGTTGGGAGAAATAATTGCTTCATCAATGAAGCCGTGTGTTGGCCCATTCAAAAGGTGACACCATTGTGTGATTAAAATTAGCTACAGGTTAACAGGAGTGGAGTTGAGTGATCAGGAGTTATTCACTCTTAATCAAATAGTTGGAGTTCGACGCCTGACTTTCAGTATGGAGAGACTTTAAATCTCTAACTATCCCATCTTTTAAGATGTTAATAAACTAGTGAATAAATTAGTCACCATGATCAACAATAGATACTTGCACAAAAAAAATAGTTGTAAACTTTATTATACATTAATTAAAATATTAATTTTGTTTGATTTCGATAGTAAAGATATTAAAATAATAATTTCTCTTACATCCGGTTTTTTTTTTTTCAACGGTTAAAAGTCACAATCAAATGACCATTTCACCCTCAATAACTTTTCCAATTTCTATGGAATTGCCACTCTCAGACAAACCTTCCTTCTTTCTTCATTTTCTCAGGAAAATGCTCACCTGCTGATGCTTCATCTCTTCCATTTCTTTTTAGTTTTTACTTTCCTTGTAAATTTCATTCCTCTCAACAAGTCTATTTTTTTTTAAGTTAGATATTGCATTCATGGTAAAATGAGATGAATGTTGCTCCATTAAGACAACGGCAACATAGCAATGGGGCTCCCAAACAAAGCAAAATATGAAGACAAAAGAGAGAGAAATTGAGGAAAGTGATGATGAGCTCCTCGATTCTTCCTTTGGAAGTCCTCAGTCACGGACAAATGGAGAAAATCTAATGGGGTCGGTGGTCTTCCCTTCAAATACTTTATTACTCCGGGCAAGCCACAACTTCCATAAAAGGAAATAATCAGATTTGGAGAGCATGAGATCTAGTAATGCAGAGAGAGAGAGAGAGAGATGAGGTGAGAAATATTTTGTTTTTGGGGGTGGGGGGATGTAAGACAATTGATCAATGGATGAAATAATAATCTTTCCTCATCTTATTTTTGTGGTGTACACAGCTGAACATATAAAGTGAGCAGTCGCTATCATTTGGGATTGGTTACAATAGATTTCATTTAAACACATTTAAATGATTGAGCAATTCAAAGAGGATAAAATTGAATTACAGCTCACGGATGAGAAGCTAATAACTAGGAAAGGTTGTTTGAATTAGTTGAAGAGGATTGACTTGGTGCGGCCATTGTATGCCCCCGTAAGATGAAATTACCGTTGGTGACTTTCATCTTGTCCTGAAAATCTTCAAAGGAAGTTATTGGTAATGGTTTTGTGAGTATGTCTGCTAGTTGATCTTTAGTTGAGACATGAGAGACTAGAATTTTGCTAGCTTGAACGAGTTGACGAACAAAATGATAGTCCAGGTCAATGTGTTTCATTCTTGAGTGAAGAATGGGATTTGAGCATAAGTAATTAAGTAACACCTATATTGTCACAAAGAAGCAACGGTTCAGAAAACAGAAGAATATGTAGTACTTGCAAGAGATTATTGATCCATATGATCTCAGCTGCAGCAACTGCTCCAGCGCAATACTTAGCCTCAGTAGAGGATCTCACAACTGTTCTTTGCTTCTTTGAACTCCAAGAAATAGGGTTGCCACCAAAGAAGGAAATGTAAGCTGAAGTGGAGGTCTTGTCATCAATGTTGCCGCCCCAATATGCATCGAAGTAGGTGATGAATGACAGAAATGTGGGATTTTGTAGAAAAATACCATGATTTATGGTGGACTTGAGATATTTGAACATCCTCTTCAAGTGTTGGAGATGAGTGCATGGTAGTAGGTTGATGCACAAATTGTGAGAGTTTATTAATGGCAAAGGACAAGTCTGGTCTAGTCATATTAAGATATTGAAGAGCACCCATCATTTGTCTATATTTTGTGACATTAGTATGAGGTGAACCTTCAAGAAGTGTGAAAGCTACTATTGAAGCAAGAAGAGTAGGTGATGGTTTCGCCCCTTGCATGTCAAATCTTTCTAGGAGATCACAAATAAATTTATGCTATGATGGGAACAAACCATCCTTATAAGGAATTTCCACACCCAATAAGTAGTGAGGAAAACCCGTATTCTTGAGTGAGAACTTTGCTAAGAGATCCTGAATGAAGGTGTCCAGGAAGGACTTATTATTTCCTGTAACCAATAAATCATCCACATTTGCAAGAAAATAGATAGTGGTGTTTGACTTGAAATAGACAAACAAAGAAGGGCCACTTTGACTAGTATTGAAGCCATATGACAGAATGAAGGATTTAAGAGCATTATGCCATGCCCGAGGAGCCTGTTTAAGGCAATAGCTGGCTTTCTTGAGACAGCAGACATAGTCAAGGAGCAGGGGATGTTTGAATCTTGGGGCCCGGGCTAGTCCATGTAAATTGTTTTTGACAATGTGCCTTGAACAAAGACATTGTTTACATCAAGTTGATGCAGAGGCTAGGAGTCTGCCCAAAATTAATTACTTGTTGCTGTGTGAATCCTTTTACGACAAGGCCGGCTTTAGATCTAGAGATAAAACCATCAGGGTTCCTTTTGATGCGGAATAACCATTTACAACCAACAATGTTGTAGTTCTTTGGATGTGGAACTAGTGACCAAGTACCATTCTTCAAAAAAGCATCAAACTCCTCAGTCATGGCTGTGTGCAAGTGTTGATACTTCCTTGCTTCTCTCACAGTGGATAGTTCTATATTTTCAGGTAGTGGATATTTTGGTAACTATGAAGATACGTTTAGGTTTTGTGATATGGTGGTTATGGGGTGAGTTCAACTGGATGGGAGGGCAGGAGTTGTTCTGGGTGAATCTTGAGAATTGTGATTCAGTGATTGACATAAGGACTTAGGAGGCACTAGAGAAGGACCAGGAGAAGTGAGGCTAAGTGAGTGTTGAGGGGTAGGGGTGGAAAAGTTTGTTGGTGCAGAAAGTGGTAGTGTGTACACTATGGGATTGAGGTACTCTAATGAGAGTGGTGATGATGCATTATGTTGTGAGATGAGTGAATGGTAAGGAAATGTTGAATCATAAAATTTAACATGCCTAGATGTGTAGATCTTGTTAGAGATAGGGTCAAGACACAAATATGCATATTGAGTATGTGAGTACCCGAGAATGATGCATTGGGTGGATTTTGAATCAAGTTTATGTGATGTATATGGTTTTAACCATGGGAAAAAAAGGTAGCAAAAAATATGCAAGTGGTGCAAATTAGGTGAAATGTTATGCAACAACTAATAATAAGGAGAGTGCATGTTGAGTTAGTGTAGGTATTCCATTGATAATGTAAGTTGCTATTAAAAAAAGCAAAGGACCAGTATTTTGCTAGCAGTTTTGAATAATGCAATAAAGTCCTTCCTATCTCAACAATGTGTCTGTGTCTCCTCTCAGCTGTGGCATTGTACTGAGGTGTATGTTGTGGTGTGGTGAGGTGTGTAATTCCATAATTAGTAAGGAATGGTCCCAATTTAATGAATTCTCCCCCCATTGTCTGAGTATAAAATGATAATAGAAGTGTTAAAAAAATTTTCAACAAGTTCCTTAAACTTGGGAAATATTATTGAAACATTTGACTTATTTTTAAGTGAATACAACCAAACATACTTGGTGAAATGATCAACCAAGATTAAGTAAAAGGAATAACCATCTATAGATCTAACTAGGGCAGGTCCCCATGTATCAGTGTAAACTAATTCTAGAGGCCTAGAGCTAGTAAAAGTAGATTGCTTGAAAGGTAGCTGTTGGCTCTTGGAACTAGCACATGAATTGCAAGGGCCTGCTAGGTTAAGTTTTATTTGCATAGAGTTTGCCAGATGTTAGAGACCTCGACTAGATGAGTGTCCTAAAATGTGATGCCATGGAGTGTTATTAGTGGAATGAAATGCATGTGGTTGAGATGCAGAGGGAAAATGACAAACTCTTTCTCTAAAAGGTCCTTCCAACAATGGCTTCCTGGTTCTCAAGTCCTTCACATGAAAACAATTAGCAAAGAATTCCACATAAATTGGGCTAGTTTGACACAACTTCAATTGGATACTAAAATTAAAATTTTGGAGATTTAAGGAACATGTAAAATATTTTTTAAGTGCAGGGTGTGTGAGTTAGAAAATATGTTGGATTCACTAGTGTGAGAGATAAACAAGGGGGTGCCATCACCAACATAGACTTGATCTTTGCCATTGTAAGGAGTTGTGAAATGTAGTTGATCTAATGCATTAACAATGTGATGACTAGTACCATTGTCCATCAGCTACTAAGTGTTAGTTGCAGAGGATGGAGCTTGAGCATTGTGTTTAGCAGGTTTGGACCCTGATTTGTTAAGGTAACCAATGATCTTGAACTAGTCCTTGGCAATGTGGCCATTGTGATCACAGTAATGGCACACTAGGCATCTGGTGGAACCAGAAGGTGGTCCTAAAGCAGATTTGCATTGCTATTTCTACTTGAACTAAGTCTGCTGTCGAGCTTTGTGAGAAGCATTGGCAGTAGCAATTACAGTGGTTTTAGTATTTTGATTCTCACAAGTGAGATAGGCCTCATAATCAATGAGGAGGTCATGGAGTTCATCAAAAGAGATGGGGTTCTCTCGAGCTCTAATTGCAGCAGACATTTCTCTATATTTTGAACTTAGTTCATGACCAGGTCATCATCATCAGGAGGGCTGTGAATGACACCCAATTAATCAAAATTTGCCTTTATTCCATGAAGATATTGAGCCATGGATTGAGTTCCTTTGGAGGATCTAGAGAGGTTTGTCTTTGAGATGAAGAATTTTGTGCCTTGTTTTGCTTGCAAACAGCTTGTTGAGGAGGTTCCATGCCTGCTTTGAATTGTGAACATTCCTAAGCATGGTGACAATGGTTTGATCAACCGAACTAATGAGACCATCAAAGATAAGTTGGTCCTGGCATTCCTAGGTAAGAAAGGTGGAATGGTTGGAGGCTGGACAAGATTAGGTGCCATCAACATAACCAAAAAGGCCATATCCAACAAAGATAGCCTTAATGTGAACTCACTAAGCAGGAAAGTTGTTACCAATGAGTTTGGTTGCACTTTGGGTATTAAGGATGACAAGAGAGTTATCATTAGGTAGATGTTGGACAATAGTGTTTAGGTTAGGATTTGGCATAGGTTCAGAGTGGGAAGTGCCAGTGGACATGATTGTAGGATCGAAGATTTATGCTGTGAAGCTACACTAGATTGACACCATGTAAGACTTAATGGATAAAATAATATTAATCTTTCCTCATCTTATTTCAATGGTGTACACATCTGAATATATAGAGTGAGCAATCCTTATAACAAATTTCATTCAAATATATTTAAATGATTAACCAATTCAAAGAGGATAAAATTGAATTACAGCTGAGTAATGAGATGCTAATAACTAGGAAGAGGTGAGAGAAAGTGATTAGGATTTTTTTAAAAATTTTATCTCAAGCCTTTTTTAATTATCTTTAATTTAATTTAATTTAAATTACAGATCTATAAAAATACTTGATTAGCAAAGTCTAATCTTAGCTTTACTCTCCACATGTAAAAGTATCAATGTGGCATACAAGTGTTTCATCTCTAAAGCTATTTTTGAAGCTTCAAAGGAGAATCCACCTATATTTAATATACTCTCTAAATTCCTTATTAATAGTTATATTAAGAAATTGATATAACTTGATACATTAGAAAATTAATGTATTTTGACACATATTGTGCCTAGATACATTATCTTTCTATTATACTAAATTATATTAGCTTCTCAAAATGACTATTAACAAGAAATAATAAAAAAGTATACTCCAAGAACTAAAATTATTATTTATTTTAGTTTATAATATTTAAAAGTGAGTTTAATTTTACTATACTAACATTATAAAAGAGTTTTATATTAAAAAGTTATATAATACTTAAAAGTTATATTAAAAATTAAAAATGAGAAGTTATGAATATTTTTTGTGCAAGTATTTCTAGTTGGTCGGCACTACAGGGGTGGGGGTGGGGGGCGGTGGGGGGTGGGAATAAATATGAACAAATCATGACAACATAACTCTAGTCATTTAATTTTTTTTTATTTGGTTGGCAAATCTCATTTAATTTTTCATCATGACAACATAAGTCTAGCACCTTAAAACACAAAATAGCAGTGCATAGTAAAAAGTAATAGTAAACATCAAATATGAACAAATCCATGATATTCTCACTTAAGAGACTACTAAAAAAAGTTGAATAAACAATAAAATTCCACTATGAATGTTGAGCTACCAGGAACACAAATACATACAGATAGATCCGTTCATACTTTTACACAAAAAAAAAAAAAATTACAAAATGTGGACTAAAAAGAATAATGAAATCCTGGGACATACACGAGCCTTCCTACAAGTATCTAATCTTCATCTACACATACTATTCCAAATTAATTGGATTAGCATCAATATGATTTGCAACGAAGATCACAGTAAACTAGTACACAATAGCACAGTTTTCCGGTCCCCACAATCAAATCAAAGGGAAATGAACCACAGTCCTCATGTTCTACAAGATCCGTCAAACCGTCGTGTGAGCCAAGGTGAAACTTGATTATTATATTACTTCAGTAGGAAACCAACATGTACTAGGTAATCCATATGTAAAATCTATATTCACTTTTAATTTTTTTTCCACATTTGCAACCGATGAAAGTTTCTCATCTAGGTCTTCCAGCAAATCTTGATAGTTAGCAAATGTTGGGTGTGACTGTAGTTCATAGATAACAGGCAAGAACCACATGTATTGATCATTTAGTGTACATATGGCCATGAATATAATTTCGATCAGCAATCTAAATTAGATATACCCGTAGCATGGTGCTATACGCTTTCCACAAACGAACATCATGACGAAATAAGTCAAAAAGAACCTGTAAAATAGCACCAAAGAAATACATTGATCAACAAAGTGAACCGTTTTCAAAATGGCAAGAGATGACAAAAATATGTTTAAATATTTCCCATATAGTGCCAAAGGAAAACCACAATTGGCATAAAAAAGTCCTACAAGCATATGCATGATCGATGTGTTCATTAAATATCTCCTCTTTGGTTTGAACATTAACCTCCAAAGCATGTTATAATAAGCTTACAACAATTGTATATGAACAAGGAAAGAGGAGAGGAAGAAAAGAGGCTATGCTAATTGTAAAATTCTTCACGTTTGGGGTCTTATTATACTGGTGCAATTGAGCTAGGCTTGTCCTATTCTACACACTTGCCAAGAATATTAGCATAATTACGAGTAACAAGTTAGTTATTATTGATTGTTTCACCTCATCACATGCATCATCATATTATTTAGAATTCACTTTTTCTCCATCTTTCACATTTTTTCATATAATGTTAACATTATTACTATTAAAATCATGTCACCATATAGAATCCGATGTCCGGTACACAACAAACTCAAACATTCATACCTCAGAATGTCTTAAGAGAGTAGCAAGACAACTATTTATTCTTTAAACTTGACACAACACACATGAGCCAGGAGAACGTCAGCATCCAACCAGCTCTGTAATGTTCCCATTTGAAGCTAATAACATAGAATAGTGTTTATTAATGAAGAGCAGAGAAAGTGAGAAACTAAACTAAAATAAAAATAATCGATAGAAGCTTATAGCAAATGATCAAGGATATTGCATCAGTGCAGGACACAAATTGGCTTTAGCAGTAAATGAACAGTTATTCATTCTAAGAAATTAATCATATTCAAGTTTTATTTGCTACAACTAATGAAGAAACATAACTTTTTTGTCCTGAAAGTGTCATGATATTTTTTCAATTAAAAAAGAAATTTCATGAAACAAAAAAGAAATAGAGTACAATGAGGAGCGATTAAGTGCCCTCCAATATCATTAAACATTTTACAGAAACTGATTGAATTTGTTGGGTTATAGACTTCTAGCAGGTAAACTACCAAATAAACCCATGCATTTTTTTGTCAACTAAAGGCTACAACCAAATAAAACAAACAACAACTAATCAACTAGGCGGTCAAAGAAAGAGTATATATTCAAGAAAGGGTTGAACAAAATAACACAAAGGAATGTCAGGTCACTACAATTTAAAAACCAACGAAGTGCATCGAATAGTCAGCATGAGAGTTTGTTTTCCAAATATTAAAATCTCAAAGCTTTTTGCTAATTAGTTCCAGCCCTGAAGCAAAATTCTCCAACCTAGCACTCCCATATCTTTCACGTTGTAGATACTCCTGCAATTAATTGTCATTGAACAATTTAAACACTTCAACTACAATAAAATTATCGGAAGGGTCATTAGTGAGCAATATCTTACCACTAAATCAAACTGAGTGCCCTTTACAAATGCAACAAGCCTGGAGAGCTCTTTCCCTGATATCAGGTAACTAGCATGGTTTTCTAAAATATTCTTAACCGAGGTAACATGAGCACTTTGCTCCTTGAATGATGTTCTTCTCCAAAGAATATTAATGAATTAATGAGTACGCGTGTGTGTTTACGTAAGCAAGGTTCAAATAAGAAAAAAAAAAATGTCTGAAAGACATACTCTGTTGATCTTCTAGCTGCAGCAGCAGAGAAACAAATCTGCCCATGACGACCATCAGCTTTTCTTGTGACCCTTAAAACAACATCATGGTATTTTGAAAATTTTTGGATATGATCACAGATCTTCTCCAAAGTGTGCTTTTTGCATGTTTAGGAACTGAGATCCTTTACATTTGGCCTGGAGTAGTTAACATGAAAAGTAAACAGCCAAGACTAAAACCAACCGGCAACCAAGTTTGACACCAAAGAACTTCCTCAAGCAAAGGAAAATGCCAAGAAACACCAAGCAGCAACCAGATTGCCTTAGAATTAAAATTAATATCAACTTCCATACCCAAGGAATGATAGGATCATGACATGAGATCCTACCGATCTTATAAATGTGAACTTCCGTTGCCAATTCTCAAACAGTTTGGTTTTATACATTGTTTTCACTGCTTGTACAGCTGCAGAAATTGCCCCCAATATTTTGCACATGATGCCCCCCCCCCACCCCCACTTTAAGCTATATCAAATAAGAACGAAACTCGGGTCCCCTTGGTGATGAGTTCATGCCACCCTTAAGTGCATCCTACCAAAGCTTGTTATATGCCAAGAGTTGGTTTATAGAAAAAGAAATTTTATGAGAAGAGAAGGAAACAGTACGAATGAGGATAATAGTAAGACAACCTCAAAAACATATAAAAATAACAACTGGGTCTTATAAAGATAAACCATGCACTAAACAGACTATGTGCAGAGCATCAAAGGAATGTCAAAAAACTAATCCCATCCCAAATAAAAACAATAAAAAAGGAATCGTAGCTTGTTACATGTAAAGAGTTGGTTAAATAATGCAACAACAATAGACTCCATAATATTTAGCATAAAGGTTGTTTGAGGTAAAGACATGGTTTATGATAGAACACAACGTTGTTTAATCCAGGAAAAGCTAGGTAGTTGTTATCATCTAAAGTAACATCCTCTCATATGCACAACCACCGGTTGAAGTTCATATATTTGACAGAAACTATTAAGTCCTTTACAAAAGTACCAGGATATACCCGCTTCAAATATTGTAAAAAGGAGCCACTCTAGAAAATGTGAAAAATGAGGCTTCTCTGCTGATATATCCGCGAGCCTTAAAGCTTCCTCAATTTTGTTCCTCTAGCGGACACATAAATAAACAGGATCAAATCACACATGAGATCCCTTATTCCCATTTCTCTGAAAAATAACTTATTTAGATAAACAAGATAAAAAAATACAGTAAACCCCCAAATGTTTCTGACAAAAATATCACCAAACAAATTCTTCTCTAGAAAATGAAAATCCCCAACATTGTCGTTGAAAATCTTAAAAATGGAGAAATACGTGTTTTTTTGTAAGAAATAATGTCAGATGGAAGAGAATATTCATGGACTAATTTGTTCAAAAAGTAGACTACTTTGGCTTACATTTACAATTCTGAGACGAACTTGGCTAGTATTAGTTTTGTCTGGTAACACTTTGGAGGGTTTACTCTAAAATATAAGTTAAAAGAGCAAGAATGAACATCCCTTAAAACTAAAGCATTAAAAAAAATCCCCAACTATAACCTGACATAACCATGCTCTCCAGTCTCCCTGAATGCACAACTATTCTTCTACATTGGTTAATCTTTCTTTCTTATACAAGAATACAAAACCAAGAAACACAGAATCCTCTTCAGTCCTCTGAAACACATAAGGCGCTTATATATGTTAATTAGGAATTATCTTTTGTATTATTTGTTATGCTTTGTTTCTTGTTATCTGTTTTGTAAATTAGGAATAGAATACAACTCATTAATTGTGTATATTTAGAATTCCTAAATTAGGCTATACAAATTAGGAATTAGAATATTTTCCATTAATATTTGTAAATGCCCCTGTTACTATTTATTAGAGGAAATACAATGGGAGAAGGCAAGAAGCCAAATTTCTTGACATGGTATCACAAGTCAGGTTCGTTCCTAACCAGGCTCTCTTCTTGTTCATGTTTCTCCTAGTTCTGTGAGCACATCCTTGTGCGTTCTTGGTCAGTGACAAACTAATTGTCACTCTTGCCCTTTGCCAACAATCTTTGTCCTTGGTTTCTTGCCTCTGTATTTCTGGTCCTGTCGACAGTTGGTTGCTCGCCAATAACCACATTCAGTCCGTCTTGGTTCCGCTCATTTATTACTGTTGTATCTTGGTTTATTGCGTGCTCTTCTCTTTTCTCCTCTGGTTTCAGCCTTTGCTTGTTTTCCGCCGCCGACAATGGAGCCCTTGCGTTCTATGGAGCATTCTTGTGTCCGCTTCACCGGCAAAAACTATGCTGCTTGGGAATTTCAGTTCAAGATGTTCGTCAAAGGGAAAGGCTTGTGGGGTCATATCGACGGGTCCTCGCCTGCCCCGGTAGACACAACTGAGTTGGATACTTGGGAGACAAAAGATGCCCAGATCATTTCTTGGATTCTAGGATCCATTGAGCCCCAGATGGTTAATAATCTGCGCTCCTTTTCCACTGCTAAAGAGATGTGGGACTACTTAAAGCGTATTTACAACCAGGATAACAATGCCAAGCGATTTCAGCTAGAGCTTGAGATTGCCAATTACACACAAGGAAATCTAGCAATTCAGGATTATTACTCTGGATTTTTGAACTTGTGGACTGAGCACTAAGCCATTTTACATGCTAATGTTCCTCAAGCCTCGCTAGCTGCCATTCGCGAGGTCTACGAGATCACTCAAAGGGAGCAATTTCTCATGAAACTTCGCTCGGAGTTTGAGGTTGTACGAGCTGCTTTGCTGAATCGGAGCCCTGTTCGCTCTTTGGACATCTGTGTTGGTGAACTACTCAGAGAAGAGCAACGTCTACTAACCCAAGGAGCCATGTCTCATGATGACTTGGTTCCGGAACAGGTTACCGTTGCCTATGCTGCACAACCTAAAGGCAAAGGTCGTGATATGCGCCAGGTCCAATGCTTTTCGTGCAAACAATTTGGTCATATTACTCGTCATTGCGATAAGAAATTTTTGCAACTATTGTAAGCAACCTGGTCATATCATCACAGAATGTCCTACCCGACCAGCACGACCGGTAAAGGCTTTTCATGCCATTACAAGTTTAGCGGGCCCAGCTACCAACCATGCCGCCGTTGATGCTAGTGCTTTGAATCCCGAATTGGTACAACGAATGGTACTATCAGCACTTTCCGCCTTGGGCATTCAAGGTAAATCTTCTACTGTTTCTCCACCATGGTTTGTTGATTCTGGGGCCTCCAATCACATGACTGGTTCCTCTAAACACTTGCATAATGTTCACCCTTACAATGGCACTCAAACCATTCAAATTGCTGATGGTAATACCCTCTCTATTACTGATGTTGGAGACATTAATTCTTCCTTTCGGAATGTGTTTGTGTCCCCTGGACTCGTTTTGAATTTACTTTCAGTTGGTCAATTAGTGGATGCCAATTGTAATGTTACTTTCTCTCAGCTTGGTTGTCTTGTGCAGGATCAGGTGTCGGGGAAGGTGATCGTGAAGGGGCCTAAAGTGGGCAGATTATTCCTGCTCCAATTCACTTCTACTCATTTATCTTTTGCTTGTAATGGGGTTTTGAATATGTATGGGGATTGACATAGGAAATTAGGCCATCCGAATTCTGGTGTTTCGTCTCATTTATTTAAAAATGGTTTGTTGGGAAATAAGTCTATCCTTTCTCCTTCCTCTATTCCTTGTTCTGTTTGCAAACTTGCTAAAAGTAAAACACTTCCTTTTCCCTCTCATGCTCATCGTGCTGTCAACTATTTTGATATTGTTCATAGCGATGTTTGGGGTATGTCTCCTGTCTTATCCCATGCTCACTATAAATACTTTGTCACTTTTATTGATGATTACAGCCACTTTACTTGGGTATATTTTCTTCGCTCTAAAGCTGAGGTTTTCCAAATGTTCAAGAAATTTGTGGCATATGTGGAAAATCAATTTCAAACAGGCATTAAGATCCTTCGCTCTGATTCTGGAGGCGAGTACATGTCTCATGAGTTTCAGGAGTACTTACAGCAAAAAGGCATTGTTTCTCAACGTTCTTGTCCATATACACCACAACAGAATGGCATCGCGGAGCGAAAGAATCGTCACTTGCTTGATGTCACACGAGCCCTACTTCTTCAAGCCTCTGTTCCATCAAATTTTTGGGTCGAAGCTTTGTCCACTGCTGTTTTCTTGATCAATTGCCTTCCATATCAGGTTCTAGACTTTGATTCCCCTTTCCTTCGTTTATTTAAAACTCATCCTGATTATCGTGATCTACATACTTTTGGGTGTGTGTGTTTTGTCCACTTACCTTCTGTTGAACGTCATAAGCTTGGGGCACAGTCTGTCCGCTGTGCATTTATGGGTTATAGTACTTCCCACAAAGGATTCTTGTGTTATGATCCTAATAACTGCCGCCTCCGTATTTCTCGACATGTGACTTTCTTTGACCATCAGTTTGCTTTTCCCTGTCTTCCACCTACTTCTCATGGTGTTGCTCATTTTCCTAACTTTCCTGTTGTGTCAAAATCTATAACACGTTTTAAACCAGGACATACATATATTCGAAGACAGCGTCCCACACCCCTTCCCGATGCAACTCCGCCGCCTGAACCTGTATCAGTGGAACCACGGCGATCCCATAGAGTGTCTCGTCCACCAGATCGGTATTCACCAGACAGGTATAATTCCAGGCCTACTTCTCTTACTGCCACTTTATCGGGTATATCTGTTCCTACATGTTATTCACAGGCAGTAAAGGATGTGCGTTGGGTGAAAGCAATGCAAGATGAGCTAGAGTCTCTTCAAGAGAATTTTACGTGGGATATTGTCTCCTGCCCACCTGATGTCAAACCCATCGGGTGCAAATGGGCGTATTCTTTGAAGCTAAATTCTGATGGTTCCCTCAATCATTACAAGGCCCGACTCGTTGCATTGGGAAACAAACAAGAATATGGTATTGACTATGATGAAACATTTGCACCTGTGGCAAAGATGACCACCGTCAGAACAGTGCTCTCTATTGCTGCCTCTAAAGGTTGGTCCCTCCATCAAATGGATGTGAAGAATGCATTTCTTCATGGTGATTTGGTAGAAGATATTTACATGACTCCTCCGCCAGGCCTGTTTTCCACTTCTAAGGATGTGTGCAAGCTAAAACATTCGCTATATGGTTTGCGACAAGCTCCCCGAGCATGGTATGAGAAATTTCGTTCTACCCTTCTTGGCTTTTCTTTTACCCAGAGTCAATATGACTCGTCTTTATTCATCCATCGTACGGCTGCTGGTATTGTGATTCTTCTTCTTTATGTTGATGATATGGTCATTACTGGGTCTGATCATTTCTCCATACAGCGACTTAAACAACAGCTACAAGCGTCATTTCTTATGAAAGATCTTGGTGCTCTTCACTATTTCTTGGGTCTTGAGGTTCGGTCCGACTCCAAGGGTCTTTTTCTACATCAGCACAAGTATACTGATGATTTGATTTCATTGGCTGGTCTACAATTCGCTACTCCGGTGGATACTCCTCTCGAGGTTAATGTTAAATATCCTCGTGATGAGGGTGATATTCTACCTGATCCTTTGTTGTATCGTCAACTCGTGGGTAGTCTTAATTACTTGACTATTACACGCCCTGACATTTCCTTTGCAGTACAACAGGTTAGTCAATTTATGCACATGCCTCACCATCTTCATTTGGCTGCTGTTCGTCGCATCATCCGATACTTGAAAGGCACGTCCCAATGGGGTTTGTTCTTTCCCACCGGGACATCTCTTAATTTGCTTGGTTATAGTGATGCTGACTGGGCAGGGTGTCCAGATACTCAAAGATCTGTCACTGGTTGGTGTATGTTTCTCGGTCCTACCTTGATTTCTTGGAAGAGTAAAAAGCAGCCACGAGTTTCTAAGTCCTCTACCGAATCGGAGTATCGAGCCATGTCTCTTGCTTGTTCTGAAATAATTTGGCTCCGTGGTCTTTTGGCTGAATTGGGATTTCCTCAGTCAGCTCCAACACCTCTCTATGCTGACAATACCAGTGCCATTCAGATTGTTGCCAATCTAGTTTTCCATGAGCGCACAAAACATATCGAAGTGGATTGTCATTCTATTCGAGAAGCCTATGATGATCATGTTATTTCAATCCCTCATATCACCTCCCAGCTTCAGCTTGCAGATATTTTTACCAAGGCAGTTCCTCGTCCGCGTCATCAATTCCTTATTAGCAAATTGATGCTTCTTGATCAGCCGCATCAATTTGAGGGGGGATGTTAATTAGGAATTATCTTTTGTATTATTTGTTATGCTTTGTTTCTTGTTATCTGTTTTGTAAATTAGGAATAGAATACAACTCATTAATTGTGTATATTTAGAATTCCTAAATTAGGCTATACAAATTAGGAATTAGAATATTTTCCATTAATATTTGTAAATGCCCCTGTTACTATTTATTAGAGGAAATACAATGGGAGAAGGCAAGAAGCCAAATTTCTTGACAATATATTCCATCTGGTATAAAAACTAGGACAGGTATTACACACATCCTCTGCTAATTTTAAATTATTTCCTCACTAAAATCTTAACATGTTTTGAAACAATGGGATATTAATTATGGAAAAGCAAAGAATAAAGACCTTGAAAAAGTCAATAAAAGACCAATGAATTTCATGAAACCCTACACCCCTACAAAAATAAATGGCATACCACTTGGAATGAAAAACATATAAAATATTCTACACAAGTTTTTCATTAGAAGTCCTGATTAGTTTGTTTATAGACTCAATTGGTGGTCTCATTTAAATAGTTTCATATCGAGTTCAAACTTATTCCACACCCAGTGACAAATAATATTGTTGTGGACTAAGTTTAAGCAAAAGAAATGAGGATAAAATTAATACTCACAATTGACAAACTGAAGTCACCATACATATGTTGAGACTTGAATGAAGACCATCCTGAACCACAACATAAGGAGATAACTGGCCGTATATAGGAGTGCCAAATTTTCAAATGCACAAGAACTTGTCTGTGTCTAAGCTATCTATTTGTGCATCCCTTCCATGTTCTCCACTGTAAAGATTGTTGCTTTTTCCAAGATCCCAATCATATCAACTTCATAAATATTTAGCACTCATAAGATACCATTTCCAAGATCCCATACCATTTCCTGAATGCATTTTTTTTTTTTTGGGTCTCTTTTGGGTCTCTCAGTTTCACTTTTCTTCAAATCTTAAATATCTTCAATACTCACCCAACAGCCCTCAGAGGTCATTAATTCATGAGGAAGGCCTAAAACTGACAGTTCAAACCAACGTGTACCGCACAATGCATATGTGAAATCCATATTCACTTTCATTTTTTTTTTCCTTCCACATTTGCAATTGATGACAGTTTCTTTTCCAGGCCTTCCAGCAAATCTTAATATTCAGCAAATGCTAGATGTGACTATAGTGCATAGATATCAAGCTAGAACCACATGCATTCATCATTTAGTATACATACAGCTATGCTTATAACTTCCATCAGTAATCTAAATTAGACATACTATCAGCATGGTGCTGTACACTTTCCACATATGAACATCATGACAAAATATGTAAAAAAGAACCTGTAAAACCGCAGCAGGAGAATACACTAATCAACAAAGTGAACCTTTTTAAAAATTGTAAGAGATGGCAAAAATATGTTTAAATATTTCCCTCACAGTTCAAAAAGTAAACCACAATTGGAGTTAAAAAGTTGTACAAGCATATGCATACAATGTGTTCATTAAATATCTCCTCTTCAGTTTGCACATTAAACTCCGAAGCATATGCCTCCAAGAATTGTAAATGAACAAAAGAGAAGAGGGAGAAAAGGGGGCTATGCTAATTATAAAAGTATTGGAATTGAGAATCAAGTGTCCGGTACACAATTACTACAATGAACCCAAACATACATAGAATGTCTTAAAAGAGTAGCTAGGACAATTATCCATTCTTTAACTTGACAGAACACATAGGAGCTAGAGGAAAATCAGCATCCCATTGGCTCTGTAATGCTCCCATTTGAAGCTGATAACACAGGATAAAGATCATTAATGAGGAGCAAAGAAACTAGAAATAAATCTAGACCAACTTATAGCAAATGATCAAAGACTATGCATCATTGCAATATGCAGACTGGCTTTAGCAGTAAATTATCAGTTATTCCTTCTAAGAAATTAATCATATTCAAGGGTTTATTAGCTATATCTTATGAAGAAACATCATTTTTCTGAAAATGCCTTGATATTATTTCAATGGAAAGAGAAATTTCCTGAAACAGAAAAGAAGTAGACTACAATGAGAAAGGAGTAAGTACCTTCCAATATCACCAAACATTTTAAAGCATAACTGATGATTGAATTTGTTGGTTTGTAGCAGCAAAACTACCAAATAAACCCATGCTCTTTTTGTCAACTAAAGGCTACAACTAATATACTAGGCGGTCACAGAAAAAGTTGGTAGAATCACCAGAGTATTAGACTAAGAGTTGAACAAGATAGCACAAAAGAATGGGAGGCTAAAAAGAGATAAAACAATTTCAGTTCACTGTAATTTAAAACCCGTGAAGTACATTGAATAGTGAACATTAAGTTTTGTTTTCCAAATATTAAAATCTCAAACCTTTTGGCTAAATTAGTTCAACACCTGGAGCAAAATTCTCCAACCTAGCACTCCCATTTCTTACACGTTGTAGATACTCCTGCAAGTAATTGTCACTGAACAAATTAGACACTTTAATTAAATTAAAATAAAACTATCAGAAGGGACATTAGCCATCAAAATCTTCTCACCACTAAATCAAACTGAGTGCCTTTTACAGATGCAACAAGCTTGGAGAGCTCTTTCCCCGACATCAGGTAACTACCAAGGTTTTGTAAAATATTTTTAACAGAGGTAACATGAGCACTTTGCTCCTTGAACGAGGTGCTGCTCCATAGAAAATTGCTTGCTAGAATGGTTGGTAACTTCAAGGCTGGGGCATCAGAAAAACAATACACTGGAATGTAATTGAACTCCTTTTTCCAAATCCAATTACTGCTTCCTCTCACTAGAGTGAAAAAGAAAATAGCCTAAAAATCTGGGAGACAGTTTTATCTGACTAACTTCATGCTTGGTCATATTCCCAACCAGATTATCCAAACTCACCTGATTATCCAAATCAGCAGAGTTAAGAAAAAGGTCAGGATCTCCTGTACAAGGTATATTACTTGACCAATTAAAGTGAATAATGTGATAGTGTTTCAAAACAATACCAGTCCCCTCGCAAACTCATACAAAGATTCATCAAGTGTTGCCTGCATAATTTGTAAATCACATCGAAGATTATATGATATCACAAAATTTTTAAAAGAGTAATAAAAAAAATGATTGAAGCAATCAATCCCAAACCCATAATAACAGTAAAGCTTAGTATTGACTAACAGCAGGGCCCTCAAATTTAGCAATCACCTGTCCTATTTCATATGAAATGAAATGGATCATTTGATAATAAATACAAAAAAACACAAACACACATGTAGATACATTCATACATACTATTCAATCTTACTAAGCAAGCCTCAAGATATATAGTACAACAAACAATAAGAAATTCAAAACGTACTGTTGTCTTGGAATGCAACAAAGAGCAATACGTGGGGATTTAACACAACAGAAATTTTGTGTAACCAGAGAGGAAACTAAATACCAAATGTACATTTGAATTGCCACCCTTTTCAACATTGAAATCATAAACCAATCCAATCAAAGAGCAGAAACATTGCATGAATATAAAACTTGCTAATTGTTATTTAAAATGAGTCAAGCAAGGGCAGCACTGATAAATTAGAAGAAAGAGAACAAAAATAGCAGAATGATAGCGTTTCTACTTCCACATAAGAAGAGATCTATTTAGAAAGGCTAGTGAATCTTACAAGTATATAGAAAGCCGCAGTGCAATAAAAGAATCAAAAGCATTATTTACACAACTAAAATACGCAGTGGAAGAAGCATTATAAATTAACAAATCAAAAAGGCAACAAAATGAGATGACTTTGTAGTGCACAAACTGTAAAGCGACCCTTAATCACATTGAAATGTGACGCTACTTATCATATACCAGACACATGTACAACAATATTAAATATTGTGCAATTTTTTTTCTTTTTCTTATTCAGGTAGGTCTAAAATATAAACATAATATTTATTTTACAAATTATTATTCATATTATTTTTTGGAAGAACATTATTTTTCCCAATCCTAATTTCATTTTCGTGCAAAACTATGGAAAAATTTCACAAATGTGATAATTCTAGTTAATGATACACATCAAATTTCTCTTCTAGGCCTGTTTCACAAAGAAAAAACACCTTTATTTTCCATCCCATCTATTCATGCTGCCAAACGAGCTTCTAAACATGTTAACATCCAGGAGCATGTACAAATGAAGCATTTAATAGCACAAAGGTAGAAATTTCATGATGGAAATGCCAGAAACTTATAGGCTATAGTCTTATTCTTGACATGCCAAACAAAAATGGTTTCCAGCATCAAATGGCAAGCAGCATAAAATTGTTTTCTTTTTGGAACATTTGATCCCATATTTGAAGGAATTGAGCTCACTCCAAGAAATAAGCATAGTCTAAATTGAAAAATAAATAAATAACTAAATGCTGGAAAGACATACTGTTGTGAAATAGTGGGCCCAAAGGCACAAACAGAGTAGCGTAAAATAAATATGCGGAAGCGTAAAATAAATGACACTAGAAATTTACGTGGTTCAGCTTAAAGCCTACGTCCACGGGCAAAGACGACAACAAAATATTTCACTATAGAAATATGATAGAGATACAAATGGTGAACACACTCTACTCAAACCCAAATCCCCAAATACACCCTAAAATACCTTACAGTATTTTTCTCACAAGTGTATATGCTCAACATACAAAAGAGAAGTAACAAAAATACTAGAACAAACTTCTCTAACACCAAAAGAGCCAATGGACTTGGAATGCCTTGAAGCTCTAATGCATGCTCTATTTATAGAGTCCAAATGCACCACTTTCAAAGCTTCAATGCCTAACATTGCCTAACTTTCATCTACCTTCACCCACCTTCATCTAACATTGCCAAACTTCACCTAACTTTGAGGGTTGTTAGCCACTAAGTTTGAAGGTTGTTAGCCATCAACTTGGAAGGTTGTTCAAAGTTTACCAATAGCTTGAAAAATCAAGCCATCAAAACCAATTTTTCAACACATACCATGTTGATCTTCCAGCAGCAGAGAACAAATTTGCCCAAAGACATACCATGCTGGAACGACATACCATGTTGATCTTCCAGTTTTTCTTGAAACACTTACAACAGCATCAAGGCACTCTGGAAAATTCCGGATAAGATCACAGGTTTAGGAACTGAGATCTGGTTCTTGTTTACATTTGGCCTGGAGTAATTCGCATGAAAAGTGAATCGCCAAGACTAAAACCAATCCGAAGAGGGTAAGAGTAAGACAATCTCACAAACATACAAAAATAACAACCAAGTCCTATAAAGATAAACCATGCATTGAAGCATGCCAATCCCTTGGTATATCAGCTAAAAAAACACCATAAAACAGACTATCTGCAAAGCACCAAAGGAATGCCAAAAAAAAAAAAAAATCCTATCCCAATTAAAATTAAAAATCAAACAACAATAAAATATTAGGCTGTTTTAATCCACACAGTAAAGCTTGTTGGTTTTACTTCTTGTCGTTATGTCATCTAAAGTCACATCTTGTGACCCGACATAATCATGTTCTCCAATCTCTTTAGACTCAAGCATTAAAACAAAATCCTCAACCTCAACTGTAACCTGGCATAACCATGCTATCCAATCTCTATGAATACACAGCCATTCTTCTACATTGTTTCATCTTTTTTTCATGCACAAGAAGAATACAAAACCAAGGATAGAAGAGAGGAGTGCACAGTCAAAGAATAAAGAATCTTCTTCAGGGAAACATATTAGAATTATTTCCTCACCAAAATCTTGACTTGTTTTGTAGCAATGGGATATTAATTATGGAAAGATGAGAATAAAGACCTTGACAAAGTCAACAATAGACCAATGAATTTCAAGAAACCAAACATCACATAAAAAATAAATGGCATAACACTTGGAATGAAAAGCATATAAAATATTCTACACAATTTTTTCATTAAAAGTCCTTATTAGTTGTTTATAGACTCAACCGGCGGTCTCATTTAAATAGTTTCATATCAAGTTCAAATTTATTCCACAGAGTGACAAAAAATACCGTTATAAATGGACTGAATCTAACCAATAGGAATAAGGATAAAAATGAATACTCACAGTTGAGGACAAATTGAATCATCCTTAATCACAGCGTATCAAGATAACTGACAGACAAAAGGAGTACCAAATTTTCAAATGTACACACACACACTTGTCAATTTGTGCGTCTCCCTCATGTTCACCACTGTAAAAAATTGATGCTTTTCCCAAGATCCCATCAAATCAACTTCAAATATCTTTGAATCTTATTGTACCATTTCCTCAATGCTTTTGTTCAAATCAAACATTTTTTTGTGTTTTTTCTTTTTTTGGGTCTTTCAATTTCACTTTTCTCCAAATGTTTTAATATCTTCCATACTCACCCAACGGGCCGCAGAGTTCATTGATACTTTTATAGATTCCCCTTCGTTTAAAACTACCAGCTCAAAGCAAGCGCCTTGGCAAAATCCATCACTAAAGTAATCATTGGTCAAACAGATAATGTAAAGGTGATTCTCTTTACAAGATATAGGTGTAATCCTGTTGATGTTGAATCCATTATTACCATTGCGAACAACCAAAGCAAATTCGGGCTGTTGTTTTAATAATATATACCGTCCAAAAGGCTTATCAAATATTAGTTGGAAACATAGAGCAATTGCCAACCTTTCATTTTGGGGGTAATCACATGGGATTGATATAGATTTACCATCTTGTTGATAAACAAACCATGATGGAATTTTGCTCCCAGAAATCACCATTTCCAACAAGACTTGACCAGGATCTTGTCTTGGCGATACAAAGACACCACATACGTTTGATAAAATATTGAATTCAGGGATATCCAGTGAATGACAGTGGCATGCCTCTAGTTCTCTTAGACTTGATGGAAGCTCTGGCAAACATCGAAGCTTGGTGCAAAAATTGAACTTAAGACATTTAAGCTTTGGAAGTTCATGAATACGTATTGGTATGATAACAAAATGGTTCCAACTTAGATCCAAATCCATTAAAGATGGGAAGTGGCCAAAATCAGGCAGGAATGATTCTTCAGTTAGAAAGCAGTTACTCAAGTTCAGAGTTCTCAGCAAGGGTAAGTATCCGTAGTTACCAGCGCTCCAAATTTTGAGGGACTTAAATCCATTAGTGATATCTGGAAGGCATTCAAGGCTTCTGCCACCTTGTAAGCTCAAATGTTCAAGGCCAACCAAATATCCAAGTGATGTGGGTAGTTTCTTTATGGAAGCCCCCTTCAGAGAAAGCCTTGACAAACTTGTCATGCATTCCCCAAATTCTGGGAGATTTTTAAAACGCAAATAATAATTAAGAATTAATTCGTTTAGGGATCTCATCTCTAATTTACCTGGAAGAGCTTCAAGATTATCGCATCCAGTTAAATCCAACAGAGTAAGGCTCTTGTGGTGTACCACAGATGGGTGAATCTCAGTTAGGCTTCGACAATATATGAGTAGTAGTGTTTGAAGTATGGGAACCTCAGAAAGATCAGGTGTTTGCTTTAATTGAAAAGAATAACTCAAATTTAGGTACTTCAGCTTTCCTAAAAACTGATCAAAATAGAGAAATGTTATAATACTATCATCTTTTATAACGATAATATGGGGAAAAAAAAAATAGTAGAGCTCTTAATGAAAGGGTCGTACCTTTTTTCCATGCCAAAGTCGTTCAATTTTGCTATCTATCACATTGATTTCAACAAATTCATATTGTTGATCTGCAAGGGGTAGAGTTTTCAAAGGATAGTGCCACCATTTGAGAACTTTTAACGAAGTAGGAAGGCTACAAAGGTCACGTAAACCTCCCCCTGAATTTATTATGAGAAGCTTTAGTTGAGTCATATTTGAGAAGACTTCTGCACTCCAATGTTCTCCCAAGCATTCTGCCCATAAAACTATACCTTGAATTGCTTTAGATCCCTTATATATATACACACACACACGAAAAAAAGAAAGGGAAGTCATGTGATTTTACCAAAAAGAGGTAAAACACAGCCTATAAAAGACAAAATCATGAATAGTATCTTAATATTAAAGGGTTAAATTAAACTTTTATCGCTAGACTTTACATCAAGTAAAAAGTAGTTTCTATTATTTTCTATTAAACTAAGTCCTATAATTGTAAACATTTTCAAATAAATGTTGCATATAGTACACTAATTCATATCATCTTGAAAATTCATCACCTAAAACCTAACAAAATAATTTGACCCAGCAAAGTTCTAAGCCAGCCTGATAACTCCTTTCACTTTCGTCCACTTATTGCTCTATTCTTCCCATCATCTTTCACATTGAATAGTGAATGATAAGCTCAAGCTAAAAAGTTAACAATAGGGAGGGATCTATATTTAGAAACATATACAACTATTGAGATTTAACTAAAAGGAGAAAAATATGGCAACTAATTTATGAGTAGATGTAAAAGGTAGGAATCAAACACCAAATTAAATTTAACCAAGCCGTATTCATTTTAGTTAATAACATCAAACATCTAACAAATGTTAAAAAAATGTACACCTACTTTATTATATTTAAGTACGAGATCAGTGTCATCGCTAGACCATAACCTGCTTCGTTCACCGGGATTATTTGGAGATTCTTGAATGATAATATTTCTACCTATATCTTGAAGCAAATCATGCATTTCCAATACATTACTCACTTGATCTGTTGTGACCAAAGATCTATCAATCAAAATAGCAATAACGATCTTAGCATTATAACCACATTTTTCTAATACTTTTCACATAATCTCTCTTTTCTCCTTTGAAGAAACAAGCGATATCTAGAAAAATATTCTTTTCCATGATATCTAAACTATTGTAGCTTATTTTCAATGTATCATGAATTTTGGCAACTGGAATGCTCTTCATTTTTTCAATAGCATCATGCCAATCATCAACGGGTCTTCTATAAAGATGGCAACCCAATACCTCGAGCGCTAATGGAAGACCACCACTATATTCCACCACTTCCTTGGACAAATCCAAATACTCTTCTATAGGCATTTTTTGTTTAAAAGCTTTCGAACAAAAGAGATCAAAAGATTCATTGTGGTCCAAAACTTCAACTTTATAAATTCCTTGTACTTCATAAATCTCTAGCACATGTATATCTCTTGTTGTGATTATTATTCTGCTTCCCCTACCAAACCAATCTTGCTCCCCAGCCAATTTCTTTAATTCTACTTCATTGCTAACATCATCGAGAACAAGAAGAACTTTCTTGTTGCGTAAGGAGGTTTGTATTTTTTTTCTGTACATCATGCTCATCATCTGCAATATCTACACTTATATTTGCCTTGGCAAGAAGTTGTTTTTGTTTATCAACAATTCTGTTTCTCTCACGTGCCTCCCTAACATTGGCAAGAAAGTAACTAACTTTGAATTCTCCTTGGATGGCATCATAAACTACTTTAGCAATAGTTGTCTTACCGCCCATTCCCCGTATGCCTATTGAACGAACATCGTCATTCAACCCAATATCTATATGCCTCATTACTTCCTCCACCCTTGAATCAATCCCTACAAGGTTCTTTGTAGAAGATGGCAATTTTTTAATCAACTTTTTTTGTATGTGTTTAGCAATGCATTCCACAAGTGTTGCCTCATGCCTGTATACGAATTTTTCATCAAGTCTAGTAAGAAACACAAGCAAAATAAAGCAACTAAATAAAAACACAAGTTCTCGTTTAATATTTTGCGTATCAATGGAAATATTTTGAACATAAGCCTGGACAATCTATAAAGAACCAACTCAACAAAAAATTTCTGTTATTACAAAATCTCTGGAAATAAATTTGTAACTTTGCACTCCCTTTATGTGCCGGGATGTGCAGGATTACCAGCATTCTTATAGTTAAGGTAACTTATTTGGATTCGAGTTCAAATATCGAGAAGAGACTTCATAAGGTTAGTCTCATGAGCGTGTCAGGTGGACTAAGCTTCTCTGGGCAAATCATGATCTCATAAGAGGGTTGCATAAAAGTAAGGAACAAGAGATGTAGTTGAAATGCATGATGTAACTTCACTCAACATACAAGTATACATGCGAGATTAACCACAACTCCTACTTTATTTCAAGAGGAATAGTTAAATACTTAAGTCATGGTGTTTATATATTATTGTTTGGAGCATCGGTTATATATATGTATGAGGTGTTTGTATTCAGTCAGTACCTGTTGATTGGGGCTCCTTTTTTTTTTTTTTCATTGTGGACATTGCTACTTGATGTATTTTCCATCCATTTTATGGATTATTCAATTATCGAAAAAAAAAGTCATTCCCCATTTCCTTAATTTTTCCTAGGCTAGCTATTTGATCACGTTTCTTATGCTAGGTAATTCTTTAAATTTTTTTTTCCCCTTGAGCATATAAATCATTTGAGCCAAACTTGTTGCATATAAATTGAACCCGGAAACTTATTTGTCCTTAGAATCCCAGCCTGAGTGACTCGCAACTACTACCAAAGCATCTCTCCATCTTTTAACCTTCTCGCTGTTTTGTCCAAATCTCTTCTCATGTTTTTGGAAAGCTTCCTCAAAGCCTCCCTTTTGATATCTCACATCAGAAGGCTCCACACCATAGAAGACTGGCACAACCTCTAGCCCCATGTTCTTGCTACACTCAACAATTTTGTGGAGCTCGTCCAAGCACCAAGTGGAGGAAGCGTAGTTTGGTGAGAGAACGGCAATTGCAAACATAGATTCTTCAATTGCTTTCAGAAGTTCAACCGAAATAACTTCACCTGTCTTAAGATCCTTGTCATCTATGAATGTTTTGATTTCCTTCCTGTCCAACGCAGCATACAGATCGCCTGTGATCCCATTGTGAGTGTCTTCTCCTCTGAAACTCAAGAACACGTGATGCGTGCATGATCGTCGTGGTGGGATTAAAGCAGAAGAAGCAGGGGAGGAAGAAGAGGCCACCGATGCCATATGTTCAATTCAATTATCCCAATGCAACTCTCTGATGCCTATGGCTTGTAAGCAGAACGGTGTTTGCAGGGTTGTGGTCAAAGAGTATTAGTAAAGAAAGGACGAGAGTGAGTAAATTAAGATCCCGCGTGTGTGCGAATGCAGGAAAGTGAATGGAAGCTGCTTGGGTTGGCATAAGTTAGGATTAGGACTTACGACAAACGTGGAGAGAGAGAGAGACGGGTTGAAATCCATTTTCAACATGATATTGGGTGGGAATCCTGGAGCGTTTGGTTTGCTATCTTCAATTTTTAGTTTTTAGTTTTCAGTATTCAGTTTTATGAAGAAAAAAAAAATTGAAAATTGGAAAACTGAAATCAAACGGACCCTGGCTTGGTTCGCTATTGCCAACCTACCATTAAAAAAAAAATTACGAGTGAAAACTCCAAAATAGTACCTGTTGATTTTTAAATTGGATAAACTAGTATTTTCATTTGTGTGATGCACAGGAAATAAAATTAAATAAATTTTAATTTATGGAATGACTATATTATTAAAGCATTGCGTAAAAACCATAAAGATATTAATAACATTATAACATAATAATAAATTTAAAGTAACTCATTTAGTAAAGAAAGAAAATATCATTTGTAAATCTTCCTGAATTTTTAAAGCTAGTAAAATTGTCGAAAGTTAGAAGTTTATAATTATATATAGAGCAGAAAGTGGCTTCATCATTGCCGAGAGAAAACAGGCTTGTGGAAATTAGAGATTCTTTCATGAACGCCAAAATACATGAAGAAAATTAAGGAGCTACTTAAGGTCTTTGTTTACAAAAAGAAGAGTTGCAGATCATCATGATATGATTTCGCAACAATTAACGAAAGCAAGGGATATAACGATTATTAGAGCATAAAATAATTGATATGCTTATACTAATTAGTTAAAACTTTTCAATGAGATCATGCTTTCATGATATAGTATCACAGTCAATATAATTAACCAAATAGTCAAGGATTTGAACTACACTATGATAAAAATGTTCACACTCAAACCCAAAAATAGGGGCATTCACATGAGGGGCGTATTAGAGTATAAAATTCATGTGTCTTTACTCATAAGCTTAAGGCTTTGAGAGAGATGGTTTTATGACACCAATTAAGAGAACTAAAAATTCTAGGTATAGTCAGATTTTACCCTTTCTTTTTTTTTTTTGACACTATGTAAAATTTAAGAAAGAATGGTTGTTATGCCATTCTAGGAGGCAAGATGTTAGGTACCTAAATAAATATAGATTGGGGACTTAATTGTAATTGGTGAGTGTATGTGAGGTGAGAAGAGTGAAGAGAGTGCCAATGTGGGCAATGTGAATTTTGTAACTAACTTGCTAAGTTGGCACAGAGAGAGAATTAAGAATTGTGGGGGAAATTCTGTTATAAAAAGGATAGCTTATAAAAGAGGGGAGGTATCACGAGGGAGGTCACCACATAGGTCAGGATTGGGACTTGGGAGAGTTTCAGAGTCTCTCTAATATTCTGAGTCATTTTATATTCTGTTTGTTCTCAATATACACGTAATACACACCCTTTTTCTGCTGTGAACTTTTATCCTATGGCTTGGTAACTATCAAATGGTATCAGAGCTTCCGGTCTTGGGAGCCCTATGCCAAAAACCACGCCTATTGCTGTTGTTGCCGTGGAATCCGAGTTGGAGATGAAAATGAAGCAACAGATAGAGATGGAGCAGCATTTGAAAAAAATTAAAAATCTAGAACGACAAAGATCCCATCGGCATCGTTGTCGACAACCTATTTGGGAGGGTGATGAAGATTGGTGGTGGAGGAGAAGAAACAGATCCTCCATGGCCGATTGGAATCCTAATGTTCGCGTGCTCTTTGAAAGCATGCAGCATGAAGGGAAGGAAAGGGGAGACAATGAAGATGCACATGAATTTGAGGAAGAAATGGAGTTGAAGGTGCTAGAGCCACAGGTGCCGCCGGAACCACCAGATTTGGAGGTGGCGGAGTCCGACGAGGAAGCTACAGAAGTTTCGAGGATGGGGGCCAAGCTTCCATTGTTGGAAAGGCAAGGTCCCGAAGTCAAGCCGAGCACAAGTGTGGAAGCACGGCAGGCGATAGCGGCCAGGCAAACTGTCATAGGTGGCGACATGAGGGAGAAGAAGGAAGAGGAGCACGCAACAGTAGAGGACTCATGTACAGTGATCGACGAGCCTCTGCTGGGGGCAAACCAAATGCGACTAAGGAAGCTTCTCGGAGCTACTACGTGAAGGACGCTCGACCTCCACCTACACCACTGGAACCACAAGATCGGGGGGTGGCAGCAATTGTTGCAGCCGTGGCATGGGCGGCAATCGGCGAGCCGTCATAGGGGACGAACCGATTGGCGATGAGGAAGCAAAAGACGGTAGCACATTGTCCTTTCGGTGGAAGCTTCCTGAATGTGCCAGAAATGGAAGCCTTGGAAGTTCCCTTGAGCTGCTACGTGCAAGAGAAAGATAGATGGGAAACAGGCAGGGCATGCGAGAGTTTGGGTCAATTTTTTAACCTAATGGGCCAAGTCCATATGTGGAAAAAGAAGAATTGCTGGTCTGAAGAATGGGATTTAATTATGAAGATATGGGACTAAGCCCAACTCAATGAGGAGAAAGATTGGGATACTGATGGTGTGGATTTACTAATAGGCTAGGACCAAAGATGTGAGGTACCACTTATTCATCTTACTGAAACAAACACAGGACTTGGGCCTCAAACCCCTGTGAAAACTGGAATAGGAATAAAAAGCCCAGCGATTCTCACTACTAACCCAAAGATCAGAATAGCTACCAAGGGCGTTCTGCTGAGGGATGAGACCAGGGGAAACAAGCAAAAGAGAGATATCCAGGGGGAACAATTGAAGAATTCGCACAATAGGTCCTGTTTGGGGGTCTCACTTCTTTTCAAGGTAAAGAACTTACAATTAAGAAATTTTTGGAGGGGTTTGACATTAATATAGGTAAGGGGAGGTTGAATCTGTATGTCTAGATATTCTCACACTGCCCTTAAACAAGACTACGTTGCAACTTTCCAATTCATACACAAACATCCTTCCTCTTTTGGAATGTTTAATATTCCTTCTTGATGGATTGGACTATGGAATTTTCTATGCTACTAGACCTGTTTATAGACAAGGCATAAATGGCAAGGAATTCTTTGTAAACTCTCTTGGGTTGGTCACTCAATTACATGAAACTCAAGTTGCCTACTCTTCAACCCTGGGCACATCTAACTCTCGCATTGTGGATTTTGGGATCCTACTCGACCCTAGGGGAGGTGAAACTTCTTTCTCAGATGTCAGCAAACTTGTGGGAGCCCTTGAAAAAACCATTGCACTATTTGAAGGGCTAAAAGCCAGGATGACTTCTTTCTATCTTCTATGGGCAAAGGAAGCTAGACCTAGGAAGGAGGCTTGGGCCAACAATGGGTCTGATAGCAGGGAGTTGTGGCTCCAATTTAAATTGTCAAATCTACAAGATGGCAGCATCTTAGCATTTGGAGGCTTTATTGCTATTATTGAGTGTAAAACCTTTGATGCCAATGACTTCCCATTGAGACTACTAGTTTAGTATTCGAAGTAAATTTAGTCATCAGGCACTAGAATATGGAGGATGTTTGATTATAGGACAATTGGTTTAGACATGAGGAGAAGTGAGGTCGAGTTCTTTAGGCAGCAACTCTCTGCCATTTTCAGAAATTTGAAACCTGTGACTTCAAAATGCAAGTGGCGGAAAAAGGTAAAACTAGCATCAAATCCATGGGACCTAGGAGGAAAACTCAACAATGCAAGCTCACTTCCTTTCTGTTTCAAGATATGGGATCCAAGGGAAGTCTTCCTTCAGCACTGTGGTTTTTTCTTTCCACACATCCTCTTGAGGACAAGGTGATTCTTTTAGGGGGAGAGTATTGTTAGGTACCTAAATAAATATAGATCGGGGACTTAATTGTAATTGGTGAGTGTGTGAGGTGAGCAGAGTGAAGAGAGTGCCAATGTGGGCAATATGAATTTTGTAACTAACTTGCTGAGTTGGCACAGATAGAGAATTGAGAATTGTGGGGGAAATTCTGTTATAGAGAGGATAACTTATAAAAGAGGGGAGGTATCATGAGGGAGGTCACCACATAGGTCAGGATTGGGATACTGATCGTGTGGATTTACTAATGGGCCAGGACCAAAGATGTAAGGTACCATTACCAAAAGCTCAAGAAGTGGACACCATTTTGGTAGTGGTAGATCAGCTCACCAAATATTCCTACTTTATAAGCCTTTCTCAACCCTATTCAGCAAAGGACATAGCTGGCCTTTTTGTGAAGGAAGTGGTCAAATTACATGGGTTTCCTCAAACAATAGTCACTGACAAAGATAGAGTTTTTATGAGCACATTTTGGGCTGAAATTTTCACGCAGGCAGGGACCAAATTGAAGTTTAGTTTTGCCCACCATCCACAAACGGATGGGCAGACAGAGGTAGTCAATAGGTGCCTAGAAACATACTTGAGGTGTTTTGTGGGAGTTAAGCCAAAATAGTGGCCTAAGTGGCTGAGTTGGGCTGAATTGTGGTATAATACCACCTACAGCTCAGCCACCAACACTTGTCCATTTAAAGCCTTGTATGGAAGGGACCCCTCGGTTTTAATTAAAGGTGATGTCACTTCTTTAGCTATGGAAGAGGTAAACCAACTGCTTTCCAAAAGGAATGCTATATTGGAGAAATTAAAATGGCAGCTCAATAGAGCCCAAGCAAGGATGAAAAATCAAGCTGATCAAAAGAGAAGGGAGGTAGAGTATGAGGTAGGGGACAAGGTCTATTTGAAGATTCAGCCATATAGGCTGAGATCCTTGGCCAACAGAGCAAACTAGAAACTTATCCCAAGATTTTAAGGGCCCTTTGAAGTGCTGGAAAGAATTGGGAAGGTAGCCTATAGGCTGCAACTGCCTCAGGAATCCATGGTGCATCCGATATTCCACATCTCATTGCTAAAAAAATGTGAAGATCCGAATCTGAAGAGTCAACCATTACCTAAGGGGCTAGCAAAGGATTGGGAGCTAAAACTACAACCAGCAGAAGTGCTGGCAGCAAGAAAGAATTCCAAGGGAGATTTAGAGGTGTTGATCAGATGGTTGGACATGCCAGATTTTGAAGATTCATGGGAGTAGGCAGCAGATATCAAGTTCAGTTTTCCACAATTCCACCTTGAGGACAAGGTGTTAGTTGAAGAGGGGGGTATTGTTAGAGATTGAATTCCTTCTAAGGGATTAAAAGTGTACAAGAGGAGGAAATTCAGGGGTAACTTGGGAATTGGCAAGGGTGCTAAGGTATGAATTGCATGGGTCCTAAAACTAACAAATTTAGCATAGGGGTGAGCGTGTGTAGTGAGGTGTGGAGTGGCCAGGGTTGGCTGTATTTTCTGTTAGAGGGGAGTCTATATAATAGAGGGAGGAGAGGAATATTATAGGCTATTGCTATATTGGGAAATTGGAGCAAAGAGTTGCTTAGTGCTCTACTTTGGCTCCCTTGTATTTGCATTCTGTCTTTTACTGATTTCCATTAATACCAGTTCCTTTATCCAGTATTCTTTTGGTTCTTTCTATCACAAGATCTCTCAAAGATTTCTTGACTGAGTACAAAACATTAGTGGCTATAAAAATCATATCCTAAGCCTACAAGCAAAGTGTTCCCATTTACCAGCCAAAGTCCAAACTAACCACAATTATTTATGGTCATGTTTTTCTGAATACAGTAGCTAGGCTCACACCAGAGCAAACTAAATCTCTAGATCACTAGCCAATAACACATGCAATAATACAATTTAAAAGAGAGAGAGGCTTTTCAATTCTATTCAAAATAGATTGGGCAAACTTACGCCACAACTCTGGCATCCTAAAACACAAAATAGCAGTACAAAGAAATACTAAACACCAGATATTCTCACGTAAGGGAGGAAATAAAAAAAAAAAGTTGCCTAAACAATAAAATTCCACTATGAGTGTTGAGCTACAAGGAGCATAAACATATACAGAAGAATCCATTCATACTTTTACAATATAAAATATATATATATATATATATTATAAAATGTGAATTGAAAAGAATAATGAAATCCTCATACATTCACAAGCCTTGCTACAAGTATGTAACCTCTATCTAGGCATACTAGATATTCCAGATTCATTGGATTACCACCAATATGATTTGCAATGAAGATCACGGTCAACCAGCATATAAACCCAGTTTCCGGTCCCCACAATCAAATCAAAGTGAAATGAAGCACGATCCTCATGTTCGACATTATCTGTCAAACCGTCATGTGAGCCAAGGTGAAGCTCAATGAGCAGATTACTTCAGCAAGAAGCCAACGTGTACAACATAATCCATATGTGAAATCTATATTCACTTTCAACTTTTTTTTTTTAATTTTTTCCCACATACCGATGAAAGTTTCTCTTTCAGATCTTCCGGCAAATCTTGATATTCAACAAATGATGGTGTGACTGCAGTGAACAGATAACGGACACGAATCACATCCATTGATCATTTAGTGTACACACTACTATAACTATAATTTACATCAGTAATCCAAATTAGATATACCTGCCGTGTGGTGCTATATGCTTTCTAGTGACGAACATCATGATAAACTAAGTCAGATCAGAAAGAACTTGTAAAATAGCACCAAAAGAATACAACTAATCAACAAAGTGAACCCTTTTTCGAATGGCAAGGGATGACAAAAATACGTTTAAGTATTTCCCTTACAGTGCAAAAGGAAAACCACAATTGGATTAAAAAGGTCCTACAAGCATATGCATAACCAAGGTGTTCATTATATGTCTCCGCTTTGGTTTGAACATTTATTAATCTACAAAGCATTGATAAGCTTCCAACAATTGTATAGAAACAAAAAAAAAAAAAAAAACACAAGAGGAAGAAAAAAAGGCTATGCTAATTGAAAAAGTATAGGAATTATTATCACATTAGGAGTCTTATTATCGTAGTGCTATTGGGCTAGGCTTGACTAGTCCTACACATTTGAGTATTTGATCAACAATATCAATATCAATGTGTAAAATTCACTGCATATAGCATTTGTTGCAATGTACAATGAATGTTTATTGCATGATGATAGAGACCAAAAAGAATAACAATAGAACTTCTCATTTGCCGAGGAATGTTTATTTATAACTAAAATAATTAATAAATAATAAGAATATTTATTAATTCAATATATATATATATATATATATATATATATATATATATATATATATATATATATATATAGTGAAATGTATTACATAAATTTTTAGGTGAAGCAAGGGGTTCATATATATTACGTAATAAGTTTAAATGCCTTATCTATTACATATGGAAAATTCAAAGGTCAGTCATCTTTTTTTTTCCACATGAATACATATTCATTTTTTTTTGTCATTCCTCGAGCACTAATGTTTTGGTCCTCCTGGGCCTATACCCATGTTGGAGGTTCGAGATGGCACAACAGAACCAAATCTTCTTCCTTTTTTAAGAAACTAAATGTAAATCACCTAAAATAGCACATTAACAGAGAAGAAGCAGGGTAATTAGAGTAGCTTATTAGTTTTAAAACTGAAATACAATAAATTAATTTCATAATGACCAATTTTAAAGGACAGTTTTATTTGTTTGGAATTATTGCTATAACAGTATTAAAAAGACTTTAAATAGATTTATTGCTATGTGCATTCATATTATATTACTCAATTCTAAATATTATCTGTTATATATGAAAAACTTAATATATGCAAGATGTTTTGTATGAAAAACTTATATTACTCAATTCTATATATATGATCAATCTCTGAAAAAAAATGTGCTGAGTAATTTACATATCATTTTTTTAATTTGTTACAAAAAACGTGGTGCCATTTTCAGTTATTTAAACCCACTATAAAATTATCATTATATGAATGACTTTAATATTTCACATATATCAATTCACTTAAAAATATATTAACCAAATGGTAAATAAATCAATAAATAAAATATAGTATTTAAAAAAACTTACTATCTAATGAAAGGCAAAAAAATTATATTGGTTCTTTATATGAAAGGACACTACAGCAACAAAAGAAATTAAATTACTTTTGATAGTTTGAAAAATATTGTATTTTTTTTATAATAACAGTTAAACATGTGTAATTTTTTTGTCACAAAATGCATACAATGTTTCAGTATGATACAATATTTAGTTGATCATGAAAGTTTAATTGTATTGTTAGAATGATTTATATGTTATTTATGTGTATATATGATTGTATGTACTACAATTTAGTGTGAATATCAAGAGAATAGTTGTAAAGTTAAAGAATTTAGTTAAAAAGTATTCAAGTAAAGGCAAAAAAAATTATATATATTTTCATGTAATAAAAACCTAATAAAACATGGTAACAAACTTAAATTACATTTGAGAATAGTAAATATTGTATTAATATTCATTATGTAAATAAAAAACATAAAGTTCTTCACTAATACATATTGTTTAGTTTATCGAAGTTTGAATGCTTCAGAGTTACAATATATATATATATATATATATATATATATATATAATTTTATGCAGAATTTAATGAAAAGATCAAGAGAAAAGTTATGTCAAACTATAGAATTGAGTAAAATATATATATATTAACAACAGATTAAAAAAAGTATATTTGTTCTTTTATGTGAAAAAAAAACATAATTTGAAGAGAAAATATTACATTACCATATAGTAATTATTAAATGTATAATTAGTTTTATCCATAGCTTCATACTAGAAATTTTGTCACTAAAGAATACAAAGTGGCTTTCTATTTTTAAGAAGAAAAAGCTAGCTCATAATAAAGGTCTGCTATGCAATGATAGTAAATAGTAGCTGAGGTCAATTATTGTCGAGTTTTATAGTTAAGAATAATGAGAAATACAAAAAAAAAAATGCCAAAAAAAATGTTGTGTTTTTTATGAACTTTTCCAATACCATTATCTAGAGTGTACTTAAATAAAAAAAAAGTTCAATTATTATACCAAATCTAATCTTTAATCACTGTTACAAATTTCTTTAAATTATTCTAATTTGCACTTATAACATAATTTAAATATTTTAAAAAAACTTAAATTAAATTTCACTCTTTTGCAGCAGTTAAAATTAAACTAGGATATTAATTTAATATTTTTATGTAAAATATTTTTAAATTAATTTTTTTAAAATTTAATTTTCCAAATTTAATTTACTTTTAAATCAAATAAAAAAAAGTGCAGTACTTAATAGTCAAGCTTAAAGAAAGAAGTGCTCTTGACATCGTAAAAAAGTATTATTTTCATACAACACTTTATTTTTATATAGAAAATTTTATTTAAATTTTGATAATTAATATGGTTGATGTTTTAGAAAATTAAGTTAATATTTGTTTTAAATCAAACAAATAATTACTTCTAAATTACTTAATTGATTAAGATAGTGATTGAAATTAATATTCTCTCGTTTTTGCAATTATCATATTGCTCATCACATTTTAAAATTAAAAGTCATTATAATTTTCAATAGTTATAAAATAATATATTGCTTTCTTCCATATAATAATAATAATATTTTATCTTTTAATTAAACTGCATAAAAATCATAATAATTTTTTATGATTTATAATTTTTATAATAATTTTTTCAAAACTGAAATTTTTCAAATCAAATCATTTGTCAAAAAGGCAAACAAAATTTCTTTTACTTTTGAATTATTTAATATTTAAGTTTAATTGAAGAATTGCCCTTTATGATGTGAAAAAAAATAGTATAACAATTTATTTAATTGCACATAATAATATTGATATTTTATTTTTATTTAATAAAGTTATCTTTAAAATAAATATAAAACTATTTAATAATAAAAGTAATTATGTAAATATGTTAGATCAAAATGCTTACTTATCTATATGTATAAAATAAAATTAACCATATTTTATTTAATATTATCACTAATCAACTTGCAATTATTATATTATTTATTATATTTTAATCAATATTTATTTTTATTTATAACTATTACATGATTCTAATAATATTGTAATATGTAGTTAAAACTCCTCTAATTTATTATAATTTAGTTGCATATGAATATCTATATTATATTTTTCTAACTTAATTAGATTAAAATTTAAATAAATATATTAATATTTCTGTTCATGATATCATAATTTTTTTAATTTGCTTTTCAGAATTTAAAAAGGTAATCTATGCCAATTTAAAATAAAAAATTTATTTAGTGATCTAGTTTAAATAAAAATGTGACCATAATATCCTAAAGAAAATTAATTTAATGTAATACTTTATATAGTTGCATAACTTTTATCATCCAATTTTATAAGGTTAGAGTCTTAATTATTATCTCAATTGATTGTTCATAATTAACATACATAATTTCTGTGATTATTAGGATTGGCTTTTAGGAATGAGATGGGTACATCTTTGTCATTTTCAATAACCGTTGAGAATACTTTTGAAAATATATATAATTGATATTATCATTCTTTATGCTACATATTTTCTCTCTTTTAATATGTTTAATTAAAATAAGAAAATAACTGCTCATCAATTCCTCAAAAGAAGTAAAAACATAATTATTTTTATTTATTTTTTTCTGAATTATGCAAACAAATAAGTAAATATATTTTAAGCACTTATTATCAAAATAAAAAATGTTTTTTTCTTCTAATATTCACATTCAAATGGGTTTATTGACAAGAATAATTAAATAAAATAATCAATAAATTCTTATTACATATAAATATTATTACTATCACAAATTTTTTTAGAGTATTTTTTTATTGAAAACAATTATTATTAATAAATCCATGCAATGCATGGGTATTTTTTCTAGTCGTTAGCATAATTAGGAGTAATAGGTTAGAGACTTAGAGTTATTATTGATTGTGTCACCTCATCACATACATCACCACATTGCTTACAATTCTCTTTTTCTCCATCTTTACTTTGATTGTCATATAATGTTAACATTATTGCTAATAAAATCATGTCACCATATTTCAGAATAAAGTGTCTAATACACAATGATCCCAAACATACCCCTTACCTCAGAATGTATAGAAGAGACAACCAGATTGGGCCGACTGATCCGACTGAGAAACGGTCACCTGCCTGGTCCGGTTAACCTCCAAAAATTTGGAAAGTCAAAACCGGTCAAAACCAAGGAAAACTGATGAATCAGACTGGTTTGACCGGTTCGGAGCTTTTATTATTATTATTATTATTTTGTTTTAAAGCTTAAATACTGATATCTTGTGGCAGTCACAGAGTATAAATGAAGAAAATGAAACCAAAGAAGTACACTAACAAAGATTGTTGGGTTGTCATTCTTCTCTCTCGATTATTTACATGTTGCTCACCATAAACCTCACTGGTCACCAACAAATATTGTTTTCAAATACTTTTGTGACCGTGTTGTGAGGCTGAGACTAGAGAAATTTTATACGCATTGTATTTATTTTTATAAACATATAAATATATATATATATATTATGTTGATTATGGTAATGTTAATTATTTAATATATTTTTATATTCTAATTAATCACACACATATATATTTATATATTTTTTATTATATTCCGGTTGAAGCCCAATTGAACTAGTTAGACTTTTAAACCTTTCAATCAGTACCTTGATCAGTTCGATACCCGGCTCGATTTTCTCTTCGTTGTCAAAACATCTTCAGAGAGTAGTTAAGACAACTATCCACTCTTTAAATTTAACATAGAACATATAAGCTAGAAGAAAGTTGGCATCCAGCCGGCCCTATAATGTTCCCATTTAAAGCTGATAACACAGAAAAGTGTTCATTAATAGGAAACAAAGAAAATAAATTTAAAATATTAGAATATATCGAGATAAGGTTATAGCAAATGATCCAAGACTTTGCATCTTTGCACCAATAGCGTGCAAAAACACTTTAGCAGTAAATTATCAATTGAGGGTGAGCCTTAACGCAAAGGTATGTTGTTTTATAACATGGAAGCTAGATGTCATGAGTTTAAATCCTAAAAAAAATTTCCTCACAAAGTGGGGGTAAGACTGATTACATTTACCCTCCCTAAATTTCACATAGTAGAAGATTCGTGCATTGAACTGCCATTTTTCAAGAAATTAATCATATTCAAGGTTTGTTTGCTACATCTTATGAAGAAACATAATTTTTTCTGAAAATGTGATGATTTCTTTTCAATAGAAAAAAAAATTCTTCAAACAGAAAGGAAAGAGAGTACAATGAGGACCTATTAACTAACCTTCAATATCATTAAACATGTTAGAGAATAGATTGAATTTGTTGGGTTATAGCAACAAAATTACCTAATGAAGCCCATGCCTTATTCATCAACTAAAGGCTACAATCAAACGGGTACCAATATACTGGACGGTCTTAGAAGAAGTTTGCAGATCTACCAGGGTATATAATCAGCATGAAAGTGCATTGAATAGGCAGCGAGAAAGTTCTGTTTTCCAAATATTAAAATCTCAAACCTTTCTGCTAATTAGTTCAAGCCCTGAAGCGAAATTCTCCAACCTAGCACTCCAATATCTTTCATGTTGTAGATACTCCTGCAATTAATTGTCATTGAACAATTTAAACATTTCAACAACAATAAAATTATCAGAAAGGGCATTGGTCACCACGAACTTACTACTGAACTGTTGTGATATGGCGGACCCAAAAGGCAGAAATAGTAGCACAATAAAAGCAGGGTGAATAGTAAGTTATGGTGGGACCCACTTGACACTATTCACTATTCCCGTGAATAATGCTCAGTAGTCTGATTGAATTACTATTCTTGTGAATAGTAAGATAGACGTCACTATTTACTAGAGTGGGACTCACATCACTATTCATGCCAATAGAATGAATATGCAGAAACGTAAAAATAAATGACACCAGGAATTTACGTGGTTGGACTTAAAGCCTACGTCCACGGGCAAAGACGGCAACAGAATATTCCACTATGAAAATATGATGGAGATACAAAAAGTGGACACACTCCACTCAACCCAAATCCCAAATACACCAAAATATCTCACAATATTTTTCTCACTAGTGTATACTCTCAACTCACAAAAGAGAAGAATTTATATCGAACAAATAATTCTACTCTATTACTAAAAAGGGAACGAGAGGATTTGCTTCTCCATTTTTCTACTTGTCAAGTGCTGCATTGAAGCTCCTTTTATAGAGCTTATTGTGCCAAAATTTTCAACCTTTATTTTGGTGTCACCAAACTTTATCTACTGTGTTGAAAATTTGGCTACTCCATGTGCTTCACCGAATCATCACGCCATGTGCTATATCTAAAGAGGATTTGGACTTTCTTGTTTATAGCTTTAGAAAAAGAAAGCTAATCCACATGCTGCATTGAAAGTAGATTAGATAATTTGTGCGTTTGTTGAAAAATTGAAGTGTTGACAAATCTCCACCTTGGCTTGATTTTTCATCCATCTTTAAGTTTCTGAAGTCGCCTTCTCCAGTGTGCCCATATGGGCAAACTCACATATTGCGAATACCAATTGAGTCCAAGCAATGCTTGAACTTAGCAACATTAATTGACTTTGTCAACATGTCTGCTAGATTGTCTGAGGTACCAATCTTCTTCATTGCAATGGTACCTTGAGAAATAATCTCCCGAATAAAGTGATATCTGATATCAATATGTTTGGTTCTTTCATGATACATTTGATTTTTGGTCAAATGTATGGCACCAAGGAAAACTGGTGAACCAGACTGGTTTGATCGGTTCGGAGCTTTTATTATTATTATTATTATTATTTTGTTTCAAAGCTTAAATACTTATGATATCTTGTGGCAACCACAGTAAAAATGGAAAAAAAAATAAAACCAAAGAAGGGCACTAACAAAGACTGTTGGGTTATCCTTCTTCTCTCTCGATCATTTACAGGTTGCTCACCATAAACCTCGCTAGTCACCAACAAATATTGTTTTCAAAAACTTTTGTGACCATGTTGTGAGGCTGAAACTAGAGAAATTTTATACGTATTATATTTATTTTTAGAAACGTATATATATATATATATATTGTTTTGATTATGTTAATGTTAATTATTTAATATATTTTTATATTCTAATTAATCATACATATATATATTTACATATTTTTTATTATATTCCGGTTGAATCCCAATTGAACCGGTTAGACTTTTAAACCTTTCAATCAGTACCTTGACCGGTTCGATACCCGGTTTGGTTTTCTCTTCCTTGTCAAAACATCTTCAGAGAGTAGTTAGGACAACTATCCACTCTTTAAATTTAACATAGAACATATAAGCTAGAAGAAAGTTGGCATCCAACCGGCCCTATAATGTTTCCATTTAAAGCTGATAACACAAAAAAGTGTTCACTAATAGGAAACAAAGAAAATAAATTTAAGATATTAGAATATATCTAGATAAGGTTATAGCAAATGATCCAAGACTTTGCATCATTGCACCAGTAGCGTGCAAAAACACTTTAGTAGTTAATTATCAATTGAGGGTGAGCCCTAGTTCAAAGGTAAAATTGTTGTTTTATAACATGAAAGCTAGAGGTTATGAGTTTAAATCCTAAAAAAATCTCCCCATAGAGTGAAGGTAAGACTGATTACATTTACCCCCCCCCCCTAAAAAAAAAATCCACATAGTAGAAGATTTGTACATTGAATTGCCATTTTTTAAGAAATTAATCATATTCAGGGTTTGTTTGCTACATCTTATGAAGAAACATAATTTTTTTTCTAAAAATGTTATGATTTCTTTTCAATAGGAAAAAAATTCATCAAACAGAAAGGAAAGAGAGTACAATGAGGACCTATTAACTAACCTTCAATATCATTAAACATGTTAGAGAATAGATTGAATTTGTTGGGTTATAGCAGCAAAACTACCTAATGAAACGCATGCCTTTTTCGTCAATTAAAGGCTACAATCAAACGGGTACCAATATACTGGACGGTCCTAGAAGAAGTTTGCAGATCCACCAGGGTATATAATCAGCATGAAAGTGCATTGAATAGGCAGCAAGAAAGTTCTGTTTTCCAAATATTAAAATCTCAAACCTTTCTGCTAATTAGTTCAAGCCCTGAAGCGAAATTCTCCAACCTAGCACTGCCATATCTTTCACATTGTAGATACTCCTGCAATTAATTGTCATTGAACAATTTAAACACTTCAACAACAATAAAATTATCAGAAAGGGCATTGGTCACCAAGAACTTACTACTAAACCAAACTGAGTGCCTTTTGGTTAGAATGGTTGATAACATTGATGCAAGAGCAACAGGAAAAAACATTTAACAGAAATGTACATGAACCTTTTATCCAACTGCTTCCTCTCACTAGAACGTAAAAAATAAATAAATAAATAATGAATAACCTAAAAATCTGGGAGACAATTTTATCTTAATCAATTGATGCTTGGTCATATTCCCTACCAGATCATACTAAGAACCAGTATTCTAAATTGCGATTGCAATTGCAGTTGTGGCCATTGCAATTGCAGGCACTGCGGCTACTGCGATGCGGATTGCTGCCATTGCGGCGTGATTTTTTTTTTTTGACACAAAATGTAAAAATAAGGTAAGTATAACTATTATAGCACCAAAGTAAACAAGTCTCCAACATTTTTGACACGAAATTGTGTCTCTATCATATTAAATACAAACTTCTCACGTTTTTAAAATAATACAATAAAATTAGAATTGCTAAGAGGAACTCAACATCTTGCAATTGTGATCAAATCACTAATTAGCCTATGCAATGAGCAAATCACACCACAATTTTAGAGATATCACTTCACTACAAAACAAAACATAATAATAAATCATAATTAGAATATTAATATTTTAAGAGAATTGATATTTTTCTTCACATATAAATATAATTAAATGAAAATATTAGTAAAATTTAAAATTAAAATAAATAACTAAAATAAAAAATGGGAAATAAGTAAAATAAAACTTACACGATATCTATTACCACATGGTAGAATGACACAGTGGATCATAAGCTCCACTTTCATTCTGGCCATCACCTTGTGTATCTCCTTGGCCAAAGACATCATAAAAAAAATCCACTGCCTGATTGTTGGTAATAAGGATATTGGTAATTCATTGGCATTTGGTGATATGGTGGAATTTGACCACTTGTATATTGGTTATATGTACTAAAATAAGGATATGGATGCTAATAATATGGTGGATAATGTCGTTGACTAGTTTGAGTTGAATCATCAATACTAAATTCACTTAAACTTTGTTCAATATTAGAAGTAGAAGATTCTTCAATTGCAATGTTTCGTTGTCTTTTTCCTCTTTTAGATTGCAAGCCAACTCTTCTACTATCAAAGGAACTATCAGACGGCATATCAGGCCTATTATAAGTGGTTATATCTATAACTAAGCCTTTGTCATGTCTGTTGGGTGGTACCTCATGATATGAATCATTTCGTCTTTGCTCATCACCATCACCATTGACATCATCTTGGTCATCACTTTTTTCAGTTTCCATATTATCACCACCATTACCACTGTTGTTGTTACTTGGTGGACTTAAACGACCGCTGTTTTCATAATTTGCATCATCATCACCAACTTCCATATTTTCATCATCAGTATCCACTGTAGGCAACCACTCAGCGTTTTGTACTCCTTCTAATAGTGGATTTTGTCTTTCTTCAATCCATGGTGACAATGGATCATCATCTTGAAAAATGTAGTCAAGATTAATTGGATCGTAACTAGCTTCAATCCTTTCTTGACTTCTCCTCATTTCATGTCTCATTTTCAGCTTCATATTATAAAATGTAAAGACAAGTTTTTGAAATTTCTTATATTTGAGTATATTCCTTGCCTATGTATGGATATAACTGAATGTGCTCCAATTTCTTTCGTAGTTTGTGGCTGAAGTTGTTTGGCTTGGAACTTTTACTGCCACACATTGAAGTTTAGGAGCACATTTACCAAATATCAACCACCATTCAGCTATTTAAATTAATAAATAAATAAATTATTAGTTACAAAAAAATAAAATCTAAGATAAATTTATTTGCATTAAAATGGAAAACAAAGAAAAATAACACTTTCCTTAGATTCATTTGATTCCAAGCTCTTTGAGCTTGTGGTGTTCCAAAAGTTTCTTTCATCTCTTTGAAGAGTGATAACTATATACAACAATTTAATATTTTAATATCTAAATATATTATATTAAATTATAAGTACTAAATCGCAATGTAAAATTTATTACTAACCTGATTTAATTCTTTAATTTGATCATATAAATTTCTTTCCAATTTCATAGTCACACTATTTGTTCAATCAAATGTTTCTTTATATACATCAGTCCTATGTTCAAATCCATATTGAAATTATGGGTTAAGAAAATAGCCGGGAAGGAAGTTAATAAATTGTAATGTGTACATCTACGAATTATAAATATTATAAAAAAATATCAATTAGTAATTAAATTGATATGATGTACCTGCAGAATGAAGACCATAATGCATAAATCTCCAGTGTTTATCTATTAATTCATTGTACCTACTGTGATAACGAGAATTTAGTTGAATAGATTGTTTGGTTTGATCAATGGCTTCATATATAAAACCCATTGTTAACTTCTCATCACCATCAACTAGTCTCAAAATCTTTACAGTAGGCTCAAATACTTTCAATATATCATTAGCCTTGGTCTAGAAGTCATTATTTACAACAATATTCTGTGCTTCAGATGTTGGTCCGTTTTTCTTTCTACCAAATTTAGATATTCTAAATTCTTCAGAGTTGAACATATTTCTTAACCCTTGTTTTTACTTCACAATTTCCTGAAGTTGTAAGAATTGTGTTGCAAACCTAGTAATTCCAGGACGAACAATCTATCTACCTCCAATATATTTTTTTCATGAGATTTATAGCCCATATATGATTGTAGATGAAAGATGTCACAATCTTTGCTTTATCCAATATTTTTTCACATTTTCTTCTTTCCTATATTCTCCAGGCAAAGATCCAAATAGTGAGCTACATATATAGTCGAATACAGATTTGGCCTCTTTTCCATTAATTTTTTACCAGCTGCTTTCAGTGTTTTTTCATTATCTGTAATCACTTGGACCACATATTCTTTTTCTATTTCCTTAACAACTTTATCAAGCAATTGAAAGTAATAATTTGTATCTCTCTTGTCAACACTAGAAGCATCAATAGATTTCAAGAAAATTGTTCCCTTAATGCAGTACACCAAAAAATTCATAATATGTGTATGGTTTATACTATCTGTCCAACCATCACACATTATTGTCACATATCTGAAATTTCATAAGGAGTTGGGCCCTTAACTCCTCGGCCTACTTTAGCAGTAGCAACAATTAAATTATGCAACCAAGGAGAGTTAGATAAATTCATGGGCAAAAGCTCATAAATAATAAATTTGTTTTTAGCTTCTTCGAGTTTCTTCCTTAGTATTTTCACTAAGCTGGTACTAACTTTTGGCTGCTTTGTGCTTATTTCTCACAAGATTTATATTAGTAGACCTCAAAGTAAAAGAGACATCTTGTGACATTACTGCTCCACTACCACTTGCATGAGAGCTTCCACCAGGCTCATGTATGTTGTTAAGTCATCCTATTTGTTGTCTGAATCGTTGTCTATCAGCCCACTCTTGTTGCGATGTTATACTTTCTTGTGTGGCCAACCTTATTTTCTCATCAATATGATCTTCTATGTCATCTTCATCATTTGCTCTTAAACGTGCTTCAAATTCTTCCTTTCCTTTTTTGGAGTCAATTTTCTTTGCTTTTCCATCCATAAGGAGCTTCATCATGCTTTGTTGGACCAATGTTGTAACTCTAGCACAACCAGACACTTGTCCTTTGTAATGTGCTATATATTGCTTCAATCTAGTAATGCCACCTATTATTACTATATCACAAAGTTTACATCTAATATTGTTTCAATTCTCCCAGTCAAAATTTCTCCAAAATGTCATCCAATATCATCACTTGGAGCACCCTCCGGCCTCCCTATTGGAAACTCTTCTCTTGGTGGCATTGTAAAAGTTTTATAATACCTGCTCATAAAAATATGTAGTAATTAATAACTTCATTTAAGACAAAATTTAAATATGACAAGCTAATTAATTTAACACAAAATATTTAACTAAAAAATACATTATATATAAATATTAAAATAAAATAAAATTCACATCCTCATTTTTTTTCTTATGTACCTATTTTATATAAATAAAATAAATTTAAAATCCTTTTCATTCAATATATTTTATTTTTGTTTTAATATAAAATTCAAATACTGCCTGTTTGTCTATCCCCTCCCAAATTAAAAAAAAAAAAATCTACCATTGAGTTTTGCTAAACCTAATTTGCATATATATAGAATTTTTTTAAAAAGAAAGGCCGCTGCTTGCTCTTCTTCAAGTTCTACAATCTTCTAATTCTATATATATATATATATAGAAAAAAAATTAAAAAAAGAGGCGGCCTTGTGGAGCTCATGCTCTTCTTCAAATTCTTCTACAGTCTTCTATACATATTATATTATATATTAATATATTAAAATGAAAGGCTTAATCTTCTTCCATAGTTTTCTTTCTTTTCGTGGACGATGGATCAGCACAGGCATGCCACTCAGACCAATGCGTGTCTTCTTCTTCTTTTCAATCTTTCCATTTTTTTATTTTTTTTTTCAAAATGAAAAAATCACAACCTTCCTTCCCTCAAGCCACCAAATGCACAGATCTACACTTATTGATCGAAAAAAAAAAATCGAAAATGATAAAGGCAAAGAACCCATAACTTACTCTTCCTAGGCTGGCTTTCAATGATTTAAATTGCAAGTCTCAACCTGAATGGAGATGGAAAATGTGAAGCTTTCCTCTTCCTCTCCCTCCGGCCACCACCATTCACTTTGCAAGGCTTCTCTTGCTAGTTACTGCCAACAACACTGAGAAAATGAAGAGAGCAAACAGAGAGGTAGAGTTTTTGAATGAGTGAATGTATTCAAGTTAGGTTTTAGGTCTCCGTATACCATTTGTGTTTTATTGATGATTAATGGGGATTGGGGAATCTTTTCTGTTTCTTTTTCAGATTTGTCATTTGTGAAGAATCTTTTCTTTGAAAAACAAGAAAAGGGGACAAATATTGATATATAAACAGAAACACGAGATATGTTAAGTGATGCGTTCCATTGTGGCCGTAACACTGTTACGTTGTGGCCGCAACGCTGTTACATTGTGGTTTTCTTCGTGATTTAAGTTTACATTGTGATTGTGGTGTAATGCCGTTGTGGGCACTGCTGTAACCGCAATATTGCGGCCACATCAGGCAATGCGGTCTGCAATATAGAACACTGCTAAAAACATCACCTGATGACCCAAAACAAAATAAATAAGAAAAAGGTCATGATCTCCACTACAAGATATATTACTTGACCAATTAAAGTGAATAATATGATAGTGCTCCAAAACAATATGATAGTGAACAAAAGGGTCATACAAAGATTCATCAAGTGTTGATGTTGCTTGCATAAGTTTGTAAATCACATCAATGATAATTTGATATCACTCAAGTTTCTAAAAGGGAAATGAAAAAAGATGATTGAAGTGATCAATCTCAAATCTGTAATAACGGTAAAACATAGTACTTAGCAATCATCTCATATTTCACATGAAGTGAAATTCATTTGATGATAAATACACAAACACCCACACACGCATGCATACATTCATACATACTATTCGACTATACATAGAAATTCAAAATGTATTATTTTCTTGGAATGCTACAAAGAGCAATATGTAAGGATCACATCAGAAATTTTGTGTAACCAGAGAGAAAACTCTACCAAATAAACATTTCAATTGAATTGCCACCCTTTTCACCAATTATGCAATGCAACATTGAAATCGAAAACCAATTCAATCAAAGAGCACAAAACTTTGCACGAATATAAAACTTGGCAATCATTATTTAAAAAGAATAAAACAATTCTTATTCATAGGGCAGCAGTAATAAAAGGAAAGAGAACAAAAATATCAGAGAGCAAGGAATTGAATGCCAGAATGATCGTCGTTCTACGTATGAACAGATCTATTTGAAAGGCTAGTGAATCTTACAAGTATATAGCAAGCTGCAGTGCGATACCATCTCTGCTGAAATCATTCCTCAAACAATCTATATAAAAACCAAAAAATAAAAAACATTTACACAAATATAATGCAGTGGAAAAAACATTATAACTTAACAAACTAAAAAGCAAACAAACAGAAGACTTTGCAGTGGATAAACCGTAGTGCGACCTTTTTCACATTAATAGGTGAAACTACTTGATAAGTGTAGAAAACATATTAAATATCGTTTAATTCTTTTTTCTTTTTTTAAGATACGTCAGAAACATAACCATAATACTTAGTTTACAAACTAATATTCATATTCTTTTGTTAAGAACGTCAGTTTTCCTCAACCCTTGGTCCATTTTTAGGCATAACTATGAAAAAAATTTACGACTATGATAATTCTCGCTAATAATACATATCAAATTTCTCTTCTAGTCCTGTTTCACACATTAAAAAGCCACATTTATTTTCCATCTCTGTTTCATGCTGCCAAACGAGCATCTAAAGATATTAATAAGCAGGCAGGAGCATGTACAAATGAAGCACTTAATTTTGAAATGCCAGAAACTTACAGCTTTATTCTTGACGCATGCCAATAAAAAATGGTATCCAGCACAAAATGAAATATATTATCAGATTCAAGGAGTAGTATTTTTCCAAGTGAACAGTTTTCCAGTGGCATACCATTTCATATAACAGATAACTGCAGAATTTTTTTTATTTCTTTTTGGCATACTTGATCCCATATTGGAAAGACTTGAGTTCACTCCAAGTAACAAGCAAAGTCGAAATTAAAATAAAAGAATAAATGCTTGAGAGATATACTCTGTTGATCTTCCTTCCAGCAACAGAGAAAAAATTTGTATAATGATGACGACGTTCAGTTTTTCTTGCAACACTTACAACAGCATCCACGCACTCCGGAAAGTTCCAGATAAGATCACAGGTTTAGGAACTGAGATCTGGTTCTTGTTTACATTTGGCATGGAGCAATTATCATCAAAAGTAAACCATTAAGATCAAAACTAATCGAAAGAGGATAAGCGTAAGACTATCTCACAAACATACAAAAATAACAATATGGACATGAACCGAGCATTGAAGCATGCCAATACCTCCGTATATTAGCTAAAGAACACCATTAAAACAGACTATGTGCATAGAACCAAAGGAATTCCAAATAATAATAATCCTATCCCAAATAAAATCAACAATAAAAAGGGAATCATAGCTTGTTTCATGTAAACAGTTGGTTAACTAGTGCAACAACAATGGATTCCCCTTGTAATATTTGACATAAAGATCGTTTGAATTGAAACAAAGACACGGTTTATAATAGAAAACAATGTTGTTTTAATCCACATAGTCAATTGCATCTAGTGAGGAAAACCTTCGTGGTGGTAGTCATCTAAAGTATCATCTTCTCATAAACACGACAACTGGTTGAAATTCATAAATTTGACTGAAACTATTAAGTATTGGGTCCTTTCCAAATTAAATTACTTGGGTATATCCGCTTCAAATACTGTAAAAAGGAGCCAGTCTAGACAATGTGAAAAATGAGGCTTCTCTTGTTCGAGCCTTAGAGCATCCTCAATTTTGTCCCTCTAGCCGACACATACAGAAATATGAACTAATCACACATGATATCTCTTATTCCCTTTTATATAAAGAATAACACATTAAGAGAGACAAGATAAAATAACAGAGTAAACCCCCAAATTTTTCTAACAAAAATCACAGACAAACTCTTCCCTGAAAAATGAAAATCCCCAACATTGCCCATGAAAATTTAAGAGATGGACAAATCAATCCTTTTGTAAGAAATAATATGGTGACAGGATGGCATTTTCAAGCACTAATTTGTCCAAAAAATTATTAATTTGGCTTACATTTACAATTCTTGGAGATTACATTGAGGGTTTTTATTTGTTAGAGACAAATTTGTCACATCATATTTTTGTGTGGAAACTATGGGGGGCTTACTCTAGAATCTGTAAATATTTTCAAAACATAAATCCTGAACATAAAACTGCATAAAATTCATAACATGGGCCAAAGTCAAATATAATTAAATAAATGATTGAAATTCTGAAAATAATCAAAACAATATAATGCATGTCCGGGATTCTGCCCACATAATTGTTGGAGCACTATAATAATTGACATAACCAACATTAAGCTCAACCCCCAAAGCGAAGAGATATAGTAACTGACAAACCATGTGTCATAGCGAAGAGATATAATGTCATTACTGCTTGCCGTAGCGAAAAGATGTAACAGCCTATGTGCATATAGTTTCTCTTAGTGAGATAAAGTTTAAAAGAACCTTATTTAAGAAATAATAAACCTTCTGATTGATGGGTTGAGATTACTCACCAAATAAGATTTATGCTTCTTATGTAAGCCTCATGAGTGTTCGATGATAAAGTTAATTACGTGAGAATAAGGAATTAGAGAAAATGTAAGAAATGGGGTTTAGTAATTATTTTTGAGAGTTTGCTTAGAAATAAAATTTCAAAGAATATATATATATGTGTGTTATTTTGTTTATATTGTTTTCTGGTTGCATCTAGTAAACTATGGATATTCTATCTCTCACTGAGTTGCAAAACTCACTCCGCTATCCTTCATTTTTTTTTCCCAAATCCAGGTGCTAGTAACAGTTTGGTTCTTTTGGCTTAGCTATTAATCGATGCTAAAATAGTAATCCTTCTTGAGAAGACATTCTTTTATCGTCGAGATCCTTTTTAAAATGGTCTCTTTTAGTGTGTCAGTTACTCCATATGTCATAGGTATGGTCCTTGGACTTAGGTTATGCTTATGTTTTAACTATATATATTATGTTATAAAAAGGATTTATACACTTAATTTGGTATTACAATTGGATTGTTAATCTGGATTATGGTTAATACATGTTGGTTTATACTAAGATGTTGTTATATTCTGGAAGGGCACATTCTGAGAATGCTTGATACCCAAGTGTTGTGGTTTTATTTGGGGATGTTGTAGGTTAAATTTTTGTTTGGGAAATGTCCAAGAAACAGGGAAAACTCTTTCCATTTTCCTAGGAAATTGTGTGTGTGTTAAGGCTTGCTAGGGAAGTTGTTCTTTATGCGCTAGTCACGGCCTAAGTTGGGTCATGACAAAGTTGGTATCAGAGCTAGGTTTTCCTATGTAATATGGAGCAAGTGTCCTTTAGTAAGGTCACAACTGTGTAAATGGAAGCGCGCCCATTTCCCCATAGTATGATACTACCAAAGGCCTGTAAGAATGTTGGTTGGTCTTTCATGTCTCAGTTTTCTTTGTAATTCTTGGTGTGCATGTCATATCTTAGGAGTCACAGCTTCTTTCTTCTTCACACCCCAATTTCAAGCTATTCCCTTCATTCTCACATCTCGTTAATAATCTTTCTCCTTTTCTATGTCATCTATGAAGTCAGTAATATTTTATAATTTATGTTTTAAATTGAGGTTTTGCATGTTACAGGTGTGGTGTACGTGGAGAATAGATTTGTAGTTTGTCATGAAGTTATAAATGAGACTTGAATATCACTTATTTGTTATGCTTGTTGATTGTATTGAAATTGCTTTTAGTTACTTACTATCTTCTTTTCTTTTAACTATGAGTACATGTGAAAGTGTTAGAAAGAGAAAATGATTGATGGTGATTGTTCAGTGACGGACTATATGATACTTAATTGTTTTTTTTTTTTTTGGTGGCATAAATTATTGATTTTGTTGATGATTTCGAAGCTTGAAAGCTTTAAAAAAAATTGCATAAATGTTTAGATGTGTATAAGTAGGCTAAGGATGCATTATATTTGAGGAACCTTTTAATTGCAATGTAATAAGTTTTGGTATGTGTGTAAGGGAGTAAATTCTGGAAATGCTAGGATAAAGGGCTGAACCCGTTTTTGGTATTGATGGAATGGAAATAGTAACAAAAAAATTCAAACAAATAGAAGCAACAAGGAATGTAACAGTAACAGTAACAGTATTTTTCTGGGTATAGTTCTGGAGTAAAAAATAGAAACAGAAGTGCAAGAATTATAAGAGAACAGTTGTTGATAGTAATCCTTAAGGTAGCGTCCACATGAAATGCTTCAACACCTAAGGAAAAAAGAAAGAGATAATGGTGAGAAATTCAGGATAGAGAGGAGGAAGAAGCTGTTACAGAGAGAGAAGAATTACCACTCAATGCCCACAGACAAAGTCCCGCAGCAAGCTATTTGTGGCTCTCCTCCTGCTGCTCTTCCTTTGCTCTTTGGGATTAGGATCGTTCGCCACCTGTCCTTTCCTCCTAACTAACTCAGCCTTTGTGCCATTGTGCATTGCATCCACTTCAGCATTGACCTCTTTGTCCCTCTCATTAATTCTCTTCCTTACAATGTGCTACGGTGTCGCATGACACATTTTCAATACTTCTTTAAAGTTCCAAGTTTCACATAATGGTACTATGACACTTGTTATGTGCTCTATTTAAAAGGCTCTTTTTAAAATTTCTTATTGTATATTAATATAAAATCTATCTGTTGGCTTGTGATGCTCGTGTGAAATGATTGGTGTCCTGAGTTCATTGGTAATTTCTGCGCCTATTACTTGATGCTTTCAGGTTCCTAGGTAATAAGTTCCTTGCAAAATAAGTTCTAAAGAGAGTTTAGATCACACCTGGTGAGGTATTGCTACTTTGCAATGTTACGTTCTTGCCTTTGGTGAAGAACATTATGATATATTTAGGTTTCTCATGATATTTAAACTCTTTTGACTCTAACATATTTTGATATTTTGTTGGTGTTGCATATTGAAGACACCTCTAATATAGTAGTTGCATTCTATGTTGGGAATGGATACTCAAATCTTATCATGTCAGTATGGGCTTAATTGACTGTGACTAGTATGTTTTGTTTTTATTTTTCAGAGGTCCGTGGCCTCTATTTTAAATTTTTGGGCATAGTCATTACATTATTTTGAAGACATCTTATTGGCAATTTATATGTCAGAAAATTTTTCTGGTGATATCAGAGTTTTGAAATGTTTTTTATTTTCTTTGTATCAATATTATGTGAATTTAGCTGCATTATGCCATGCCATGTACATCTCTCTTGCATACCTGTGCGGTTTGTTTTCTTTGCCCACTGATGTAATAACCTTTCAATTGGATTATCCATTTCATTTTACCCTGCTGAAATGGTAAGTTCTAGTGGGCTGCTTATGTAGAGGACAAAAAATACCTAATAGCAATTTTTTTAAAAAAAAAAAAGAGAGGAATTTTTTATATAGCATATGAGAGAACGCTTCTATGAAAATTGAAGTGATAGGAAGAGGATGTTTGAGTGTGGAGGTTGAAGTGGTGAGATCAGTTTGATTATCCGATTATATGATTTATTGAAGCAAGTGTAGAATGTTGTTTGATATGGTAGCAGGAATTATAGTTATATGCTGGGGTTTTCACTGAATACAAGTTTTAAAGACATTTAACATATTGCATGTTAGATGTTAGCTTGAACTTCTTACTTTAAACTGGATTTATGCAGCTTGAATTTTATTATGAAGTTGCTCGAGTTCCCTTTTGCGTGGAAGTTTCAAAGCACTACCATATAACGTGGATTAAAATTTCATAGGCCAAATAATTTAGTTTAAAATGACATTGGATACTACAACAACAACCAAAAGGTTGTCCTTCTAAATGCAAGGGCTATATGGATCAATTAACCAACTAAAATACGAATATTTCTTAATGGGTTCTAGTACATATATTGAATGATATTTGGAAGACTTTTAATGGAAGTTGAAATAATTAAGTGTTTGGTCATACTTGTGTCTTGATCTTGTGTGACTTCTATAATGTTAAATGTGCTTGCTGCTTATTAAAGTGATTTTAGTGGATGGTTTATCATTTTAACGCAATGTTGGAAACTGGTTTAATGTTCAAACACTAATATTGATCTCAAACTAAAAGCCATTTCATAGTTTAATAATTTCCTTGAAGTTCGCTTCCTTTTTGTTTTTGTTTTTTTTATTCATTTAGAGTAATTTCTCCAAATCAGTTGGTGATGTAGTGCCAAGTGTGTCATGTTCATCATTCCTGCTTGTAGATTATCTGAGTTATAGTTTTTAGCATTTCTGATTATTCAAATGTGAGCATTTCTTTTCGAACTCTTAAACAATTCTTGCAATGAGGGATGAGACTTGATTTCTAGCTTCCAGTATTTGGGTGACATGCAATTTGCTGTAAATTATCCACTTATTCCACAAATTTTGTTATAATACACATGTGAGTACTGTAAATAGGGGGTGATTTGATTATGCTTGTCAGGTTTCAGTGATATCAACTTAGAACTTGGGAAATCTCATTAAACTTATAAAGAAAATGTACTTCCCATTTGCAATTGCTGTTTTTGTAGTTTATTCTGCTAAACTCTAAGAGACATTCAAAGTCTTTTCTTCTCACTTCAGCTGATTTCAAAACTAAAATGAGTTTTTGCATAATGCTAGAATAGGGACAGCAGAGTCGTGTCCCCTGTCTCTCAAGTTCCAGACATGGGATTGATGTGGAACCAATGTTGGTAGAAATCTATTATTGTGTAGTCTTATGATGCAAATTTTTTAAGTTGCATTTTTTGCATAATATTTTGCATCATATCACGTTCTCAATGGAACAAATTATAAAAACTAGAAATTTGAATAGTAACAGCGCATATTTTCATCCTTGTCTTGCACCAATTTACAACCGATTGTACTTGTAGTTTGTTCCTATCTTCCTTTTTATAAATATTGATGTTATCTAATTGACTGAGTTCTCACGGACTTTCTGTGGTTTTAAATTGTGTTCAAGGTAGTAATCTTCTCAAATTCAGGGACCGAATTTTTTTAAGCAGTCGAGAATGTAATACCCAAGAAGAAGAAAAAAAAAACCGAAAAGAAACAAGCACCACTGGTGCACCCATAACGGGTGGTACACCATAGGCGCACCCTTTAAAATTTATTTCCCCTTACGGACAGCCTCATTTTCACTCCTTTCTTCTTGTTATTTTTCTATCTTTCTCCACGCTCTCTTTCTCATGTTGTCCCTGCATCCAGCCAACCACTGCCACCACATCCAACCACTGCTGCCGCATCCCACCACCGCCATTGCCACTGCAAGGATGCCACTGGTAATAGCACCGTGTCCACTCTCCGTTTTCATCTATCTCTTCCTTGCACTGTCACGGTTTCTCTCTTTAGAAGAGAAACCAGTAGTGACTGCATGATTTGAGGCATTCCTTCCCTCTTTCCTTCCTCTTGGAGCAATGGGTAAGCCTTATCTCTTGAGCTACCTATGAGGTGTTAGTGGTAGATTTGGGGCTTTTGAGAACCCTAAGCTATAGATTTTGGGGATTTTAGAATTTAGAGTCAATTTATGTTAATTGGCAACATTGTTAGCTCACATATTCTATCGTTGTCTTGCTCCGAGAGTTATAGAGTAAACGGATGTCAAATGGAGATTTTCGATAGCTCAAGGAGTATTCTACGGTTCCTTGGGAACCATTGTTGTGAGTAAATAGTATATCTGTACTTTACTTTTTTCATATTAAATTTTAATTATGAATATGCTATTAAAGTGTTTTATATTTACTTAGTGGATTTTATTCATAAATAATCATGAAGTTAATTGAGAATTCATGAATTTGAATTGAAAATAGTCTACGAAATGAAGTGTGAAGGTTTCGAAGTTCTTGTATTTGGTTATAAGACATGATATATGTATTTGAATTATGTCAAATTGTGGAGTCAATGTTAGACTATAATTTGGAAAACAAAGTAGATGAAGAAAAGAAAAGAAAAGAGTTCTTATTTCAAAATGATGAAACTTATTTTTTCACTATTTGAAGAAGATTTAAAATTTAGGTGAGTGGCTATTTACATAGTGGCGGTATTTTAAATTATTTTTTTGGGAGAAACTAATTTATTATATTTGATAAAAATTTCATTTCGAGCTACTTGAATTATTTGGCTAGTTCGATTAGTTAATTTTTCTCAAATATGATGGTTACTAAATGACTTGATGATTTAGGGTTTAGGGTTTAGGGTTTAGGATTTAGGATTTGGTTGAAATTATTGCCAGCTCTCTTTGTGATTTTATAATGTCATGATGTTGTTATATGTTATTTCAATGTGCATTGGAAGAGTTTATGATATTTGATATTGGCAAGATTAGATTAATATGAAGATTAAATTTTATATTTGTAAATTGTGTTTAATAAAAATTTATTTAAGAAAACCACAATAGGTTCTAAGATAGAATTGCCACTTGCCATAGCGAAGAGAATTAATAGCAATACGGCTTGTCATAGCGAAGAGAATTAATGGCAATACTGCTAGCCATAGCAAAGAGATATAACAGCATTATTGCTTGCCATAGCAAAGAGATATAATGGCAATACCCGTTCGCCATAGGAAAGAGATATAATGGCATTACCGCTTGCTGTAGGAAGAGATGTAAGTTTGAAAGAACCTTATTTGAGAAATAATAAACCTTGTGATTGATGGGTTGAGATTACTCCCCAAATAAGATTTATGCTTCTTATGTAACCCTCATGAGTATTTGAGTATTTGATGATGAAGTTAATTTTACGTGAGAATAAGGAATCAAAGAAAATGTGAGAAAAGGGGTTTGGTAATTATTTTTGAGAGTTTGCTTAGAAATAAAATTTCGAAGAATACATATATGTTATTTTGTTTATATTGTTTTCTGCTTGCATCTAATAAATTATGGATATCCTATCTCTTACTGAGTTGCAAAACTCACTTCATTGTCCTTCATTTTTTTTTCTAAATCCAAGTGCTAATACCGATTTTGTTCTTCCGGCTTAGCTGTTAATTGATGTTAAAATGGTGAGCCTTCTTGGGAAGGCATTCTTTTATCGTCGAGATCCTTTTTAAAATAGTATCTTTTAGTGTTTCAGTTGCTCCATATGTCATAGGCAAGGTCCTTGGACTTAGGTTATGCTTATGTTTGAGATTTTATTACGTAACTATATATATATTATGTTATAGAAAAGATTTATAAACTTAATTTGGTATTACGATTGGATTGTTAATCTGTATTATGGTTAATACATATTGGTTTATATTGAGATATTGTTATATTCCAAAAGGGCATATTCTAATAATGCTTGATACCGAAGTGTTATGGTTTTATTTGGGGGATGTTGCAGGTTGAATTTTTGTTTGGGGAATGTCTGATAAATAGAGAAATCTATGTCAATTTTCCTAGGAAATTGTGTGTGTTAAGGCTTATTGGGGAAGTTATTCTTTATATGCTGGGCATGATGTAAGTTGGGTCATGACACATGATAACTACAAAATAATAATTTTCTAAAATTTCTATAATCCATAAAGACATATTTCTTGGCATAAACCATTCTAAACTTTCATAAATAAATTATATAATCCAGAAAAATATTAATAATGACCAAAAGTATGGCCATAAACTTAAACCCACTCATAGTTGGTTGCCAAGAGTGTGCTTCCACTAACAATTTGATTTTGGGAAGCTAGAATGGCACTAACTGTAAAAAATATAATGAAGACATAAACAATTTGATTTTATCACCCAAACTGAGTTTGAGATGGTAGGGAGGAAAAACATTATGAGAAATCCATGTCTGACAGTATCCAAACTCACAAATAAGATAAAAAAAAAAGGAGAACTGACTAAATTCTATGAAGATCACTTATCAGGAAGATTAATTGGAGAAAATTGAGAGAACCACGTTTTTCTCTCTAAGAAAAATTTCTATGATGACTAAGGTTATTGAAAAAATATTTGAGAGTAACATGATGTGCAAAATATGCACAAGTAGTATAAAATAAAAACTTAAAGCGATCAGCGTACCCGTCTACACAATGGAGACTCTTTCAACAATTCATGTCTATATATAGATATATTATAACAATATAATAATTACTAATCACTAGCACGTGCAGCACGGGTTCCACATTATATATCAATCGTGTAGCACGTTATTCATATAATATTAATAAAATGATAACTATGTGCAGCACATGCTTGCATATATATATATATATATATATATATATATATATATATATATAACACTAATCAATAATAATAATAGTAATAATAAGTATCAGCAATGATAACAACAATGATATATACATATATACGATGATGATGATGATAATAATAATAATAATAGCAATAATAATTCAGATACTAACAAATTTCATATTAACGGCATTACATCCTCCCATCATCTCTCACATTGAGTAGTGAATCATCTATGATAAGCTCAAGCTTAAAAGTTAAAAATATAGAGGGATATGTATTTAGAAACATAAAACAACTACAAAGATTTAACTAAAATGAGAAAATATAACAACTAATTTATAAGTGCATGAATAAGTAGGAATCAAAGACTGAATTTAACCCGGCTATATTCATTTTAGTTAACATCAAACATCTAACAAATGTTAAAAAAAATTTCAACTACTTTATTATTTTTAAGTATGAGATTAGCATCCTCCTTAAACCATAACATGTTTCGTTTGTCAGGAATATTTGGAGATTCTTGAATACAATACTCCTATCCATCTCTTGAAGCAAATCATGCATTTCTAACATGTTACTCACTTGAATTATGGTGACCAAAGATCTTTCAATTAAAATATCAATACAAATCTCAATACAACAATAACTACACTTATTTAATACATTTGTCACATAATCTATCTTCTTTCCTTTGAAGAAACAAGCAATATCTAGAAAAATATTCTTTTCCATAGAACCTAAACTGTCATAACTTACTTTCAATGTATTATGAATTTTGGCAAATTGAGTGCTCTTTATTTTTTTTTTTCAATAGCATTGTGCCAAACTTTAATAGGTCCTTCTATAAAGATGGGAACCCAATACCTCAAGCACTAATGGAAGGCCACCACTATATTCCACCACTTCTTTGGACAAATCCAAATGCACTTCTACATTCATTGTGGTCCAAAACTTAAACATCATTAGTTCCTTGCACTTTATAAATCTCTAGCAAATGTATATGTCTTGTTATGATTATTATTTTTCTTCCCCTACCAAACCTATCTTGCTCACGAACGAAATTCTTTAATTCGATTTCATCACTGACATTATCGAGAACAAGAAGAACTTTTGTGTTGCATAAAGAAGTTTGTACTTTTTTTTTCTATATGTCATGCTCATCATCTGAAGGATTTGCACTTATATTTGCTTGAGAAGGAAGTTCTTTTTATTTATCAACAATTATGTTTCTGTCACGACCCAACTAAGGTCATGGCCGGTGTATAGGAAACACTTTCCCAACAAGCCTTAACACTCATGATTTTCCAAAAAAACAAACAGAGTTTCCTCTATTTCTTGGACATTCCCAAAATAAAAATACAATCTACAACATTCCCAAATAAATCCACAACACTTGGGCATCAAGCATTATTATTATGTGTTGAGATATTTTCAGACTCGATTTAACATAATGCAAAACATAGTTCAAAGCATAATCCTAGATTAAGTTTACAAACCCTTTCCATAACATAATCTCTATAGCTAAGTGATAATTTCTCAAACATAAGTACAATATAAATCCAAGGATCCTGCCTATGACATACGGAGCAACTGACAACTAATAGGCTAAAACAAAATATGGGTTCCAAAGGCCTTTACGTGAAAGCTCACCAACTCAGAATCAACTAAGTTTGTGCCAGATAAACAATACTAGAACCAGAACCAGCACCAGAACCTGTATCTAAAAGAGATTAAAGGACAACAGGATGAATTCTACAACTTAGCGCGAGATAAAATATCTATAATTTACTGAATACAATATGCAACTTTGTAATTTCATAAGTCTAGAAGTCAAGAGTACTTATAATAAGTTGAAATCTGAAGATATCAAACTAATAACTTAACCAATTTCGCTAATCTTCTATGCATTTCATTTAAGTTGAAACAAAATAACTTTCTTATGCAAAACTAAGTAGCAAGAACAGAACAAAGAAAACATAACAACATCAATGGTTTATTTAGCAACCTTGTTCCAAAAGCATATCCTTTGTTTGTTCTTAAAAGGAATAAAAACATGCACTAGCTCTGTTTGTTTTTATTCCCATGAAAATGAACCAGAAACTAAATGGATCTATGAACATACAGATTTCAATGTATATCACAATCAAAACCAACACAAACAATCATTTTGTTTTAGATCGTAATTCAATAGTTAATCATAACTGATAACTTCATGTGTTTTATTGAGAACTTTAACCAAACTGATATGTTAATTAGTTTAGAAATTAAACCATTTGGTAATCACAACTTAATTCAACTTTTCTAGTTTACAAATGTTGATTTTAAAAGCATGCTCATATTGAGATTTACAGTGTTGTAATATTGTCATAAACAAAAAAAAAACTACAGTTAAACATAGAATATTATTTTTTCCTTTTGAAATGCATGAAAATCTCATGCTCTCAAATCTGAGAGGAGCCAATCCCAAACTACACCACATCACTAAGAACATAAAACAAGCCATATATACATACTCATAAGAACATAGTTCTAGTCATGAGATGAGATTTTTGAAAACATATCTTTACATAATCACATAAATTTCAAACATAATAAGGTGATATCCAATAAGCAAAACAATAGCAAGTCCAGACATGACTCATGGTCATGTGCAAGTTATCACCATACCTGCTAACTGGAGTTGGGCCTATAATCATATATATGTCCAGACATGACAAAAGTTATGTGTAGGTTAGCACTTCACCAGCTAACTGAAATTGGCCCATAACCATATACATGTCCAGATATAGTTGTAGCTATGTGCGAAGGAGAAAGAGAACCATAGAGTGAGGGAGAGAGGAAGAAGAAGAAGAAGAAGGAAGTCAAAAGAAAAGAAAGGAAGAGAAGAAAAAGAATGTGAGTCCCGTCCACAAAATAGTGTCAATAGTTATTTATATGACTTGGTTTATGCCAAACACATATCCCACTAATTGTATTTTATTTTTTTTATACTGACAACTATTTTAAAGATGCAAACAAAAATAAATTCATGGATTATCATAGTTTCTCTCACGTGCCTTCCTAATATTGGCAATAGATGGCATCATAAATTGTAATAGTTGTCTTACCTATGCCATCTACAGAGCGAACATCTTCATTCAACCCAATATCTATTTGCACTTCCTCCACGCTTGAATCAATCCGCACAATGGTCGATGTAGAAGATGGCGATTTTTTAATCAACTCTTTATCTATGCGTTCAGCAATGCGTTCCACAAGTGTTGCCTCCTCCCTGTATACGAAATTTTCAACAAGTCTGGTAAGAAAGACAAGCAAAATAAAGCAATAACTAATTAAAAACACAAGTTCTCGTTTAATATTTTGCGTACACACTATCATAATTCTAAACATAAATCTCTACAATCTATGAAAAATCAACTCAACAAAAGATTTTGGTTATTACAAAATCATGAAATAAATTTGTAACTTTGCACTCCCTTTATGTGCCCGGATGTGCAAGATTACTAGCATTCTTAAACTTAAGGTGTGTGTGTTTTAGATTTAAAAAAAGATGAAAATAAAACTTAAATTTTATATTTAATAAAAAAATTTGAAAATTGATTTTTTTTTAGAAGTTATTCTTTTTTTTATTTTCCAGAAAAGTTAAAAACCGAATTTTTGATATTCTGACTACTTTTTAAAAATTATTCAAATATCTGGAAAATGATTTCTCGGAGTGAAAAGAGAGATTTTGAGCTGAAAAAAGCAAAAACAAATGCACTCTTAAATTTATATTCGAGTTCAAATATCGTGAAGAGACTTTATAGCTTCTTTTTCAATCTAAAGGTTAGTCCCATGAGCGTGTCAGGTGGACTAAACTGCTGAGGGCAAATCATAGTTTCATAAGAGGATTACATAAAATTAAGGAACAAGAAATGCATGATGTAACTTCAGTCAACATACAAGTATAAAATACATATATGGGAGATTAACTACAACTCCTACTTTATTTCAAGAGGAATAGTTAAATACTTAAGTCGTGGGGTTTATATATTATTGTTTTAAGCATCAGTTATATGTATGAGGTGTTTGCCATTTTAGGATGTTTCAATTATCGAAAAGAAAAAAAGTCGTTCCCCATTACCTTAATTTTTTCTAGGCTAGCTATTTGATCACGTTTCTTATGCTAGATAATTCTTTAATTTTTTTTTCCCCTCGAGGACATAAATCATTCACAAATATTATTTCAACATTTAAAAATTAGTGTCCAATTAGAGCACCCACCTTATCACTATTGGATGTGATAATAACTCCTACATTTTTCTATCAATCCATCACATCTAATAATAATAAAGTTAGTATTCAATATTTAGGATTTAGGGTTTAGGATTAAAATAGCAATACTCTAAATCATTTGACTTGTTGCATATAATTGAACCAGGAAACTTACTTGTCCTTAGAATGCCAGCCAAAAAGACTAGCAACTACTGCCAAAGCATCTCTCCACCATCTTCTAATCTTCTCACTATTTTGTCCAGATCTCTCTTCTGTTGGGTACCAGAGTAATAGAAACAGATCAATGCAACTAAAATAGAGTTGAGAGAATTTGAACTGACACACAATATTTACGTGAAAATCCCCCTAATGATGAGGGAAAAACCACGGGCAAGACCGAGAAAGATTTTTTACTATATGGAAGATAAAATTACACCTCTCTCTAAATATAAGGAGAGAACAATAACACCCTCTCTTATACTAGGAGAATACACCTCTCTCTATAAAAATAGGAGAAACTCTCAGAAGACACTATATATATTTTTCTCTCTCTGTGTGCTCTCTTCGTTTATGCTTGTTGTTGTGATGCACTGAGAGCCTTCAACAGCTCGCTATTTATAGAGACTTAGAAGTTACTGTGCACAATAACTTCACATGCATTTCGGTTTGGTGCACCTAACCCTTTACATATGCACAGTAACTTTTTTACTGTGCACGTTTGAGATTTTCATCAATCAGCATGCATGCATAGTAGAAATTCTATTGTGCACTTTGAAAATTTCTTTTGGTTGGTGACAGCCACTGAATATGGCTTTACATGTTCACAATCTCCCACTTAAAGCCACTTTTGGTGAGCTTTCAAAACCTTTTCTCATCTTGCCAGTTCTATACTGCCTACGTTTCTGATAGGCCATAGGAAAATCTATACCATTTAAACTTGTCAGTGTTGATCGGCTTTGTGATGACATCTGCTAGATTGTCCTTTATGTGAATCTTTTGCATGTCCACATTACCTTCTTCAACTACTTCTCAAACAAAGTGATATTGAACTCCTATGTGCTTTGTCCTGGAATGGAAAGCTGGATTCCTTGCAATGTGCAAGGCACTCTGACTGTCACAATACATAGTAATCTTTGACTGCTTGTGCCCGAGTTTCTCCATTAACCTTTGAATCCAAATAGCTTCCTTGCAAGCTTGTGTAGCTGCCATATATTCAGCCTCTGTAGTAGATAGAGCTACAACAGTCTGTAACTTGGATAACCAACTCACAGCTCTACCTGCAAGTGTAAACACATAGCCTGTAGTAGATTTCCTTTTATCATGATCACCTACAAAATCTAAATCAACATATCCTTTGACAACGAACTTTGATCCTCCAAAACATAGTGCAACACCTGAGGTTCCTCTAATATATCTCAGGATCCTCTTCACAGCATTCCAATGCTCGTTACCTAGATCTGCCATAAATCGACTGACCAATCCAATTGCTTGGGCAATATTTGGCCTGGTACAAATCATGGCGTATATAAGGCTTCTCACTGCTGATGCATATGGTACTCGAGACATTTCCATCCTCTCTGCTTCACTGCTAGGACACATACCTGAGGATAATTTGTAGTTCACAGGAAGTGGGGTTGAGACTGGCTTACAATCTTTCATGTCTAAGCGTCGCAAGATTTTCATCAAGTAATTCTTCTGTGAAAGCCAGATCTTCCTGTCCTTTCTATCTCGGTGAATTTGCATCCCTAAAATCTTGTTTGCGGATCCCAAGTCCTTCATATTAAATTCCCTAGCCAAATATGCCTTCAATTCTTGGATTCGATCTTTGTTAGGGCCTACCACCAACATGTCATCCACATATAACAACAGAATGATGAAAACTTTGTCACCAAACCTCTTGTAGTATGTACAATGGTCTGAACTCAGTCTGTTGTATCCGAGTCGAATTATGAAAGAATCAAATCTCCTGTACCAACATCTTGGCGCCTGCTTTAGACAGTACAAAGATTTGGTCAACCTACAAACCAAGTTTTCTTTTTCTTTTTCCTCAAAGCCTTCTGGTTGGAGCATATATATCTCCTCTTCAAGTTCTTGATGAAGAAAAGCAGTTTTCACATCTAACTGGTCAAGATGTAAATCAAATACAGCACACATAGCCAATACTACTCTGATAGTGGTAAGTCTGACAACTGGAGAAAATATCTCGTTGAAATCAATACCTTCCTTCTGCGCAAATCCTTTTACCACCAGTCTTGCACGATATCGTTCCACTCGATCATTGCTATCTCGTTTGATATTATAGACCCATTTGTTGTCTATGGCTTTTCGACCTTTTGGAAGTGCAACAAGTTCCCATGTCTTGTTCCTATGCAAGGCCTTCATTTCTTCCTACATTGCTGCTATTCATAGAGAAGCATCTGGACTATTCAAAGCCTCCTGAAAATTTGATGGCTCTTCTTCTTCTGTTAGAAGACAAAATGCATCGTGGCTTGCCATAACATAGTTTGAATGCCATGATGGTGGCTTTGTTTGGCATGTTGATCACCTAACTTCTGTATCATTGGCCTCAACTACTACTTGTTCATCATGGTCTGGTCCTGCTTCAGAATCTCTTTCTTCAGATTTCTCATCTATGTGAATAGTAGTGATTTCCTTAACAGTGCTATCATTTCTTTCTTCACTTTGCAGTTCATTTTCTGCAAATATAACATCCCTGCTGACAATAACCTTGCGGGCAGTGGGATCCCATAAGTGATACCCCTTCACACCATCAGCATAGCCCAAGAATATACATTTCCTGGACTTCGGGTCCAACTTTGTTCTTTCTTGGGAGTTGAACATCACATATGCCAGACATCCAAACACTTTTAGGGAAGAATAATCTGCCGGTTTGCCATTCCACATCTCCATTGGTGTCTTTACACCAATTGCAGTTGATGGTGACCAATTGATCACATAACAGGCAATTCTGACTGCTTTTGCCTAGAAAGACTTGGCTAAACCTACTATTCTCAGCATTGCTCTTGTTCTTTCTAGAAAAGTCTTGTTCATCTGCTCTGCTACACTATTTTGTTGAGGTGTATGTGCAATTGTGAATTGTCTTTGAATACCCTCATTCTTGCAAAATGTTAGAAAATCTCCATCTGTGTATTCTCCTCCATTGTCTGTCCTTAAACATTTGATCTTCTTTCTGGATTCAACTTCTACTATTGCTTTGAATTCTTTGAATATTGGAAACACATCTAACTTCTTCTTGATTGGGTACACTCATAGTCTCCTAGAGTAATCATCAATGAATGATACAAAATATTTTGCACCTCCTCCTAAGGACATTTCTGATGACTCCCACACATTAGAATGAATCAAGTCTAGAATATGCTTACTCTGAGCAGTTGATCTATCAAACTGCAATCTATGCTCCTTGCTTGTAACACAATGCTCACAAAATGGTAAGTTCACCGATTTGAGACCAAGAATGAGATTACATTCTGCAAGAACCTTCAAACCACATTCTAACATGTGGCCTAGTTTGCGGTGCCACATCATCGTCGTTTCTTCTTGACTTGCTGATGCGACTGATACATCTACCTCCTGCAACGTATCTCCTTGAAGTCTATATAGATTTGTCGTGGTCTTTTCTACTTTCATCACCACAAGAGCACCTTTAACAACTTTCAAGATCCCACATTCAGTATATGTCTTGCACCCAAGGTCATCCAGTTGCCTAATAGATAATATATTCTTCCTCAAACCCTTCACATGTCGCACTCCTAAAATTGTTCGAATGGAACCATCAAACAATTTTATTTTGAAAGTACCAATACCAGCAATTTCTAAGACATGGTCATCTCCCATGAACACAGATCCTTCCGAGACAGGGTCATAACTGTAAAACTAGTCACGGTGTGGAGTCATATGCCATGATGCTCCTGTATCCATGATCCAACCATCAATAAGCCTTTTATTGCCTCTAGAACCAATTGTTGCCTCGCTACATAGGATTTCTCCATCCTCAGAGGTACTCGCAACACATCCTTGAGAGGTTGATGCTTCTGGGGCTTTATCTGCATTCTTCTTGTTATTTCGACAATCTTTCTTCAAGTGCCCTCTCATGCCACAATGATAGCATTTGAAGTTCGTCCTTCTTCTTGACTTTGATCTATTCCGACCATGACTCCCACTGAATCACGCTCCATTGATCTCCCTCTCATCACCAACAATGCCTCTCCATGCTTTGAGCTCTCCAATCTATCTTCCTTATTCTTGCGCCTGGACTCTTCTTCAAGAATAGCACCGGCGACATCATCAAAGGATAGATAGTCAGCAATATTATTATTTGTGATATTGATAATGAGTTGATCATATGAGTCAGGTAGATTTTGAAGTAGCAGCTCCGCACGTTCATTCTCCGCTATTTTATAATCTAATGTTGTAATCTGGGAGAATAATGTGTTCAGATTATTGATGTGGTCCGTTATTGATGTGGACTCATTCATTTGAAGAGTATATAGCCTCCTCTTTAGAAATATTCTATTGTGAAGTGACTTGACCTCGTACAATTTTACAAGAGCATCCCAAATCTCCTTTCTTTGTCTTCTTTTACTTGTCTTGGACAATACTGAATCTGCCATTGCAAGATGCAGATTGGCAACAGCATTATCATCCATCTCCTTCCATTTTTCATTAATAATTTCAACTAGTCTTCCTTCAATTGCTGATAAGCAATTGCCCTTCCTCAAGATTGCCTTTATCTTCAGTTTCCACAGGGAAAAATTATGCTTATTGAACTTCTCAAACTCAAATTTTGTTGCCATAGTGTTTACCGGGATCTGTTTCTCTACTAGACTGGTCACTTTCTTTTTTACTGTGAATAGTATCGTATACGTAAATAGTGTCGTATATGTGAATAGTATCTTATACGTGAATAGTACCATATATGTGAACAGTACCGTATATGGAACAAATCCAGTATACGTTAACAATATTGTAAAAGTATACAACTACACGTATAAACAGTGACCAAGAGTAGTAATCCGCAGCGTGAACTATAACAAATGGCTTTGATAAGTACCAGGTAAAAATTCTTTTCTGATGTGGAAGATCAGCTTAGACTGTAACCACAGAGCATCTAAGAATAAATACCACCTAACCAAAGCTCTGATACCACTGGTGGGTACGAGAGTAATGGAAACAGATCAACGCAACTAAAATAGAGTTAAGAGAATTTGAATTAACACACAATATTTACGTGGAAAACCCCCTAATGATGAGGGAAAAACCGCGGGCAAGACTGAGAAAGATTTTTTACTATATGGAAGATAAAATTACACCTCTCTCTAAATATAAGGAGAGAACAATAACACCCTCTCTTATACTAGGAGAATACACCTCTCTCTATAAAAATAGGAGAAACTCTCAAAAGACACTATATATATTTCTCTCTCTCTCTCTCTGTGCTCTCTCCGTTTCTGCTTGTTGTTGTGATGCACTGAGAGCCTTCAGCAGCTCGCTATTTACAGAGGCTTAGAAGTTACTGTGCATTCACATGCATTTCGGTTTGGTGCACCTAACCCTTTACATGTGCACAGTAACCTTTTTATTATACACGTTTGAGATTTTCGTCAATCAGCATGCATGCACAGTAGAAATTCTACTGTGCACTTTGAAAATTTCTTTTGGTTGGTGGCTGGCACTGAATATGGCTTTACACGTTCACATCTTCATGGTTTTTGAAAGCTTCCTTGAAGTCGAAGCCATAAAGCTTAGCAACTTGTTCCAACGCATCTTTCCATCTTTTAACCCTGTCACTGTTTTGTCCAAATCTCTCCTCATGTTTTTGGAAAGCTTTCTCAAAGCTTCCCTCTTGATATCTCACATCTGAATGCTTCACCCCATAGAAGACTGGGACAACCTCTAGCCCCTTGTTCTTGCTACAGTCAACAATTTTGTGGAGCTCATCCAAACGCCAAGCGGAGGAAGCATAGTCTGGTGAGAGAACGACAACTGCAGACATAGATTCTTCAATTGGTTTCAGAAGTTCATGCGGAATTTCACCTCTCTCAACAACCATGTCATCATAGAATGTTATGATTCCCTTCTTCTTCAATGCAGTAAGCAGATGGTAAATGAACTGTTGGCGAGTGTCTGCTCTTCTGGAACTCAAGAACACGCATCGTGGTGGTGGAACGTCTAGATAGGAATGGAGAATAATGAGGAAATAACTGAAACCTATCCATGCGAAAGCTAACAACGGATCGATCTCCATGAGTTGTAATAGAAAACGTCCACAAAAGAAATATATGAGATCCAAGAATCTACATTCGATCTACTTTGACATGCAAAGCGACGTCGTAGCAAAGGCAGCAGAGGAAATGAGGCCATATGCATCCGGTTTTGTCTTCGATTTTCTATCCAAGTAGAAGGAGTAGACAGTGGTGGAAATCAAAACCAAGAACGCAATATGAACTCTGTAATGTGGGAGAATCGTCAAGTAGTGTTGCCACGCCTTCGGGAACAAGGCAGCGAGGCAAATGATGGAACTGCACACTATGTAAGCAAAGATCTTGAACAAGCCCCACTTGCCGAATAGATTGTTGAAGGAGGAGCTGAGAGCATAATAGATCAGTCTAGCCACAGTTGAAGCAACTCCGACAAATCTTCACACCTGATCTTGCTGAGCCTGTTGGACCATTTTATTTATTTATTTTGTTTTGTGGACTTGAGTAAGGGTTAATTTCAATTTTGCATGGGAGTGGGCAGAGCAGTGCTTATAAGTTTGTGGTTGGAGAGTGATGGGTTGCATTTATGCACCCATTTTTCATCCTAACTATGAATATGTTGCATTTGTTTTGTACTTAATTGTTGGTTAAATTAGTGAATTTGCACTTTGTCCTCACTATGCATCATTGGTTAATTTCATAGCTATTAATATTGTTTTTAGTGCATAATCATTTTTTGGAAGTGTTTTGTGCTTTTAACCTCTTTGTACGAGTGTTGTTTGTTAACAGGAGGTTCCAGGTTGGTGCACTAGAGCAGAAAAAGGGATTCAGCAACACTGATGATGACCGCCTGGGCGGTCTCAATGACCGCCCAGGTGGTGAACAGAAAGCACAATTTTTCAGCAAAGTAATGCAGGACCGCCCAGGCGGTCATATGCGAGTAGCCAGCATCAGAATAGCGCTATTTTTCCAGACTGAGCCCAATTTAGCTTTAATTCTTTTAGTGATTATTTTAGGGTTTCATAAGGACTCTAAAGGGGGATTCTCATTTATTCCATTCTCTCCTTTTCACTTTCTCTCTCTACATCTCTCTCTCTCTCTCACTTTCTTTCTCCACACCTCTCCTTCTTCTTCTCTCTTCTCTCTCTAAGGGTTCCATTGGTAGAGGTGCTTGCCTTGGAGATCATGGCAATGATCATTGCTATTATTTCCAGGTTCTTTTATCTTTATTGTTGTAATCCTCTAGAGATGGAGGAGTAGATTTCTTTACTAGTGTAAGGATTTCCGAATGGATTGGAATGATGTTTGAGACCTCTTTTGATATTAAATGCATTGGTTTTCTTAATGTTCTGCAGTTTCTTTTCCTATGATTATTGTGGTGATTGCTATAATTTTTATTAGGATAACTAAATTTGCGATCGTCATTTAGGGAAACCATTTGGGCATAAATTGATAGATCTATTGGTTTATGTTTGAGGGAGAACATTAGAATTAACTTTCCAATTGGCAGTTAGGCTATAGCAATTGATTCAATAAATTAATGTGATTTCTAATCAAATTGGCGATTGTCGTTTATTAGTTATTTTTGCATTGATCAAATTCTAGAGGTCGATCGATCACTAGTAGAATTGCCAGTAATTTATTACTAATAGCCACCAATGGGTTTAATATTTGGTCAATGATAATTAATTTCCAATCCTAGGAATACCTTGCACTAGTGCCTTTCTTCATTGTTGCTATTACCTTTTAATTTAATTGTTTTAATTTCATTCTCCAAAAATCCCCCAATTTCTTGAATCAATTAGAACACTTCCTTGTGAGATGACCTAAGTTGTGCCCTTTACTATATTTTTTGTGCAACTTAGCACTTTATAAATTTTAATTTGTTTGTGAGTCGCGACAGCTCGCATCAAATTTTGGCGCCATTGCTGGGGAAGTGTGCTATTTGATTCTTTTTGCTCTTTATTTTATTTTATTTTTTTTAATTTAATTGAATTTAATTTTCGTATTTATTTATTTTAATTTTTTTTCTCTTTCTTTTTTGTTTCAATTGTTGTTTGTTTCTTTTTATATAAATATAAAAAAAAAATTAGTTTGTTTCTATTAAATTTTATTTATTTTATCTTTGTTTCCTGGTGCATTTGATTGTTGCTATAATTTAATTTTATGACCCGCTCCCTTCCTAATTTTCCTATATTACCGATTAATCCAGAAATTGAGAAAACTGCCAAAAGGCTTAGGAAGGTCATGAGGGAGATAATTAATTTATCAGGCAACCCCTCTTCTTCTGATACAACTAGAGAATTTGATAATTCTTTTTATTTTTCTCTTAAACTTTCTGATCCTGCTGCTAGTGTTTCAGGAACCATGGCTGATAACAACAGGACCTTGAAGGAGCTCGCTTCCCAAGACTTAAACTACCAACCATTAGGAATCATTTACCCCGATGAGGGAGGTAACTTTGAGCTCAATTCGGGATTTCAACACCACTTGGCCAAGTTCCATGGGTTATTTGGGGAAGACCCACACAAACACCTCAAGCAGTTTAATGTGATTTGTGTGACGATGAAGCCTCAGGGGGTAATGGAGGACCAAATCAAGCTAAGGGCTTTCCCATTTTCCCTTGAAGGAGCTGCCAAGGACTGGTTCTTCTACATCTCCCATGGAATAGTTGATAGTTGGGCTGGCATGAAGCGTATTTTTCTGGAGAAATTCTTCCCAGCTTCTAGAGTAGCGGCCATCAGAAAAGACATTTGTGGTATTCGTTAGCTGCAAGGTGAATCCCTTTATGAGTATTGGGAGAGGTTCAAGAAATTATGTGCCAGCTGCCCCCAACATCAGATTTCAGAGCAGCTCCTCATTCAGTATTTCTATGAGGGACTACTGGTTATGGAGAGGAGCATGATTGACGCTGCTAGTGGGGGTGCATTAGTTGACAAGACTCCTGTTGCAACTAGACTTCTGATTGAGAACATGGCAGAAAACTCTCAGCAGTTTGGGTCCAGAGCTGGTAGTAGTACTCATCATGTAAGTGAAGTTTCTTCAGTTGAGAGCAGCAGGGTAGAGAAGAAGTTGGATGAACTGATAGAGTTTCTCAAACAGATAGCCCTAAATCAGTTGAGACAGGTTCCTTCACCTCAGGCAGCTTGTGGTATTTGTTCCTGTAATACCCATACCTCTGATGTATGTCCACAGCTACAGGAGGACCCCACTTTAGTTGCTGCAAGCAATGTGTTTCCTGGTAGACCTCAAAATCAGAACAACCAGCAGGGGTATGATCCTTACAGCAGCACATATAATCTAGGTTGGAGAGATCACCCTAATCTCAGGTGGAACAACTCATCACGGCAACAAGAAAAGTATGTTCCACCCCAACAAAGATAGCAGAGCAACCCCCATGTCTACCAGCAACCACCTGTCCCATAGCTTCCCAGCCCTCAGCAGCCTCTAGCACTACCTGCCCCTTCAGATGCACCATGGCAGGAGATGATGAAGATGATGATAAAAACACAGAGGAAACAGGAACAAGCCATGCAAGAGATGAGAAATACAATTGTGAGGCTTGAGAATTCCCAATCCCAGCAGGGAAGTGCATCTACTATTCCTTGTCAGATGGTTCCTAACCCCAAGGGGAACGTTTCTGTTATTACTTTGAGGTCTGGTACAGTTTTACCTGAGGTTACTAGTTCTTCAGAACAGGTTGTAGTTGAGAATCAGGAAGAAAAGACAATTCAGTTAGAGGTGCAGCAAGATAAGCTTGCACCCCAACAAAAGGAAGCAGATGAGCAGGTAACAAGACCCATTTCATTGCCCTTTCCACAGAGAGTTACAAGACCCAAGAGGTCCAATGAGTTGGAGTTGGAAAAAGACCTCGTAGAGACCTTTCGAAAGGTAGAAGTCAACATTCCTCTGTTGGATGCAATTAGGCAGATTCCCAAGTATGCCAAGTTCTTAAAAGATTTATGCACCAACAGGAGGAGACCACAGGGCACTGAAAAGGAAAAGGTGACTATGGGGGTGAATGCTTCTTCCATCATCCAGCCAGGCAACCTGCCACCCAAGTGTAAGGATCCAGGCACATTCAATGTTCCTTGCACTATTAGGAACCTGCAAATTAAGCAAGCCATGGCTGATCTCGGGGCTGGTATTAATGTTATGCCAAAATCACTCTACAGGTCCTTACACTTTGGGGAGCTCAAGCCCACCGGGTTGACAATCCAGCTTGCTAATCGCAGTATCACAAAGCCAGAAGGGGTACTAGAAGATGTTCTGGTCAAGGTAAATGATTTAATATTCCCTGTTGATTTTTATGTCCTTGAGATGGAGAATGACACTGATGCCAACCAGCATACATTAATTTTGGGTAGACCCTTTTTGAAAACTGCTAAAACCAAAATTGATGTTTATGCTGGTACATTATCCATGGAGTGTGGGGACTTGAAAGCCCAATTTTGTTTGTCTGATGCCATGAAATTCCCCCTTGAGGAACACTCTGTGTTTGGCATTGATGTCATTGACTCCCTAGTGGAAGATGCATGTGGTACTTTACTTTGTAAGAATCCAGATCCTCCCTTCTCCACTTGTTCTTCTTCCATGGGATATGATGCACCTGTTGTTTTAGAATGTCCCAAGTTTTCAGATACAGGTACACCTCCTAGCCAGCAATCATCAGTTTGTCAGGCACTCCATGACCAACCCATGTTAGGTAAGAAGCCCTGTGAAGGGCAGTGGATCTTGCTGCATGAACCTCAAGCAAAATTGATGGCTGGAGAGCCAAAGTCTAGATGGAAGGGACCCTTCTTGGTCAACCATGTGCACCCTAATGGTTCAATTAAGTTAAAGAACTCTAGGATGGTTCAGTGCACCATTGATGAGCATCAACTGATGTACCTCCATGAGCTCCCAACAGATCTAAGGGCTCAGTTGGCCTATCTTTGGGTTGAAGCTGCACACCCTCCATGAGGGTCCTGACCGTCCAACTTAGGGACGTTAAAGCAAAGTGCTAAGTGGGAGACAACCCACTATGAGGTTTTTCTTTACTTTCCTTTTTATTTTTCTGCATTTTATTTATTTTCAGTTTAGTTTAGAGTCTTGTATCATATTTATTTTTATTTGTGTTCTACACCATTCCTTTGAAAACCTTTGAGATTACATGAATAGGCTCACACCACCTGCACCTTATTAACTTGCTTGGCATTGACTTTATCTTCTATTGTATGCTTGGTGGATTCATTGTTGTTTGGATTGAGCACATGCACCTTATTGACTTGCTTGGCATTGACTTTATCTTGTATTGCATGCTTGGTGGATTCATTGTTGTTTGGATTGAGTACATGCACTTTTACCTGTGAGATTTTGAGCCTCTTTGATTGGATTATCATGTGCCATGCTTATTTGTTCATGTGTGTTTCCCTCTTTGGATTTGCATTCTAGAACTTGCTTAGGGTCTTGTTTGAAAATATGTTTCCATGTGCATGCTTGAATATGATTGAGGCAATTTTTCTTGTTTTAGCCACTTGCCCATATAGCCACCTTTTGCATGTTGCCATTGTTTAGCCCTTTTAAGCCTTATTATCCATTCTTTTGTTTTAGCACATCCTTAGCTAAAAGTGAAAAACCATGAAAATTCCTAACCTTTTAGGCTTAGGAGAGCATTGATGCAAATTTTTATATGTGCTTGAGCATAAGTGTGGTGGAGAGCATGAACATGCTCCAATTTAAGTGTGGGGGAGGAACAATGTGTATACAATAAATTCAACAAGTGGCACACTAAAAAAACAATCTGAAAAAAAAAAGAAGCAAAAAAAAAATTCTGAAAAATTTGGTTGAAGGTGTGGCACATTGAAATTTAAGGCCTGTAATTGTGATTAAAATGGACAAAGTGTATCCTTAAGCACTTGTGCTCTTAGTATATGCATTTGCTCTCCTTTGACTTGATGTTTAGCCCATTGGCCTATATAATTACCCACCTTCACCTAAGCCCCATTACAACCAAAGGTAAGTCCTCTTGATTCAATATGCATGTGTGTGTAACAAAATGGAGAATGAGACCCGTAACAAGCTTATGGTAATGCATTTTCATTTGAGGTGATTGAGTGTGCATCATAAACCCCAAACACTTGAGTGAATGAGTAGCAAACACTGACCTTGGGAGGATTTTTGTACTTAGTCTATACATCATATATGAATTCTATCATGTATGTTTTGTTCTTATTCATGCCTTGCTTGTTGAGATCTTCTTTGATTATTGGTGTAATTGCTTATTGCTTGTATCTCTAGGTCCATTGGATTGGTGTATTGTTTTTGTCCATGTATCATGCATTTTTAGAGTTAGTAGAGTTAAGGGTCCTGTCACTTTGTTGCATCCATTTGAGTCTCTTGCATGAGGATATGTAATTGTTTAAGTGTGGGGGAGTTTGATGGGTTGCATTTATGCACCCATTTTCCATCCTAACTATGAATATGTTGCATTTGTTTTGTACTTAATTGTTGGTTAAATTAGTGAATTTGCACTTTGTCCTCAGTATGCATCATTGGTTAATTTCATAGCTATTAATATTGTTTTTAGTGCATAATCATTTTTTGGAAGTGTTTTGTGCTTTTAACCTCTTTGTACGAGTGTTGTTTGTTAACAGGAGGTTACAGGTTGGTGCACTACAGCAGAAAAGGGATTCAGCAACACTGATGATCACCTGGGCTCAATGACCACCTAGGCAGTGAACAGAAAGCGAAATTTTTCAGCAAAGTAATGCAGGACCGTCCAGGAGATTAATGACCGCCCAGGCGGTCATATGCTAGTAGCCAACGTCAGAATAGCGCGATTTTTCTAGGCTGGGCCCAATTTAGCTTTAATTTTTTTAGTGATTATTTTAGGGTTTCATAGGGACTCTAAAGGGGGATTCTCATTTATTCCATTCTCTCATTTTCACTTTCTCTCTCTACATCTCTCTCTCTCTCTCTCTCACACTTTCTTTCTCCACAACTCTCCTTCTTCTCTCTTCTCTCTCTAAGGGTTCCATTGGTAGAGGTGCTTGCCTTGGAGATCATAGCGATGATCATTGCTATTATTTCCAGGTTCTTTTATCTTTATTGTTGTAATCCTCTAAAGATGGAGGAGGAGATTTCTTTATTAGTGTAAGGGTTTTCGGATAGATTGGAATGATGTTTGAGACCTCTTTTGATATTAAATGCATTGGTTTTCTTAATGTTCTGCAGTTTCTATTCCTATGATTATTGTGGTTATTGCTATAATTTTTATTGGGATAACTAAATTGGTGATCGTCATTTAGGGAAACCATTTGGGCATAAATTGATAGATCTATTGGTTTATGTTTGAGGGAGAACATTAGAATTAACTTTTCAATTGGCAGTTAGGCTATAGCAATTGATTCAATAAATTAATGTGATTTCTAATCAAATTGGCGATTGTCGTTTATTAGTTATTTTTGCATTGATCAAATTCTAGATGTCGATCGATCACTAGTAGAATTGCCAGTAATTTATTACTAATAGCCACCAATGGGTTTAATATTTGGTCAATGATAATTAATTTCCAATCCTAAGAATACCTTGCACTAGTGCCTTTCTTCATTGTTGCTATTACCTTTTAATTTAATTGTTTTAATTTCATTATCCAAAAATCCCCCAATTTCTTGAATAAATTAGAACACTTCCTTGTGAGACGACCTAGTTGTGCCCTTTACTATATTGTTGGTGCAACTTAGCACTTTATAAATTTTAATTTGTTTGTGAGTCACGACAGCTCGCATAAAATTTTGGCGCCGTTGCCGGGGATCGAACCAAGGTCACCCGCATGATAGGCAGGAATACTCACCACTAAAATTTGATGCGAGCTATCGCAACTCACAAACAAATTAAAATTTATAAAGTGCTAAGTTGCACCAAAAATATAGTAAAGGGAACAACTCAGGTCGTCTCACAATGAAGTGTTCTAATTGATTCAAGAAATTGGGGGATTTTTGGATAATGAAATTAAAACAATTAAATTAAAAGGTAATAGCAACAATGAAGAAAGGCACTAGTGCAAGGTATTCCTAGGATTGGAAATTAATTATCATTGACCAAATATTAAATCCATTGGTGGCTATTAGTAATAAATTACTGGCAATTCTACTAGTGATCGATCGACCTCTAGAATTTGATCAATGCAAAAATAACTAATAAACGACATTCGCCAATTTGATTAGAAATCACATTAATTTATTGAATCAATTGCTATAACCTAACTGCCAATTGGAAAGTTAATTCTAATGTTCTCCCTCAAACATAAACCAATAGATCTATCAATTTATGCCCAAATAGTTTCCCTAAACGACGATTGCCAATTTAGTTATCCCAATAAAAATTATAGCAATCACCACAATAATCATAGGAATAGAAACTGCAAAACATTAAGAAAACCAATGTATTTAATATCAAAAGTGGTCTCAAACATCATTCCAATCCATCCGGAAACCCTTACACTAGTAAAGAAATCTATTCCTCCATCTCTAGAGGATTACAACAATAAAGATAAAAGAACCTGGAAATAATAGCAATGATCATCGCCACGATCTCCAAGGCAAGCACCTCTACCAATGGAACCCTTAGAGAGAGAAGAGAGAAGAAGAAAGAGAGGTGTGGAGAGAGAGAGAGAGAGATGTAGAGAGAGAGAGTGAAAAGGAGATAATGGAATAAATGAGAATCCCCCTCTAGAGTCCCTATGAAACCCTAAAATAATCACTAAAAGAATTAAAGCTAAATTGGGCCCAGTCTGGAAAAATCGCGCTATTCTGACGTTGTGCATATGACCGCCTGGGCAGTCATTAATCGCCTGGGCGGTCCTGCATTACTTTGCTAAAAAATTTAAAGCTTTACATTCACCGCACAGCGTCATTGAGACCGCCAGCGGTCATCGGTTCCTGAATCCCTTTTTCTGCTCTAGTGCACCAACCTGTAACCTCCTGTTAACAAACAACACTCGTACAAAGAGGTTAAAAGCACAAAACACTTTCAAAAAATGATTATGCACTAAAAACAATATTAATAGCTATGAAATTAACCAATGATGCATACTAAGGACAAAGTGCAAATTCACTAATTTAACCAACAATTAAGTACAAAACAAATGCAACATATTCATAGTTAGGATGGAAAATGGGTGCATAAATGCTACCCATCAGAGAGTAATAAGTACGGTCTGGCAAAGACTACAGAATAGGTAAAGTTCTGACAGTTTTATATAATTTTATATTTTAAAATATCTGTTAATTTTATATTTTAATAGAATGTTAATTTTATTATTCTAATATTATTTTTAATTAATTTTATATTTTTAAAATAATTTTTACAGCTCTGACTTGATCTTGCTAAATTTTTATTATTTGTGCTTTCCCCCTATCAAACCTTTAAACTTTAAATTTTCACTTTAGAAGAAATTTAAATTTTTAAAAAGGATCACATTTAGATCTTAAAAATAATTTAAAACATCTAATGATATAATCATGCCTTTAGAATATTAAGAGGTTAAAATTACCCATAGATGATTGATTATCTATTAATTAAATAATTAAGATAATTATTCTGCATGTATCGTTATCCTATTGATTATCTATTAATCATATATATTTTTTATTTTAAATGGATAAAAGTTCCTATAATAATGACTCATTTATAAGTATTTTCTAGTAAATAACAATAAGAAAAAATTGTGTAAAAAAGAAAGGAAAAGGCCAAAAAGAGTTCTTCTTATTGGGTGTTGTTCATTGATAAAGAGTGGAAGATAAAGAATTGTAAATTTGTGTCTAATAGAATATAACATTTTATTTCTCTTATACATTTTAATAATATCTATTTATAATTGTGAAATAAAAATATAAAAATAATAATTTTAACAATCATGTCTATATAATTTTTAAAAATATGATAATAAAATATTAATTTGAACAATTATTTTTTAATATTTTAATTTTATTATATATAATTATATTATATTAATATTATTTATTACTTTATATGATTTATTATAAATCATTTATTTTAATGAAAAATTATTATTTATTTATATGTGATGATGTAATATTATTATTTAGTTAACATTAAATTATTCATTTATGTATTTTATTAATAGTAATAATATTATTATTATTATAGAAAGAATTGAGAAAAGATGTGGTAAAGTTTTCTAAGAAGATAAAGTTAAAAAAAAAATTGAAAAAGCAGATACTGTGGGGAAACAGTGAAGTGATAAGACAACGTGGGTTTACTCCTACCAAAGAAAATGATTATTTCAGACATGAGATTTCAAAGCTAAAGCACATTCACTAATGTACGATAGCGTTTTGAGTTTATTCATCATAAGGCATCAAGGAGTCAGTGCTTATGGTCAACACCCACAAATATACACAGTAGAGAGAGACACATCACTACATAACCATTCCTTCTGTTATGTCAGCGGCACCCAAGAGCGAGTCGTGGTTGGAGAGTAATAACTAATAAGTACGGTCTGGCAAAGACTACAGAGTAGATAAAGTTCTGACAATTTTATATAATTTGATATTTTAAAATATATGTTAATTTTATATTTTAATAGAATGTTAATTTTATTCTTCTAATATTATTTTTAATTAATTTTATATTATTAAAATAATTTATTTAATATTAGTTTTAAATATTATATTATATTAATACATATTTATTAGATTTTATTCTGTTATTAATATTATTTAATTTTAATTTTAATATAAATTAAAATTAAAAAATATTTTAAGAGAGAAAATATAATACTTAAAAAATATATTAAAAATTAAAAATGAGAAGTTATAAATATTTTTTATGCGAGTATTTCTAGTTGGTTGGTGAGAGGGGGGGGGGGGGTTGAAATGAATGTCATTTCATTTTTATTTTATTTGGCCGGTGAAATGTCGTTTAATTTTTCATCATGACAAAAGAATTATTGCGCAGAAAAGGACAAGTAGTTCTTACATCTTGACGCGAAGTGGTGCGATTTTTCACGATAAAGCAGATTCACACTTCGACTGTTTAGGAAGTGTGCTTGTTTCAGCCGCCCTCTTGCAACACTATTGTTTTGGTCTCCGTTTGCCCTGTAACCACATTGCAGGTTGAGCTGTCTAATTGAATTGTAGTCAATCCAAGTCAATTCATTATTTCGGTCGATTGGATTAATAAAATATTAATTTATTTAAAAATAAGTTAATTTAATTCGATCCATTTAACTCTTGGATTAAATGAATTTCAACTCAAATAATTCATAGATTAAATGTGATGACATGATTCATTTATTTTTTCAGAAAAAACTTAACTCTTTTCAGTTATATGTGGTCAAAACCCACGTACTTCTTTCATTTTTTCTATTCAGAAATGGAAAAAAAAAAAAAAACATTTTCAGATCCATTCTCAGATAAAAATCAAAGGTTAAATTTTATGTATAAAAATCAATCGCAACGCGCGTGTGAATGCAGGAAAGTGAGTGGATGCTTCATGGTTTGGGTGGCAGGACAAAGTTCGATAGAGAGAAACAAAGGGCCATTTTCATCATGATAAGGGTGGGGCTCCGATTTGTTGACTTGTGTTAAAACGAAAAGGCTAAAATATTCTTGTGCAGAAAGAGTGCCGAAGTGTTTTGACTCTATTCCCCCTTTTGTTTCTTTAGCTTTTGCTGCTGATTGTATGAGGAGAAAGTTCCCAAGATTTTCTTCCTTGTAATTTCGTCTTTGGGCTGTTTAGCCCTGTAGTGAATTACAAAAAAGAAAGAAAGAAAGAAAGACTGCCGAAGCTACTTGCATGCTATGTTGCATAGATACGACCACAGTACCCATACCGGATACATGGTATAAATTTTTTTTAAAAATTGGGGTACAGGTACGGGAAAATATATTATATTAAAAATATAAAATTATAATTGATAAAATAATTATCATAAAATAAATTATTTTTTATAAAGTTCAAGTAAAAATATATAAAAATATGAGATTTGAAGGGATAAAATAGTAGTTTAATTCATTTAATTGTAAAATTTAATATTTTATAAGGATTAATTTGTATTTAAGTAACATTTATTTATTGAAATTGTTGATTAACAAGTATCCAGAGTACTCAATAAGATCTGCACTGCAGTCACATACCTAAGTGCGAGCCTATTTTGGAGTACCCATGCTTCAGAGCTTGCATGTTTAGTAAAATATTGCAATTTTTTAGAATTTTTTATGAATTTTTAAAGCTAGAAAAATTTTCAAAAACTTAAACGAAGTTTATATAGAAAGAGTTGCTTCGTCTATTGCAGGGAGAAAACCAGATTTGTAGAACTTGTGGAGAATTTTTTGTTGGGATCATCGCTAATCCACCCCCTAAATTATCAAGTCAGAACAATTCATTTATTTTAATATTATATGTAACGGGAATACAGGGGTTGACCAATATTGGTCCCCGACGTGAGTCATGGATCTAGTAAATGTTCAATACCAATTTTACGACACCCATTTTACAACACTGTGGCAAGTGGTATGTTTTTCCCAGATATAATTTCATGGCTAATTCTATGGTGGGGAGGATTCAGTTAGTGACTAAGTTGGTCCTTGCATCTCAACTATTAAAATCTTATCTAACTTTTGAAATTTAAAGTTTTCAGTATAATAAAATAATGAACACCATCTATCAACTAAGTTGTGGCCGGTTACAGATTTAGATTTACCTTTTTGAAACCTTAAATCCCTAGAAAAAATAATACCAAATTTAAACTTGTCCAAACTATTGAAAAGTAAAGAACACCAACATAGGCAAGGAAAATCGTGTAATTCAAACTTCATATCCAATACATTTTCAAAGGAGTGTCATTTGTAGAGAACAAAAAATAACTAAAAGACCCCAAGTCAAAAAAAGGACCTTGACTGAAAGTATGAAGGAAATTATGCTCATTTCTTTAGTGAGCTACCTCATGGTTGCTCGATAAATAACATGAATCAACCAAGAAGCTATTGTGTTGGCTGCTTCCTAAATATATTTATTAAGTACTTTATTTTAGTTTTCATTTCGCTTAATGTTATTGTATTTGGAATAGGGCATTTTGAACGCAATGAGGATGTGGATGATTGTAGATTACAGGCTGTGGAGTTGCAATTGCTCACGAGGAAACAAAGGTCATACTTATGAGAGAGAAAAAAAAAACAGAAGAAAAATGGCATGGCAGGAAAGATCAAGGGACTCGGTTTGGAAAAAAAGAAAAAAAAAAGGATAAAATCATAATTTCATTAATTTCTAAAATTTTTATACACTAAACGACTAAGCTGGTGACAAACTTGCAAAGGTCCATCACAAAATTCACCATAGTTTGACACTTCCACTACTTAACGTCTTTGTTTACAAAAGATGAGGTGAAGATCATCATGACGCGCAAGGAAGATTGTCGTATTTGCCATTCTAAAGGGCAAGATTTTTTAGTGATTACAAAGATTGACTGCTTACAAAGGATTAGTGGCTATAAAAATCAAAATCAAAACACACAGCCCAAGTGATTCCATTTATCAACCAACCAACCCATATTATCTATGGCTATGTTTTCTGGATACAGTAGGTTCATATATCAGAGCAAGTCTTTTAGATCACACTAAGCTTAGTACACATGCAATAATACAATGTAAAAGTGAAAGTCCTTCAATTCAAAATAGATTGAGCAGAAGTACATCATAACACTAGCAACCTAAAACACAAAATAGCAGTACAAAGAAATAGTAAGCACTCAATATGAACAAATCAATGATATTCTCACCTGAAGGGGAGAAAACAAGTTGCATAAACAACAAAATTCCACTATGAATGTTGAGCTACCAGGAGCATAAATATATAAATTTGGATCCATTCATACTTTTACAAATATATATATGTATATTACAAAATGTGGATCAAGAAGTTAAAAAAATAATGAAATCCCCAAAAACACACAAACCTTCCAACAAGTATCTAAACTCTATCTACACATACTATTCCGGATTCATTGGATTACCACCAATATGATTTGCAATGAAGATCACAATAAACCAGCACATAAAAACAGTTTTCTGGTCCCCACAGTCAAATCCAAGGGAAATGAATCTTAGTCATCATGTGCAACATGATCCATCAACTGTCGAGTCAAGGCGAAACCCAATCAGCAGACTACACAATAGGAAACCAATGTGTAACACAATCTATATGTGAAATCTATATTCACTTTCATTTTATTTTTTCGGCATTTGCAACTGATGAAAGCTTCTCTACCAGGTCTTCCAGCAAATCTTGATATTCAGCAAATGCTGGGAGTGACTGTAGTGCACAGATAAAGATGAACCACATGCATTGATCATTTAGTGTACATACTGTTATGACTATAATTTCCATCAGTAATCTAAATTAGATATACCTCCAGCGTAGTTGTATACACTTTCCACAGACGAACATCATTACAAAATAAGTCAAAAAGAACCTGTAAAATAGAGCCAATAGAATACACTGATGAACAAAGTGAACCCTTTTTAAAATGGCAAGACATGACAAAAATGTTTAAATTTTTCCCAAAGATTGCAAAACGAAAAACACAATTAGCGTATAGAAGTCCTACAAGCATATGCACAAAACGATGTGTTCATTAAATATCTCCTCTTTGGTTTGAACATTAACCTCCAAAGCATGTTATAAGAAGCTTACAACAACCGTATTCGAACAAAGAAAGATAAGGGGAAGGAAAAAGGCTATGCTACTTGTAAAAGTATTCAGGTTTGGAGTCTTATTATAGTAGCGCAATTGGGCTAGGCTTGTACTAGTCCTACACACTTGCCAAGGACATTAGCATAATTAGGAGTAATAGTTATTATTGATTGTTTCAACTCATCACATACATCACCATATTATTTAGAATTCTCCTTTTCTCCATCTTTTACGTTTTTTTTTTTTTTTGTATAATGTTTACACTATTATTGTTAAAATCTGTCACCTCATTTCATAATCAAGTGTCCAAAACACAATGAACCCAAACGTATATACCTCAAAACGTCTTAAGAGAGTAGCAAGACAACTATCCATTGTTTAAACTTGACAGAGCACATATGAGCCAGGAGAAAGTCAGCATTCAACCGGCTCTGTAATGTTCCCATTTGAAGCTGATAACATACAATAATGTTCATTAATGAAAAGCAGAGAAACTAAACTAAAATAAAAGTAATCTATACAACCATATAGTAAATGATCCAACATATTGCATCATTGCAGTATGCAAATTGGCTTTGGCAGTGAATGATCAGTCATTCCTTCTAACAAATTAATCATATTCAAGGTTTATTTGCCACTTCTAATGAAGAAACTTTTTTTTTAAAACTGAAAATGTCATGATATTTTTTCAATTAAAAAAGAAATTTCATGAAACAGAAAAGAAATAGCGTACAATGAGGAACGATTAAGTGCCCTCCAGTATCATTAAACATTTTAGAGAAACTCATTGAATTTGTGTTATTGCAGCAAAACTACCAAATAAACCCATGCATTTTTTGTACACTAAAGGCTACAACCAAATACAACAACCAACAACTAACAAATTAGGCAGTCAAAGAAAAAGTTTGTGGAATCACCAGAGTATATAATCAACTAAGGGTTGCACAAACTAACACAAAGGAATGTTAGGCCACTACAATTTTAAACCAACGAAGTGCATTGAATACTCAGCATGATAGTTTTGTTTTCCAAATAATTAAACCTTTTGGCTAATTAGTTCAAGCCCTGAAGCAAAATTCTCCAACCTAGCACTCCCTTATCATTCACGTTGTAGATACTCCTGCAATTAATTGTCATTGAACAATTTAAACACTTCAACAACAATAAATTTATCAGAAGGGGCATTTGTCACCAAGATCTTCTTACCATCAAATCAAACTGAGTGCCTTCTACAAATGCAACAAGCTTGGAGAGCTCTTTCCCTGACATCGGGTAAATAACATGGTTTTCTAAAATATTCTTAACAGAGGTAACATGAGCACTTTGCTACTTGAATGAGGTGCTGCTCAATAGAAAATTACTCGTTGGAATGGTTGGTAACTTCAATGCCAAGGCAATAGAAAAAACAATGCACTGAGATGTACAATGAACCTTTTATCCAATGACTGTTTCCTCTCACTAGAACGGAAAAGGAAATAGCCAAAAAATCTAGGAGACAGTTTCTCTGAATCACTTGATGCTTGATCATATTCCCTACCAGATCTTAGCAAGAACCTCACCTGAGGACCCAAAACAATACACTTAAGAAAAAGTTCATGATAAACTAAAATGAATAATATTACTTGACCAACTAAAATATATATAATATGATAGTGTTTCAAAACAATACGAGTTCCCCAACAAGCTCATACAAAGATTCATCAAGTGTTGCCTACGTTAAGTTTTGATAAATCACATCAATGACGCTACTTAATATTTTAAAAGGAAGTGAAATGAAAAAATGATTGAAGTGGTCAATCTCAAACCTATAACAACCGTAAAGCATAGTACTGACTGACAGCAGGACCCTCAAGTTTAGCAATCACCTATCATATTTCCATTTGAAATGAATTTTATAGTTTGATAATAAATACACACACATATACATACCATTCAATCTTATTAAGCCTCAAGAATATATAGTACAACACTCAATTAAAAACTCAAATGTTCTTTTCTCTTGTAATGAACCAAAGAGTAATATGTGTGGATTAAGTATAATAAAATTTTGTCCATCCAGAGAGAGAACTCGATACCGAACAAACATTTGAATTGCAACCCCTTAACCAATTAGGCAATAAAAATTCAAATCATAAACAAACTCAATCAAAGAGCAGAA